>OZ012739.1:244964906-246166951 GCA_963859935.3 Lathyrus sativus
TTCTAACACACTCTATATATGCATTGCAACTGATTCAGGTCATTTTTTGGGCAAAGATTGAAGAGAATCGAGAGGAAGCCATTGAAATTTCTCAACTGCATATCAGAATTGGTTTTGGAGATTGAAGAGGATTCAAAGCAAATTGATCATTGGAGAAGCTTAGGGAGTGGTTCTTGAGTGATTCTGGAAAGAATTGGAGCTGGACTCGAAGGAAAACCTACTCTGTTCATCCATTTTTACCAAGTTTGCATTCTTCAACTTTCAGCATAATTTGTAGTGAATTGATTAGGATTTGATAGGGGGTTAGGTTAGTATTGATGCTAGGATGGATTTCAGTGCAAGAATTGAATGATTAGAGACCAAACTAGGCATGACACCATTTCTGTTGAAGCTTATATCTTTTGATTCTTGAGGTTGTAATCACATTTGGATAGCAAGATTTGATGCCTGATACGTGCAGTTCACATTGATGACTTTAATTTTAAGAATCGTGACAATCAAGATTTGGTGATTTCTCTGAACATTTGATCGGATTTTAAGATGGAGCAAGAATCATGGAAATTGGAGTGCATATTTGAACTCAGGGGATGATTTTGAGTGGGATAGTGTATTAAGATGTTGTGTTGGGTGAGATTTGGTAACCGCCTCGCTGGAGACGACGGTGGCGCTGTAGCTCAGGACACCCTCTGAGTTTCCCTCTCATTTTCAAAACATTTGGGGAAGATGACTCCCAGCCCGTTGGATCTTAGTCTGACCCTTGACCAATTCACAAACCCACGGCCAGGATTTGATTTCACATTATGAAGAGAAGCTGAGTTGATGAAACTCTGCGTTTCATTTATTCAATTGGGTGGGCTTAATCATTTTCTTGCTAACCACACCCCAGGTTGGGCCCAAGTTGGATAATGCACTAAGAAACCTTGCTATTCATCACACACATTTCTCAATTTTTGATTTATTTTCTATTATTTGGTTTGGGCTTAGTCAGGATTTCTACGCGCACCCCCCCCCCCTTAGGCCCATGCTTGGTTTATAACATGATAATATTGCTATTTGCAACGCAGGTTTATTCATTTTCATTGTATTTCTTTTATTTTGTCATTTTCATATAGTTTAGGATTAAAATCATAATAAATAGGAAAATTAGTCTTTTTAGGCTAGATTTTTTTCCCCTGACTCCTTAAAGAGTCTAGAATTTAATAGGATAAAAAAATTCATAATTCATGCATTTTATAATTTTAATTGCATTTTTGCATTTTAATTGGTTTTATTTTCAATATGTTGATGCTTGATTTTGCTGATTTTAGTATGGGTGTTTGGTGTATGATTTTGAGTTGATTATTTTTGGACTAGTTAGCTTAGATATGCATGTACCCCTAGCAATTTTCTCACATTTTTGTGAGAGAATTTTAGGTTGTTTTGAACATTGAACATTAAGTGCTGTAGATTTTAGGGTTTTAAGATAGTACCCTTAGGTTTAGGGCATAGTTTTAGGTCTTAATTGTTGATTAACCCCTTGGTTTTGTATGGAGTGATTATTAAGAGGTTTAGGAACCCTTATAATTTTTGATAGGATTTTACAATCATTTTTGGTATTTTAATTAGATTTAGTTTTAAGATTAGCTTTTAGGTGTTTCTAGCACACTAACTTGACTAGTTTAATTCAATAGTTCCCCTTAGATTAGGGTGGTGGTGCTCTTGTGCTTGGATGGAGATTAAGACATGTTGATGTTGATATGGAGGGCTTGGAGAAGCTTGGATGTGAATATTTCTCACCTGGTGGAGTGCTTGTCAGGAGTTTAGGGAAACTAGGGTTTTAGGGAGAGCATTAGACTAGTTTTGCTTGTTTTTCAAACGTGGAGTATATTGTTCCTCTCCATTCAATCCCATGACACAAAGTCCTCTTAAAGAAGTCACATATCTCCTTTGGAGGGATGAATGGCATGCTTTAAGAGTAGAACTTTGAGGATGCCTTCCTATTACAGTGTTAAGATCTTAATGGCTTCCCTTGGTTGTCATTGAGTTTCTTAACACTTCAACTTGGTCTTATTACATGATTCTCCCTTGGAGGTGCTTGTTGAAGCTTGGTAAAGGAGGTGAAGTTTGTGCTTGCTGAAGCTGGTTGCTTGTTGAAGCCAGGGTTTTGCTGCTTGTTGAAGATGAAGTTAGGAGCTTGTTGAAGTTGTTTACTGATTGAAGTTTGCTGGTTTAAGCTGGTTGCTTATTGAAGTTTGAAGCTTGTTGAAGCTTAGTGCTTGTTGAAGCTTGGAGATAGGAGTTGTTGCTGTCAACTCGTTTATGTTTAATCAACTGTTGCTGTCAGAGCTGCTGCTTGTGCTGTTTGCTGTAGGAGTTTGGTGTTGCTGCTTGGGCTGCCTCCTCTGTTTTATTTTGGGTTTCATCTGTATTGTTTGTTGGCTTGTGCAGCTTGCCCCCTAGGTTTGAAGTGAATGTTGATTCACTTTGCCTGTTGTTTTCCCAGGTTCGAGGTTGAGTGGGCTCCCTTGCCTCGCTTGTATTGCTGCATTGCATGCATTTTACTGTATTTGTTTGCTTTCTTTTCTGTTTATCCCCTAGGGTCTCTGATTTCCTCTGTGCAGGAGGGAATTATGACAGAAATTAGGATTCTTATCCATGCATGATAACATTAGGTTAGTTTTATTCCCTTTTCAACCCTAGGCTTTTTAGAGCTTCTTTCTCTTCTTATCTCAAAACAACTCAAAAAAATAAAATAATAAGGTTAATCGATGTCGTATGTTATGAGCCTTAAGCTGTTTGAGAAGGGTTGCTAGAGAGCTTCTTTCCAGTAGTCTGGCTGCTTAATGTGGCACCCTTTGGGTGACACACGACGTAGTCACTCTCAAATCATAGTCTCTAGTGCGTCAGAGATTGCAAACAAACTAAAAAACACTTCTTTCGTAAAAGATTCAAACGAACATCAAAGTGTCATTTTTGTCCGCTTGGACTATTAATCAAGAAAAACCCTTTCATAAGGTAATAAAAAACATTCAGACAAGCTTGTGTCTTCCGTAGCCCGAACTACGTTTGCTCTGATCTTTCATACTGTATGAAAGTACGTAGGCATAGGATGTCGTATCCTAGCGAGCAACCTTCCCACCTTCATCCGTAGTTAGCCGAACTACGTAGACTCTGACTTTCCCATCGCACGAAGCTCTATCGAATCTCTTTTCTCTTTTCTTTCCTCTTGTCCTTTGACCTTTAGAGTAGAGAGAGTAATAATCCGTATCGGAAAACAAGCGTGGATCCCGTCGAGTACGGCGGACGTGAGGGATGCTAATACCTTCCCCTTGCATAATCGACTCCCGAATCCAGGAATTTGGTTACGATGACCATTCCTTTCCCGTTTGTGTTAAGTTTACTCTGAGCATTTCCTTTCCCTCCGTTGGGATGAATAACGCACAGTGGCGACTCTCCTGTCATAGCCGGCGCCGATTTTCGCAGTAGAGACAGCTGGCGACTCTGCTGGGGACTCCAACGGTTCCCTACGCGAGTCAATCCTAGCGCTTGTTTTCCCGTCGTGGGTTTTGTATGGATTTACCTTTCTGTATTTACTTTCAGCATTATATTATTGTTGTTATGCTAGGTAGGGGTTCAGATTGAGAGATGAGCCGGACCTGGGCTTGAGTGCACCTAGAATTAGTTGTGGAAAGTAGTGGGCGCGTGCATGCTTTGCATGTACTAGTGTCCCGCAAAATCCATGCTCGGACGAGGTTCTTCTGGTTGACTTCTTTTTCAACCCTTTGGGTTGAGGGGGTTGTTGGTTAGTTGGATTGTCGACTCTGGGGACCGATCAATTGGAAGTTGGCTAAGTGAGGCCTCTTCAGGACATGATGATACCACACCTTCTGGGTATCGTATCATCAGTCTTGAAAGTCTGTGACGCCGACGACCGCATAGGATGCCGTACCTTGTGTCAGTTGATATGACACCTACCTATGAGAGGGATTGGGACATGCAGGAAACTTGACCTCCAAACTACCCGGTTTTCTTAATATTGGATCAGTATGTGTGATTACTTGGGGTTCTTCACCGGGACAATGTTATAGGTCTGTTGAGACCAGAGCGGAGCATTGTTATGGGTATGTTGAGACCAGGTTTGAGCAGTATTGTGGGTCTATTGAGACAGATATTGTGGGTGGATCTCTTCAGCAATATATCACTTGATCCCTGTTGCATGTTTGCATATTGCATTGTTGCATACTCATTCTGCATATCATTAACGTGTGTATGTGCTGCTGCTATTAAGGATACTTTGAAGAAGACTGTGGCATACAAGTTGCCTACTCCAGATGTTTCTTCTTTGCTTGGTTTGATGTCTTTAGTTGATGATGATGTGAAGAGAAGCTTCAGGAAGAGTTATGGGAAACTGCTTAGGTTGGTTTGCAAACCATCCACGTATGAGCTGAATGGATTGTACGCGCTGATGCAGTTCTATGATCCCCCGCTGAGGTGTTTTACTTTCCCTGACTTCATTCTGGCTCCGGCCATGGAGGAATATGCTGAGATTTTGGAGCTAACCATTCAGAACAGGGTACCCTTCATTCATATGGGTGTTGAGCCCAAGATGGAGGACTTGGTTGTTGCTTGCATTTAGATTCCTCAGAGTTGCTGTTAACCTCGTGGAATGGAGTTGCTGGTTTTTCTCTCAAGTCCTTGGTTGGGAAAGCACAAGAGTATGCCAAGAGTGGCTGTTGGATTGTGTTTAATGCTATCCTTGCTTTGTGTATCTATGGCATTGTATTGTTCCCTAATATGCCTGACTTTGTTGATTTGGATGCATTCCATATATTTGATTCAGGCAATCATGTGCCTACACTGATTGGAGACTTCTATCATTCTCTGCATTATAAGAACGAGAATAGGAGGGGCAAGAACATCTCTTGTTGTGTGCCTTTGTTGTATATGTGGTTTGATAGTCACCTGCCCAAGAAGGGTATCTTTGCTGAGTCTGCAGCTACGGTGGAATGGTCTGAGCGTCTGATGGGGCTTTCTTCAGAAGATGTTGTCTAGTTTGATAGGGATTTACTGGGATTTGAGATTATCTACCGCTGCACAGGATATCCTAACGTTCCTCTGATTGGGAGGAAAGGGTGCATTAACTACAATCCGTCATTGTTGATCAGGAAATTCGGTTATGCTTTGAGAAGCCCGCCAAAAGAGGAGGAAGTGCAGGAATCTTTGTACTTCACAGGTGATTTGAAGGGAGAATTGTTATCCAAGCTTCAACATGCTTGGAATAACATCCGCAAGAAAGGGAAGTCGTTGTTGGGTGAGAATAATAGTCAAGCCTATGCTCCGTACCAAGTCTGGATCCAAGATAGGGCAAAGCAGGCGCTGATGCCGTTTCCTACAGTATTACCTCCTGCTCCCCTCGTGGTTGAGGAGCCAACTACTGTGTCTGTTGAGAGATATGAGGAGGTTGTGAAGGAGAAAGAAGAGCTGATGAAAGCCAACGAGAAGTTGAAAGAAGAGCTAGTGCAACTCAGGAGCGAAAGGAATGAAGTCGTATATTCCTTCGAGCAGCAAACAAATCTGGTGAACCAGTTAGGCACAAAACTGACTGAACAACGAAAGAAGCGTGAACGTTTGGGGATAGATTTCAAGAGCTCCCATGATATGCTGGAGTCTAAGAAGAAAGCACTTAATATAGCCTACCGGGAGATCTCCATATTCAACAAAACCTGGAATGCTACACTGACCAATAATAAAGAAAGAGAAGACAAACTAAAGCAGCAGATCTCTGAACTGGAAGATCAGTTGAAGGCTAGCCAGAAAAAGTTTGAAGAAGAGGTTATGCGGAGATACGATGTTCAGAATTCGTTGAACAAAGTTGTCAAGCGTAAGAAAGAGTCTGCATCCCAGAAGCGGAAGCTGGAGGAGTGCTTTGGAGAGGGTGCTTGGGAGGAATCCATTGGGGATCTCCAGCGTGTTATCAGGCAAAGAGACTCGCTCGTCGAAGGGTTGCTTTCTCATCCGGACCATCCCAAGACCAAGAGATTGTTAGAGGAGTATCAGGCATATGGTCGCACTTGATTACCTTATGCACTGTTGTATATGCTTTATTTGCATTGTGCTGACCATCACCAGGCTTGTTGGTTGAGGTTATGCCTTCTTGTTATTCTGTACACTCAATGATATTGTATTTCTACCTTGATGGGCTTTTCAGCAATATATGAGATGTTTTCTCCATGATTGAATCCGAGCTTCTTAGCACTGTCACTGCACTGGCACTTTGGCACTAGAATCAGGGGTTGATCTCCCTAACGCACAAACACATATTGCATCTGCATATTCATTTTTGCATTACCCGTTACTTGTTGAATCTGTATCTTATTTCCTGCATCTCACAGGTTTTTTAGGATTGACGACCAAAGAATACACCGCTACTCAACCAGAAATAACTATAAGAAAGCAATGGATCAAGTTCAAGTCGAGATGCAGGAAATCCGTGAGAAACTGAATCTGTTCATGCAAGCTATGAAGAGCATGGCCAAGGGCCAGGAGAGCCTTCAGACCTTGGTGCAGCCGCTGCTGACGTGGACAAACGGAAATGGCCATACTGACCACAATTCTGTTGGAACTCCTCGCCGGGAGGATGAGATACCGGTAGTTACTCCACCTGTTGTGACTATTAACGGAAACACTAGTACTGGTGCAGGTGCTGGCGCTGGTAATGGCAATACTGGAAATGGTGGTGATGGGCATGTTGTTAACAATAAAGGCAACACTGGGGATGCCGATCAAGGATTCGGTGACAATGATGTCTTTGGAAACAATGGGTACGGCAATGTCAATCAGGAGGGGAACTTCGGGTTCAACAATCAAGGCTTTGGTAATGACGGTTACGGCAACAATCAGGGGTATGGCCACGGTAATGGTGGATTCGGTAATGTGAATAACAACGGCGCTGGAGCATTTCCTTTCAACAATGGTTTTGGACCTGCTGGGGTCAATCTAGGGTTCGGCAACTGAGGACAGGGTCCCATGTTCAATCAGCAAGGATTTGGCCGTAACATGGGTTACGATGGGTATGGCAATGACTGGAATGTGGATCACCAGGACGACGCTTTTTCGGGAAGAGGCATGGGACCCGAGGGCCCCATTGACCCTGTTCAGAGGATCAGAATGCTAGAAGAGCAGATGAAAGGTGTGGTTAATCAGAACTCCGCTAGGTTAGATATGACTACTATGGGGTTGGTACCGGGGCTGAGGGTGCCATTAAAATTCAAGGCTCCAACATTCGACAAATACAAAGGGGATACCTGCCCAAAGGTCCATGTATGTTCTTATTATAGAAGGATGTCTGCATATTCCAATGATGAAAGGATGCTCATGCATTTCTTTCAGGATAGCTTATCGGGACCATCATTGGAATGGTACATGGGACTGGAGACCACTCAGATTAGAAGCTGGAAGCAGTTGGCTGATGCTTTCGTTATGCATTACAAGTATAATAGCGATTTGGCGCCAAACAGAGTTCAGTTGCAGAATCTGTCGCAGAAAAGTGGTGAAAGTTTCAAAGAGTACGCGCAGCGGTGGCGCGATATGGCAGCTCGGGTGCACCCTCCTTTGGTTGAAAGGGAGATGAATGACATGTTTGTGGGGACATTTACAGGAATGTACTATGACAAGTTACTCAATGTTTCGATGGGTAGCTTCTCCGATATGATCCTTATGGGAGAGAGGATCGAAAATGGAATTAAAATTGGAAAGATTCAGGCAGGTGAATCTACTTCAGCTGGGGGTGCGAGAAAAGTGTTCGGTGGAAGACGACAAGGTGATACCAGTGCTGTATTTAGTGGCAGAGGCTGGGGCAGAGGCAGAAAACAGTACATTCAACCTTAGCAAATAGCCAGTGTTACTATTCCAATTCCTCAACAACAACAGCAGTAGCAACAACCACAGCAGCAGCAAAGGCAGAATCAGGGTAAGAGAAGGTTTCAGAATATAAAGCCGAAGAGGGTATTTGATAAGCCTCTGTCGACATATGCAGAGCTTCTTCAGACACTGCTGGGGTTGAATTTGGTCGAGAAAAGAACATTGGAACCGCCTACAGGACCGGTACTTCCTTATGGGTATGACGCTAATAAGCATTGCGAATTCCATTCCGGGGCGCCCGGACATGATGTAGAATCTTGTCATGCTTTCAAGCATAAAGTTCAAGACTTGTTGGACAGTAAAGCCATCAACTTTGGCCAGGTGGGGCCCAATATTGTACAACAGCCTATGCCTAATCATGGGGCAAATGCCATCTTGACGGAAGAAAATTTGAACTTGGTGATGGATGTTAACGAACTGAAGACGCCATTGAGTGAGGTGAAAAGCAGGTTGCTCAGAGGGGGAGTATTCCTTGGTTGTGATGAATACTGTTTAGAGTGTTGGACCCAGCCTGAGGGTTGTACTGATATGAAGCAGGGCATTCAGGCCATGATCGACGAAGGGACCTTGCAATTTGATCGAACTGCGGTTGAGAAGCCTGTGAAGGCATTATGTGATAAGCAGAATGATATTGCAATGGTGACGATCCCGAGGAAGACTATAACGATAACGGCGCCCGCCCAGCGACCAACTATTACGATTACCAAAGCAGGGCCTGTTCCCTTTGAGAATACGAAAGTTGTCCCGTGGACATACGGATTAGAAGCATATTGCAACGGTGAAAAGATTGTGGTGAATAGCCAGCCAGCTGGGGCTGTTGATAATGTCGTTGGAACGGGGGGCATGACCCGTAGCGGAAGGATCTTTACCTCACCTGAAATAGAAGCAGAGAGATTGGCCAAAGGCAAAGCCAAAGTAAATGAAAGCGGGCCTACTCAGTTGAAAGAAAAGGATACGTCACTCAATGATGTAGAGGAGTTCATGAGACTCATTCGGAAAAGCGACTACAAAATTGTTGAACACTTACAGCAGACGCCGTCGAAGATTTCTATCTTGTCGTTGTTGTTATGTTCCGAGGCCCACCGGAACGCCTTGCTAAAGATTCTGGATACGTCATTTGTGCCTCAAGAAGTTTCTGTAAATTAGTTAGAGGGGATAATGGCGCATGTTAATGCTGGGCATAGCCTGGGTTTCACAGATTTTGATCTAACACCCAGGGGTCGAGAGCACAACATGGCTTTGCATATATCGGTGGAATGTCGGGGCACCGTAATGTCGCGTGTATTGGTGGATACTGGATCGTCGTTGAACGTATTGCCAAAGAAAGCCATGATGAAATTGGACATACGGGGAGTTATTTACACGCCCATCGATTTGGTTGTGAGGGCGTTTGACGGGACGAAGAGATCAGTGTTTGGGTCAATAACATTACCGCTTCAGGTGGGGCCAGAAATTTTTGATACCGAATTCTACATCATGGATATCCATCCAGCTTATAGCTGCCTTCTTGGGCGCCCATGGATCCACGCTGCAGGGGCCGTAACGTCCATATTGCATCAGAAGTTGAAGTACATGGTGGGTGGTAGTGTTGTTACCGTTTGCGGGGAGGAGGACATTTTGTTCAGTCGCCTGTCATCGTTCAGATATGTTGAGGTTGACGGAGAAATACACGAGACGCCTTGTCAAGCCTTCGAAGGGTTGCGGATTAAAGACAAAGCTCAGGGTCCCAGCAAAATGCCAGAGGTGGCAGTGTCATCCTACAAAGAAGCTCAAGCTTTAGTGCAGACTGGTGAGACTAAAGGTTGGGGGTAGGTACTGGAGGTTCCTGTGAAGAATGACAAGTTTGGGCTAGGGTATCGACCGACGTCGTCAGCGTCATCTTCAGGAGCGCCCAGGTTCAAGGGACCGCTAACGATTACGCCAAGCGGGGTGTGCTTTGAGACAATCAACGCTATTTCCGATGCTTAAGACGGAGATAGTGACTGCGATATGGACGCGTGGATCAAGCCAAGCGTGCCAGGACAAAGTCTCTGAAACTGGTCCATCCGGGAAACTGTCCCAGTGACTCTTAAATAGTAATGATTTGTTTTGTCAATTGTTGAATAATCCTATGTCCTACTTGAGTATGTGTATTGCACTGTTTTAATCATGAAATAAAGGTGTTTTTCATATACAAATATTGTGATCCCTGCTTTTCTTGTTTTTTACTTTAACAATAAATGGCAACGTGGTTATTTGCTTTGTTTGCGTGTTGAAGCGTTTAACCATTTCCTTTGCAGGACTAATATTTCAGATGACATCTTCTACGAACCGCCTATGACTCGTTTCGACTTCGAGCACCCGGTATTCCAAGCAGAGGAAGAGATTGTTGGGGATAGCGACTTGCCAGAGGAGCTGACTCGTTTGTTGAAACAGGAAGAGAGAATCATTCTGCCTCATCAGGAGGAAATTGAGATTATCAACTTGGGGTCGGAAGAAGTTGTGAGAAATATCCGTATAGGGGCTGCGCTGCAGAGCGACATCAAGCAAAGGATGATTGAGATACTGCGAGAGTATAGTGATATATTTGCTTGGTCGTACGAGGATATGCCTGGGTTGGATACGGATATGGTTGTGCACCGTCTGCCGTTGTGAGAGGAATGTCCGCCTGTTAAGCAGAAACTCAGAAGAACCAGACCAGACATGGCTGTGAAAATCAAAGAGGAAGTTTAAAAACAGTGGGATGCTGGTTTCCTAGCCGTTACAACTTATCCGTCATGGGTCGCTAATATAGTACCAGTGCCGAAGAAAGACGGTAAAGTGCGAATGTGTGTAGACTACCGTGATTTGAATAGGGCGAGCCCAAAGGACGACTTTCCGCTTCCTCATATCGATGTGCTGGTCGATAACGCTGCTCAATTCTCCGTGTTCTCCTTCATGGACGGCTTCTCAGGCTATAATCAGATCAAAATGGCACCAGAAGACATGGAGAAGACTACCTTCATTACTCCTTGGGGAACATTTTGCTACAAAGTGATGCCCTTCGGACTGAACAACGTTGGGGCAACATATCAACGTGCTATGACGACTCTCTTTCATGACATGATGGATAAAGAGATCGAGGTTTATGTTGATGATATGATTGCCAAATCCTAGACAGAGGAGGAGCATTTGGTTAATCTGCTGAAACTGTTCAAAAGACTTAGGAAGTTCAGGTTGAGACTGAACCCTAACAAGTGCACCTTTGGGGTGAGATCGGGTAAACTGCTGGGGTTTATTGTGAGCAAAAAGGGAATAGAGGTTGATCCTGCAAAGATAAAAGCTATACAAGAAATGCCGACGCCTAAAACAGAAAAAGAAGTGTGTGGGTTTTTAGGGAGGTTGAACTACATTGCTCGGTTCATATCTCACCTAACTGCGACATACGAGCCGTTATTCAAGTTGTTGAAAAAGGAACAGGTGTTGACCTAGAATGAAAATTGTCAAAAGGCGTTCGACAAGATAAAAGAATACTTGCACGAACCTCCTGCTTTGATACCCCCAGTGGTCGGGAGACCTTTGATTATGTATTTGACGGTTCTTGAGGAAAGTATGGGTTGTGTTCTCGGTCAACACGACGAGACCGGACGTAAAGAGCATGCGATCTACTATTTGAGTAAGAAGTTTACCGATTGTGAGTCCAGATACTCAATGCTCGAGAAGACGTGTTGCGCGCTAGCCTGGGCCGCCAAACGTTTGAGGCAATACATGCTGAATCATACAACCATGCTAATCTCAAAGATGGACCCAATCAAATACGTGTTTGAGAAGCAAGCACTATCCGGAAGAATTGCCCGATGGCAGATGGTGTTAACAGAATACGATATCCAATATGTCTCGCAAAAGGCTATTAAAGGTAGCGTTCTGTCAGAGTATCTTGCCGAGCAGCCGGTTGAGGACTACCAATCGATGAGGTTTGATTTTCCTGACGAGGATATCATGTACCTGAAAATGAAGGATTGTGAAGAACCGTTGCCGGACGAAGGACCAGAGTTGGGTTCCAAATGGCAGTTGATATTTGACGGAGCTGTAAATTCCTATGGTAGCGGAATAGGTGCAATTATCACTACTCCTCATGGGTCGCACATCCCATTTACTGCCCGATTGACTTTTCCTGTTACCAATAACGAGGCTGAATATGAGGCTTGCATCATGGGTCTGGAAGAAGCCATTGATTTGCGAATCAAGAACCTAGATGTATACGGAGACTCAGCTCTAGTGGTGAATCAGATTAAAGGAGAATGGGAGACACGTCAGCCCAATTTGATACCCTATATGAATTATGCAAGGAGATTGTTGCCTTTCTTTGACAAGGTGGAATTGCATCACGTGCCACGAGCAGAAAATCAAATGGCTGACGCCCTGGTGACATTGTCTTCAATGTATAAAGTTAACTTCTGGAACGAGGCTCCCCAGATCGTTATCTCTCGGCTTGATAGGCCTGCCTTCATATTTGCCATTGACGAGGCTCTCGATGGTAAACCCTAGTATTTTGACATCCAAAATTTCCTGAAGAACAAGGAGTATCCGGCTGAAGCATCCAGTCGAGATCAGAAGACTCTCAGGAGATTGGCAGGCAATTTCTATCTGAATCCGGACGGTGTCCTGTACAAAAGAAACCATGACTTGGTGTTGCTACGTTGTGTAGATGAGAAAGAGGCGAAGTTGCTCATGGAAGAGGTACATGAGGGTACATTTGGTACACATGCTGGTGGGCATGCTATGACGAGAAAACTGCTGCGAGCAGGTTATTATTGGCTGACTATGGAAATACATTGTTTCAAGTTTGCAAAGAGGTTTCATAAATGCCAGGTTTATGCAGACAAAATTCATGTGCCTCCAAGTCCTCTGAATGTGATGTCATCACCGTGGCCTTTCTCGATGTGGGGAATCGACATGATTGGCAAGATTGAGCCTACGGCATCAAACGGACACCGGTTCATTTTGGTGGCAATCGATTACTTCACCAAATGGGTGGAAGCAGCATCATATGCCAATGTGACCAAACAAGTGGTAGCCAGATTTATCAAACGAGATATTATCTGCAGATATGGAATCCCTGAGCGGATTATCACCGACAACGGTTCAAATTTGAATAATAAAATGATGAAAGAGCTGTGTCAGAATTTTAAGATTGAGCATCACAACTCTTCTCCTTACCGGCCCAAGATGAATGGCGCTGTCGAAGCGGCCAATAAGAACATAAAGAAGATTGTTCAGAAGATGGTTGTGACATATAAGGACTGGCACGAGATGTTACCTTTCGCTTTGCACGGTTATCGTACGACGGTACGCACATCAACCGGGGCAACCCTTTTCTCATTGGTATACGGGATGGAGGCGGTGTTACCGTTGGAGGTCGAGATTCCTTCCCTGAGGTTTTTACGTGATGTCCAACTCGACGAGGCAGAATGGATTAAAGATAGACTGAATCAGCTCAGCTTAATGGATGAGAAGAGACTGGCTTCTCTTGCATACGGTCGGTTGTATCAGAGCCGGATGAAGAAAGCTTACGACAAGAAGGTGTGCCCTCGAAGCTTTCAGACGGGCGATCTTTTTTTGAAAAAGATTCTCCCACCATAATCAGACCACAGGGGCAAGTGGACTCCCAATTACGAAGGTCCATACGTTGTCAGAAAAGTCTTCTTTGGAGGAGCCTTGTTACTATCCACCATGGATGGGGAGGACTTTACGTCTCCTATGAATTCGAACGCAGTTAATAAATACTTTGCTTGAAAGTGACCCGCTGGACAGTAAAAAGAGAGTCCAGGCAAAAATGGGGCATCCCGGCGAACCATAAAAAATGAATAAAAGGTTCGGGCAAAAGTTAGGGATAAAATTGAAAAGATGTACACCCGCGAAGTCGAAAACCTGAAAAGGGCGACTTCGGCAAAAAAGGGTATCCCGGTGAATTGAAAACCCGCAAAGGGCGGTTCACGCAAAAGTTAGGGATTGAAAAAGCAAATGACTGCGGTCCGGATTTGATACGACATTGCTTAGTGGTTTGGGAGTACCTGGGGGCCGTCTATCCAAAAACAATCTCTTCCGAAGATCGAGTACCGGGAAAGCGCAGAGTCAGGCGAGTCATAGGAGGATCAGCTCATGGTATTTGTCTGTGCCACGTTGCCGACATGTATACAAATATTGTTTTGTATTTTCTTTATGCTTCTTGTGCATATATTTATGTGTGGTTGTGCGTAACTTCCTCTTTTCAGGAGTTGCATCCAGTGTACAAAACTTTGCCTATTCAGAGGCCCGTTATCAATAAAACATGTTATTCAGTACTTGATGCTTGTTCTTTACTGTTTTGTTTGTGAAAGACGCCGATGTTTTTGATGAACTTGCACTTACATAATCTTGCTGGCCCTTGCCAATAATTGCTAAAACTTCGAATTGACTGAATTAAGGTCACAGATGCTAACCCGGATAGATTCTGTTGTATAAGCCTGTTTTGTCTCGTTTGTGTTTTGCAGGGTTCTTACCTTTGGAGCAAACGGTCAGGAATTGTATTCCCCAGCCAAGGTCGCTTGACGTAAGACCTGACTCCAGTTGATTTCATTCCTCAGCTAGTCGCAGCTCATCCCCAGAGAGTTGAAATGACATTTATCCCTTCCGGAAGGAGGGAATTATTTTCCCCAAGAGAGTGTCCTCATGGAAAGCCGTCCATAGGATTAACCCCAGCAAGTCAAAATCAATGTCCCCTGCAGAGGTTGCGCTCCTCAGCGAATCGAAGATGTGCGCGTTCAATCTCCAGCATGGGAGATTCCGGCAACAGTAAACTAAGTTGTTGGTTCGAAAGGTTTATATCCGCGAAGGATGGTTTTCTTGCTCCCCCACAGGTCGTCTTGCCTCCGTCAGGATGATTGTCCCCAGCGGAGTGGTAACTCTGAATTTGTAAACTGTGCCCAGACAGTGTGCTCTGCCCAGAAGTGTCGCTTCTTCCCCAGCTAAGTTTGTTCACCAGCAGGGTGTTTGTTCTTTCCTCCAGTGGAAGTTGATGTTTAATCTCTCCTCGGTAAAGTTGACTGTGTTTCCGGCATTTATTTTACCGGAATACCTTATGATACTTGTTCTCCCCAGTGGAGTTGGCTTTATCCTCAGCATTCATGTTGTTGAGACATCATTATCAGAGTGGCCCCGACAGCTTGAGCCTGCATCTGCATTTGCATATATCGTCATGTTTGCATCTACTCAAACGCGTAGCATTTCCGTGTCGTACGGAGCATTACGCCATTTTCAAACATACGCATTTTGAAACATAAATCAGGTTGGTTAACCTTTTGCTTTCAGGTGTGTTTTCTCAGCAGGAGTATGGAGTTCTAGCTCAGATCCATTACCAGGTATTCGAGGTCTCGCCATGAGACGTGCGATGATACAGTTCATCTTACTATTTTCCCCACAGAGTTGCTTGTTGAAGTTTCTCTTATCCGGCCAGCAGATTATCTTCTTCAATTTTGTTGTTACGTCAGCGTCAAAAAAGGGTTTCATGAATCAAATTTCAAAAGCTGCCGCCGGTTATCGAAACAGGTGTCCGGCAGTTTGGTTTCCAAATATCCCCAGTAGAATCCTCCTCAAAGTCGCAGTCACGTCAGTGCTAAGAGGTTTGTGGGTTGGGACCAATGGAGTTAGCTACTGCAGAGATAAGCAGAGAAACTGTATTCGGAGTATCTTCCCGTATGGATAAACGAATGCATTTTCCTACTGGTTGACAGAAGTATTTCCCCGGAAGTCGCCAAAATTTTATTGCCTATGTTGATAGGAGTTCCTCGTGTTGACGAGATATGAGTCCTGACGTGGACAATTTATTCTTGTATTGACGGGATTTCTTCATGTTGGCGAAGTGTGCGTCCTAACATAGACAAATTTATTTCCTCGTGTTGACGAGATGTGCTAGTCCTAACACGAGCAGATTTGATTTCTCCGTGTTGACGGAATGTGAAGTCCTGACGTGGACAAATTGATTACTCTTCGTGTTGACGAAATGGTGTCCTGACGTGGACCATTTATCCCCAGCAGATATCTTTCTTCGTATTAGCGAAATGTGCGTCCTGACGTGGAAAAAGTTTATAGTTCCTCGTGTTGACGAGATGCGCGAGTCCTGACGTGGACAAATTTATCTTTCTTCGTGTTGACGAAACGGTGTCCTGACGTGGACAATTTACTCCTATGTTGATAGGATTTCCTCGTGTTGACGAGATGTGAGTCCTGACGTGGATAAATCAAGTTACCGTCCCTCGTGTTGACGAGATGTGAGTCCTGACGTGGCCAAGTTTATCGTTCTTCGTGTTGACGAGATGGAATCCTGACGTGGACAAATTTATTTCTCTTCATGGTGACGGGTTTATTTCCTCGTGTTGACGAGATGTGAGTCCTAACGTGGACAATTTATTCCTATGTTGATAGGAGTTCCTCGTGTTAACGAGACGCAAGTACGATTTTATTGCCTGTGTTGACGAGATGCGGACAACTCATCCCCAGCGAAGTCGCCGGAATTTCTCCGTGTTGACGGAATGTGGAGTCCTGATGAGGACAAGTTTTATTCCTATGATGATAGGAGTTCTCCGTGTTGACGGAATATGGAGTCCTGATGAGGACAAGTTGTATTCCTATGACGATAGGTTTTCTTCGGGTTGACGAAATGTGAGTCGTGACGTGGACAGATTTGTGTTTATTCGTGATTTGACGAAATTTGGGTCCAGATGTGGACAAGGTTACTCCTGTGACGACAGAATCTCTATTCGTGTTGATGAATTTGTCTTTCTTCTTGTATTGACAAGGTTAGTCCAGTTGTGGACGGAGGTGTTTTTGCAAAAATTATTCAGTACCTATGGCGTTACATAGGTGGTTGAAGTTGAAATCAGAATTATTATCAGACGGTGGATCAGTTGTTGCCGTAACAACCAGATTCAGATAGGGGATGTTGCTCCCCAAGCAGTGCAGTTTATTTCTGCGATTGGCAAATTTCCGGGTTTCTTGGTATTCAACCGTCTCGTACCTCGATTGCTTGAAGGCCGTTCGCTCTTCACCCAGTCGATTCCAAGCCGTTTGAATAGGGGCAGCTGTTGCACCCCAAAATTTGCTCAACCTTTTTCTTGCCTGATTTATGTTTCATTGCATTTCATTTGCATAGTTACATCCTGTACATAGTTCAATCATTGGCATATCATAGCATAGCATGCATCCAACAAGGGATCAAGGGTTTCTATCAAGAGAAGAGCCTAGCAAGAGGTGTTATCCAAGCTTGAGAGATCATCCAAGCCAGCAAGAAGTGATCTGAACTCTTGAGGAGTTTTAGTGCCTACATGTGTGTTTTGCTCCTATCTTGGGGAATATTGAGAATCATCAGTGGGATGTGAAACATGGAATGTGAATTTGAGGTGTGTATGGATCTCATGGGATGCCTAGAGGGCCCTATTGAAGCTAAGACAAGTCATTGATTCAAGTATGAGAGCCACAGTTGAGGTGCAGTCAACTAGGGTTTCATCTGGGTCAATCCTAGTTCAATTATGCAAATGGGAGAGCATCAAAGCCTACTTTGAGTTCATGGGGTTCATGGATTGGTATGTTTATACATGTGTGGTGTTGTGCCAAAATCAAGCAAAGAAGAATCAAGAATGTGGGAAGTTGCTAAATTAGGGTTTCAGTGTAAAATCCCCTATTTAGTGCCTAACTTCAAAGCCACATAATCAAAATACAAGTTTCAAATGGATCTTTGGCCAACATGAAACTTGTATATCATCTCAATACCTTTAATTTGAGTGCTAGAAGTCCTCAAGGGGATTTACAGAACTCAAGTTATGGTCCTTGCAAGTTACAGGTCATCAGATGACTACGAAATTTATCTGTGAAAGTCACTTGACTTCCAAGCAACTTTTTCCCTTCAAGGGGATTTCAAATGGATTTCTGGAGAACATGATAGTTGTAGATAATGATCTTAGCTTTCCATAGAGTACTATAATTCCTTGATAGGATTTGTAGAACTCAAGTTATGATCTTTGCAAGCCAGGGGTATTTTGGGTATTGGTGATTATAAGTCATTTATGATCATAGGCCCATAACTCCAACTTGCAAGCTTCAAATGGAAATTTGTTCAACATGGAACGTGTTCAAAATGATGCTTTGAGTGCAATCAAGTGGTCATGAAATCTTGGATTGGCTTGGAACACAAAATAATTTGAAATGGCTTTGAAAAGGAACTTTAATACACCTCAAAAGGCCAAGATTTAGGGAAAATTGTTTTGTGGCCAAATTGAACAACATTATATGTAATTTTGATCAGAAAATGTATTTTGAGAATGATGGCAATGTTACTTTTTGTATTTGGGGTCATTTTCAAGCATTTCCATTTGGTGACTTAAGGTGGAGTAACACTTCAATCACACACCATGGAATCAAAACCTAGGGATCTACCATTCCCATTCAATCCTAAATCTCATGAGATACTCATTTCAAGCAAAATCAAAGCCAAGAATAGGGCAATTCACCAACTGTGCACATGAGATTTTGAAGGAGAATGAGAAATTGAAATTCTCATTTGGAGGATTACAGAAAGTTCTAGAGTGTTCTAACACACTCTATATATGCATTGCAACTGATTCAGGTCATTTTTTGGGCAAGGATTGAAGAGAATCGAGAGGAAGCCATTGAAATTTCTCAACTGCATATCAGAATTGGTTTTGGAGATTGAAGAGGATTCAAAGCAAATTGATCATTGGAGAAGCTTGAGGAGTGGTTCTTGAGTGATTCTGGAAAGAATTGGAGCTGGACTCGAAGGAAAACCTACTTTGTTCATCCATTTTTACCAGGTTTGCATTCTTCAACTTTCAGCATAATTTGTAGTGAATTGATTAGGATTTGATAGGGGGTTAGGTTAGTATTGATGCTAGGATGGATTTCAGTGCAAGAATTGAGTGATTAGAGACCAAACTAGGCATGACACCATTTTTGTTGAAGCTTATATCTCTTGATTCTTGAGGTTGTAATCACATTTGGATAGCAAGATTTGATGCCTGATACGTGTAGTTCACATTGATGACTTTAATTTTAAGAATCGTGACAATCAAGATTTGGTGATTTCTCTGAACATTTGATCGGATTTTAAGATGGAGCAAGAATCATGGAAATTGGAGTGCATATTTGAACTCAGGGGATGATTTTGAGTGGGATAGGGTATTAAGATGTTGTGTTTGGTGAGATTTGGTAACCCCCTCGCCGGAGACGACGGTGGCGCTGTAGCTCAGGCCACCGTCTGAGTTTCCCTCTCATTTTCAAAACATTTGGGGAAGATGACTCCCAGCCCGTTGGATCTTAGTCTGACCCTTGACCAATTCACAAACCCACGGCCAGGATTTGATTTCACATTATGAAGAGAAGATGAGTTGATGAAAATTTGCGTTTCATTTATTCAATTGGGTGGGCTTAATCATTTTCTTGCTAACCACACCCCAGGTTGGGCCCAAGTTGGATAATGCACTAAGAAACCTTGCTATTCATCACGCACATTTCTCAATTTTTGATTTATTTTCTATTATTTGGTTTGGGCTTAGTCGGGATTTCTACGCGCACCCCCTCCCCCCCCTTAGGCCCATGCTTGGTTTATAACATGATAATATTGCTATTTGCAACGCAGGTTTATTCATTCTCATTGTATTTCTTTTATTTTGTCATTTTCATATAGTTTAGGATTAAAATCATAATAAATAGGAAAATTAGTCTTTTTAGGCTAGATTTTTTTCCCCTGACTCCTTAAAGAGTCTAGAATTTAATAGGATAAAAAAATTCATAATTCATGAATTTTATTATTTTAATTGCATTTTTGCATTTTAATTGGTTTTATTTTCAATATGTTTGATGCTTGATTTTACTGATTTTAGTATGGGTGTTTGGTGTATGATTTTGAGTTGATTATTTTTGGACTAGTTATCTTAGATATGCATGTACCCCTAGCAATTTTCTCACATTTTTGTGGGAGAATTTTAGGTTATTTTGAACATTGAACATTAAGTGGTGTAGATTTTAGGGTTTTAAGATAGTACCCTTAGGTTTAAGGCGTAGTTTTAGGTCTTAATGGTTGATTAACCACTTGGTTTTGTATGGAGTGATTCGTAAGAGGTTTAGGAACCCTTAGAATTTTTGATAGGATTTTACAATCATTTTTGGTATTTTAATTAGATTTAGTTTTAAGACTAACTTTTAGGTGTTTCTAGCACATTAACTTGACTAGTTTAATTCAATAGTTCCCCTTAGATTAGGGTGGTGGTGCTCTTGTGCTTGGATGGAGATGAAGAAATGTTGATGTTGATATGGAGGGCTTGGAGAAGCTTGGATGTGAAGATTTCTCACCTGGTGGAGTGCTTGTCAGGAGTTTAGGGAAACTAGGGTTTTAGGGAGAGCATTAGACTAGTTTTGCTTGTTTTTCAAACATGGAGTATATTGTTCCTCTCCATTCAATCCCATGACACAAAGTCCTCTTAAATAAGTCACGTCTCTCGTTTGGAGGGATGAATGGCATGCTTTAAGAGTAGAACTTTGAGGATGCCTTCCTATTACAGTGTTAAGATCTTAATGGCTTCCCTTGGTTGTCATTGAGTTTCTTAACACTTCAACTTGGTCTTATTACATGATTCTCCCTTGGAGGTGCTTGTTGAAGCTTGTTAAAGGAGGTGAAGTTTGTGCTTGCTGAAGCTGGTTGCTTGTTGAAGCTAGGGTTTTGCTGCTTGTTGAAGATGAAGTTAGGAGCTTGTTGAAGCTGTTTACTGATTGAAGTTTGCTGGTTTAAGCTGGTTGCTTATTGAAGTTTGAATCTTATTGAAGCTTGGTGCTTGTTGAAGCTTGGAGATAGGAGTTGTTGCTGTCAACTCTTTTCTATTTAATCAACTGTTGCTGTCAGAGCTGCTGCTTGTGCTGTTTGCTGTAGGAGTTTGGTGCTGCTGCTTGGGCTGCCTCCTCTGTTTTATTTTGGGTTTCATCTGTATTGTTTGTTGGCTTGTGCAGCTTGCCCCCTAGGTTTGAAGTGAATGTTGATTCAATTTGCCTGTTGTTTTCCCAGGTTCGAGGTTGAGTGGGCTCTCTTTCCTCACTTGTATTGCTGCATTGCATGCATTTTACTGTATTTGTTTGCTTTCTTTTCTGTTTATCCCCTAGGATCTCTGATTTCCTCTATGCAGGAGGGAATTATGACAGACATTAGGATTTTTATCCATGCATGATAACATTAGGTTAGTTTTATTCCCTTTTCAACCCTAGGCTTTTTAGAGCTTCTTTCTCTTCTTATCTCAAAACAACTCAAAAATACAGTAATAAGGTTAATCGATGTCGTGCGTCACAAGCCTTAAGCTGTTTGAGAAAAGGTTGCTGGAGAGCTTCTTTCCAGTAGTCTAGCTGCTTAGTGTGGCACCCTTTGGGTGACACACGATGTAGTCACTCTCAAATCATAGTCTCTAGTGCGTCAGAGATTGCAAACAAACTAAAAAACACTTCTTTCGTAAAAGATTCAAACGAACATCAAAGTGTCATTTTTGTCCGCTTGGACTCTTAATCAAGAAAAATCGTTTCATAAGGTAATAAAAAACAATCAGACAAGCTTGTGTCTTCCGTAGCCCGAACTACGTTTGCTCTGATCTTTCATGCTGTATGAAGGTACGTAGGCATAGGATGTCGTATCCTAGTGAAAAACCTTCCCACCTTCATCTGTAGTTAGCCGAACTACGTAGACTCTGACTTTCCCATCACACGAGGGAATACGTAGCCATAGAGCGGCGAAGCTCTATCGAGTCTCTTTTCTATTTTCTTTCCTTTTGTCCTTTGACCTTTAGAGTGGATAGAGTAATAATCTGTACCAGAAAACAAGGGTGGATCCCGTCGAGTACGGCGGACGTGAGGGGTGTTAATACCTTCCCCTTGCATAATCGACTCCCGAATCCAGGAATTTGGTTGCGATGACCATTACGTTCCCGTTTGTGTTAGGTTTACTCTGAGCATTTCCTTTCCCTCCGTTGGGATAAATAACACACGGTGGCGACTCTCCTGTCATAGTCGGCGCCGATTTTCGCAGTAGCGACAACAAGCACTCGACCTAAGAGGGGTGTTTGAAAATGGATCGATGACGAATCAAGGATTAGTTTGAAAACAGTTTAATCTATTATTGTCCTCAAGGGTGCTCTTAGAAGATAAACCACAATCAAAGAAATACGAATGCGTACATCAAAATGGGAGAGGGATACATGTAAGTTACACGGGATTGCATGAAATAAAAGGTCTCGTTGTAAGGTAGCCCATGAGGAAGCCGTCTGTGTGTGAGGTGTCCTAAATTATGCCTTGAACAGAAGTCAGACAAAATCTCCAAGCTAGGGTTTCTAATACAGTCCAAATTCCGTTGTCCGGACAAGTAACTAATAGTCCACCATTTTTCGAATATGTGAATAGGATGAACAAGATGAATATGAATTTAAATAATATGAATAAAATGGAAAGATATGTAACAATATAATCAAAATAATATTCACAATAGTATAATCAAGATAATATTAACGAGTATATGAATAAGATAATAAAATCAGGGTATATTGACTGAAAATAAAACAGGAGTATATTGACTGAAAGTAAAACAAGAATATATTGGCGGAAAGTAAAGTTAGTTGTTAGTTTGATGTGAATTGAATTGGACAAAATGTAGCGCTAAACCGTCGTAGCTCGATCTATGACGAAGATCGAACTATAGAAGGTCACACAAATTGATATTCGTGCTAAAAAACACGATGGAAGAACGATAATAAGGGTCATTTTCCAATGTAATCGTGTCACACGGACCAAATAGAAGAGGGTGGTCTCGTCTTAATCACAAACTAGTGTCGATTCATTGAAGGTAACCTATCACGATCCCAAAGTATAGAAAATGATCCCAATGATCATTTTCTACAGATTTGAAATAATGAAGGTTAACAACCTCAATAAATCGACATTTGTGAATATAAAAACTTCATAGATCAAAAACAAAATTGGAAAAATATCTAAAATGGTGCGAGAATGGGAATGGAAATGAAATTGGTCTCATCTTAATCAAGATTAATCGATAAATTGACAATCTATGCTCTTTGACTTTTGTTGACCAAGAAAATCAAGATGGAAATAAAATCGAGAAAAAAAAAGGAATAGAATGAAATTAAAATAACTCAAGATGAAAAGTAAAACATAGAAAAGTAGGTCGAGATCCACAAAATTGATATCCAATAAATAAAATAGTAAACAAAATAAATGACAAAAAAACATCCACCAAAATTGACCAAAAAAACGAATAACTAGTAAGATTATTTAACAAGATCATTAACAAGGATTTTTTTACAAAAGTTTTAACAAAATTAAGAGCAAAAATTATTTAATAAAATTAATAGTTAAACAAAACAAGGAGTGTATGAGAAACAGCGGGATTGTGTTAGAAACGGATCCTTATGGGCCTGAGGCCCATTCTTCCTCTAAAAAAACAAGTTAGTCAAGGGGACAAGGGGAATGAGCAGATTTGATGGGTGTCAAAAAAAGTTTAAACGGGCTCACATCAAAGGCCCAAAATAACAAACTAAGGCAATGTTAAGAAAGAGCTACAATGCTGTCAGCAAGAAAACCCATCATCTTCTTCCCAACTTAAACCAGGTCATTTAGAACATAGAGGAAGCAAGCATAAAAAATAAAAATCAAGGCGTGAGTTCAAAAGGAAAGCAAAAAACAACAAAAAAAACATCAACAACGATTCTAAATGAAATCATAACATGCCATTTTTTGCAACCTTCTCGTCGATCTTGTCACTCGATTCGGTTCACATCTCTTGATCTATTTTGCTCGTTCGAATTCATCACCCACAAGTTTGTATATTTTGCTCATGATTTTGTTTATATTTCAGAATGTATCATCTTCCCCTTTCTGGTTCTGATTCAGTTTCATGAATTGATTTGGTTTCTTGGGTGTTTTTGAATGAGTTAAAGAAGGGTTGATTTGGGGTGAGGTTTAATAGTTGAGGAAGGATCTGGAAAGAAGGTTTTTAAGTTTGATGGAAATCGTTGAAGGTCGAATGAAGGGGAGTTTTGGAATGGTTCAAGAAATCCTCCTTTTTTGTGAGTTTTGGAATGGGTTAGGATTTAAAGGGGAGGATTGGTGGGTGTTTTAGGAATGTGCTGGTAACGTTTTGGTAGTGTGGGGTCAATAGATTTGTGTTCACATTTTGGTTTTTTCTTAGCTAGTACGATGTGGTGCAAAGTGTGTACACCTCAAAAGGTCTGCTACTGCAAGTAATCAAGGATGTGACGTTGTTATCATTTTTGTTGCTATAGGTATGAGTTAGAACATAGCGTTGCATAGTGAACCACGGTTGGGAAGTATTATCATGTTGTTATGGTTTTATGCAGGATTTGCGAATATTCTGATTCATGATGGTTTGGCTCTAATTGTGATTTGTGTATGTGTAGGTAGGTAGGTTGGAAATATCCTAAACTCCTCATGGGTGGTGTGTGGAGATGGCTGGAAAAGTCTATTTTTTTGTTTCATTTTTTGTCAAATTTTGTAATAGATGGACTTTTGGAATATGGTAATAAGAATGGGCCTGGCCTTTTTGTATGAACTTTGGTAATGAGTTTTCTTCTTAATATAATGGTCTTGTAGAAAAAAAGACTCTAGTAATGGGCTTTGTATAATGGACTCTAGTGATGGGTTTACTCAGTGACTTTACTTCCTGCACCCTCACACTTATTCTTTAAAACAACTTTGCAAAATGTGAATTGTAGTAAATGAAATTGGATTTAATTCGAATATGAAAGTTGGATTGGTTTTGAAAATAAATGGATAATGGTTTGAAATTTTGAATGTGGATTTTGGTTGTAAAATGAATATTTGGAATTAATTGGCAAATTTTGAATGGCACGAAACATGAATTAAAATCGAAATTAGAATTGAACTTGAATTAAGACCTTGAAATGCTTGAATTTAAACCGCTTTCACAATAAACCTTGGATTTTTCAAGTGATTTTCAAACTTAATTTTTTTTAATAAATTTCAATGAATTCTAATCATACTTCGACTAATTTCAACAGACAAAAAATACAAAAATCATTCACTCTTTTTGTGCCTTTGTGCATTTTTCATTTCAAAAATTTTCATAAAGTTTAGACATGAGCCACTTTCATAGTTGAGATATAATTCTCCTATTCTCCATAGTATTAATAATTTTGACATTTTCCACTTAGATGTTGAGTGATAGACTTATTGATTTTAATCCAAGCAAAATCCTCCATCTTTAGGTGATGCAAATGTTGTCTTATACTTATGGCCGACTAGTCGTAGTTTTGTCCTTAAAATGACGACTTGTCTTTACATTTAAATCAATCATAACAACCCATTTTTTTATTTGTACCATGAACTACGTGATTTTTATCCTATATTGCACTTTCTGAGTATGTAGGCATGAGGCAATAAGTCTCTCCAAACACAAATATAAAAAATAATTGTTTTCTCATCTCCCCAATCTCTTTTTAAACCAAAAAAGCGTAGATATTTTAAAGGATTCCTATAGAATACTATAGACATTTTGGGTGCTAACACCTTCCCTTAGCGTAACTAACCCCTTACCCATTCTTTACTTCTTATTGTTTTAGAACTTGTTTAGGTTTTGTTCGCTCTTTTTCCTTTCCTTTTGGATAAAATAAAAGTGTGGTGGCGATTCTTGCATTTTAGGTTAAGTTAATTAATAACTTACACTCACAAATTTCCCCGCTATAGAAAAGTAACGACTCTGCTGGAGAATTGAGTCCTTGGTGGGTTTAGCCTACTTTGACTTATTTATGCTTTATTTGTTTGATTTGTCTATTATTGGTTGTTTTGTTTGGGTGATCTCTGTGGTAAGATAAGTCATATACCCGAACTTGAGTGAACTCATGATAAGAGGGTGGTATAGTCTTATTCGACTTACGTGGAGTAGTCCTTACTAAACTGACTTGAGATCCCCTACTCAGTGGAGGCCCCTTTGGGATTACTCATGTCGTGCGAGTAGTCTTATTCGGCATTACTTTTTCTGACATGGGAGTCTGAGAAGCTAAGGAACTTAAAACCCTTTAACCCATCTTGGCCTTATTAGGACGTGGTGTGGTGGCTGTTCAGGTGTGAACTTGAATTAGTTGTTACGCGATACCACACTCAGACGAGTTTCTCTTGAGAATATTGTTGGCTGACGAGTAGTTGTTTAAGCCGATAATATTCAAAAGATGGAATTATAACTCTGGGAAATATTTAGAACCAAGTACTACAGGTGTTGATATAACCCTAGTACATACCATTTTCGGAGTTTCTAAACCTTGGCTCCAAGCTCGTGACTCAGAGCCTCGAACCCGTGTACTTTGTGTGATCTTGTTTGTGGTTGCTTCATCATGCACTCGTGCATTCATGGAAATTTTGTTTCAATCAGTTTTCAAGGACCTCAGAGATTTTCCTTTGCAAACATCGCAGATATTATGATCATGGACATTGGAAGGAGAAATACTCAGAAGTACGGTTTCTGAGCTCCTGATCTTAGTAACTTGAAAAGGCTAGCATCCTTGGTAGTTGATTATGTAGACTTCATATCTCGTTATGGGAGACTTCTATATGTTCTTTCTATTAGACGATGACAATGGTCTATAAGGGGGGTTGAATAGATCACTTATTCTTAAACAGAGTGGGCGCTTATGATAAATTGGTTTTTTTAACTTTTAAGCAGAAGCGGCCGAGGAACTACGATCGTCTAAATAAATTGTTACCAAAAAGATCGCACATATGCTACACCTATATGGAATACTGTAAAGATGAGAAATTAAATCAAAAGTTTGAACATAAATCAATATGATTTTGTTCACTCAAAGTTGTTCCATTTCCAATGCTTTATGAAAAATAAACCAAATTGAAAAATAGTTCAAAACTTTTGTATTCAAGCAATTTGTCGAACACATGGTGTGCGAAGCACTCCAAGTAAAATTCTCTAAGTAAATGTAATGCTAAGATTTTCCAATTATAAACAAACGAATTGTAATGAGTTTTCTAAATGTGTTTCAGCACTACAATAAACCATAATTTTAATCAACCAATTTGATTGCACACAAGTGTAAAATTCATAAATGAAAATAGCAAAAAGAGAGAACAGGACCAATTTGTTTAGGCAGTTCCCATGTCGTCCTTGCTCGGGATATGTCTGCCCTCAATTTTAAAAATAGAATTAAGACCTCTATATAGAACCTATTGCAAATTGTTTTTACAAGAGAATCAGTAGAAATCAATCACTCAATCCTAACCGTTGATGTTGAACCTATGCCTTCTCTTCCCTTGATTCAAGATGAATCAAGTCCTTCGAATGTGAGATACCTTCAACATGAATCAAGATAAACCTATGCATCATCTTATTATATATCCTATAGGATTTACTTGACTAAGATTATACAATAAAGATACCTTCATATGCCTTGGAATCAAACTTACCAATACTCTCCTTACCGTTGTTCAACACAAAACACTTACAACTGAATACATGAAGGGGAGATACATTGGGCTTCCTCCATTTCAAAAGTTCATACGAAGTTTTGTTGAGAATAGAAAGGATGAGCACCTTATTCAAAACATAACAAGCCGTACTAATGGCATCGGCCCAAAAATATTTAGGAAGGTCACTTTCATTGGTCATAATTCTTCCTAATTCTTCCAAACATTGATTTTTACGTTCCACAACCCTATTTTGTTGAGGGGTACGCAGTGTAGAAAAATTATGATCAATGCCTAGCCTACCACAACATTCTTCAAAGAGATGATTTTCAAACTCACCTCCATGACCACTTCTAATTGATATAACATTTGTGTTCAACTTGTTTTGAGAAAGTTTGGCAAAATTTTCCATGGCAGAAAAAGTATCGCTCTTGCTAGCCAAGAAGATAGTCTAGAAAAATCTAGAAAAATTATCAACTATAACAAAACCATAGTAGTTACCACTTAGACTCTTAATTCTAGATGGTCCAAAGAGGTCCATAAGAAGAAGTTCACAGGGTTTTGTAGTTGAAACAATGTTTTTAGATTTAAACGAGTTCCTTGTTTGCTTCCCCATTTACCACGCATCACATAAGTGATCCTTTGAAAATTTGATTTTGGGTAAGCCAATCATTAGGTCCTTAGAGACTATCTTGTTTAGCAAGTCAAAATTGACATGCGTCAAACGTATATGCCACAACCATGAGTCTTCACTCATAGTGACAAGACATTTGTTGCTACTCAATGATACTTCACTCAAATCCAACAAATACACATTATTTACCCTCAAGCTGTTGAACACATCCCCAATTTTATCATTATTTTCAATCATGCAATAATCCTTTAAAAAAGATACTTTGTATACCTTGTCACATAATTGACTAATGCTTATAAGGTTTTGTTTAAGGCCCTCAACAAGCAATACATTAGAGATAGTAGTAGACGAGGGATTACCTACACTACCTTTTCCAAGTATTTCTCCTTTGTTATTGTCTTCATAGGTTACAAATCCCTTCTTCTTTGTCATAAAGTCAATGAAGAGAGATATGTCTTCTGTCATATGTCTGGAGCATCCACTATCGAGAATCCATCTTCTCTCCGTAGGTACAATACTTTGTACCTATAAAAACAATCAAAGAAAATAGGTACCCAATTCTTTATTGGGTCCTTGGTTGTGAGTGAAATCTTGTTTGCATTTATGTAACCATTGATAAACCCCTTTAGGAACTAAAAACCTCCTAAAGCGACATTTAGCAATGGTATGGCCCTTTTTGGCAACAATACAAGGAAGCGGGGTTAGCCTTGGTATCACTTTTGTTACCTTGATTTTTGATCACATGTGTATACTTTTTATAAGGATTAATCATGCTTTTTCTAAAGTGTGATCTATCAATAGTAAAAGTGATTTTTGGTTCTAGAGCCTTGTCAAGTTTGGCTTTAAGAGTCCTAACCTCTTTTTTCCAAATATGATACGTATCACATCCAAAGTTTAACCATCTACCTTTGTTACTTCCATCATGGATGCCTTGAGAGCCTCTAATTCCCTATCAGAATCGGAGATCTTTTTCTCCAAGTGAGAAAAAATTTGTTTGTTTGAGGACAAACGTTTAAAGGCTTCCTTAGCCTTACGGTGTGAGGTGTCAAAGGAATATTGTAATTCAGATTGAGACAAATTACTAGAGTTCTCGTATTTAGCATGTCGTACCTTTTTATTCTTCTTCTTTTGATGAGCCGAGAGACAAAGGTTGATGGGCTTTTCTTCGTCACTTGAACTATCATCCACTGATGACTCACTATCGCTTTCCCAAGAGACGTAAGCTCTTCTAGGCTTACCTTGTTTCTTTTGTGAGCGATTACTTTCCTTTCCTTTGTCCTTCTTCATTAATTTACATTTCGGCTTATAGTGTCCGACTTTTCCACAATTAAAGCACGATCCTCTTGGTTTACTACCCTTATTGCCTTCATTCTTGGAAGACCTTGACTGTCTTCTAAAATTGACGAGATTCTTTTCAGAATGTTGGATACCATTCTTATTTATATAGCGATTGTATCGCTTCACGAACAACCTCTATCCTCATTCGTTTCTTCATCATTGTCATCACTCGAGTCGTAATCACTTAGCTCTTTTATGGAGGACTTTGAACAAGAAGCTTTTAGAGCTATAGACTTCTTTTCCATAGTTTTAGTTTTTTCTTTCTTTTCCTTTTTCTCAAATTGATCAAGGCTAATAAGCACTTGCTCATGTTCTTGGAGCTTTCTAAAAAGAGATGTAAGATCCAAAGTCATAAGATCGTTTTCTTCCTTTATGGCCGTGAGGTTTTGCTGCCACTCCTTGGTAAGACGTCTTAAAACTTTGTTAGTAAAAACGTTTTTGGAAATTGGTCTACCAAGTGAATTTACTCTATTGATTAAGTGAGAAAATCTCTTTTGCATGTCGTTAATGGTTTCCCCTTGCTCTTGTGAAAGAGATCAAACTCTTGATTCAAAGTGTTTATTCGAGCTAGCTTGACGTCATTAGTTCCTTCACGGGAAACTTGCAATGCGTCCCACATAGCTTTAACATCCATACAATGTGAAACCCTATAATATTCATCAACTCCCAAGGAGGAGATCAGAATATTTCTATCCTTCCAATCGTAGTTGTACGTTTTCTCATCTTCATCATTCCATTGTGCTTCAGGCTTAGGCACAAAAATGTTATTTTCATTGGTCATGGTAATTTCCATAGGACCGTTTAATATAACGTTCCATACCTTTATATTAATGGAATTGATATGCACCCGCATACAATCTTTCCAGTAACTATAATTCTCATTATTAAAAGCAGTTGTGCTATTGTAAGCACCTTTTAGTTCTTTTTCCATATTCCAAGAAGTTATAGGCGAAGCAAGGAATGAACCAGTTCTCTTTACACCACTTGTCAGATGACGAAAATGATCTAGAAGGGGGGTTGAATAGATCACTTGTTCTTAAACAAATTCGGTGTTTATGATAAATTGGGTTTTAAAACTTTTAAGAGGAAGCGGCCGAGGAACTACGATCGTCTAAACGAACCGTTACCAAAAAGATCAGATATACGCTACGCCTATATGGAATACCGATAAAGATGAGAAATAAAATCAAAAGTTTTAACACAAATTAGTATGATTTTGTTCACTCAAAGTTGTTTAATTTCCAATGCTTTATGAAAAATAAACCAAATTGAAAAACATCTCAAAACATTTGTATTCAAGGAATTTGTCGAACACGTGGCGTGCGAAGCACTCCAAGTAAAATTCACTAAGTAATTGTAGTGCTAAGATTTTTCCAATTACAACCAAACAGATTGTAATGAGTTTTCTAAATGTGTTTCAGAATTACAATAAACCATAACTTTAGTCAACCAATTTGATTGCACACAAACATAAAATTCAAAATGAAAATAGCAAAAAGAGAGAACAACACCAATTTGTTGAGGCAGTTCCCCCTTCGTCCTCGCTTGGGGTACGTCTACCCTCAATTCTAAAAATAAAATTAAGACTTGTATATAGAACCTGCTGCAAGTTGTTTTTATAAGAGAAGTACTAGAATTCAGACACTCAATCCTAATCACTGATGTTGAACATATGCCTTCTCTTCCCTTGATTCAATATGAATCAAGTCCTTCAAATGTGATGAGTAAACCTCTGATTACGCCCCCACCTTTGAACAACCCAATAATCTTCAAATGTTTTCCTAGATGATTTCAAACACCCACAATCCTCTGGTTAACACTATTAAATTGATAGAACCTCCCATTCTTCAATTACCTTCGCTCGGCTGAGTCTGTGAAGGAACGATTTGTGCAAACCCCCCCAAAATCCATGATTCTTGGAGGACAAAAACCTAACAGTTTTATTCAATAAAAACCGACTGGTCTCTCAACACAAACCCGATACACCGATCCTATGTTTGGAGGTTATCACTTCAATGATGTAGAATGTACAACAAAAATGATTATGTGTATTTGTTGAGAAAATGCAAGAAAGAGGATGAAGATGATGAGAGCAAAATCAATGTGTATTCACACTGTTCTTGTTATTATGTGAAGAAAGAGCTAAAATAATATATATGTGAAGCTTGACCCAAATAACCAACATAACAGACACTTTGAAAGACAAACATAACAGAAAAATAGTATGGAATGAGTGAACAGTCGACCTAAAGAATAGGGGGTCGACTTGAGCTCTCTCGAATACAAATTTATGCAGGAAATGTGTCTTTGTGTTGACCAGAACAAGTTCATGCATCAATGCAAAATAGCCCAGTTTTGACAAATAAAAATACAAACAGTAGAGTCGACCAGAGGGTCGACGCGAGCTCTCCTGAGAGCAAATCACAAAAATTCACTCTATATGAGTCGACCTAAGCATGCTTTGAGTCGACTCAATGACTCAGAACTTGCAAAAGTGCTGATTTTGATATGTCTTGCTATTTCTATGTGCTTCAAATGCATATCTATGGCAACCAACATGACTAAACTGACATAAAAAACATACAATGCTTTTCTATATGAGTGGACACATGCTTTTGATAAATGCTTGACACGAGAGACCAATGAATGCATATGCAACTCGATGATACCGTCCAAAGTACATATTACGAATTAGATATGTTGTGACATCATTAAAACAAGTATTGAGACAAATTGCCCTCACACTTTCTACCAACATTGAAGACGAAATTTTGAACACCCTTGTGCAATTCTATAATCCTGTCTACCGGTTATATACTTTTCCTAATTATCAGTACATGCCAACTTTGGAGGAGTATGCTTATTTGTTGGGTATACCAGTTTCTAATAAGATTCCTTATACTAGCTTGTAGAAAGTTCTTAATCCCTAAGATATTGCTGTAGCTATCCATTTGATGAAATTTGATATAGATGTTAACCTTATGGTTAAGGGAGGCATCAAGGTTTGACTTCTACTTTCTTGATTGGGAAAGCCACTTTAGTTGCTAATCCTGGTAGCACATTGGCGTTTGATGCTATATTTGCTTTGCTTATATATGGACTAGTCTTATTCCCTAACATTGACAACTTTGTGGATGTTAATGCTATTAGGATTTTCTTGATTGGGAACCCTGTTCCAACTTTACTTGGTGATACTTGCTTCTCCATCCATCATAGGACTTCCAAGGGGAATGGTACCATTGTTTGTTGCATACCTCTACTTTACAAGTGGTTTATTTCGCACTTGCCACAATCATATGCTTTCAAGGAGAATAAAAGTTATTTAAGGTGGTCTCAGAGGATCGTGTCCCTTACTCATGCTGACATTACTTGGTCTTCTTTGGTTTATGAGAATGTCCAAATCATTGATAGCTGCGAGGAATTCTATAATGTATCTCTTCTTGGCACACAAGGTCTTATTAATTACAACTCGAGTTTAGCTCACCGTCAGCTGGGTTATATGTTGAAGGATAAGCCTAATAATATTCTATTAGAGGGCTTGTTTTTCCAAGGAGGGGATGACTCTCTTGGTTTGTCACACCAATATAATACTCGAGCTAATCTAAGTAAAAAATGGATCAATGGCAACAAGAGAACCGTGAGCTTCGTGAGGAAGTAACAAATCTGAAGGATAGTTTGGAAAGACTCACTATTATAATGGAAGCATTAGTTGTTGCTCATAATCAGCCACCCCATCCTCCTCCGTCTTCAACTCCTGTGCAAAGGATAATCATTTCTGAGATTGTTTCTAAGCCCACCTATGTGGCGCCTGCTAGTGTTCCTCAATACTCCATGCCTCATGGTTTCCCTTAGGGCATGCCCCATAACTTTATTCCAGAAGGTTATCAACCACCACCGCCTCTTGAAGTTCCAAATATTCCTACCATCCAACTGTGATGTTTGTATCACCGCCTGTGGTTCATACTGTTCCTTTTGGTGAAGAACAAATTTTCCACACTGCTCCGAGCGAGAGTGTTAGTGCTTATAATAAAACGGAAGAGATTCAAGATCAATTTTTAGAAATGCATAAAGAAATCAAAGCTTTGAGGGGTAAAGAACTGTTTGGGTAGAATGCCCATGAGTTATGCCTGGTTCCTAATGTGAAGATCCCACATAAGTTCAAGGTCCCTGACTTTGGAAAGTATAAGGGTAACTCTTTTCCGTTGAGCCATTTGACTATGTATACTCGTAAGATGTCGACTCAGTTCGATAATCGTCAACTTATCATTCATTACTTTTAACATAATTTGTCTGGTGCAGCCTTGAAATGGTACATGGGACTCGACAACGTTCGAATTCGCACTTTTGAAGATTTGGGTGAGGCTTTTGTAAAGCAGTATAAGTATAATGTAGATATGGATGATGATCATGATCAGCTTCAAGCGATGACTTAGAAAGATAAGGAGATACTCAAAGAATGCGGGCACAGGTGGCGCGAGATTGCTGTACAGATCAATCCTCCTTTGGAAGAAAAAGAGATGATCAAAATCTTCTTGAAAAATCTGAGTCCTTTTTATTATGAACTTATGATTGCTAATTCCCCGAGTGACTTCACTAAGATGGTGAATATGGGGATGAGATTGGAAGAAGGTGTCCGTGAAGGATGTTTGTCAAAAGATGGTAATGCTGCTGGAAGTTCCAAGAAATATGGTGGAGGACTTGCCAAGAAGAAAGAAGGGGAAACTAATGTCATTTCTCGAGAGAGATATAGAAGACCTCGCAGTAGAAACAGTCCTCAAAAACATGTTGCATCTGTTACACATATTATTCATTCAACTCCTGTTGTTTAAGCAACTCTTGCCCAACAATGCTCTTATCAATAGAACAATCAACCGGGCCATTTTTAGAAAGACTTTGATCCAATTCCGATGACTTAGTATGAATTGCTTCCTGGTTTAATTCTAAACAATCTTGTCCAGACTCGTGCACCACCTGCTACTCCAAAAGATTCACCATGATGGTATAAACTCGAGGCTCATTGTGCTTTCCATCAGGGAGAGGATGGGCATGAAACTGAGAAATGTTATCCATTGAAGATAGAAGTACAAAGGTTGGTTAGAAGTGGTATTTTGAATTTCGAAGACACCAATTCTAATGTGCAATTGAACCTGTTGCCAAATCATGGTAAGGTGGCTATCAATATGGTTCAAAGTTGTCTTGGTACATTCAAGATTTATGATATTCATTGGGTCCAAAGATCGCTTGTAGAAATGCATGCACTTTTGAGTGAGTACAATGATATTGATCATGATTATGCAACTTGTTGCATCTGTTCTATGAACCCGTGTGGTTATGTGATAGTGAAAAGGACATTCAAGAGATGATGGATTAGAATCCAGTTGAGGTCACATCAAAGAGAGATGAATATGAGAATGAGGTGAATGTTATTGTGCCACACTTTAATATTCTTGAACGAGTTGTTACCTCTTATGAGAGTTAAAAGTCCACTGTTACACCTTTGGTTATTCGATTACCCGATCCAGTACCGTATGAATCTAACTAGGCTGTTTCGTATAAATACAATGCTTCCATGGTTGAAGATGGTAAAGAAGTTCCTATTCCTTTTTTATCTTCTGTGGTGAGCATCGCTGAGCTTAGTAGGTGACTCGAAAAGGTCGTGTCTTTGCTTCCGAGCCTCAAAAGAAGGTAGAGAATGTTGTTGTTGGGAAACAACCTCAAAGTGAGAATGTTGTTAATATTTCTAGTCAATAAAGTGGTTTAAATAAGAAAACTTATGAAGAAGAGGTGTTGAAATTGATCAAGAAGAGTGATTACAGTGTGGTAGATCAACTCTTGCATACTTCGTCCAAGATTTCAGTGTTGCCCCTATTGATGAATTCTGAGGCTCATATGGAATCTTTGCAGAAGGTATTAGAACAAGCGTATATTGAGCATGGTGTAACTATTAATCAGTTTGATGGCATTATTGCCAACCTCACGGCATGCAATAATTTGAGTTTCTGTGATGAGGAGTTACCCGAGGAGGGGAGAAATCATAATTTGGCCTTACATATTTCTATGAACTGTCAAAAACATGCACTTTCCAATATGTTGGTTAACATAGGCTCTTTCTTGAATGTGTTGCCAAAGTCTAATTTTTCAAAGCTTTCGTACCAAGGTGCTCCCATGAGGTATAGTGGGGTAGTGGTTAAAGATATTGATGGATCTAGAAAAACTGTGATTGGAGAGGTTAATCTTCCAATCAAAATAGGACCATGTTTCTTCCAAATTACTTTTCATGTAATGGATATTCGTCCTGTTTATAGTTGTCTACTTGGCCGACCATGGATTCATGAAGCTGGGGCGGTGACCTCGACTCTTCATCAGAAATTAAAATTTGTTCATGTTGCACCCCAAAATTTGCCCAACATTTCTTTACCTAGCTTATGTTTCATTTCATTCACATTAGCATTATCATTTGCATTTCATTGACATGTGTGCAGGAGATCAAGAGGTATGATTACCAATTAAGAGCTATACAAGAATATGAAGCTAGCTGTTGCGGTTAGAATATGATATCAAATTATTAATTAATTTGAATCGCATCTTTGGTTCACAACCGCTCTTTGATTTATCCGAAGGAAAAGGTCAAAAGAGGAAAACCTAAATTTGCATCGTAAAGACAATGCGGGGAGAGACCTAGGTAAGGGGTTGATTAAGCTTAGGGAAGGTATTAGCACCCTAAACTTCTGTAGTACTCTACAGGAACCTTTTGTTTATTGTATGCTTTTTTTTTATTTTTTTATCTGTTTGAAATATATTGCTAAAGGGATAGAGTGACCTAAAGACCTAAGGGTTAGTCCTAAGTTTACTCGGCAAGACGTCGCATCTTGTGCCTACGTATCCTGGATAGGGAATGGAATCAGAGTAATCGTAGTTCCCCTTGAAAGGGAGGATAGAAACGTCTTAACTATGGTCAAGGTTTCAATGGGGAATAAACGTATCTTAAGGACACGCTTACGTGGAGTCTTTGAAACTCCTATTTCTATGTTGAATTTGTTAATTGAAAATTTAGGGTTGAAATTAGGGATTCCACGGCGGGAAACCCTAAACAGAGTACGGCGACTCTTTGACCTAAAGTTAGGGTAAAAGGTATTTTCATTCACGGCGGGACACCTAGGCTATTAGGGTTTTGAAACGGTCAAAAATTAAGGTTATTGACTTGGCGGTCAAACGGCTAGACCTAATTCCTTCGGAGGGATTCTAACGGTAAAAACATGCAAAATACGACAAATTACTATTTGGCAGAATTAAAGTGCGGAAAAATAAATAAAGCGGTAAAAAAAAGCATCGCGATGATCACTCGCGTAAATTATAAATTCCCAAAAAATGCAAAATAAAATAACCGCGACCATGGCCTTGCGTAAATTACATCCATGGAACAAAAACAAACAAATGAAATAATAACGAGTTGAAACAAACAAATTAACGAGGGTTAGACAAAAATGAAACGGCTAAATCAAAACTTATTTCTTTTTGAGTTTTTATTGATAAGAGGAGAGGAGAATTAATTTCATGCTTAAATGGAGAAACTATTCTAATTATTTACTAAAAATTTTAATAAAGAAAATCGTTTTCATTTTAATGAAAAAATGTCTTGAAAAAAATGTTTTAATTTTATCGAAAATAAATGTTTTAAATTTTAATTAAAAAATGTTTTAAATTTTAATGAAAAAATTTGATTTAAATTCAACGAAAAAGGTTTTAATTTTTGTTTTAGTGAAAGAAAGGTCATTTTTTAATTTTTGTGTTAACTTAATGAAAAATGGTTTTAATTGGAAAAAAGCTTTAATTAAGAAAAACTGTTTTATTTAGAAATATGTTTTTAAATAAAAAATGGTTTAATTTTTGAAAAAAACTTTTTAGAAAGATCTTAATTTTTAAAAAAACTGATTACGTTATGTTTTTTTTGTTGAAATAGCTTACCTAAACTTAATTGCATTATTAATTACAAACTGCATAGTTAATATAAATGAAAAAATAAACAATTGAATAATAAAATAAAAAAATGAAACGTAAATAAAAAGGCTTCTGCCATTTTCTCCATGGATGACTATCGAAGCTTTTCCTCTCCTTCAATCCTTGCATGTCATCTTCTATTTATTCTTCCCATTAATCTACAATCAATGAACAAAACAACACACAAAAATCATAAAATGTCGTAAATCAAAGGAAAGAGAAAGCTTACGATAACGACGATGATGTTGAACGAACTGAGCCTCCGCCGTTGGGACTTTTTGCTCGCCGGTAGCGCATGGCCGATGATGAATTCAAACCTTTTAGGATTCTTCCAAAAAAATTCCCTCTTCTGATAAATCGTGAGAACGGCCACCGTTTTTCTTTTTTGTCTCCTCTCCTTTTTATCAAATGCAACTCATGCTTATATAGGTAACAAATTAGGGTTAACTCTAACCTAATGCCTATTTTAAAGCCCAACTTAAATAATTAGTCAAAACTAAAAAAAACAAACTAAAACAAACTTAAAAGAATAAAATCTTTTCTAATATTTTTAATTTTATGATTTTTAAATGTTTTTATGAATAATATGGAAAAAAGTGAAAAAATAATATTTTTTTATAAAATAATTTAAATAAAATACGAAAATAATAATTAAATAATATAAAAAAAACTATTTTTGTTATTTTTTTATGAAAATAGAAAAGTTAGAATAAAAATAAAAGAAAAACAAAAAGTGAAGAAGGTGGGATTCGAACTCTCAACCTCTCACACTCACAACTCCTTACACACGGTCTCTTGCCAATTGTGTCATTTTATTCATTCAAAATAAAGTGGCACTAGAAACTATGTAAAGGTAGGACAAATTTGGGGTGCAACAGATGCCCCTATCTAAATAGCTTCACCGGATGATTTGAGCAGCGGAGACTCGAGAAATCGCGGTGAAAGGGATTTAAATACAGATAACCGGAAATTTGGCCCCTAGATGCAGTGATATGCAATGATATGGACAAAATAACACGAACTATAATGCTGACAATGCCATGAATCTAATATGATGTGTATGATGGAATGATGAATGCAAGGATGCAGACGACACGACGTCATAGGGGACAGCGCAGCGAAGAATTGCACTGGGGAAGAAGACACGCGGTGGTGACAAGGTAACATAGGATCCACACGGAGACAGGACCAGGTAAACGATAGACGCTAGATTTTTCGGGACATTCCTTGAAGAGATCGAGCAGGATCTTCACCGGAAAACATATAGGCAGAGACAAACATCAGAACATTTCGGAAGAACGTCGAAAAGGAGACACGTCGTATCTGGAAGAACGTCAGATAGACATGACACGAAATAGTCGATGGGTGCCAAGTAAACTGGACTTTGTCCACAAGGTAAGACGCGGATAAAACACAACCTCGGGGAGAAAAATGCAAATGGGGATAAAACACCCATGCAGCCAAGTAACTAAATTCGTCCACAAGGTAAGACGCGGATAAAACACGACCTCGGGGAGAAAAATGCAAATGGGGATAAAGCACCCATGATGCCAAGTAAATAAATTCGTCCACGAGGTAATACGCGGGTAAAACACGACCTCGGGGAGAAAAATGCAAATGGGGATAAAGCACCCATGATGCCAAGTAAATAAATTCGTCCACAAGGTAAGACGTGGGTAAAACACAACCTCGGGAGAAAAAGTAAATGGGGATAAAACACCCATGATGCCAGGTAAATTGGACTTCGTCCACGAGGTAATACGCGGGTAAAACACGGCCTCGGGAGAAGAAGCAAATAGGGATAAAACACCCATGATGCCAGGTAAATTGGACTTCGTCCACGAGGTAATACGCGGGTAAAACACGACCTCGAGAGAAAAAGCAAATGGGGATAAAACACCCATGATATGCACATGTGTATAAATCATGCTATGATAGATGATCAAATGACAATGCAGATGTCGACGACAAGGCTCAAATCTGTTGGTAAGATGACAAGACTGGAAAACTGATTCCTCAACCCGGAGATCACTGCCACTTGCTAAATTGTAATCAGGTTAATGATCCTCGTAGGAAGGATGGAAAGCCGCTTGGAGATCTTTCAAGTAAACTGCCCCAGATTAAATTGTCCATTACAGATGAACTGATAATTGCTTCAGCTTGTCTGATTCTGAAAATGACTGTTTTATTGTACCCTCGGAAGGTTTGCCCCAGTGTGAGTCTTGGAAAAAAAACCTTTGGATAAACCAAATCTGAGAAGATCTTGTCTTGAACAAATCTTGAACTGATTCTTTGACAGGATGTAAAAGGAACTTGCCCCTGATAAGATCACTTGACCAAGTTTCTCATTGTTTAAAAATTCCTTAGAGGAAAGCCAGTTTGCAAACAAAAATATTCATACAAACATGGTAATGCAAAGTTCATGCGACTTTTGAAATCAAAATTATTTTTGAAAAATGAAAAATAAGTCGTTGGTCAGAACACGGTGGTTTAAGACGCTCAAAATTTAAAACAAAAGTGTATTTCCAAAATAAATGATTCACAAAGATCTTTTAGAGTCAGGTTACGCAACCTTGTTGTAGTATACTTTCAAAATAACCTTGCTTCAATTAGGTCTTTTGAGGGTTGTAACGTGGTCTGGTTCATGGTTTATGAAACAAAGGATAAAGGCTCAAAATTTATTTATACCCACCCCATCTACATGATGATCTCCAGTCCTATGCTCAGTTAACTCCTATTATGCATTCAGGTTCGTATAGATTAGGAATTGCAATGATGGTAGCAATGATGGTTCAGAAGTCAATGGACCTATGAAAAGTAGCCACTACCTCCTTATGGTATTTGGTCATTTTGACATTGAGGATTTTCAGGGTAAAGATTTAAAACTCCTCTTTGTATTATCCCTAAATTTTTCCTGAACTGTTTATTTTGAAAGTTATAGTCAGCGGGATGCCCTAGTTTTGCCTAAGTCTCCTTCATAGGTTTTGACTTAGCAGGCTCTTTCTTTTGATTTTTTATTTTGAAACATGACTGCCTGGTTTAATGATTACGGTGAACCATCATCGGTTTTTTGGCTAAAAAAATCTTCGACACTTGTTTGTTGTGTGTGAAGGAAAATTACAAGTGCGACCTTTATATGAAAGGCATATTGCATGAACACATAACCGAGTTAACTGAGAACTACCCATCCCCAGGTTAACATTGCGAGTTTTTTTTGTAAAGAAAGGAACTCCAACTTCTAGGCTCGAAGGGGGTGACAAGGGGATAACTTCCTTATTTCTTTAGTGTTTGGGAGTTGAAACAATGCCTCACATCGTCAACAAGGATTGATTGAAAGCATACTAACAGCAGTTATGGGTATAACGTTTTCGTCATCCTCCCTCCAATCTTAGCATACCAAAAATTTGGACAAAAAGTAAATATTTGAAAATAAAGCATAAAGATGCAAATAGTAGGCAAAATGAATTGAATCAAAAGTCGCAATGCTCATTTCATTAATGTAAAAGTACAAACATAATTTGAAAGCAAACAACTAATACGAAATAAGGAAAATGCAAACAACAAGGAATAAAAGGCCTAGTGATAAAACTTCATTTATGATGCACTGGCAAGGGATCCTTCTTAACATTCGGATGACCGTCTGTAAAATCAAGTATTCCGGTTTTAACCAATTCATGCACTCTAGCCTTCAGCGCAAAACAATGTTCCAAGTCGTGGCCTAGGGCACCCTCATGAAAAGCACAATGGAGATCGGTCCTGAACACAACCGAAGGGGGATTAGGAGGAGGTGGCGAAGCCTTTATGGTGATCAGTCCTCGTTGAACCAAGTCAAGATATAACTCGGTGTAAGTAATGGGAATAGGATCAAAGTGGCTTCTGTTCCATTTCTGGTTTTGTCTGATAACTAGGCGTTGAGGAGTCTGAGTTGGCTGTCCTCTGACAATCAGTATTTGAAGCATTTCAGTGAGCTTAGTCATGTCTGACTTCAACTCATCGATTTCCATTCGGATCTCTGTATTGTATGTCTCTTGCTCTGACATCTTAATGTCTATAGTTAGCCCTGGTCTGATATTTGTGTCGAGGAATCAGCTTGACAGCTCAAAGGTACACTGGAAGACGAGAGAACCGAGAATGAGAAACCAGGGGAAAAATGTAATGCAAAAATGTGATGCTAATGCCATGTAATGGTTCCAAGAATTTCAACGGTCGATTGCAAATATTCCCTTTTAGGAAAGTTGGAAAGAAATTTTTTTTTACTCTAAAATGTAGGACCTTTTTGAATTTGCAAAGGACTGTTGAATTCCTTGAAACTGGAAATGATATGATGCTTTATGGATGCAAAGCACAAATACACACACAAAGGTCCTAGGTTAGAGGACAGCGAATGGAGTTAAGGTCTACCCTTCCCAAAAGGTAAGTACTATAGGTTAATTGTACCTGCAGAACAAGGGTTCTAAATTAGTGCCCAAAGTCATCAGTTCATCCTTCGAATATTATCAACTTCCCGACTGACTCGAGGGTCGAGAATATTCTCAAGAGAACCTCATTTGAGTGTAGTATCGCGTAGCAACTATTGTAGGACTACTCCCACATAGTTCTCGCACTACATCCTATATAAGGCCAAGGTGGTGTTAAGGTACTACGGTCCCCAGTATCACAAACTCCAATTGGAAATAGTAAAAGTTTTCACGACTGCACTCGATCAACCGAACCATTTTCGAAAGGGTCTCAATTGAGCGGTGATTCTCGAGTTGACTTGGTCGGGACTCACTCCCGGCAAGCCTCGTCGAATATCTCACCTTCCTATAATAAGGTCACTCAAGTCCGGGTTAGGACTTATCTCACAATAACAGGTATCCCCACAAGGTACAATGATATATAAAAATAATTAATAAAATATCATACAATAAGCAAAATAGAGGTAACCCTTAAAAATTAGTAGGATCCCCAGTGAAGTTGCCATTTTCTGTTGCGGTTAGAATATGATATCAAATTATTAATTAATTTGAATCGCATCTTTGGTTCACAACCGCTCTTTGATTTATCCGAAGGAAAAGGTCAAAAGAGGAAAACCTAAAATTTGCATCGTAAAGACAATGCGGGGAGAGACCTAGGTAAGGGGTTGATTAAGCTTAGGGAAGGTATTAGCACCCTAAACTTCTGTAGTACTCTACAGGAACCTTTTGTTTATTGTATGCTTTTATTTTATTTTATTATCTGTTTGAAATATATTGCTAAAGGGATAGAGTGACCTAAAGACCTAAGGGTTAGTCCTAAGTTTACTCGGCAAGACGTCGCATCTTGTGCCTACGTATCCTGGATAGGGAATGGAATCATAGTAATCATAGTTCCCCTCGAAAGGGAGGTTAGAAACGTCTTGACCATGGTCAAGGTTTCAATGGGGAATAAACGTATCTTAAGGACACGCTTACGTGGAGTCTTTGAAACTCCTATTTCTATGTTGAATTTGTTAATTGAAAATTTAGGGTTGAAATTAGGGATTCCACGGCGGGAAACCCTAAACAGAGTACGGCGACTCTTTGACCTAAAGTTAGGGTAAAAGGTATTTTCATTCACGGCGGGACACCTAGGCTATTAGGGTTTTGAAACAGTCAAAAATTAAGGTTATTGACTCGGCGGTCAAACGGCTAGACCTAATTCCTTCATAGGGATTCTAACGGTAAAAACATGCAAAATACGACAAATTACTATTTGGCAGAATTAAAGTGCGGAAAAATAAATAAAGCGGTAAAAAAAAGCATCGCGACGATCACTCGCGTAAATTACAAATTTCCAAAAAATGCAAAATAAAATAACCGCGACCATGGCCTCGCGTAAATTACATCCATGGAACAAAAATAAACAAATGAAATAATAACTAGTTGAAACAAACAAATTAACGAGGGTTAGACAAAAATGAAACGGCTAAATCAAAACTTATTTCTTTTTGAGTTTGTATTGATAAGAGGAGAGGAGAATTAATTTCATGCTTAAATGGAGAAACTATTCTAATTATTTACTAAAAATTTTAATAAAGAAACTGGTTTTCATTTTAATGAAAAAATGTCTTGAAAAAAATGTTTTAATTTTATCGAAAATAAATGTTTTAAATTTTAATGAAAAAATTTGATTTAAATTCAACGAAAAAGGTTTTAATTTTTGTTTTAGTGAAAGAAAGGTCATTTTTTAATTTTTGTGTTAACTTAATGAAAAATGGTTTTAATTGGAAAAAAGCTTTAATTAAGAAAAACTGTTTTATTTAGAAATATGTTTTTAAATAAAAAATGGTTTAATTTTTGAAAAAATTTTTTTAGAAAGATCTTAATTTTTAAAAAAACTGATTACGTTATGTTTTTTTTTGTTGAAATAGCTTACCTAAACTTAATTGCATTATTAATTACAAACTGCATAGTTAATATAAATGAAAAAATAAACAATTGAATAATAAAATAAAAAAATGAAACGTAAATAAAAAGGCTTCTACCGTTTTCTCCATGGATGACTATCGAAGTTTTTCCTCTCCTTCAATCCTTGCATGTCATCTTCTATTTATTCTTCCCATTAATCTACAATCAATGAAAAAAACAACACACAAAAATCATAAAATGCCGTAAATCAAAGGAAAGAGAAAGCTTACGATAATGACGATGATGTTGAACGAACTGAGCCTCCGCCGTTGGGAATTTTTGCTCGCCGGTAGCGCTTGGCCGATGATGAATTCAAACCTTTTAGGATTCTTCCAAAAAAATTCCCTCTTCTGATAAATCGTGAGAACGGCCGCCGTTTTTCTTTTTTGTCTCCTCTTCTTTTTATCAAATGCAACTCATGCTTATATAGGTAACAAATTAGGGTTAACTCTAACCTAATGCCTATTTTAAAGCTCAACTTAAATAATTAGTCAAAACTAAAAAAAAAAAACTAAAACAAACTTAAAAGAATAAAATATTTTCTAATATTTTTAATTTTATGATTTTTAGATGTTTTTATGAATAATATGGAAAAAAGTGAAAAAATAATATTTTTTTATAAAATAATTTAAATAAAATACGAAAATAATAATTAAATAATATAAAAAAAACTATTTTTGTTATTTTTTTATGAAAATAGAAAAGTTAGAATAAAAATAAAAGAAAAACAAAAAGTGAAGAAGGTGGGATTCGAACTCTCAACCTCTCACACTCACAACTCCTTACACACGGTCTCTTGCCGATTGTGCCATTTTATTCATTCAAAATAAAGTGGCACTAGAAAATATGTAAAGGTAGGACAAATTTGGGGTGCAACACTAGCTAAGAAGGTTATTCAGGTGCTCAAGGGTTGATATCCTTGTCAGAGAAGTTAAAAGATCCTCAAAGAGAGTGATTGAAGCCAAGAGGGTGTGTCTCCTAACTTGAGAGTTGTGGGAAATCAACAGATGATTCTGAAGCCATGAAGTTAGACTTGAGGTCTTGAGAGAGCTTATGAGAAGTGTTGAAGATCACTTTGAGGCCTAGACAGGTCATTGTGCAAGAATAAGAAGCCTCAACCATGATTGGTGCAGCTAGGCTTTGACTGGGTCAACCCTAAGTCGACTAAGGATTTGAAGAAGGTTGAGACCTAATTCAAGAGCCATGTGATCATGGATTGATACATTGAGAGGTTATAAGGATGATTCCAAGGGTGACTCATCATGATTGAAGAATTTGAGAAGTTTCAGGCTAGGGTTTCTAAGACTTTACAGTGTAAAATCCCCTAGTTTGACCCATGTCTTCAAGGCAATGTAGCTCAAGATATGATTGTCATCTCATCTTGACCCCAACATGATTGTTGTAGGGCATGACCTCATCTTTAGTTTGAGTACTAGTAGTCCTTGATAGGGTTTATAGAACTCAAGTTATGAACCAGACAAGTTACAGGTCATCTGAGGTATGTGAATTTGGAGCTTGAAAGTTACCCAACTTGCATGACACTTTTGCCCAGGAAGGATGATTCCTATGAACTTTTGGTCAACATGAATGTTGCTCCTTATTATCTTAGATTTCCATAGAGTACTAGAAGTCCTAGATAGGATTTGTAGAACTCAAGATATGGCTTTGACAAGTCAAGGGTATTTTGGGAAGTTATGGTTATAGGTCATTTTTGGTTATAGGTCATTTTCACCAACTTAGACACCTCAAATGAAATTTTGTTCAACTTGAAAGTTGCTCAAAATGGGGTTTTAACCTTGACCATGTATCAAGGAGACATTGAAATGGCTCAAGGAAGGACTTGGTTCAAGGAGTGGTGAAAAAGGAAGGATTAAAGGCATTTAATGACCAAAAATTGAAATAAATTGATTTGTGTCCAAACAAGGCAAAATTATAGGTCAAATTGATTGGAAAAATCATTTCAGAAACAATGGAAATATTACATTTTTGGTTTGAGTCCATTTTCATGCACTTTTACTTTGTTGCTTCATGATGAAGTAACATAATCAACATGAACCATTGGATTGAAACAAGGAAATGATCATAACCAATCAATTCAATATCTCATGAGATGAAGATTCCAAGTGTTTTCATGCCCAAACAGAGCTGGATTCGTGACTGTGCACGTGAGATTTTGAAAGAGAAATTGAAATTGCAAAATCTCATTTGGAAGCTTACAGAACTTTCTGGATGATTCCATTGAGTTCTATATAAGATTTGGAGTGTGTTCAACCATTTTTTTGGAGAAGATTGATGCTGATAACAGAAGGAGCAATTGAAAACTCAGAGCTGCGACTCAAGATCGTGTTCTTGGATTGAGTTGAAATCAGAGCAAATTGAGGTGTGCATTAGCTTCAGAGGAAGATTTGGAGTGAATCTGGATCATATTGAAGGCTGAATCGAGCAAGAAGTGTGACTGTTCTCCATCTGAAACCAGGTTGGTAAATTTCAACTTCTTGCATAATTTATAGGGAGATGGCTAGAAATCTTCATGTGGTTAAGATCATAGCATTGAGTAGATAGATTCTAGGTCTAGAAACTGAGGAATAGAGACAACTCTAGGTATGGTACATTTTCTGTTGAGGCTGCTTTCTCATGATTCTTGGAGAGATGTTCATGTTTGGATAGTGGAAATTGATCAGTGAGAAGTGTAGTTTGATTTAGTATCATTAGTTTTGAGAAAGATGATGATAAAGATTTGACTGGTTTCTGAAAATCCTATCGTGTTTTAAGTTAGAGCAAGAATTAGGCAATTTGGATGATGGATTCGTGTTCAGGAGAAAAAATTGAGTGAGATTGTGTATTGATTTGTTGTTTTTGATGACCTGTGATGACCACTCCACTGGAGAAGACGGTGGCGCTGCAGCTCAGGCCACCGTCTGGGAAATTCCCTCCATCTGATTTGAATTTTGGGAAGACAAGCCATGGCCGTTGGATGACCTATTGACCTTTGACTCAGGCAAGCAATGGAAGGCCACGATTCGCTTACAAACTCTAAAGAGTGAGTTGAGAATGAAACGCAATGTTTCATTAATTGGAAAGCGTTGGGCTTAAGGATCCAAATGCTAATCACGCCCCCGTTTTGGCCCAGTCTGTGAAATGAACTCATATAATTTGCTATTCATCACACGCGCTTCATTATTTTCTTTTGTTTTTTCTTTGTTTTTCATCATTTCATAAAGTTTGAAATTAATTCATAATAAATAGAAAAATTGGTCATTTTGATCCAGGTTTTTTTCCCCTGATTCATGATTGAATCTAGAATTTTAGGAAATTAAAAGATTAGGAATTCATGCATTTGTTATTTTAATTGCATTTTTTTGTATTTTAATTGATATTAATTTCATTATGGTTGATACCTTCTCTTGCTGATTTTTCTGTGATCACTTGGTGATGATTTTTGAACTGATTTTTTTTGTGTAGCTAGTTTAGACATGTATGCTCCTCTAGTAATTTTCTCACATTTGTTTGAAGAAGTTTAGGGTTGTTTTTGTGTTGAAACTTTAGGTGCTCTAGTTTTAGGGTTTAACCTTGATACCCCATAGTTTAGGATTTAATTCTAGGACTTATTTGATGATTTGATCTCTGGAATTTGTAAGAACACAAATTGTTTCTTAGTTATATCTCTATGTTTTGATGATAACACTTATGAATTTTGTATTCAAGAATTATATACTCTAAATTTGTTCTAGACTGTTTGCTACAGGTACTATAGAAAATATTGTTAAAGAGCAAATTTGGATTTGAACAATGATATTATGAAAGGCTTCAAAGGTTCAAGAGCATCTTAGATGAAGATCTAAACGCTGCCTCCAGAAGAATCTGAGTGCTATCTATTGAAGATTGTGAAGCAGAAGCCTCTAAAGAATAAAAGACTCTGAGAGTTCAGAAGCCTAGTCATCAGAAGACTCTGAAGATACTGCACTGCATAAGTATTGAGAATCTAATATAGAAGACTCTGCTCTGACAGAATTACACGCTCAAGCACACAAGCTGCATATACTCTGATTCAGCATAATCTGAAGAACATCCCAAGACTCTGAAGATCTAGAAGATCTCTACTCTGGAAATTCTGAAGATCCAGACTCTGATGTTGATAGCTGAACTTACTTAGTGAAGAAGATTTGAATATGTACGTTAGCATATCTCAACAGCTCTTTCCTCTTTTATGCTAGACACAAGAACACAGACAAAAAGGTTTTATCTGTGCATTCCATTCTAAGGAAAGTTTCTGCAAAGTAAAAGACAAAAGGCATCAGGCTTTTTCAGCACAGCCTCCAATGTAAAGACAAAAGGCTCCAGGCTTTTCAGCACAGCCTTCAACGTTGAGAAGACTTCATGGATCTAAGTGCCTATATAAAGAAGTCCACTCCATCTTCTTCAGTAATGAACGACTTGCAAAATTCACTCAAAGCAAATCTCTCAAAAGCTCTTTTATCTTATTTGCTGTAACATTGTTCTTAAACTTAAGAGAAATATCACAGTTGTGATAATAGCTTTATAGAAGCATTCTTACTCTTGTATTAGTTTTACATTGATTGTAAAAGGTTTCCTTAAGAGGATCCAGTTGGGATCAGTAGCTCTTGAGAAGACTAAGAACAGTTGTTCTTAGGTGTTACTATTGTAATCTGTTTAATTAAATAGTGGATTAAGTCCTTGACTGAGAAAGGAAAATCACTCTTGAGAGGGTGGACTGGAGTAGTTGAGTTCAACGAACCAGGATAAAAATAACTGTGTTTGAATCTTGGATTATTTGTCATACTTATTCAACCCCCCCATTCTAAGTAATTTTTTCACCTTCAGTTGGCATCAGAGCTCCGGTTATGCGTGTGCTACCACTTAATCGTGTCAATATAGATCCAGTGAGAAAAGTTACTTTGATAAATATCTGTTTGTCATTATGGGTGACACTTCTACATCCAACTGTAACAAATATGAAGGGGATAGAATCAGCACAAAGCCTCCCATGTTTGATAGAGAGAAATTTGATTACTGGAAGGACAGGATAGAAAGTTTCTTCCTTGGGTATGATGCTTATTTGTGGGACTTGGTTATTGATGGCTATGAACATCCTACAAATGAGGATGGCAAGAAAGTTGATAGAAAATCAATGACAGAAGCCCAGAAGAAGGATTTCAAAAATCACCATAAGGCTAGGACAATATTGCTTAATGCAATCTCTCATACTGAGTATGAAAAGATTACTAACAGAGAAACAACTCATGGAATGTTTGAGTCACTTAAAATGACTCATGAAGGAAATTCTCAAGTGAAGGAGACCAAGGCTCTGGCACTTATACAGAAGTATGAAGCGTTCAAAATGGAAGAATCTGAAAATATAGAAACTATGTTTTCTAGATTCCAGATCCTTACAGCTGGTCTAAAGGTTCTGGACAAGGGATATTCCACATCAGATCATGTAAAGAAAATCATCAGAAGTCTACCTACCAGATGGAGACCAATGGTGACTGCCTTGAAGATGGCTAAAGATCTGAACAAGATCTCTTTAGAAGAACTCATCAGCTCACTAAGGAGCCATGAAATTGAGCTTGAGGAAGATGAACCTCAGAAGAAAGAGAAAGGTAAATCTATTGCTTTAAAATCTAATAAATCTGCTAAAGCTTTGCAGGTCATTGAAGAAAGCTCTGAAGGATCTTCTTCTGAAGAAGAAGATGAATTATCCATGCTGTCCAGAAGGATTAACAGACTTTGGAAGCACAAGGGAAAGAAGTTCAACAACTTCAGAAAATCTGATCATAGAAAGGAATCTTCTGGGCACAGAAGATCTGGCAAGAAAGAAGTTATATGCTATGAGTGCACAGAACCTGGGCATTACAAGAATGATTGCCCCAAACTTCAAAGAGAAAAACCCAAGAAGAAGGTTGACAAAAATAAGAAGGTTCTGATGGCAACATGGGATGACTCAGATGAATCTGAATCATCTTCTGAATCAGAAGAAGAATGTGCTAAAGTTGCACCGATGGCCAGCATAGAAGATCTGGAGGAAGGAACTTCAGGATCTGAATCTGATTCTGAATCTGACGATGACGCTGAAGAGGTAATGGCTAAACTTACTAAAGAAGAACTTATTAAAGTATTATCAGAAGTTCTGAAAAGTTATAACAATATCAAACTCAAATACAAGAAGCTGAAAAGCAGTCTTGAATCTGAGATTGATCTTCTGAAGACAGAACTTGTTGAGCAAAGAGAAATTAATCTGAAAATAAAAAATGACTTTGAAATAGCTCAACAAGAATCTGAATCTGAGACTAAGTCATGTGAAAACATTTTAGAAAAATATGACTCTAGCTTTCAGAGATTCCTTACTAAGAGCTTAGATAGAAGCAATATGGCTTCTATGATCTATGGTGTTAGTGGGAATAATAGAAGAGGTATTGGATATGAATCTTCCTCTGGAAGTAATCCATAATCTGTTGACAAACTCTTCTCCAAGAAGACACTTCTGTACTCTTAATTTAAGTTTGGTCACTTAAATTACATTAAACACACAAGCTCTGAGAAGAATACTTATGTGTTTAAACCCAAGGCAAGTCAGAATAAACATTATGTTGAAAAACAGAAGTTTAGACAAACCTACAAACCAACTAACCCTAAAGGACCCAAGAAGATCTGGGTACCTAAGAGCAAAATAATCCCTGTTGCAGATGTTCTTAGCAGCAAGATCAGGACGCCAGTCATGGTACCTGGATTCTGGATGCTCACGACACATGACAGGAGAAAGGTCTATGTTCCAAAGCCTGGAACTTAGATCTGGAGGTGACGTGAAGTTTGGAGGGAACCAGAAAGGCAAGATCATTGGATCCGGCACTATTGGAAATGGTAAACTTCCCTCTATAACTAATGTTTTACTTGTTGAAGGATTAAAATATAACTTATTGTCCATAAGTCAATTAAGTGACAATGGTTATGATATTACCTTTAATCAAAAATGTTGTAAAGATATTAGTCAAAAGGATGGCTCTATCCTATTTAGTGGTAAGAGGAAAAACAACATTTATAAAATAAATCTTTCAGAACTTAAAGTTCAGAATGTTAAATGCCTCTTGTCTGTTAATGAAGAGCAATGGGTCTGGCACAGAAGATTGGGCCATATTAATATGAGACGTATATCTCAGATTAATAAACTTAATCTTGTCAGAGAACTTCCTAATCTGAAGTTCACCTCAGATGCTCTTTGTGAAGCATGCCAAAAGGGGAAGTTTTCAAAAACATCTTTTAAATCAAAAAATGTTGTTTCTACTTCCAAACCACTAGAATTACTTCATATTGATCTGTTTGGACCAGTGAAAACTGCATCCATCAGAGGCAAGAAGTATGGATTAGTCATTGTTGATGACTATAGTAGATGGACATGGGTAGAGTTCTTAAAACACAAGGATGAGTCACATTATGTGTTCTTTGACTTCTGCAAGCAAGTCCAGATTGAAAAAGATTTCAAAATTATAAAAGTCAGAAGTGATCATGGTGGTGAATTTGAAAATAAATATTTTGAAAAATATTTTTCGGAAAATGGAATTGCTCATGATTTATCCTGTCCTAGAACTCACAACAAAATGGGGTTGTAGAGAGGAAAAACAGGACTCCGCAAGAAATGGCCAGAACCATGATCAATGAGACAAATCTGGCAAAACACTTTTGGGCAGAAGCAATCAACACAGCCTGTTACATTCAGAATAGAGTGTCTGTAAGACCTCTTCTGAAAAAGACTCCATATGAACTGTGGAAGAACAGAAAGCCTAAATTCATATTTTCATCCTTTTGGATGTACTTGTTATATACTTAACACTAAAGAGAATCTTAACAAGTTTGATTCCAAAGCACAGAAGTGTTTCATGCTTGGTTATTCTGAACACTCTAAAGGCTACAGAGTATTCAATACTGAAACACAGATTGTGGAAGAATCTATTCATGTAAGATTTGATGATAAGCTTGGCTCTGAAAAGCCAAAGCAGTTTGAGAATTTTGCAGATAGAGAAGTGATTGTCACAGACTCTGAAGGATCAGAGGCTGAATAGGCTAAAGAGAAGGAATCTGAAGCAACTCCAGATGTTATTCCCCTATCTTCTCCATTAGACAACTTACACATTTCTGAAAGATCAAATGTCAGAGGATCTTCTTCCAGAATCAAGGCTTCTCACCCAGAAGATGTGATTATTGGAAAGAAAGATGATCCAATCAGGACAAGATCCTATCTCAGAACATCTGAATCTTCATTGTTTGGCTTAGTGTCAATAATTGAACCATCATCTGTGGATGAGGCTCTGAAAGATAATGAATGGATTATTGCCATGCAAGAAGAGCTAAATCAATTCACCAGAAATGAAGTTTGGGATCTGGTTCCTAGACCTAAAGGATTCAATGTTATTGGAACAAAATGGGTCTTCAGGAATAAGTTGAATGAAAAGGGAGAAGTTGAAAGGAATAAGGCAAGGCTGGTTGCTCAAGGATACAGTCAACAAGAAGGTATTGATTACAGTGAAACTTATGCTCCAGTGGCAAGGTTAGAATCTATACGCTTTCTTATTTCATTTGCTGCACAGAATAACATCACTCTGTATCAGATGGATGTTAAAAGTGCCTTTCTTAATGGTATTATAGAAGAGGAAGTATATGTCCACCAACCTCCTGGTTTTGAAAGTGAAAACTTTCCAGATCATGTTTTTAAGCTAAAGAAATCTCTTTATGGCTTAAAACAAGCTCCCAGAGCTTGGTATGAGAGGTTGAGCAATTTCCTTCTGAAGAAAAATTTTATCAGAGGAAAAGTGGATACAACTTTATTCTGTAAAACTCTTAAGAAAGATTTGTTGATTTGTCAAATTTATGTAGATGATATTATTTTTTGATCAACAAATATTATGCTTGGAAAAGAGTTTGCTAAATGTATGCAAGCAGAGTTTGAAATGAGCATGATGGGAGAATTGAGATTCTTTTTGGGAATCCAAGTCAACCAGACTCCAGATTGCACCTACATACATCAAACCAAATATGTTAAAGAGCTTTTGAAGAAGTTCAACATGGTTGATAGTAAAATGGCAAAGACTCCAATGCACCCTACAAGCACTCTAGGTAAGGAAGAGGTAAGTAAGAAGGTAGATCAGAAACTCTACAGAGGTATGATAGGATCTCTTCTATACTTGACTGCTTCTAGACCTGATATTCTATTTAGTGTATGCTTATGTGCAAGATTCCAATCAGATCCTAGAGAATCACACTTAACAACTGTTAAGAGGATTCTAAGGTATCTGAAAGGTACTACTAACATGGGTCTGTGTTACAGAAGATCTGATGAATTTTCATTAGTTGGATTCTGTGATGTTGATTATGCTGGAGACAAAGTTGAACGTAAAAGCACTTCTGGAAGCTGTCAGTTTCTTGGAAGTCATCTGATCTCATGGTACAGCAAGAAGCAACCCACTATTGCACTATCAACTACAGAGGCAGAATACATTGCTGTTGCTGGATGTTGTACGCAGAGGCTCTGGATGAAGAGTCAGTTAGAAGATTATCAGATCTATGAGAGTAATCTTTCTATCTTTTGTGATAATACTTCTGTTATATGTTTGTCAAAAAATCCAATTTTACATTCTAAGGCTAAACATATAGAAATTAAACATCACTTCATCAGAGACTATGTTCAGAAGGGTGTAATAAATCTAGCCTTTGTTGATACAGATCATCAATGGGCTGATATTTTCACAAAACCCCTTGCTGAAGATAGATTTAAGTTCATTCTGAAAAATATTTGTATGGATTTTTGTCCAGAGTAATATTTATCAGAGGCAACTTCTCAGATGCAAAATGTTTACAGATCTGAAGTATTTCATCTGATTATTTGTTCATTTATCTTTAATTAATTTATTTGTGTGAAACTCTGAAATAACAAACTCAAAAGATCTGAAAGTTGGAAACGTTTCATTTGTTGAGAGACATCAGATGCACATACAAAGCAAACACGTGTCACTCAGTATCTGAAAAGATGGAGTGCTCTACTGAATTGACGTTTGAGGTATTGCTTTCAAAATCTCATTTTTCTTGGATTTCCCCCAATTGTCATAATTTTAATTTGAAATGATTACTTTCATTAAATGCTGTGTAAACGTGTGTATGTGCCTTTTGATGTGCCCAATGCTTGATTTTTTAGTTGTCTATAAATACCACATATCACACTATTTTAAAACTTTTCACACTCACTACACCTATGCGTTTCTGTTCTCTCTTCAACCTCTACCAAAACCCTAAACCCAAATCAAGATCTTCTTCTTCATCAATGGCTTCTACATCAAATGCTGCTGAAATCTCCAACAAAAATATAATGTACAAGAAACCAGAACGCACTCTATTTACTCCAGTAGTAGATCTTGAGGTTCTGTGTGAGAGTTTCTTTGATCTTGAATCAATAGAAGAAAATGGGTTTGACCTAACAACTTCCATTAAAGCTCAAGGCTGGGAGAAGTACTTTGAGAGATTGATGGGTCCTGTGTACCCAACTCTTGTAAAGGAATTCTGGATTCACGCTAGTACTGGTCCTAAGTTCATTCACTCATCTGTCCTTGGGAAGGAGATAATGATTACTGAGAAACTGATCAGGCAACTGTTCAGTTATACAGAATCTGATGGTGTTACAAACCTAGCCTCTTCTCGTATTGATATGGCTAAGGTATATGAAGAAATCACTGTAGCTGGAACACCAACAAGTAAGGTTAAAGATCTGAAACCTATCTATAGGATCTGGGCAAAGATATTTATGAGTATAATCTTTCACAGAAAGTCAACTAACTCACCAGACTATGTGAGTTCAGAGCATCTGTACTTCATGTACTGCATCAGCCAGAATGTTAAGGCGGATCTGCCTTATCTGATCTTCAGTCATCTCCTCACTCATGTCAAAGAGACTAGAGAAGAGGTCAGAGCTAAAGCTGGAAAAGTTAGAACTTGGATACCTCTGGGAAGACTTATTTCAGACATCCTTGTAGAAAAAAAGTTGGTAAAGCATCTGACAGATGCAAAGATAACAGAGGATCTGTCATACATCATTGGATCTGAGATAAATGGACTCACTCTGAAAAGGATGAAAATCATTTCAGAGCTGAATGGTAAACTAAGGAAGATAAACTCTGAGGAGGTCAATGGCAGAAGGATACCCTTAGAAGACTTTCCAATGTTCAGTGCAGATGAACCAAAAAGTATTGTCTGGACTTACATTGCAGAGTTTCTGAAGGAAGGAATTCCTCTACCTGCTAACCTTGTTCAGAAACAAGGAGAAGAAATGCCCAATCTGATGAAGGAAAGGCGTAGTAAGAGAAAAGCTGAAGAAGGATCGGTTCAGAAGAAAAGGAAAGTATCTGAAGTTCCAAGGAAGAAGAAGAAAGGAGCAAAGAAAGCCAGAATCAATTCTAGAGATGCCACTCTGGAAGAGATTAGAGACACCATTCATCAGGTATTAACATCTGATCCTACACTTGCTGTTCATTCACCCCTTTCATCACCTCAACTCTCTCCAAACCTTAGACATAGAACTTCTAAACCCAAACAATCTGCAAACCTTTCATCTGAACCACCCTCATCTGAATCAGTACATTCACAACCATCTTCTGTACCAATTCCCTCTGAACCCCAACCTCATATTACATCTGAACCCCCTCAAACAATTCAATCATAAATTCCACAAACAGAAATTACTCAACCAGAAATTTCACAAACAGAAATTCCTCAAACAGAAATTCCACAACCAGCAATTTCACAACCAGAAAATCCCCAATTAGAAATTCCCCAACCAGATATAATCATCTCAGAACCAAACCAACCAGAGACTGTTCAAACTGAACACTCTGAACAACCAGTTCCATCAGAAGATCCAAATATTTCTGACAATATTCTGGATATAGAACCCCTCAATCAATCCATTATCATTTCTTCAACATTTGTTCACTCAGAAGAATCTTCTGATTGTGAATCATCTGATTCATCTAATTTTGAACCAGAGTTTCTCAAACAAGCACGTTCTGACAGTGCTATGAAGGAACATGTTAACATTTCTATGTTTCATACTCCACCCAACTCCCCACCTCAAAAAACCATATCTCAACCATCTGAAATTCAACCATCTGAAACTCAAACATCTGAAACCCAAACCATCCCTCAACCATATGAAACCAATCTATCTGAAACATAAACCATTCCTTAACCATTTGAATTCCCTCAATCTAACATCCAAACATCTCAACCAACATCACCTCAACCACAACCATCTGAACCTACTCCTAATCCTAAACCCTCTGAATAGTCTGAACAGTCAGATCTAGGATCATGTGTTAATGCTATGTTTGAAATATTCAAGAAGGAGATAGATTTTGAATATGTTCGTGTTAAGGATGTGTGCATGTCAAGTTTGGATCCAACTGTTTCAAATGCTGCTTGGAAGCGTTTCATCTGGATGTTCAACAAAGCTGCTTTAAAAGTTAGAGCTAAATGCTCTAAGCTTGCTAAAACTCAGTTTGCAGAATTAATCAAGATAACTCTGATGAACATGCCTCCTCCTCCTCCTGTGTTGCTTCTGGAAGCTGATCCTCCAGAGGCTCCTGAATCTGAAATGGTTGAACAAGCTTCTGAAGAGAACCAGTCTGAAGAGAGCACTGCTGCTACTTGTCGCTACCGCGAAAATAAGGTGCCGGAAAAACAGAAGAGTCGCCACCTTTCGTTATTTATCCCTCAGAACGAGAAAGGAAACGATCGGAAAAACCTGACGCAAAGGGTATAAGACAAGGTCATCGCAACCATTGTCTGGGTTCGGGAGTCGGTTACGCAAGGGGAAGGTATTAGCACCCCTCACGTCCATCGTACTCGATGGGATCCACGCTTGTTGTGTTTACTGGACGAGTTGGTTTATCTATCTACCGATCAAGGCTGGTCTGAAAAGGAAAAGAAAATGACTCGGCAAAGCGTCGCACTTTATGCCTACGTATTCTCATCAGAGAATGAGAAATCAGAGTCAACGTAGTTCGGCTACTACGGGTTATGGGGAAGGTGGCTCGCCAATACGTCAGTATTGTGCCTACGTACTCTCAACATGTATGAGAGATCAGAGCTTACGTATTTCGGGATAATACGGATTACGAGGATTCAGATTCATCTGTTTTATCGAGTAGGGTTAAACAGCAGTTCCAGCAGTTAGGGACAAAGCCTGTTTGCGGTGGCGCTGAAGTTTAACGACACTCTTTTCTTCAGAAAAGCTTCCTTTGAATTATGGGCCCACGGGGCAAAAAGGTTTGAAATTTGTTTTCTGTCTTTTACGGAGGAACTGTTTTTTATGGATGTTTACAACCAATATCGCACTAGAGACTATGACCTGAGAGTGAATGCGTCGCATGTCACCCAAAGGGTACCATACTAAACATCCAAGTTGTCGAAAAGAAACTCTCCGACAACCCTTTCTCAGATAGCTTAAGGCTCGTAACGTACGATGTCAGTTAACCTTTATTACTGTATCTTGATTTGTTTTGAGATGAGAAGAGAGAACAGGCTCAACTACGGGGAGACTATCAAGTCCTACTGTTGTCATGCCAAGGATTCATCCTATGGTTGAGGTTTGAAACAGGGAGCTCCTAGAAGTTATCATGCATAGGTTTCAACCTAAAGTTCTAATCATCACTTCCTTATCAAAGGAAGTGAGATTCCTAAGGGATCATGTCAATGATATACAAAAACAGGTAAAGCATCAACTTAAACAGTAAACAACTGTAAATAAAATGCATGCAATGCAAGTGAGGGAGGAAATATGTGTGTGGGGCAGCAGCCTCCACAAGCTCATCTCAACCTCAAGCCAGATATGAATAACAGTAATCATACCGAGGAAATAAAATGCCATCAAGCAAGATAGGAGCAACTGCAATCATACAGAAGAAATGACATGCTATCAAGCAAAATAAACCACATGGGCAAGGGAGCAGGGCTCTACCGAATACCCGCAAGCAAAGCCATACAGTAACAATACAAGCAGAGGGAGCAACTCAACCTCTAGTGCAATCATGCTCCTAGCTTAAAGTCAGTCTAGATATGAACTTATTCTAATGCATCAAGCAAGTCAAACAAGGCACACCAATACAGAAGAGAAAACAGACAAGAGAGAAAGCAGAACAACAACTCCTACAACTAACCCAACTTAACAGCAGCCCAGTCATCAGACTTCAATCACCCTTCAAGGCTATCATCCTCAATAACAAGCATCAACTTGCTCCCCCTCCTTCAAGCTTCAGCCCTTCAATCAATTCCACCCTCAGGCTCCACTCCTAACTACAAGTGCCAGCTTGATTCCTTCAGGCTCTCAGTGTATGAATACACAAGTATCAACTTGTTTCTTCAAGCTTCAGCTCTTCACTCAATCTCCATTGGATCTTCTTCACAAGTATCAACTTGTTTTTCTTGCTCTTCAAGCTTCAGCTGCAAGGGAAATGCTCAAGGAATCATCCTCTTCCACACTCTTCAATGAAGTCCTCATCTTCAAACTCAAGTCCAACATCTTTCAAGATACTCAAACCAGAAGACAATTGATTTAACAGAATGGGTGGAAATGATAAACAGCTTATTGACAACCAAAGGAAGCCTGTAAGGGTTCATCATTATGAGAGACTGGTTCCCTCAAAGTTCTACTTCCCAGATAAAGTCACTCATCCCTCCAAAGGAGGGATGTGAATATCTTAGAAGGACTTTTAGTCATTGGGAGGAATGGAAGCACAAGATGCTTTCCATATTTGTGAAAGAAGTCATTCTAATTATAAGGCTTTCCCTATGTCTCCTACCTCCTAAATCTTCATCAGACACCTTCAGGCACAAGCAACTCCAAGCTCCAAGCAACTTCAAGCAACTTCAAGCATCCTCACCTTGTCTTCAACTTGTCTTCAATCTCAACCAAAGGCAAACAAAGCAAACCCTAATCTAAGGGAACTAAAGAAGTTAATCTATTTGAGTTAGTAAGTTAGGATCACCTAAAACCTAGTACTAAAGTTAATCCTAACTAAAATACTAAAACCAATTGTAAAATCCTACAAAAATAACTATGAGAACCTAGGTCAATCATGACTCTACCATATTAATTCCAGAGATCAAATCATTAAATAAGACCTAGAAATAAATTCTACACTACAAGGGACTAAACATAAACCCTAAAAGGAAGCACCTAAAGCTCAATCTAGAAAACACACCTACTTTCATCACAAAAATGTGAGAAAATTCTATGGGAGCATACATGTCTAAACTAATCACACACAAAAAATTAGCTCAGAAATCATCACCAATTAATCACACAAAATTCCACAAAATCAAACATCAAGCATGACTATTTTAATATCAATTAAAAATATAAAAATTCCTATAAAATCATAAAATGCATGAAATAAATATTTTTTATCTAAAAAATACTAGATTCAATCATGAATATAATTCAAAAAGAATGGGGTTAATTGGATCATTTTTCAATTTTATATGATTTAATCAAGAACCATGTATAAAATGAAGAAATTAAAGAAAATCAAAAGAAAAAGATAAACACACGGTGCAGATAGTAAACACAATCAGTTCAATTCATGGATTGGGCCATCAGAGGGGGTGCCAGTAGAAAAACGCCTAAGCCCATATCACAATCAAAAATCAATATGAAAATAGAAAGAAAAAAGAAAAAGTCACGGTGCAATAAGTAAGAGAATTCAGTGTAAAATGCAATGGGCCATCAATTGGGGGTGGGGATAGTTGTTTCAGACTTAAGCCCAATGCCACCGTTTAAATGAAACGGTGCGTTTCAATGTTTCTGAACCCTTCACAATCTGAGGACAAAGCTGGGCCGTGAGATCTTGTTTTGGGGTCAAAGGGTCTCGTTGATCCAATGTTTCTGAACCCTCCATTGAAACAGAGCTCTCATGCTCATCTTCATCACATTCGCATCTCACCAAATCTCCATCAAACTTCAAGATCTAAAACACTTAATCACTCTAAATTGAACACTGAATTTAACCCTAGCCTCAGAATCTCTTGAATCAACCTCTAACCTAAAACACGATCAAGAATCAAAATTATGCTCAGACCTCAATTATCACTATTCTTCAAATTGTTTGGTCTAAAATGTCCGTCATGTTACACTGATCAGTTCTTGCTATAATACTCCTGCTATCTCTCAATATCCAGCATGTTCTTGATCCAAACAGAAATTGTGTCATCTCATTGATCATCACCAAATCCTCTCTATGTTTCCAGAAACGATCTCCTAACCGCATACTATCAATCTAACCTAACAAATTGAGGTAATTCTTCTTAAATTAAGATGAGAGATGAAAGATTCAAACCTGTGAATTCTTGAGTAACAGATGTAGCAATTCTTCAATTCAACCCTTCTACTGCTCTGGAATCATTCAATGTACCAAGTTCTTGCTTCTGCATGCAAGAGAATTGATTGCAAATGCTTGGAACTCCAAACCCGATAGTGACTTGCAGGTGCTGAAATTCAATTGCTCATACACGATTCAGCCATGGATTCACTTGGGATTTGCTATGGAAACACTCACACACATTCAAGAAAGTTGTTAGGATCAAAAGAAAGGATCAAAATGGTGTGGAACGCTGAAACAGAATTCAAGTTGCAATGAACAATGTGAAGTTGCAAACTCTCTTCTCTCCCTCAATTCTCACCAACCTTGCACTTGAACCCCTTCTAATCAATATATAGATAATGTTAGACCTCTCTAGAATCTTCTGGAATCATCCAAGGAGATGTTGAATTTCCCATGTCATCAAAATACCATCTCATGCCATACTCACACCAATTCTGGTTTCACTTGTTGCAGCAACTTGTTATGATCCCAAAATCTCTCCAAATGAGATATTAGATGTGTTATAATGCCTTGGAAGCTTGTGTATTGATCTCTCATGTGTTTTGCAAATGTTACTTAAGATGTAAGTAACTACTTTTCAAAGCAAGTCCACCAATTACACCTCAACTCAAAAATATGGCTAAACCAAAGTTCTTAAAATGCTTTTTAGAGTCAAAATGATATATTACATGCCTTGGTTTGGATGTGTAGATCAAAAATATCAATTTCCAACTTTGGTTTATTTAACTTATACCCTTATTTTAGGTCATTTTTGCAACTTTGAGATATAAGCACTTCCAACATCTCATGACCTCTTTACTAGCCTTAAAACATCATTTTGAACAAGTTTTATGTTGAACATTTTCCCATTTGAAGCTTGGAACTAGGAGTTATGGCCTTATGGTTGAAATGACCTATAATCTCCAAATGACCAAAATACCCTTGACTTGTCAAAGCCATAACTTGAGTTCTACAAATCCTATCAAGTACTTCTAGTACTCTATAGAAAGCTAAGAGAATAAGGAACAACATTCATGTTGACCAAAAGTTCATAGAAATCATCCTTCTTGGGCAAATGTTTGATGCAAGTTGGGTAACTTTCAAGCCCCCAGATTCACATACCTCAGATGACCTGTAACTTGTCAAAGTCATAACTTGAGTTATACAAATCCTATCAAAGACTTCTAGTACTTAAATTAAATCTAAGAGAATGCTCTACAACATTCATGTTGGGGGCAAGATGAGATGACAATCACATCTTGAGCTAAATTGCCTTGAAGACAGGGGTCAAACTAGGGGATTTTACACTATCAAGCATTAGAAACCCTAGCTTGAAACTTCTCAAACTCTTCAATCATGATGAGTTGACCTTGTAATCATCCTTATAACATCTCAATGTATCAATCCATGATCACATGGATCTTGAATTAGGTCTCAACCTTGTTTAAATCATCAGTTGACTTAGGGTTGACCCAGTCAAACCCTAATTACACCACTCATGGCTGAGGCTCCTTAATCTTGCACAATGACCTGTCTAGGCCTCAAAGTGATCTTCAACATTTCTCATGAGCTCTCTCAAGACCTCCAGTCCATCTTCATGGCCTCAGAATCATCTGAGGACCTCCCACAACTCTCAAGTTAGGAGACACACCCTCTTGGTTTCAACCACTCTCTCTGAGGATCTTTTAACTTCTCTGACAAGGATATCAACCCTTGAACACTTGAGTAACCTTCTTAGCTAGCTTCATAGTCTTATGTAGCTCTTGGTTGGCAATCATACCTCTTGATCTCCTGCATACATGTCAATGAAATGCAAATGATAATGCTAATGTGAATGAAATGAAACACAAGCTAGGTGGAGAAAATGTTGGGCAAATTTTAGGGTGCAACAGCTGCCCCTATTCAAACGGCTTAGACCTGACTGGGTGAGAAGCGAACGAATCTCAAACAATCAAGGTAAAAGACGGTTGAATACCAACAAACCCAGAAATTCGCCAACTGCACAAGTACACGGTACTCTGATGGGGACAAATCTTCGGAAACTGAAACAATAGTTGCACGGCAACTAGCTGGAGAATACTGATCTGAACCTCCGTCAGGATGATTCTCTGATTTATCTGATATCATTGCATCCTCAAATCATCGAGGGATCACTGGTTACACGGTAACGGGTGTTTTGCCAACCACGCACAGGTAAACGATACTCTGATTGCTAGGAACATCTTCAAAAACTGAGCATGACAGTTGCACGGCAACTCTGCTGGGGAATTGGTCACACGGTAACCGGTGAAAGGTCTAATCTCAAATCTCAGTCAGGATGATCATCTGATTTTGCTATAGATCTTCGTCCTTGAGTCATCAAGGGATCACCGGTTACACAGTAACTGGTAATGGATGGTTGATCATGCCGTCAGGCATTCTGCGTCATAGCAAAGAATTCCTTATCGTCACCTATGGACTCATCGTGTCGCTAGGAACATCAACAACATCTTTGTCGAACTTCATCAGTAAGTCAATAAGGGATCACCGGTTATTCGGTAACCGGTGATGGGCTACTCTCAAATCTCCGTCGGGATGATTATCCGATTTCGCTGCAGCTTCTTCCTCAAGTCATCAAGGGACCACTGGTCACTTGGTAACCGGCGATACATAGCTGATATTACCGTCAGGCATTCTGCGACACTGCGGCAGAAGGATTCCTCGGGACTCATCAGGTCATTAGGAACTTTTTAACAATCAAGTTAATCATGTCGTCGGGCATTCAAAGAACATCTCGGGCGTCAGGTGTACTTCATTAGTAAGTCTGAAAATAGAATCCTCAGTCAATCATGAACTAATAGGGGTATCTAATCTTCTGCCGTCAGGCACTCTACATCAGCTGAGAGAACTGCTTCGACATCACAGTTGGACTTCGTCAGTAAGTCAGGAAAGGGACTCCTTAACCAATAAGGATATACATTCTTTTGCCGTCAGGCGCTCCGCGTCAGCTGGGAGAACTGCTTTGACATTGCAGTTGGACTTCATCAGTAAGTCTGGGGTTTTGGCACCGCTGCCGGACTTCAATCATCAAGTCTTCAAGGAAATTTCAACTTCTCTGTTGAAAAACCTGTTGGGGATGACACATCTCCACTGGGGATTCTAAAGAACTATCAAGTAACTCTGCTTTAGGGATCCAGAGATCATTCTGGATGAATCCACTCTACTGAGGACTTCAAGAATCATCTTGGACAAACAACTCCGCCGAGGACTTCAAGAATCATCCTGAACCAATAACTCTGCTGGAGATTTCAGGAATCATCCTGAGCAATCACTCTGCCGGGGACTCTAAGCGTCAACTTGAGCAACCAACTCTGGCGGGGACTCTAAGCGTCAACTTGAGCAACCAACTCTGGCGACTTCACTGGGGATTTTAAGAATCATTGAGCAAACGACTTTGCTGGGGAGAATTCAAGAATCATCTTGATCAAACCATTCTGCGGAGGAACACCTGCAAAACAAGAACGGTACCGACCTAGCTCATGCTTCATATGCGTATGCTTTGGCAATGGCGCAATACTTCACACGGTGGAAATGCTACGCGTTTCTTGGGTAAATGCTATGAAATCGTGCAAAATGCTATGACCCCATCAACAAAATAAATGTTGAAGGGAGCACCCTCCTGTCAAGGAGAAAGAACCACTCTGGTGGAGGAAGGACTCATCCTGCCGAGGGGAAGAAGTCACACTGATCTCAACCGGACTCCGCCTGGGGAAACAAACTTCAGTCGACGACTGCAGGAGAACGAAGCTCTACGAGAACCAGGACCTGCTCCGGAAAGCGATGTCATTCGCAGAAATAAACTGCGCAGCCTTCGCGACTACTTCCTGGAGGTAACGACTCTGGCGGGGAAATACAGCATCAGATATTCAACACTCTACTGGGGAAAACCAATCATGGCCTGAACTTATTTCCAAGGACTCGACTCTCTTTGGGAACTGCAAACTCGGCTGGGGAAGGAAGGAATCATCTTGCCTACAGGGGACAGTACGACTCTGCGGGGAATTTAAATTCTGCTGAAGACTTCGGTCTGGAACTTCCGAGTATCGCACACTTCAGTATGTGACTCAGCTGGGGAGATGACGACCCTTCGGGATGCATCTGATTGGGGAGAGAATACTCTCTGCCTAGGGAGACATATCAATGCTTGACGGTCTCATGTTTAGACTCTGCGGGGAGAGGCTGCCGAACTTTGCTGGAGAAGAAGGAATCATCCTGGTTGGGGACGCATACGGCGTATTTCCTGGAATATGTTGTACCTGTAACAACACAAACAAACAGACAAGATACCCTTCTCACAGGGACCTATCAAGGTTATCATCTTGTGAAAATGTTCAAGTAATTCATTGTTTCAACAATCAGTGGCCTAAGCCAGTAAGTTTATGTATGCGCATTTTATCAAAAACATCGGCGCTTTTTTCGCAAACAAAACAGGTAAATGCTAAACGAATAAACAGAATTGCTGAATAGTATACATTTTATTGATAATGAACCCTTGAATGGGTAAAAATGTTTTACAATAGAGGCAAGCTCCTGGAATGAGGAAGCCGCGCAAAAATAAAACATAAATATACATCAGTATATACACAAATGTTGGCAATGAGGCGTAGACGAACACCATGAGTTGATCCCTCTATGACCCACTCGACTTCGATACTTCTCCGACGCTTCAGCTTCAGAAGAGATTGATTCAGATAAACGGTCCTCAGGTCTTCCGAACCACTAAACAATGAAAGTCCACACGCGGAACACAGTCATTTGCTTTTTCAAATCCCTAACTTTTGCCTGAATCGCCCTTCCGGGTTTTCGATTCACCGGGATACCCTTTTTTGCCAAAGTCGCCCGTCCGGGTTTTCGACTTTGCGGGTGTACATTCTTTTCTTTATATCCCTAATTTTTGCCCGAACCTTTTTCCTTTTTTATGGTTCGCCGGGATGCCCCATTTTTGCCTGGATATTCTTTTTCTTTCCAGCAGGTCATTCTTTAAGCAAAGTATTTTTTAACCGCGTCCGCGTTCACCGGGGATGCAAAATCTTTGCCATCCATCGTGGATAACAACAAGGCTCCTCCCGAGAAGACCTTGCTGACGACGTACGGACCTTCGTAATTGGGAGTCCACTTGCCCCGGTGATCGGAGTGTGGAGGAAGAATCTTCTTCAGGACGAGATCACCCGTCTGAAAGCTTCTAGGACGCACCTTCTTATCATAAGCTTTCTTCATTCGGCTTTGGTATAAACGACCATACACAATCGATGCTAATCTCTTCTCGTCCATCAGGCTGAGTTGGTTTAGTCGGTTCTTAATCCATTCCGCCTCGTCGAGTTTCACATCAACCAAAACTCGCAAATAAGGGATCTCCACTTCTAACGGTAAAACAGCTTCCATACCGTACACTAAGGAGAAAGGAGTTGCCCCGGTTGACGTACGTACCGTGGTACAATAACCGTGCAGTGCAAATGGAAGCATCTCGTGCCAATCCTTGTAGGTCACAACCATCTTCTGAACAATCTTCTTGATGTTCTTATTGGCCGCTTCAACGGCGTCATTCATCTTCAGCCGATAAGGAGATGAGTTGTGGTGTTCAATCTTGAAACTCTGGCACAACTCCTTCATCATCTTGTTATTCAGATTCGAACCATTATCAGTAATGATTCGTTCGGGAATTCTGTATCGACAGATGATGTCCCTTTTTATGAATTTAGCCACCACCTGCTTGGTCACATTAGCATATGAGGCTGCCTCCACCCACTTGGTGAAGTAGTCGATAGCTACTAGAATGAAGCGATGACCATTGGATGCGGTGGGCTCGATCTTGCCTATCATGTCAATGCCTCACATGGAGAACGGCCACGGGGAGGACATGACATTCAACGGGCACGGCGGCACATGAATTTTATCAGCATAAATCTGGCATTTATGACATCTCTTCGCGAATTTAAAGCAATCTGATTCCATCGTCAGCCAGTAATATCCTGCTCTCAGGATCTTTCTCGTCATAGCATGCTCGCCAGCGTGCATACCAAATGTGCCTTCATGGACTTCTTCCATGAGCATACTCGCCTCTTTCTCATCTACACATCTGAGTAGCACGAGATCGTGGTTTCTTTTGTACAAAACTCCATCAAGATTGAGATAAAAATTTCCTGACAACCTCCTCAGAGTCTTCTTATCCTGGGTTGACGCTCCTGCAGGATACTCCTTAGTGATAAGGAAGGTCTGGATATCAAGGAACCATGGCTTGCCGTCGGAGGCTTCCTCGATCGCAAAGACGAATGCAGGTCTATCAAGACGAGACAGGACAATCCTTGGAGCTTCATTCCACAAATTGACTTTATACATCGATGCCAACGTGGCTAAGGCATCAGCCATCTGGTTTTCGGCTCTGGGCACATGATGGAGTTCCAATCGATCAAAGAACGGAAGTAGCCTTCTGGCATAGTTCATGTACGGCACCAAATTCGATTGGCGAGTCTCCCACTCCCCTTTAATCTGGTTGATCACAAGTGCCGAGTCACCATACACATCTCGGTTCTTGATTCTCAAATCAATTGCTTCTTCTAGACCCATGATGCATGCTTCGTACTCCGCTTCATTATTGGTGACTGGAAACGTCAGTCTCGCAGTGAACGGGATGTGGGATCCGTGGGGAGTCGTGATGATCGCCCCAATGCCACTTCCATAAGAGTTAACCGCCCCATCAAATATCAATTTCCACCGGGATTTCCTATCTGGACCCTCGTCGGGCAATGGTTCATCGCAATCCTTCGCTTTGAGAAACATGATATCCTCATCAGGGAATTAAAATTTCATAGGCTGATAATCCTCGATCGGCTGTTCGGCAAGGTATTCAGACAATATGCTTCCCTTGATGGCCTTCTGGGAAACATATTGAATGTCATATTCCGTCAACACCATTTGCCATCTGGCAATCCTGCCCGAAAGCGCTTGTTTCTCGAAGACGTACTTGATCGGATCCATCTTCGAAATTAGCATGGTTGTGTGATTGAGCATGTACTGTCGTAAACGGTTGGCAGCCCAGGCTAGTGCACAACACGTCTTCTCCAGCATCGAGTAACGAGATTCACAGTCTGTGAACTTTTTACTCAAGTAGTAAATGGCATGCTCCTTTCTTCCCGTCTCGTCGTGCTGACCGAGAACACACCCCATACTATTCTCAAGAACTGTCAAGTACATGATTAAGGGTCGTCCGGCCACTGGGGGTATCAAGATCGGAGGTTCCTGCAGATACTGTTTTATCTTATCAAATGCCTTCTGGCAATCCTCGTTCCAGATAATCGCCTGATCTTTCTTTAACAGTTTGAACATCGGTTCACACGTGGCTGTGAGCTGAGAAATAAACCTTGCAATGTAGTTTATTCTGCCCAGGAAACCACGAACTTCTTTTTCCGTTCTTGGCACTGGCATTTCTTGTATTGCTTTAATCTTCGTAGGATCAACCTCAATGCCTCTTTCACTCACGATAAACCCCAGTAGTTTTCCGGACCGTACTCCGAAAGTACATTTGTTAGGATTCAGCCTCAACCTGAACTTCCTAAGCCTCTCAAAAAGCTTCAGCAAATTGACCAGATGCCCCTCCTCCGTTTGGGACTTCGCAATCATGTCATCAACATAGACTTCAATCTCATGATGAATCATATCATGAAACAAAGTAACCATTGCTCGTTGGTAAGTGGCCCCCGCGTTCTTTAGACCGAAAGGCATTACCTTGTAGCAAAACGTTCCCCAAGGTGTAATAAACATAGTTTTCTCCTTGTCTTCCGGCGCCATCTTGATCTGATTGTAACCAGAAAAGCCATCCATGAACGAAAATACGGAGAACTGAGCTGTATTTTCGACCAACACATCAATATGAGGCAGCGGGAAATCATCTTTAGGGCTCGCCCTATTCAAATCCCGATAATCGATGCACATTCGTACCTTACCGTCCTTCTTCGGTACAGGAACTATGTTGGCGACCCACGGAGGGTAAGTAGTGACCGCTAAGAAGCCAGCATCAAGCTGCTTTTGCACTTCTTCTTTGATCTTAACGGCCATATCTGGTCGTGTCCTCCTAAGCTTTTGCTTAACGGGAGGACAATCTTCTCGCAGCGGCAAGTGGTGGACCACGATGTCAGTATCAAGTCCGAGCATATCCTCGTATGACCAAGCAAAGACGTCACTATACTCTCTCAGCATCTCGACCAATATCTGCTTGACATCACTCTGCAATGCAGCCCCTATCCTGACGTTCCTGACAAGTTCTTCAGAACCCAGATTCACAATCTCGATTTCTTCTTCGTGAGGCAGAATAACTTTCTCTTCTTGTTTCAACAAGCGGGCCAACTCTTCGGGAAGGTCTTCATCTTCATCAATCTCTTCTACGGCTTGATAGATCGGGCAATCGAAGTCGAAGTGAGTCGTAGAAGGTCCAAAGTCGATGTCATCTGCTATGTGAATCCTGCAATAACAAGGGTTAAGCTTAAAACAAGGACATGCAGGTTAGCACAAACCCCATTGCCATTTTGTTGTTTTTCAAAACAAATATAAAACAGGAATAACAGAGATCACAATATTTGAATACGAAGAAAAAACGCCTTTTGATTTATTGGTAAAATGCATGTACATAATCAAACAAGGCCCTGACAATAAAACCACTATGCCCCGGGTAGGACATAGGGTTTTACAATGATTGGAAAAAGTAAATCATTACTCTTTGCTTGTCATCTGGATGATATCCTTGACAAACCAGTTGTTAAGGCTCTCGCCTGGCTTGCTTGGCTGGATCCAAGAGTCTAGGTCACAGTCGCTATCTCCGCTGTCTTCAGACACTGCGTTGATGCTTTCAAATATCACCCCGCCGCTGGTAAACTGGATCGGCCCTTTACCTCGCGACGCACTGCTAGAAGAGGAGGCTTCAGCCGCAGGAGAATATCCCAACCCAAACTTGTCTTGCTTGTTAGGTATCTCCAAAATTCGTCCCCAGCCTGGGGTAGATCCGGCTTGAACAACGGCACGAGCTTCCTTGAAGGAAGAGAGAGTCATCTCTGGCTTTTCAGTGACCATAGGAGCTACGTCCTTGACTTTAACAGCTTCGAACGCTTGGCATAGGGTTTTGTGGATTTCCCCATCCATCTCAACATACTTGAAGGACGACAAATGGCTCACCATTATGTCTTCCTCGCCACATACGGTCACGATGCTACCTCCGACAGCATACTTGAGCTTATGGTGCAATGTGGAGGTCACGGCGCCAGCAGAGTGGATCCATGGCCGGCCTAGTAGACAGTTGTAGGCAGGCATGATGTCCATAATGTAAAAGAATGTGTCGAACGTTTCCGGCCCGACTTGGATTGGCAACGTCACCTCCCTAAAAACATGGTGTTTGGTTCCACCGAACGCTTTCACAACCAGATTACTGGGTGTGCAAATCAATCCACGAGTATCTAACTTCATCAATGCTTTCTTCGGAAGAACATTGAGTGATGAGCCCGTGTCTACCAACATGTAAGACATAATCGTTCCTGTACACTCTATCGAGATGTGTAGGGCGCTGTTGTGGTTCCTTCCCTTCGGCGTCAGCTCCAGGTCAGTGAACCCCAACCCATTTCCAGCATTCACGTGGGCTACGACCTCTTCCAACTGGTTTACCCATATTTCCTGCGGTACATATGCGGCGTTCAACACCTTCAGCAGAGCGTTGCGGTGTGCTTCAGAACACAACAACAAATTCAGGATGGAAATCTTCGAGGGTGTCTGGTGGAGATGATCCACGATCTTGTAGTCACTCTTTTTAATCAACCTCATAAATTCCTCGGCGTCTTTAACAAGTAAGTCTTTTTCTACCCCGCAAGGGATCTCTTCAATGACTTTACTTTTACCTTTATCAGTTGCACCAGCTCTGTCCGCTTTATCCGCCACGACCTCAGGTGGTGCAAATACTCTCCCGCTGCGAGTAATTCCGCTAACGCCCGCTAGGTTCTCCACAGACGACCCAAACGGTTCTAGTTCGAGCTTCTGTCCGTTGCAGTAGACCTCTGCCCCGTAATGCCATGGGACAGCATTAGTGCTTTCGAACGGTATTGGCCCAGCTTTGGTGATGGTAATCGTGGGCGGCCTGGGTGCAGAAATAGTTATCGTCTGGCGAGGGATGGTGATGGTGGCAACCTCATCATCTTGCTTCAGCATTGTCGCTACTGCGAAAATCGGCGCCGGCTTGACAGGAGAGTCGCCACCGTGCGTTATTTATCCCTCAGAGCGGGAAAGGAAACGCTCGAAGTAAACCTCGCAAAGACGGGAAAAAGGTATGGTCATCGCAACCAAAACCTGGATTCGGGAGTCGGTTACGCAAGGGGAAGGTATTAGCACCCCTCACGTCCATCGTACTCGATGGGATCCACGCTTGGTGTTTATAGGTAAAAGGGTGTATTATCTATCTACGCTAATGGCTGGTCTGAAAAGAAAATAAAAGGACAGAACTCGACAGAACATACGGTGTTCTGGGCCTACGTATTCCCTCGTGCAATGGGAAAGTCAGAGTCAACGTAGTTCGACTGCCTACGTCTAAACAGGGAAAGGTTGCTCGCCAGGACATCGCGTCCTGTGCCTACGTACTTCCATCAGGTATGAAAGATCAGAGCAAACGTAGTTCGACTAACTACGGGTAAACAGGGGCTTCTCACACAGCAGTGAGAAAACAAACTGGTCTCTAAGGCTCGGGAACCTACAAATACGATCTGGTCTCAAATGCACTTGGGCAAGAGAAAGGGATAACAATCAGTCGTTAGCGGGAAAGTCTCGATCGCACAGCCGCGAGAGAACTAAAGTTAGTCGTTAGTGTGCTCGCTAGGATATCGCATCCTATGCCTACATATCTTCGTCTGGAACGAAGAATCAGAGCAGCTGTAGTTCGGCTAACTACGGGTGAAGCTACTCAAAAGCTCCTACAGAAAGGAAAGGGAAACCCTAGAACTATACCTGAGAAACAGGGGAATCTACCTACTGCTATCACACCTGGTTGACCATCCTGATGTCTATCATAACAACTCCGCAGCGGAGAAGTCAGAGCTCCTAAGGGATCATGGCAACAGGACTAAACGACAAACAAGAAACTGCAAAGTAAAGGAATACTGAAAATATGCATGAATGCAACAACTAAACAAACAAGGCGCAAAGGCCGCAAACCACAAAGGCAAGGGAGCTCAGCTCTACCAAATACCAACAAGCAAAGCCACTCAATAACAAACAAGCAGAAGGAGGACCACCTCAACTTCTCATGCACACCAAGTCTACTTCTAAGATGCACCTATTCAGAACTATCTAGATGAATACCTAAGTCTAATGCAACATAACATCACACAAGTCAAACAATACAAAGAGACTAACCCTGAGCAGGGATCTAAGCAACACTTCTAATCCAAAACTCTAAGCAAGAGGAATCAATCCCAGTCTCCAAGCTTCAGAACAAGCTTACCAGAGAAAAGGGAGCTAAGCAGACAAGCTCATAGTATCTTCCTCAGGAAAGTACAAGGAGGTTACTACTCAGGAGTCATATCCTATGCGGCTCGACAACTGTGATCAGTTCACATCCCTCCTCAGGAGAGATTAAACTCACATGAAGGCTCCGGCATCACTGGATACTTGAGAAACCTATATGCACTAGGGGAACTAAGTGAGCAGACTCATAGGACCTTCCTCAGGAAAGTACTAGGAGGCTGACACTTAGGAATCGTATCCTACGTGGCTCAACAACTGTGATCAGTTTACATTCCTCCTCAGGAGAAATTAAACTCACAAGTTGGCTCCTACATCACTGGATACTTAAGAAATCCTAGATAAACTAATGGAACTAAGTGAATAGACCCATAGGACCTTCCTCAGGAAAGTACTAGGAGGCTTCCACTTAGGAATCGTATCCCATGTGGCTCAACAACATGTGATCAGTTTACATTCCTCCTCAGGAGAAATTAAACTCACAAGTCGGCTCCGACATCATTGGATACTTACGAAAGAGGTGAGAAGAAAGAATGAAAGTCATTCATAGTGCCTTCCTCAGGAAAGTACCATAAACTCCCTTCAAACTTCAGGATCTCGAACCTCACAAACAGACAACAAGCTCCTAGACTAAGCCTCAATCCACTGCATCCTTGCAAGCTCCAACAGGACTTCAACCAGCTCCTATCCTTGAGAAGAACCCACAGGCCAACAAACCACAAAAGACTATCTCTGAAGTTCAACCCCAGTTGAACTTCAAAGTCAGAAGTCATCAAGACTTCTCCTATCTTCAAGCTCAGACAAATCATATCAGAACACCCTACAAAAATCTATCAAAAATCTAATGGGAGACCTACATGGCTCTAAGACAACATACTGAAAAATCAGAACAAAATTCAACACCAGATGAAAGAACTAAAATCAGCAACACAGACATATCCACAAACCAATTTATTCAACATCAATAACAGTGAAAAAATGCAATTAAAATGAAAATGCATGATTAAGCTAAGGTTTCTGCACTATAAAATTCTACACTGAATTACGAGTCTACAGAAAAAAGAACGGAATTATTTGACTAAATCTACCATTTTTATGAATTTTCTAATGATATGCATGCATTGAAAATATTAAAAAACATCAATTAAAATGGAAAATATACAAAAAATAACAAACAAAAATAAAATGACATTTTTATTTTTATTTAATTTTCTAGGAATTATGATGAAATGGTAGAAAAAAGAAGAATTGAAAAACAATTATTTTCATTTTATTATGGATTATTTAACATGAAAAATATAAAAGAAAAAAAACAAAATAAAAGAAAATGGACTAAAGCTGGGGGGTTTAAACAGCAAGGGATTATGAGTTATTCTACATTGGGCCCTGATTGGGGGGTGCTAAAAGCAATTTGGGCGCAGGGCCCAGCTACCAAAAATAACTAACAAACACAGCAAGCAGAAAAAAAACCTGGGGGGTGCCGTTAGCAGCTTATTTCAGTTGTTATTTCATTGGGCCTACGCCCAGGGGGGCGAAAAGCAATTTGGGCATAAGGCCCAAATCCTACTCTGATCTCACACACGCCAGGGGGGGGGGGGGTAACGAGCAGTTTGGGGTATAGCGTTCAGAAACACATTTGGGCCTAAGCCCAGTGCCCTAACCCTAGTCCAAATACTCAGGGAACAAAACCTAAATCCTTTCCCAAACCCTAATACTGTTCACTCTCACCCTAGCCGCTTCGTCATCTTCCTCCTCTCCACCCTATCTCTTCTCTGCAACCTATCTGATCTCAATCAACCCAAACAAAACCCTAAACGAAACAATTCCTCACCCAAACGCCTCAATCCCTCACAAGAATCCACTACTCAAGATCTAGTCTTAAACGACGCACCAACTGTGAATCCTAATAGGAGCCTACATTCAACAATCAACAACGATGAGTGGAAGAACGCCGTACCTGGCTTGATGTATGAACGACGCCGTGAACTGTTGACGTTCGTTGAAGCAATCCTTGAAGACATTCGGTTGAGATTCGCTGAAGCAATCCTTGAAGACGTTCGGTTGAGATCCTTCGCGTTGAGATCTTGCTGGAAATTTCTGGAGACGTTCGCGATCTGGAAAAACCTGGGGAAAAACTCTTAGCAGACGACAGTGTTCTTGAGTTTGTTGATGAACTTGCTGGAAATTCCTTGAAGAAGCTAACGAATATGATGAAGGTTTCTGTGTTTTGTTGAATCTTGAACGAACTCCTGGAAAAAGATGAAGATGGTGATGATTCTGGAAACGATCTGGAAAACGTGGTGGAGGTGGATGAAGATTATGTGAAGATGGTTGGATGAATCAGTGGTTAGATCTGGAATTTTCTGGCGTTTTTCTGGGTTTGATGGTGGCCGGAGTGATTCAGGCGCGGCGGTTGGTGATAGCAAGAAGATGAAGATAGGAGGGAGATGTTGAAGGCGGCCGGATTCTGGGGATATTGGAATTCACCGGCGAAGGTTATGGCGGTCGCCGGCCATGCAGGCCGGCCGGTGACGTTCTCCGGTGAGAGGTTGTGAGGGAGACACGTGGTGGCCATTGCACAGAGAGAGAAAGAGTGGGGGACAGGTGGGGTACACGTGTGAGAGTCTGGGGAAATTCTGAGTGTGTGGTGGGTGATTGCATGCGCAACGTGTGGGCCTCTCTTCAAGCAACACGTGGCTGGCACTATTTATTACACTGATATTCGCTGGGACTTTCTAGAAGTTTCTGGGGCTTGCTGGGAGATGCTGGACGAATTGGGCTTCTTCCTGGACCTTTTTGAATTGCAAGCTGATGAGAATTGGGCCTCAAAAAGAGCACCCCTGGGCCCATACGAATCATAAAAAAAACTGTAAAAACTGAGTTAAAAAAAACAATTAACTAAATCTGATTAATGTCTAATTAACACTAATTAATCTAATGATTAACTAATAAACTCTAAACAAAAATTAAAACCCTAATTAACTCTATATCAACCTAATTAAATCTGAAAACAATTAAGAACCTAATTAACTCTAAAAAGTCAATTAACCTAATTAAACTCTAAAAAAGTGATTAAATGTCTAATTAATTCTATATTATCCTAATTCCTTATTGAAATTCTACCATTATTTAAAACTAGTAAATCTATTTAAGACTATAATATTCCCTATATTATCTAAACAACTATTTAATTTCTATTAACCCTAATTTGTATCATCCTATTTAATATGCTAAGAAAAATTCACCAATATTCTAAAAATGATAAAAGCTATTTAAATTCTATTAAAAATTCTACAAATGATTAAAATCTATTTAAAATATTCTATAAAATTCTAAAAAGAGGATTAAGCTATTAAAATATTCTATAAACCTATTTAAATTCCAGAAAAATCTATAAAGCCTATTAAAAATTCACAAAAGTCTATAAAAATCCTAAAAATGCAGATGAATGCAAATGACTGCCATAAAAGCGCACACGAGACCAGATCGAATCGAACAGAGATCCCCGGGCATCAGAATATCCCCAAAATTACTGTGCAAGCTAAAAATCACTGAGGAGCGCACAATTTCCCGAAAATAAAACCCCGATAATCTGGACTGAATCGGCCATATCTGATAGACAAAAGTCAAGCTGTAAACTCTGATATCCCCTGCTTGTGCACAAATATCACATGTCTGATTTGCGAATATGAAATTAAACCACGAGTCAGATAGGAGAATCGGTTGGTCAAATTTTAGGGTGCAACAGCTGCCCCTATTCAAGCGACTTGGACCTGAAGAGTTTGAAGAGCGCTCAGCCTTCAAACATTCAGAGGTACGAGACGGTTGAATACAAACAAAACCCGAAAATTTGCCAACCGCGAGCATATACTGTAAGCTGCTTGGAGAATAAAGTCCAGAAAACCGAGTCCAGTCATTATGGCACCAAACTGATCAATCATCTGATAAAGAACTCCTGATTTGAATACCCGTTGCTTGTGATACCCTATATAACAAACCCTGAGAGTTGCGACAAAATACCTGATCCTTTCACGTTGCCTACTGATAGGCAGGAAGAGAAATATACTCACATCGCCCAAAGATGGACGGGAAGACACCCTGATTGAATACTCACCTCGTCTAATGATAGACGGAAAGACACCATTAATCTCCCTATTCACGTCGTCTAAGGGTAGACGGAAAGACACCATTAATCTCCATATGCACATCGTCTAAGGGTAGACGGCATCATCCTGATTGATGAACAAATCAATATTCTCATCGTCTAAGGATAGACGGCATCATCCTGATTGATGAAACAACTCAATATTCTCATCGTCTAAGGATAGACGGGATCATCCTGATTGCATACTCACATCGTCTAAAGATAGACGGGAAGAAATAATCTCCATACTCACATCGTCTAAGGGTAGACGGAATCATCCTGATTGATGAACAAATCAACTCTCATCGTCTAAGGGTAGACGGCCTCATCCTGATCAATGAACAAATCAATATTCACATCGTCTAAGGGTAGACGGGAAGAAGTAATCTCCATACTTGCATCGTCTAAGGATAGACGGGATCATCCTGATTGATGAACAAATCAATATTCTCATCGTCTAAGGGTAGACGGAATCATTCTGATCGAATACCCACATCGTCTAAGGATAGACGGGAACAAAGCCTGATCGCATACTCACATCGTCTAAAGATAGACGGGAAGAAATAATTCTCCGTATTCACATCGTCTAAGGATAGACGGGATCAAAGCCTGATCGCATACTCACATCGTCTAAAGATAGACGGGAAGAAATAATTCTCCGTATTCACATCGTCTGAGGATAGACGGGATCATCCTGATTGATGAAACAAATCAATTCACATCGTCTAAGGATAGACGGGAAGAAATAATCTTCGTGCTTGCATCGTCTAAGGGTAGACGGGATCATCCTGATTGATGAACAAATCAATTCACATCGTCTAAGGATAGACGGGAAGTCACCATAATCTCCATATTCACATCGTCTAATGGTAGACGGAAAGACACCATAACGCAATTCAACACTCTCTTTTGAATTTCAGAATTCTTCTGTTTACGGGAATTGATGGAAAGATCAATATCCTTGAAGGGGCACATCGTCAGTATGGACTGACGGGAAGAAAACCACCTTTTAAGGAATCATGTCGTCAATAAGAATCAACGATCACGCAAACTGAACATTCTTCGAAGAGCCTCGACATCAATAAGGATTGATGGTCAGAAAAGTCCCTCTTAAACGTCATCATATCCAATAACCAGAAAGAGAACCAATATCCAAAATCATTTTGAAACCCCTCAACGACCAAGGATAGCCGGAGAAGACTCGCTGGGGAAACATCTCATCATTTGTATGATCTGGCAATAAGAAACCCGCTGGACAGTAGCTCGAAACTTCACATCGTCTGCTGACAGACGGAAAGGAAAGCCATTTGCTGGAGAAACCCTATTTTGAACCTTATTGAAAATCAACCGAAACTTCACATCGTCTACTGATAGACGGGAAGGAAAACATATCATGGGGAAACCCCTTCTTGAAGCCCTATTGTGATCACCCGCAACTTCACATCGTCTATGGATAGACGGAAAGAAAACCACACTCGTACTCAAGAAGTCTAATGCTAGACGGAGAAGTCTATTCATTGGAGGAACACATCGCCAATATGAATTGACGGGAAGAAAAGCTTGTCGATATCAGATGACTGCTTGATCAAAGCACAACTATCGTAAGATCTGATACAAATAATCTGCTGAATCATCTGAATACTGCTGCTGGATAAATGTCCCTGAACTGATCACAGAGTAATTCCCGCGCCATATGAGGCTGATAGAAAATCTGACCTATGCTTCGTATGCCTATGCAAATGCTTTAGTCTTTCTACAGCGTAATGCTCCATTCGGGATGGAAATGCTACACATTCTGGAAATGTCATGCAGGTATGATGCAAGTATGATGATGCATGCCATATGCTAATGCAGGCTCGAGCTGTCGGAGAGAGCCGGGTACAGAAAACCACTTCAGCAAAATAAATGCTGAAGGCGAGGCCAACTCTGCTGGGGATAACCCGGATATCACTGAATCGTCCTAGCAAAATAAATGCTGGGAGAGTGAAATCAACTCTGCTGGGGATATTGGGAACTTAACCGAACACCTTGATGAAGTAATACCTTGCTGGGGTGTATAACTTCGCTGTGAAGTAGCAAACGTGCTGAATATGATTGGACCCCTCTGGAGATAGCTTATCCGTACCAACGGTGAATTGGACTTTGCTGGAGAGAATGGAGGGAGTCCTCCTGCGCGCTGATGAAGCTCGGATCTGGAAATTGATGCGCCAACACGGATGGGCTTCACAGTAACCGCAAACATGGATTTGAACTCTTAAGCTTATCTTACTGGGTCAGATACAACTGACGCTGGAGAACATTCTTCCTGAATACACAGCCTTTCAGTGGAGAGTCAAGGGATAACACGACTTCCCGCAATCATCTCTCTCTCGAAAATCGACTGTATCTGCTCGAATAACTCTGAATGACCCTGTAGGTACGGAGAACAACAATCCTTTTGCTTCTGATATGCCCCAGCCTACAGGCCATCTGTGGGGATAGTCCTTGAAAGGAAATTTGCAAATCTGAGCCCTGATGGTCTGATATAACGTGCCTCAGCGTTCTGAACTTCTGAGAGATACTTCACCTCATCTGCTTCTCGCACAACCTTTGCGCGCTTAAGATGGTCTGCCCCTGACCGCAATGACCTTGCCCCGATTATCTGATCCAGAGTAGTACCTCCTGACTACGCCGTATTCACCGAATCTCAACCTGATTGCCCCAGAGTAACTGACTTCGAAAAGCTGACCTGACTGGGGATCACAACAAAGCCTGCCCCTGCTCTCGGAACATTTGGGCGTTCTGCATTCTATCTTGACCATACTTTCCATTGTAGGAAGCTTTTCTGCTGTCAAGCGCTTACTCGCAAGTAAAACAAGTTGTTCTGCATAAAGATGTATTAATGCAACACATATGACAGCTTTGACATCCAATCTGTTCACTGGGAAAAGGAAAAACAGTTTATGGCATATGATGCATAAAACATTTATCAACATCCGTACCAACATGGTAAGAGGAACCCTTTTAAGAGTCAGAATCGACGCGACCTTTACCGGAGTATGCTTTCGAAACGACCTGCTTCAATTAGGACTTTTGCAGGTTGTAATGTGGTCAGGTTCACGGTTTTGAAGGAAAGGATAAAGGCTCAAAATTTATTTTTAACCCACCCATTCTCCTTGATGTTCTCCCATCCTACGTTCAGCTAATTTGACCTTAGCGCTCACCTCTCAGAGGTTGAAAGATAGGAATGATAGTTCGAGAAACTTTCGGCTCTTGGAGTGACAGCCACTCCCTTTTCATCTTTGACACTTGAGGTCACACGACTCGTATTTCCCTTGAGGATTTTTCTTTTGTCATCCTTTCATCTTTTCCTTTCATATCCCTAACTTTTGCCTGGACTGACTCCTTTTGAGTTTTCTTTTGATTTTGTTTTAAGTCCAGCGGGATGCCCTCATTTTTGCCTAAGTCATTTGTTTTGAAGTTTTCTTGACTTAGCGGGCTTTTGATTTCTTTTTTTCATTTTTTCCTTTCGAACAAGTCGTGTGACACTGGTTGCCTGACTCTTTGGGAAACGATGTGGCCGTCACACTCTTGATTGAACCTTTGTGGTCTTTTAGGCACGACCTCTAGGGGTGTGATTGATCCTTGAACGGACACTCCTTTTGCAATTTGGACGCTTGGTCAAATTAGCTAACACCTACCCTGCCCCAGGTTAAAGATCGAGGGTTTTTCATTCACAGAAAGAAAACTCCTACTACAAGGCTCAAAGGGGTTGACAAGGGATTATCTTCCTTATATCTCCGGTGTTTTAGGGATTTGAAACAATGCCTGTACATCATCAACAGGTTTATTTCAAAAGCATACAATATCGGTAGTTGCATGTCGGTCATTTTCGTCATCCTCCCCAAATTCTTCTCAACCAAGCGTTGGACATTTGTAAAAACAGTTAGTGAACATGAATGGATTTAATCAAAGCATGCATATTTATTTCATTATCATCAAAACAACAAGTTTTACAAACAAGCTCACAAATTCAAACAGGAAAACAACTACAAATGTAAAGAAAATGACAAGCTAAAACAAGGAAAATATGCTAGCTTCTGAGAACCGGGCTTTCACATCTGCCCTGCTGTTGAACCAGCTATCTTTATTAGAGGCAATTTGATGCTGCCTTGATCTGCTTTCAACGACTTAACCTCTTGGCCCGAAGCTGATTGCTGCACTATCAAGCAGATCCTGCACTTTGTGCTTAAAAGCATGGCAACCTTCTATATCGTGACCCGGGGCTCCAGAATGAAACTCACAGTGCTTGCTTGCATCATAACCAAACGGGGGAGCTCCCGTTATTGGTGCCAGAGTTCTTTTCTCTACCAGATTCAATCCCAACAATGTCTGCAACAACTCGGCATATGTTGAGGGAGGCTTCTCAAACACTCTTCTCGGTTTACTACCCTGGAATCTTCGTTGAGCTTGCTGTGCCCCCTGCTGAGGCTGCTGCTGCTGGTATCGGGTTGACCCTTGAACACCCTTTGTATCAAATGCAACATTGGTTTCTTGACCTTCAATGTACTGATTAACGCTCTCCTTATGCTTAACCATTTTCTTTCTTAGATCTGCCCCAGGAATAGGCAACAGTTGTGGGCCTGGAAATTCTGACACCATGGAGTCCAGGATACGCTTCTGACCCACTGCAGCTTTAGAAACATCTGTCATCTTAGCATCGACTGAGACAGGAGCAATATGCACAGCTACGCCGCTCGGCGTGAATTCAATATCGTGCGAGTCAATCAGGTCTTGAACATTGTGCTTAAAAGCATGACAACCCTCGATGTCATGTCCGAATGCCCCAGAATGAAACTCACATTGCTTGCTAGCATCGTACCCTTGAGGAAACGCTCTCGTTGGTGGTGTCAACGTTCTCTTCTCAACCAGATTAAACCTCAGTAAGGTCTGCAAGAGCTCAGCATAGGTCATAGGTGGTGCCTCAAATATTCTCCTTGGCTTTCCTTCCTGGATCTTCCGCTGAGCCGGATGTATCCTCTGTTGCTGCTGCTCAGGTTCCACTTGCACAGGTGGCGCGAGCTTCTTCATTGCGGCTTCAAATAGCTGATCGTCTTCTTTCCTAAGCACATTCTTGACTACCTCCATGATCAAGCTCATTTGGGTCTTCAGCTGACTGTTCTCCTCTTTGAGAATCTTCTGCTCCAGACGCATCTCTTGCATGTCTCTCATCATCTGCCCCAGCTGGCTTTGGACTTCGATCAATTCAGACTGATTCTGTTCCATATCTCTGGAGGAATTCCTGCAACAAACTGGATGATGAGGAAATAAGGCCCATGGTTCTGATATACCTGCTAAATGATAATGCAGCGTGGCAAGCAAACACACATTCATAACGAGACAAAGAGAAACTCAAGCTATAAGCACACAGACGAACATCTCCCACATATGTACAACCAACAAAATCAGCAGGTAAGCACAAATGAGTATGAATATAACGACCCCAGCCAACAATCCTGGCGGTGGTCGGCAAATACTAGTGCACAAAAGCTAAACGGATTAAGCAGAGAAAACAGATGCGACATCTGGCGCAAAAACCTCTAGAAATTTCTCCCATATTCAACTGAACTCTCTGATTGACAATCTTCAGAGCACACACTTCCTGTGGAGTCTTCCATGACATTAACTGACGAACCCCCACAACTGGAAGATGGAAAATCATTAATCTGAACACAACCCTGAGGAGTGATGCAAATACGATTAGAGTCTAACAGATCTTGAATCTGACTTCTAAGCACTTTACAATCATTTGTTGAATGCCCCTGTGCCCCATCATGGTACTCACAGCGGGCGCTGGCATCAAAACCTGGAGGATAAGGTGGAATCACCGGCTTAGTCTCTTTCGGCACTATCAATCCGCTTTTGACCAGATCTGGCAACAACTGACTGTACGACACCGGTAGCTGAGTAAACTGCCTTTCAGGTTTCCTTGGTCTTCGTGGAGCATGCTGACGCGATCGGCGATAGGATGATCGTTGACTTGAAGTATCTGAAGACTGATCCTGAGATGCTAGAGATTCTGAGGTGGCGTCATCTCCTTCCCACTCTTCTTGAGAACTGACAACTGACTCAATCTTATTAACTGGGACGTAAGGAACACCTCGAAACTTTCCACTCCTGAGTCCTCTCTCAACAATCTCTCCCAGCCTCATCAGGCCCACAAAGCTTGTGCAACTGAACAATTTGTCAAAATAATGGCCTTTCAGGGTACCCAAGAAGATGTCAACCAGTTCTCTTTCCGGAAGCGGTGGTTGAACACTAGCAGCCAATTCTTTCCATCTTCGCAAATACGCTCTGAATGATTCATTCTCTGCCTGAGACAATTCTTGCAGATCTACGAGACTAGGAGTCAAATCCAGGTTGTAATCGTACTGCTTTATGAAAGCTCTGGCTAAATCCACCCATGATCGAATCTGATTACTCTCTAATTGCACATACCATCTCAACGATGCCCCAGTCAGGCTATACTGAAAGCAATGGATCATCAATTTGTCATTTCGCACAAACGAAGTCATCCTTCGACAGAACATCATCAAATGCAACTTCGGACAGCTATCTCCTGTGTATTTTTCAAATTCCGGCACTTTGAACTTGTACGGCAACACCAGGTCAGGAACCAAACACATGGCTACAGCATCCAGGTTAACGGCATCTTTCGCTTCCAAGGCTTTCATTTGCTCTTCCAACACTCGGACTCTTCTACCATCGTCAAGAGCTCTTGGATCTACTAACCCGGTCACTGGAATATCTCTCCGGTAATTCATCACAGGGAAAGCAACACATTGATTGTTATCAGGAGGATAATGTTCATTTCGGGCGAGAAACTGCTCATGCCGATCTCTGTTCTCAACAGCAGGCTGCACAACTTGGGCTGCAGTAAGATTGTTTGCTTGCGGGAAGCCTTCCATAGAATCATACTGATGGTTGGGCGCCGTGGCGAACCTTGCCAAAGTGTTAGGAGCCTGGAAATTGCCTTCAGACATAGCCACCAATTACCTGTAACCGACTATGCTGCTTGATTCTGCTCAAATCTGCTTCAGCCCCTTGATCGCCTTCAACACTCCACTCTTTCCTCAAACAATTCCCCGAGAATCACCTTCTGGTGAAAACAAAGGCTGGATAAGTGCTCTGACCTGCTAGAGAAATGCTATGCAGTATGATTTATGCAAACAGAAATACAAAAACGCTAACGTGCATGTGTGCATTGGAGATATTTTCCCTCCAATTCCAGTGTCAGTGGTAGCAAGACGAGATAGACCATAAAGACAATATTTAGAAAACCCTCATATATTTATCAGAATAACAGTCTTGTCAAGAGGTTACACAACTATGCTTCATACAGCTGATATGATAAGGAGGATCCCAGCCAACATGCCTGGTGGTGATCTCAACATACAGAATACAAGAGAAATCAAATACGGGTACGGTTGCGGAAGTCCTCGACCATCTTCTTTGTCTCTGCATGATCTGGTTGATAAATCAAACCTTCTATCAGCCGATCCCTCTTCCTGACCGTCCCCTGGATGTCTCTGACAAAGTCTTCCCAAGCCTTATCATTGGCACCGCCCCCAGGTTTGGGTCTCTTGGCATCTGCTCTATGCTGGAAATCTTCCAAATTCTTCATGGCATCTGTCAACTTGCGCTCGGCCTCGTATCGGCGACAGGCTTCTTCTTCAAGCTCTTCATTCTTCACTTTGACCTGTTCTTCTAACTGAGCAATCTGTGTCTTCAGCTCTTCTTCTTGCTCCTTGCGCTTGGTCATAGTGAGATCCCAGTGTTCTCTGAATTTGGCTAGCTTTGTGTAGGCCCTTTCCAGCTCTTGCTTCTTGGTGGCCAACACACTACTAACTGAGTCGACATCTAACTCTAGACGCTTCTTGGTTTCAGTCAATTCCAATAGCGTAGTCTTCAGATGTTTCAGAGTTTCAGCCTGTTGCTTAGAAACATATCCTGTTTCAATCTTTTCATGCCGAAGCTGGGCATTCTCCTGCTCTAAAGCCTCTTTAGCCCTGGCTATCTCTTCTTTCTCCGCCATCAGCTGCTTGTAAACCTGAATGTCCACAGTGGTAGGCTCCTCTACCGGAGGAGGATGCAATGGCTGAACTGCTGGATACGGCATAAGGAACTTCACAGCTTGCTCACGAATCCATTCTACATATGGGCTAGGACCTCTGGTATCCCCTCTGCTACCTGAAAGCTTCCCTCTCTTGTGCAAGTTTTTCCAGGCTTTCTCAAGTTTGGTCAGCATCTCTTTCCCTATTGCCCCGGTGAGATACAGAGATTCCTGTATCTCCTCGGGCTTTGGCGCTCCTTGAGGTATGTACCCAAATTGCTTGATCAATAAGGAAGGGTTATAGTTGACACAACCTTTCCTTCCTATTAACGGAACATTCGGGAATCCTTCGCCTTTGAGTATGACTTCAGCTCCAAATACTTCTTTAATGACCCATACCACGTTCTCAGCAGTTAATCCCATTAAGCGCTCGGGCCATCCTAGAGAATTGATAGATGTGACAAACGGGCCTGACTTAGGCATATGACTGGTGAACCACCTGCATAGGAGAGGTACACAGCAAGACACATTCCTTCCTCGTCGCTTTTCATTCTGATAATGAGTTGAATGGTGGATATCTCCCAGCAAAGTAGGAACTGGGTTTCCCGCAGCCATAATATAGAAGGCATCAGAGTCAACAAAATCCGTAATGTTCGGGAACAATACGATGCCATAAACGCATACAGCAAGGATGACGTCAAAAACACCCCAGCTACCCTTCTGGGCATACTCTCGAGCCTTCTCCACTAAGACATCCAATGGAAATCCCCATACGTCCCCTCTTCTGATCATTTTCCCAGACAGCTCAGACTCTTTCAAGCACAGGATGGCAGAAAGCTCAGCCAACTTAGGCTCAGCGTCCGTACGATAAAAAGGCATCTGCTCACGGATCGGTATATCTAGAAGTGCAGAGTACTCCTCCAGGGTAGGAGCCAAAACAAAGTCGGGAAATACAAAACACCTGAGCTCCGCGTCGTAGAACTGTAACAGAGTATAGATGCCGCTGGTCTCGTAGGCAGATGGCTGATAAACGTAGGTCAGAATCCTCCCATATCTCTTTCTGAAGTCACCCATTCCCCTCTTCTTAGCAATAACAATCACCTCTAACAATAGACTGATATTCGGCGACGGAAACTTATAGGGCAATACTCTCTTCAGGTTTTCCATGTCTTGCTAGGAACAAACACCAGAACTGGAAGGGAAAATATGTACCTGCAATACACACACGTTAGTTGAATGCAGATGGTAATGCAATGATGCAATATGATAAATAATGCAATCTGCGAACACAGGGGCTATGCTGTAGCCTGAAGAGGAATATCTCTGTGATCAAGAACAGAAAACCATCACGGTCACCAGAATCTCATGCCACTAACTACCATCTGATACTCAAAATATCAATCCCCTGGTAAGAAAACCATCTGAACCTCTGTATCTGACGAGAATACCATCTGATAATAGCCTCAACCTCAGATAAGAAACCCATCTGACCCAGACAACACACCTGGAGATGAATCAAGAACACCATCTGATAAAGATACTGAATCATGGTTTCTGAAGGCCAGTTTTCCTGCAATAACCCAGTCCCTCTCACAGGTAGGATAGACCTAATCCACGGACAAAGGTACGGCATCCTATGCGGTCATCAGCGTCACAGACTTTCATGAATGACGATACGATTCCCAGAAGGAGTGGCATCATCAAGTCATGAAGAGGCCTCACTTAGCTGACTTCCAAATGATCGGTCCCCAGAGTCGACAATCCTCACGTCTGGACTCCCCTCAGATCCTCAGGACCGGAAAGGAGCACCTCTGCAAGAATCTCGTCTGAGCGCAGATTTTCGTAGGGAACTGTGCCTGCTCAGCAGACAGGTTCGTCTACTACTTCTCCGCAACTATATCTAGGTGTGTACTCAAGCCCAGGTCCGGCTTTCACTCACAGTAACATCCCTTTTGCCCACAGCAATAATAATAATATAATGCTGAGAAAATAAATGCGGAAAGGTAAAGGTACAGAAAAGTAAAGTGCAGAAAAGTAAAACATAATATGCACAACACCCAACAAATAAACACCCGAGCGCTAGGATTGACTCGCGTAGGGGATGGGAAACGGTCCCAGCATAAGGGATGGGAAAAGTCCCTAGATGCAATTTTCCCCAGCAGAGTCGCCAGCTGTCGCTACTGCGAAAATCGGCGCCGGCTTGACAGGAGAGTCGCCACCGTGCGTTATTTATCCCTCAGAGCGGGAAAGGAAACGCTCGAAGTAAACCTCGCAAAGACGGGAAAAAGGTATGGTCATCGCAACCAAAACCTGGATTCGGGAGTCGGTTACGCAAGGGGAAGGTATTAGCACCCCTCACGTCCATCGTACTCGATGGGATCCACGCTTGGTGTTTATAGGTAAAAGGGTGTATTATCTATCTACGCTAATGGCTGGTCTGAAAAGAAAATAAAAGGACAGAACTCGACAGAACATACGGTGTTCTGGGCCTACGTATTCCCTCGTGCAATGGGAAAGTCAGAGTCAACGTAGTTCGACTGCCTACGTCTAAACAGGGAAAGGTTGCTCGCCAGGACATCGCGTCCTGTGCCTACGTACTTCCATCAGGTATGAAAGATCAGAGCAAACGTAGTTCGACTAACTACGGGTAAACAGGGGCTTCTCACACAGCAGTGAGAAAACAAACTGGTCTCTAAGGCTCGGGAACCTACAAATACGATCTGGTCTCAAATGCACTTGGGCAAGAGAAAGGGATAACAATCAGTCGTTAGCGGGAAAGTCTCGATCGCACAGCCGCGAGAGAACTAAAGTTAGTCGTTAGTGTGCTCGCTAGGATATCGCATCCTATGCCTACATATCTTCGTCTGGAACGAAGAATCAGAGCAGCTGTAGTTCGGCTAACTACGGGTCAAGCTACTCAAAAGCTCCTACAGAAAGGAAAGGGAAACCCTAGAACTATACCTGAGAAACAGGGGAATCTACCTACTGCTATCACACCTGGTTGACCATCCTGATGTCTATCATAACAACTCCGCAGCGGAGAAGTCAGAGCTCCTAAGGGATCATGGCAACAGGACTAAACGACAAACAAGAAACTGCAAAGTAAAGGAATACTGAAAATATGCATGAATGCAACAACTAAACAAACAAGGCGCAAAGGCCGCAAACCACAAAGGCAAGGGAGCTCAGCTCTACCAAATACCAACAAGCAAAGCCACTCAATAACAAACAAGCAGAAGGAGGACCACCTCAACTTCTCATGCACACCAAGTCTACTTCTAAGATGCACCTATTCAGAACTATCTAGATGAATACCTAAGTCTAATGCAACATAACATCACACAAGTCAAACAATACAAAGAGACTAACCCTGAGCAGGGATCTAAGCAACACTTCTAATCCAAAACTCTAAGCAAGAGGAATCAATCCCAGTCTCCAAGCTTCAGAACAAGCTTACCAGAGAAAAGGGAGCTAAGCAGACAAGCTCATAGTATCTTCCTCAGGAAAGTACAAGGAGGTTACTACTCAGGAGTCATATCCTATGCGGCTCGACAACTGTGATCAGTTCACATCCCTCCTCAGGAGAGATTAAACTCACATGAAGGCTCCGGCATCACTGGATACTTGAGAAACCTATATGCACTAGGGGAACTAAGTGAGCAGACTCATAGGACCTTCCTCAGGAAAGTACTAGGAGGCTGACACTTAGGAATCGTATCCTACGTGGCTCAACAACTGTGATCAGTTTACATTCCTCCTCAGGAGAAATTAAACTCACAAGTTGGCTCCTACATCACTGGATACTTAAGAAATCCTAGATAAACTAATGGAACTAAGTGAATAGACCCATAGGACCTTCCTCAGGAAAGTACTAGGAGGCTTCCACTTAGGAATCGTATCCCATGTGGCTCAACAACATGTGATCAGTTTACATTCCTCCTCAGGAGAAATTAAACTCACAAGTCGGCTCCGACATCATTGGATACTTACGAAAGAGGTGAGAAGAAAGAATGAAAGTCATTCATAGTGCCTTCCTCAGGAAAGTACCATAAACTCCCTTCAAACTTCAGGATCTCGAACCTCACAAACAGACAACAAGCTCCTAGACTAAGCCTCAATCCACTGCATCCTTGCAAGCTCCAACAGGACTTCAACCAGCTCCTATCCTTGAGAAGAACCCACAGGCCAACAAACCACAAAAGACTATCTCTGAAGTTCAACCCCAGTTGAACTTCAAAGTCAGAAGTCATCAAGACTTCTCCTATCTTCAAGCTCAGACAAATCATATCAGAACACCCTACAAAAATCTATCAAAAATCTAATGGGAGACCTACATGGCTCTAAGACAACATACTGAAAAATCAGAACAAAATTCAACACCAGATGAAAGAACTAAAATCAGCAACACAGACATATCCACAAACCAATTTATTCAACATCAATAACAGTGAAAAAATGCAATTAAAATGAAAATGCATGATTAAGCTAAGGTTTCTGCACTATAAAATTCTACACTGAATTACGAGTCTACAGAAAAAAGAACGGAATTATTTGACTAAATCTACCATTTTTATGAATTTTCTAATGATATGCATGCATTGAAAATATTAAAAAACATCAATTAAAATGGAAAATATACAAAAAATAACAAACAAAAATAAAATGACATTTTTATTTTTATTTAATTTTCTAGGAATTATGATGAAATGGTAGAAAAAAGAAGAATTGAAAAACAATTATTTTCATTTTATTATGGATTATTTAACATGAAAAATATAAAAGAAAAAAAACAAAATAAAAGAAAATGGACTAAAGCTGGGGGGTTTAAACAGCAAGGGATTATGAGTTATTCTACATTGGGCCCTGATTGGGGGGTGCTAAAAGCAATTTGGGCGCAGGGCCCAGCTACCAAAAATAACTAACAAACACAGCAAGCAGAAAAAAAACCTGGGGGGTGCCGTTAGCAGCTTATTTCAGTTGTTATTTCATTGGGCCTACGCCCAGGGGGGCGAAAAGCAATTTGGGCATAAGGCCCGAATCCTACTCTGATCTCACACACGCCAGGGGGGGGGGGGGGGGGTAACGAGCAGTTTGGGGTATAGCGTTCAGAAACACATTTGGGCCTAAGCCCAGTGCCCTAACCCTAGTCCAAATACTCAGGGAACAAAACCTAAATCCTTTCCCAAACCCTAATACTGTTCACTCTCACCCTAGCCGCTTCGTCATCTTCCTCCTCTCCACCCTATCTCTTCTCTGCAACCTATCTGATCTCAATCAACCCAAACAAAACCCTAAACGAAACAATTCCTCACCCAAACGCCTCAATCCCTCACAAGAATCCACTACTCAAGATCTAGTCTTAAACCACGCACCAACTGTGAATCCTAATAGGAGCCTACATTCAACAATCAACAACGATGAGTGGAAGAACGCCGTACCTGGCTTGATGTATGAACGACGCCGTGAACTGTTGACGTTCGTTGAAGCAATCCTTGAAGACGTTCGGTTGAGATTCGCTGAAGCAATCCTTGAAGACGTTCGGTTGAGATCCTTCGCGTTGAGATCTTGCTGGAAATTTCTGGAGACGTTCGCGATCTGGAAAAACCTGGGGAAAAACTCTTAGCAGACGACAGTGTTCTTGAGTTTGTTGATGAACTTGCTGGAAATTCCTTGAAGAAGCTAACGAATATGATGAAGGTTTCTGTGTTTTGTTGAATCTTGAACGAACTCCTGGAAAAAGATGAAGATGGTGATGATTCTGGAAACGATCTGGAAAACGTGGTGGAGGTGGATGAAGATTATGTGAAGATGGTTGGATGAATCAGTGGTTAGATCTGGAATTTTCTGGCGTTTTTCTGGGTTTGATGGTGGCCGGAGTGATTCAGGCGCGGCGGTTGGTGATAGCAAGAAGATGAAGGTAGGAGGGAGATGTTGAAGGCGGCCGGATTCTGGGGATATTGGAATTCACCGGCGAAGGTTATGGCGGTCGCCGGCCATGCAGGCCGGCCGGTGACGTTCTCCGGTGAGAGGTTGTGAGGGAGACACGTGGTGGCCGTTGCACAGAGAGAGAAAGAGTGGGGGACAGGTGGGGTACACGTGTGAGAGTCTGGGGAAATTCTGAGTGTGTGGTGGGTGATTGCATGCGCAACGTGTGGGCCTCTCTTCAAGCAACACGTGGCTGGCACTATTTATTACACTGATATTCGCTGGGACTTTCTAGAAGTTTCTGGGGCTTGCTGGGAGATGCTGGACGAATTGGGCTTCTTCCTGGACCTTTCTGAATTGCAAGCTGATGAGAATTGGGCCTCAAAAAGAGCACCCCTGGGCCCATACGAATCATAAAAAAAACTGTAAAAACTGAGTTAAAAAAAACAATTAACTAAATCTGATTAATGTCTAATTAACACTAATTAATCTAATGATTAACTAATAAACTCTAAACAAAAATTAAAACCCTAATTAACTCTATATCAACCTAATTAAATCTGAAAACAATTAAGAACCTAATTAACTCTAAAAAGTCAATTAACCTAATTAAACTCTAAAAAAGTGATTAAATGTCTAATTAATTCTATATTATCCTAATTCCTTATTGAAATTCTACCATTATTTAAAACTAGTAAATCTATTTAAGACTATAATATTCCCTATATTATCTAAACAACTATTTAATTTCTATTAACCCTAATTTGTATCATCCTATTTAATATGCTAAGAAAAATTCACCAATATTCTAAAAATGATAAAAGCTATTTAAATTCTATTAAAAATTCTACAAATGATTAAAATCTATTTAAAATATTCTATAAAATTCTAAAAAGAGGATTAAGCTATTAAAATATTCTATAAACCTATTTAAATTCCAGAAAAATCTATAAAGCCTATTAAAAATTCACAAAAGTCTATAAAAATCCTAAAAATGCAGATGAATGCAAATGACTGCCATAAAAGCGCACACGAGACCAGATCGAATCGAACAGAGATCCCCGGGCATCAGAATATCCCCAAAATTACTGTGCAAGCTAAAAATCACTGAGGAGCGCACAATTTCCCGAAAATAAAACCCCGATAATCTGGACTGAATCGGCCATATCTGATAGACAAAAGTCAAGCTGTAAACTCTGATATCCCCTGCTTGTGCACAAATATCACATGTCTGATTTGCGAATATGAAATTAAACCACGAGTCAGATAGGAGAATCGGTTGGTCAAATTTTAGGGTGCAACAAGCATTATCTCTCCTGATCCGCTTTCGGCCCTTCGGCTAAATTGCAGGATTCCTTCGGTCATCAGACTTTGAATCCCCTCTCTCAACGGTTCACATCCAGCAGGACTTGTCGCACAACCCATACACAACTCTCCGCAACCTGGAAAGAAACCTCTTTTCATCAGCTTAGCTTTAACGAAGCTAAGCGGTGTCTTCAGATCTGTGACGTCAGTCAACAAATCCAAACTCTCGTCTTCAATAATGGCGTTTACTCCACCTCCCCTATGGTTCGACATAGGGTTCTTCGTGACGTTTGGCACATTATCTGAGAAGTTGATGATTTTGGCGTCCACCATGTCCTGCACCTTGTGCTTGAAGGTTTTGCAATTCTCTATTGTGTGGCCTGGTGCCCTTGAGTGAAATTCACAAGTTGCATTCGCGTCATAGCCTGGCGGAGGTGCCCCTGTCAAGGGAGCCAGGGTTCTCTTCTGGATCAACTGTAACTAGAGCAACGTCTGTAACAGCTGGGCATAGGACATGGGCGGTGTCTCGAGGTGACGACTCAACAGAGGTGCCCTGTTCTGATACTTTCTGTACCCTTGTTGATTCGGTTGCTGCTGCTGTGGCTGTTGAACTGCTGGGATAGTTATGCTGGCCGCTTGCTGGTGAGGGCCTTTACCCTTCCTTCGAGCGTTGGATACGACGCTCGTTTCTCCTTCCCGTTTTTTGCCACTATAAGGTTTCTTTCCGCCTCTTCCAGCTGAGGATGAATCACCTTGAATTTTCCCCAGTTTGATCCCATTTTCAATGTGCTCACCCGTGATAATGAGATCTGAGAAGGTTCTGGACATACCGCTGACCAATTTCTCATAATAAACCCCTGGGAGGGTGGCTACGAACATTTGCACAAGCTCGCGTTCAACCATCGGCGGCTGAACCCTAGCTGCCAACTCACGCCATCGCTGGGCGTATTCCTTGAACCCTTCGTTGTTCCTTTGCGACAGATTCTGCAATTAGACTCGGTTCGGAGCCAAGTCGCTGTTTTATTGGTAGTGGTGCATGAATGCTTCAGCAAGGTCCTTCCACGTGCGCACACTGGTAGGTTCCAGACTCATGTACCATTCGAGGGAAGGCCCGGACAGACTGTCCTGAAAGAAGTGCATCAGCAACTTCTCGTCCTCAGAATGAGCGGACATTTTCCGGTAATATGATCTCAGGTGGACGCGAGGGCAAGTGGTGCCCTTGTACTTTTCAAAGTCAGGTACCTTGAACTTGGGAGGCACCTTGAAATCAGCAATCAGTCCCAACTGGACATATCAACACCCAGGGTGTTCTGGTTCTCGATATTCCTCATCTTATCCTCAAGTGCCTTGAACCTTAGACGTGCTTCAGCAGTCAGCTCACCTTCGGCACCTCTCTGAGAGAACACATCGTCTTGACGGTCTTCTAACCAAGGCTGAGGCCTGAACAGATTCCCAACTCCTGCATTGCCGTTGCCCAGCCCAACATTGACGTTGGCTTCAAAATTCCCATTACCGACGCCCGTCGTATTGCCATTGAGTCCCATGTTAGCTATCACATTGCCGTTGGCACTGCCATTCCCCGCGGTCACGGGGACGCCATTCTGAGGAGTTTCAACTGGTGGAGGGGTAGGCACGGTCCCACCATGGAGTACGCCATTGCTATCAACCCTTGAAATCAGAGGCTGAACCAAGGTTCTGAGCTGATCCTGTCCATTGGCGACCGCTTGCATGAGCTCCATGAAGCGATCTATTCTTTCGCGGAGTTCCTGAACATCAGTTTGCACTTGCTCCATGATTTTGGTTTGATTTGCTCTGGTCGGATAGCGGTGGATGGGTCTCTGATCAATCCTGGAACAACCTGAAACAACCTGAAAACACAAAAGGGTTAGGAAAAACGACAAAGTGCTTGTTATGCGAATGCTTCATGCAAATGCAAACGTGTGTCTGTGTGTTAGGGAGATTTCCCCCGATCCTAGTGCCTGAGTGTCAGTGCTGATAATAAAAAGTTTGAGTCCAGTCATGGAAATAACATCTCATATATATGAAGAAAGCCCATCAAGGCAGTACACAACGTCAGTGAGTACAAGATGAATCAATAGCATGACCTCAACCAACAAGCCTGGTGATGGTCAGCATACAACAATGATCACAACAAAAGGAATACTAATAGTCAAGCACGGCCACGGGCGCAAAACTCTTCTAACAACCCCTTCGTTTCTGGATGACCAGGCCGAGTGAGCAACCCTTCGACGAGTAACTCTCTCTGCATAATAGTGTAATGAAGACCTTCGACCGAATCTTCCCATGCTCCTTCGCCGAAACAATCTTCTAACTTCCGCTTCTTGGACTCAAACGTCAGTTTGCGCTCCTTCAGGTTAGCAAGAGCCCTATTGAGCTGGACTTCAGCGGCATATCTGCGAGCAGTTTCTTCATCAAACCTCTTCTCAGTAGCCTTCACCTGGGCTTTCAGCTTGGAGATCTGTTGCATCATCTTATCCTCCCGCTCTTTCCTGTTGGCTAGGGAGGCCTTCCAATGTTGGTTAAACTTGGATATCCTCCGATACGCTTCGTCCAGGTGCTGCTTCTTCGTGGCCAGTACATCGTTGATAGCTTTGAAGTCTCGACCCATGCGCTCGCGCTCAGCTATCTGCTTAGTCAAGTCTGTCCCTAGCTGGTTCACCAGCTCGGTCTGCCTCTTGAAGGAATGAACGGCTTCGCTTCTCTCGCCTCTGAGTTGAGCCAATTCTTTCTCCAGTTCTTCATTTACCCTCTTCAGCTCATCTCTCTCAGCTAATACCTGATTATGCTGCTGAATGGGCATGGTGGTAGGCTCTTCGATCACCGAAGGGCTTTCCGGCTTGGCAGGTGGGAACGGCATCCCTATAGCATCTGTTCTGGCTCTGATCCAAGTCACATATGGAGCGTAGGATTGACTATTACTTTTCCCCAGCAATGGTTTTCCCCTCTTACTAATACCATTCCAAGCGCGCTGAAGCTTAGATAACATATCCCCCTCTAGAAGACCAGTGAGGTACAGAGATTCCTGTACCTCTTCATCCTTCGGCGGAGCTCTCAAAGCATAAGCAAAGTGTCAGACCAGCAGAGATGGATTATAGTTTATACAACCCTTCCTGTCTATCAGAGGCACGTTTGGAAACCCACTGCAGCTGAAGATAATCTCGGTACCCAACCTATCTCTGTCAAACCAGTCAATATCCTCCGCTGATAGACTCATCAAACGCTCGAACCACTCAGTTGTGGCTGCAAACGAAGCAAAGGGACCCCTCTTGGGTAGATGACTATCATGCCATCTATAAAGCAGGGGCACACAACACGAGACATTCTTGCCCCTTCTGTTCTCGTTTTTGTAGTGAACGGAATGGTAGACATCTCCTATCAAGGTAGGGACTGGATTCCCTGATGCAAATATGTGGAAGGCATCGAAGTCCACGAAGTCGGGCATATTGGGGAACATAATGATGCCATATATGCACAGAGCGAGAATGGCATTGAACACTACCCAACATCCTTCTTTGGCGCACTACTGAGCTTTTCCTACTAAGAACTGCAAGGAGAAACCGGGAACCTTGTTCCAACTAGACAATACCAACTCGGAGGCATCCAGATGAAGTGAAGGAGCTTGACTAGCCAGATTAGGCTCATCATCCATATGAACAAAGGGCATCTGACTCTTGATAGGCACACCTAACAAATAAGCATATTCCTCTAGTGTGGGCGCGAGAACAAAATCCTGGAAAGTAAAGCATCTCAACGGAGGATCGTAGAACTGCAGCAGAGCGTGCAACCCATTCAACTCGAACGCAGAAGGTTTACGAACCAAACTGAGCAATTTGCCGTAAGATTTTATGAACTCATCTCTCACAGAATCATCTGCTAAAGCAATCAAACCAATCAACTGAACCACATCAGGGGCAGGGAGCTTGTAGGCCACGGTCTTCCTCAGAGAACCCATAACAATACAGTAGAAGGCCAGAAATCCTGAATCGGGGGAAATGGTACCTGCAACACAGACACACGTTAATGAAATGCAAATGAGCATGCAAAGCAATGTAAAATGCAATCATGCAGCAGGAGATCAAGGCAACTGTGTTGTGGAGATTCTGTATCAACAAAACCATAATCCTGCTCTATCAAGAACAACCACTATCTCTGACAAGAAGGAAACCCTGGTATCAGACCACAAATCTGCTATGTCAAGAACACACACACATAGGACCATAAATCTGCTCTGTCAAGAACAAACATCTGATAATAAGGACCTCTGATACAGGACCAAAAATCTACTCTGTCAAGAACACACATCTGATGATAAGGACCTCTGATACAGGACCATAAATCTGCTCTGTCAAGAACAAACATGCATCTGCAGATGAGATCCTCAGATCCCAATCATAAACCTGCTCTGTCAAGAAAAAATAAACATCTCTGAAGATAAGGTCCTCTAATACAGGACCATAACTCTGCTCTGTCAAGAACAATCATATATCTGTTGATGAGATCCTCTGATCCCAATCATAAACCTGCTTTGTCAAGAACAAATACACATCTGATAATGAGAACCTCTGGTACCAACAAAACTGATTCACTATCAAGAAAACCAGGTAGTCTGAAGGTTAAAGTTTCCTGCAACAAACCCAGCCCTGCTCACAGGTATGGACCTAAACTGACACAAGTTCGGCATCCTATGCGGTCATCAGCGTCACAGACATTCAAGAGGGGTGATACGATACCCAGAAGGTGTGGCATCACCAGCTCATGAAGCGGCCTCACTCGGCTGAATCCCAAATGATCGGTCCCTAGAGTCGACAATCCTCCAAACTAACAACCCCCTCAACCCAAAGGGTTGAAAAAGAAGTCAACCGGGAGAACCTCGTCTGAGCGTGGATTTCATGAGACACTAGTGCCTGCCAAGCAAGCACGCGCCCATTAATTTCCACAACTAATGCTATGTTCACTCAAGCCTGGGTCTGGCTTCTCACTCATCAGAATGCCCCTCCCACAACAGCACAGATAATCATATCATACTGAAAATAAAGTGCGGGAAATAAAATGCGATAAATAAACACAACCCAACAAGTAATCATACAAGCGCTAGGATTGACTCTCGCAGGGGACGTTGGATCCCCAAACTGACTCGCATATGGGACATTGGATCCCAGGAAACTATCAAGTCCCTAGCAGAGTCGCCAGCTGTCGCTTCTGCGAAAATAAGGTGCCGGAAAAACAGAAGAGTCGCCACCTTTCGTTATTTATCCCTCAGAACGGGAAAGGAAACGATCGGAAAAACCTGACGAAAAAGGTATAAGATAAGGTCGTCGCAACCGTTGTCTGGGTTCGGGAGTCGGTTACGCAAGGGGAAGGTATTAGCACCCCTCACGTCCGTCATACTCGACGGGATCCACGCTTGTTGTGTTTACTGGACGAGTTGGTTTTATCTATCTACCTATCAAGGACGGTTTAAAAAGAGAAGAAAATGACTCGGCAAAGCGTCGCGCTTTATGCCTACGTATTCTCATCAGAGAATGAGAAATCAGAGTCAACGTAGTTCGACCTACTACGGGTTACGGGGGAGGTGGCTCGCCAATACGTCAGTATTGTGCCTACGTACTCTCAACAGGTATGAGAGATTAGAGCTTACATAGTTCGGGATAATACACGGGGATTCAGATTCATCTGTTTTATCGAGTAGGGTTAAACAGCAGTTCCAGTAGTTAGGGACAAAGCCTGTTTGCGTTGGCGCTGAAGTTTAACGATACTCTTTTCTTCAGAAAAGCTTCCTTTGAGTTATGGGCCCACGGGGAAAAAAGGTTTGAAGTTTGTTTTCTGTCTTTTACGAAAGAAGTGTTTTTTATTGTGTTTGCAATTTCGATCGCACTAAAGACTATGACCTGAGAGTGAATGCGTCGCATGTCATCCAAAGGGTTCCATACTAAACATTCGGACTGTTGAAAAGAAACTCTCCAACAATCCTTTCTCAGATAGCTTAACGCTCGTAACGTACGAAAGAAATCATTCATGATTACTGTATCTTAAGCTGTTTTGAGATGAGAAGAGAGAACAGGCTCAACTAAAGGGAGACTATCAAGTCCTAATGTTGTCATGCCAAGGATTCATCCTATAGTTGAAGTTTGAAACAGGGAACTCCTAGAAGTTATCATGCATAGGTTTCAACCTAAAGTTCTATCATCACTTCCTTATCAAAGGAACTGAGATTCCTAAGGGATCATGTCAATGATAAACAGAAACAGATAAAGCATCAGCTTAAACAGTGAACAGATATATGACTGTAAAGTGCATGCAATGCAAGTGAGGGAGGAAATGTGTGTGGGGCAGCAGCCTCCACAAGCTCATCTCAACCTCAAGCCAGATATGAATAATAGTAATCATACATAGGAAATAACATGCTATCAAGCAGAATAGAATAACAATTGTAATCATACAGAGGACATAACATGCTATCAAGCAGAATAGAATAACAACTGTAATCATACAGAGGACATAACATGCTATCAAACAGAATAGAATAACAACTGTAATCATACAGAGGACATAACATGCTATCAAGCAGAATAGAATAACAACTATAATCATACAGAGGACATACAATGCTATCAAGCAAAATAAACCACATGGGCAAGGGAGCAGGGCTCTACCGAATACCCGCAAGCAAAGCCATACAATAACAATACAAGCAGAGGGAGCAACTCAACCTCTAGTGCAATCATGCTCCTAGATTAAAGTCAGTCTAGATATGAACTTATTCTAATGCATCAAGCAAGTCAAACCAGGCACATCAACACTGAAAAGAAAACAGACAAGAAAGAAACAGATCAACATCTTCCTACTCAATTCCAAGCTTCAGCTCCTCTAACATCAATCCAGTCTTCAGACTTCAACCACCCTTCAAGGCTATCATCCTCCATGACAAGTATCAACTTGTTTCTCCAGGTTCCAATCCATCAAACATAAGTATCAACTTATTCTCTCTTCCTCAAGCCTCAGCTCTTCACTCAATCTCAATTGAATCCTCTTCATAAGTATCAACTTGGTCCTCAAGCTTCAGCTCTCTTTGCTTTACCAGCTTCAGCTTCTCAGAGCAGTCTTCAATCACCTGGAAGTGTTAACTTCATCCTTCAATTCTTTTTCAATCCTCAGCTCTTCATTCAATCTCTACTGGGTCTTCTTCACAAGCATCAACTTGTTCTTCTTGCTCTTCAAGCTTCAGCTGCAATGGCAATGCTCAAGGAATCATCCTCTTCCACACTCTTCAATGAAGTCCTCATCTTCAAACTCAAGTCCAACATCTTTCAAGATACTCAAACCAGAAGACAATTGATTTAACAGAATGAGTGGAAATGATAAACAGCTTACTGACAACCAAAGGAAGCCTATAAGGGTTCATCATTATGAGAGTCTGGTTCCCTCAAAGTTCTACTTCCCAGATAAAGCCACTCATCCCTCCAAAGGAGGGATGTGAGTATCTTGGAAGGACTTTTAGTCATTAGGAGGAATGGAAGCACAAGATGCTTTCCATATTTGTGAAAGAAGTCATTCTAATCATAAGGCTCTCCCTATGTCCTCTATCTCCTAAATCTTCATCAGACACCTTCAGGCACAAGCAAATCCAAGCTCCAAGCAACTTCAAGCATCCTCACCTTGTCTTCAACTTGTCTTCAATCTCAACCAAAGGCAAACAAAGCAAAACCCTAATCTAAGGGAACTAAATGAGTTAATCTAGTTGAATTAGTAAGTTAGGATCACCTAAAACCTAGCACTAAAGTTAGTCCTAACTAAAATACTAAAACCAATTGTAAAATCCTACAAAAAATGACTAGGGGAACCTAGGTCAATCATGACTCTACCACATTAATTTCAGAGATCAAATCATCAAATAAGACCTAGAAATAAATTCTATACCATAAGGTACTAAAAATAAACCCTAAAAGGAAGCACCTAAATATCAATCTAGAAAGCACACCTATTTTCATCAAAAAAATGTGAGAAAAATGCTATGGGAGCATACATGTCTAAACTAATCACACACAAAACATTAGGATCAAAGTCATCACCACATGATCACACAAAATTCCACAACATTAGGTATCAAACATAACCATTTTAATATCAATTAAAATATAAAATTCTCATAAAATCAGAAAATACATGAAATGAAAATATTTTTTCTCTAAAAAATACTAGACTCAATCATGAGTAAAATGCAAAAATAATGGGATTAATTAGGTTAATTTTCAATTTTATATGATTTTTCCAAGAACCATGAACAAAATGAAAAAATAATGAAAATCCAATTAAAATATACACACGCGAGGTGCAAATAGCAATGACAATCAGTTCAAACTATGGGTTGGGCCATCAGGGGGTGTGAATATCAGCCTATTCACTAAGCCCAGCATCATCACTCAAATGAAACGATGCGTTTCATTAATTCAGATCCTTCACAAACTGAAATTAAAACGTGGCCGTTGGATCACTCACTCAGTCAAAGTCCAACCCCCATCCAATGGCCCTAGAGTCATCTTCAACCTTTTGAACCTCTGAACTTCGCGCCCAGCTCCGGCCACCACCGGTGGTGCTCCGGTCATCGTCCCCAACCCTAATTCTCTCTAGGATCCTCCATTGCAAATGGTCAATACATGAAACTTATCCCAAATTTTGTCATGAATTCATTCATACCCTTAGTTCTCTCTGAAACCTCAAGATTCTCCATAACCAAATCTTAACCGAAAATGGTAACACCCTAGATTGGTCACTAATTCTCAAATTAATGGTCTGAAATCAATCCTACACCGCTCTACAATGCATCTAACACCTTAATTCATCTTGATTCTACCTAATTCATGCTAGAGGAAGAAAGTTACTAACCTGAAAATCTTGGATGAACAGATGCACTAAACCTTCAATTCAAGCTCTCCAATCTCTCAGACACGATCAATGAACCCTCTCCTTGCTTCTGTATGCAAAAGAACCGGTTGAAAGCTCCTGAATCTTGAAATCCGATGGTGAGTTGCAGGTGGAAAAATTCAATTGCTCCTACACGATTCAGCCACGAATTCTTCTTGATTATGATCTGGATTCAATCCCTAGCATCCATTGAAGAAGTTTCAATCAAGAAAATGGATGGAAAATGAAGAATTTGGTGAAACCGAATTCAATTGCAAGCCAAGAAATCTCAATCTCAATCTATGCTCTCTCCTTCAATCATCACCAACCCTTGCATTGGATCACCTCTACTCAATATATAGATGATGTATGAATGATCTAGAACCCTCTTGATCCTTCTAATGAGAGTTTCAATCTCTCATGTCATGAGATTTTTAACCATATGCCATGCTATGCATAATGCTGCAAACAGCTTGAAAACCAACCTCATTCACTTCCAATTTCTCCCCTAGTGACATTTTGAAAGTGTTTAGCTTGCAAAGGGCCTTGCTCATGCCTTGATTCTATGTTTTGCACATGTTACTTAATATGCAAGTAATCACTTTTCAAAGCAAGTCCACAAATTAGACCTCAACTCAAAAATGTGGCTAAACCAATGTTCTTAAAATGTTTTCTAGAGTCAAAATGATATATTACATGCCATGGTTTGGATGTGTAGATTGAAAATATCAATTTCCAACTTTGGTTTATTTAACTTATACCCTTATTTTAGGTCATTTTTGCAACTTTTAGCTACAAGCATTTCCATCATCTCATGATCTCCTTACTAGCCTTAAAACATCATTTTGAACAAGTTTGATGTTGAACATTTTTCCATTTGAAGCTTGAAAATAGGAGTTATGACCTTATACTTAAAATGACCTTTAATCTCCAAATGACCAAAATGCCCTTGACTTGTCAAAGCCATAACTTGAGTTCTACAAATCCTATCAAGGACTTATAGTCTTTTATAGAAAGATAAGAGGATAAGGAACAACATTCATGTTGACCAAAAGTTCATAGGAATCATCCTTCTTGGGAAAAAGTTTGATGCAAGTTGGGTAACTTTCAAGCCCCCAGATTCACATACCTCAGATGACCTGTAACTTGTCAAAGTCATAACATGAGTTCTACAAATCTATCAAGGACTTCTAGTACTCAAATTAAAGCTAAGAAGAAGCTCTACAAGATTCATGTTGGGGGCAAGATGAGATGACCATCACATCTTGAGCTAAACTGCCTTGAAGATAGGGGTCAAACTAGGGGATTTTACACTGTCAAGCCTCAGAAACCCTAGCGTGAAACTTCTCAAACTCTTCAATCATGATGAGTTGACCTTGGAATCATCCTTATAACATCTCAATGTGTCAATCCATGATCACATGGCTCTTGTATTAAGTCTCAACCTTTTCCAAATCATCAGTTGACCTAGGGTTGACCCAGTCAAACCCTAATTACACCACTCATGGCTGAGTCTTCTTAATCTTGCACCATGACCTCTAGGCTTCATGATGGCTTTCAAGACATCTCATAAGCTCTCTCAAGGCTTCAAGTCCATACTCCTGGCTTCAGAATCATCTGAGGTCTTCCCACAATTCTCAAGTTAGGAGACACACACCCTTGGTTCCAACCACTCACTCTGAGAATCTTCTAACTTCTCTGACAAAGATATCAACCCTTGAACACTTGAATAACCTTCTTAGCTAGCTTCAAACTCTTGTATAGCTCTTAATTGGTAATCATACCTCTTGATCTCCTGCATCCATGTCAATGAAATGCAAATGATAATGCTAATGTGAATGAAATGAAACATAAGCTAGGTAAAGAAAAGTTGGGCAAATTTTGGGGTGCAACAGCTGCCCCTATTCAAACGGCTTGAACCTTACTGGGTGAGAAGCGAACGGCTCTCAACCAATCAAGGTGCGAGACGGTTGAATACCAACAAACCCGGAAATTTGCCAACTGCACAAGTACACGGTACTCTGATGGGAACAAATCTTCGGAAACTGAAATAATAGCTGCACGACAACTAGCTGGGGGATCGGTCACACGGTAACCAGTAATACATGGTCGATCATGCCGTCAGGCACCAAGATTCCTCGGGACTCATCAGGTCAAAAATCAAGTTAATCATGCCATCGGGAATTCAAAGAAATCTTTGGGGATCGGCCGAACTTCATCACTAAGTTGGGAATAGAAATCTCAGTCAACCATGAACCAATTGGGGATATCCAACTTCTACCATCAGGAACTCCGCATCAGCTGAGAGAACTGCTTCGTCAATACGGTTGGACTTTAATCATCAAGTCTTCAGGGGAAGTTTCATCTTCGCTGCTCAGAAACCTGCTGGGGATGACACATCTCCGCTGGGGATTCTGGAGAACTATCAAGTAACTCTGCTTCGAGGATCCAGAAATCAATCTGGGTAAGTCATCTCTGCTGAGGAAATCAAGAATCATCTTGAACAAATAACTCCGGGGGGACTTCAAGAATCATCCTGAACCCATAACTCTGCTGGAGATTTCAGGAATCATCCTGAGCAAACGCTCCGCCGGGGCTCTAGGAATCAACTTGAGCAACCCACTCTGGCAATTTTACTGGGGATTTTAAGAATCATCTTAAGCAAACGACTTTGCTGGGGAGAATTCGAGAATCATCTTGGGAAAACGACTCTGCGGAGAAACACCTGCAAAACAAGAACGGTAACGACCTAGCTCATGTTTAGTATGCATATGCTTTAACAACGACGCAATGCTCCACACAGTGGAAGTGCTACGCGTTTATGATAGATGTTATGCAATCATGAAAAATGTTGCGATCCTGTCAGCAAAGAAAATGCTGAAGGGAGAATCCTCCTGTCAAGGAGAGAGAAACACTCTGGTGGAGGGGAGGAATCATCCTGCCACGGAGAATATATATATATATATATATATATATATATATATATATATATATATATATATATATATATATATATATATATATATATATATATATATATATATATATATATATATATATATATATATATATATATATATATATATATATATATATATATATATATATATATATATATATATATATATATATATATATATATATATATATATATATATATATATATATATATATATATATATATATATATATATATATATATATATATATATATATATATATATATATATATATATATATATATATATAAAGGTCACGCCAATCTCAATCGGACTCCGCATGGGGTAGCAAACTTCAGTTGACTGCTGCAGGGGAACGAAGCTCTACGGGAACCTAGACCTGCTAAGGAAAGCGATGTCAATCGCAGAAATAAACTGCGCGGCAAGAATGGTAACAACCTTCCTGGAGATAACGACTCCGGTGGGGAAATACAGCATCAGTTATTCAACACTTTACTGGGGAAAACCAATCATGGTCCCCCGGCTTCCAAGGACTGGCTCTCTTGGGGGTTTGCCTATTCGGCTGGGGAAGAAGAAATCATCCTGCTTCGGGGGAGAGTACGACTCTGTGGGGAATCTCAATTCCGTCGGAGACTTCAGTCTGGGACTATCAATTGCTGCACACTTAGGCGAATAGTCTCCTATGAGACCTGCACTTGTGACCCGGTGCTGGGGGACGAACACACGCTTCGGCGCCTGACTCAGCTGGGGAGATGTCGTTCTTTCAGGATACCTCTGATTGGGGAGAGAATCTTCTCTGCCTGGGGAAACACATCAATGCTTACGATCTCACGTTCAGACTCTGCGGGGAGAGGCTGCTGAACTTTGCTGGAGAAGGAGCAATCATCCTGCTTGGGGACGCATACGGTGTACTACCTGGTATATGCTACACCTGTAACAACACAAACAAACAGATGATATACCCTTCTCAAAGGGACCTATCAAGGTTATCATCTTGTGACAATGTTCAAGTAATTCATTGTTTCAACAATCAGTGGCCTAGGCCAGTAAGTTTATGTATGCGCATTTTAACAAAAACATCGGCGTTCCTTTTTCGCAAACAAAACAGATAAATGCTAAACAGACAAACAGAATTGCTGAATAGTATACATTTTATTGATAACGAACCCCTGAATGGGCAAAAATGTTTTACAACAGAGGCAAGCTCTTGGAATGAGGAAGTCGCACAAAAAAGTAAAAACATAAATATACATCAGTATATACACATGTCGGCAACGAGGCGTCGACGAACACCATGAGTTGATCCCTCTATGACCCACTCGACTTCGATACTTCTCCGAGGCTTCAGCTTCAGAAGAGATTGATTCAAATGAATGACCCTCAGGTCTTCCAAACCACTAAACAATGAAAGTCCACACGCGGAACGCAGTCATTTGCTTTTTCAAATCCCTAACTTTTTCCTGAATCGCCCTTCCGGGTTTTCGACTCACCGGGATACCCTTTTTTGCCAAATTCGCCCATCCGGGTTTTCGACTTTGCGGGTGTACATTTTTTCAATTTATATCCCTAATTTTTGCCCGAACCTTTTTCCTTTTTTATGGTTCGCCGGGATGCCCCATTTTTGCCTGGATACTCTTTTTCTTTCCAGCGGGTCATTCTTTAAGCAAAGTATTTTTTAACTGCGTCCGCGTTCAACGGGGATGCAAAATCTTCACCATCCATCGTGGATAACAACAAAGCTCCTCCCGAGAAGACCTTGCTGACGACGTACGGACCTTCGTAATTGGGAGTCCACTTGCCCCGGTGATCGGAGTGTGGAGGAAGAATCTTTTTCAGGACGAGATCACCTGTCTGAAAGCTTCTAGGACGTACCTTCTTATCATAAGCTTTCTTCATTCGGCTTTGGTACAGACGACCATGTGCAATCGATGCCAATCTCTTCTCGTCCATCAGGCTGAGTTGGTTTAGTCTATTCTTAATCCATTCTGCCTCTTCGAGTTTCACATCAACCAAAACTCGCAAATAAGGGATCTTCACTTCTAACGGTAGAACAACTTCCATACCGTACACTAAGGAGAAAGGAGTTGCCCCGGTTGACGTACGTACCGTCGTACGATAATCGTGCAGTGCAAATGGCAGCATCTCGTGCCAATCTTTGTAGGTCACAACCATCTTCTGTACAATCTTCTTAATGTTCTTATTGGCCGCTTCAACGGAGCCATTCATCTTAGGCCGGTAAGGAGATGAGTTGTGGTGTTCAATCTTAAAACTCTGGCACAACTCCTTCATCATCTTGCTATTCAGATTCGAACCATTATCAGTAATGATCCGCTCGGGAATTCCGTAACGACAGATGATGTCCCTCTTTATGAATTTAGCCACCACCTGCTTGGTCACATTAGCATACGAGGCTGCCTCCACCCACTTGGTGGAGTAGTCGATAGCTACTAGAATGAAGCGATGACCGTTAGATGCAGTGGGCTCGATCTTTCCTATCATGTCGATGCCCCACATGGAGAACGGTCACGGGGAGGACATGACATTTAACGGGAACGGCGGCACATGAACTTTATAAGAATAAATCTGGCATTTATGACATCTCTTCGCGAATTTAAAGCAATCCGACTTTATCGTCAGCCAGTAGTATCCTGCTCTCAGGATCTTTCTTGTCATAGCATGCCCGCCGGCGTGCGTATGAAATATGCCTTCACGGACTTCTTCCATGAGCATACTCGCCTCTTTCTCATCTACACATCTGAGTAGCACGAGATCATGGTTTCTCTTATACAAAACTCCATCAGGATTGAGATAGAAATTTCTAGACAGCCTCCTCAGAGTCTTCTTATCCTGGGTTGATGCTCCCGCAGGATACTCCTTAGTCATAAGGAAGGGGTGGATGTCATGGAACCATGGCTTGCCGTTGGCGGCTTCCTCGATCGCAAAGACGAATGCAGGTCTATCAAGACGAGAAAGGACAATTCTTGGAGCTTCATTCCAAAAATTGACTTTATACATCGAAGCCAACGTGGCTAAGGCATCAGCCATCTGGTTCTCAGCCCTGGGCACATGATGGAGTTCCACTCGATCAAAGAACAGAAGCAGCCTTCTAGCATAATTCATGTACGGCACCAAATTCGATTGAAGAGTCTCCCACTCCCCTTTAATCTGGTTAATCACAAGCGCCGAGTCACCATATACATCTAGGTTCTTGATTCTCAAATCAATTGCTTCTTCTAGACCCATGATGCATGCTTCGTACTCCGCTTCATTATTGGTGACTGGAAACGTCAGTCTCGCAGTGAACGGGATATGGGATCCGTAGGGAGTCGTGATGATAGCCCCGATACCACTTCCGTAAGAATTAACCGCCCCGTCAAATATCAATTTCCACTGGGATTTCCGTTCTGGACCCTCGTCGGGCAACGATTCATCGCAATCCTTCGCTTTGAGAAACATGATATCCTCATCAGGGAATTCAAATTTCATCGGCTGGTAATCCTCGATCGGCTGTTCGGCCAGGTAGTCAGACAATACGCTTCCCTTGATGGCCTTCTGGGAAACATACTGAATGTCATATTCCGTCAACACCATTTGCCATCTGGCAGTCCTGCCCGAAAGCGCTTGCTTCTCGAAGATGTACTTGATCGGATCCATCTTCGAAATTAGCATGGTGGTGTGGTTGAGCATATACTGTCGTAAACGTTTGGCAGCCCAGGCTAGTGCACAACACGTCTTTTCCAGCATCGAGTAACGAGATTCACAGTCTGTGAACTTTTTACTCAAATAGTAAATGGCATGCTCCTTTCTGCCCGTCTCGTCGTGCTAACCGAGAACACACCCCATACTATTCTCAAGAACTGTCAAGTACATGATTAATGGCCGTCCGGCCACTGGGGATATCAAGATTGGAGGTTCCTGCAGATACTGTTTTATCTTATCAAATGCCTTATGGAAATCCTCATTCCATATAATCGCCTGATCTTTCTTTAACAGTTTGAACATCGGTTCACACGTGGCCGTGAGGTGAGAAATAAACCTTGCAATGTAGTTTATTCTTCCCAGGAAACCACGAACTTCTTTTTCTGTTCTTGGAACTGGCATTTCTTGTATCGCTTTAATCTTCGCAAGATCAACCTCGATGCCTCTTTCACTCACGATAAACCCCAGTAACTTTCCGGACCGTACTCCGAAAGTACACTTGTTAGGATTCAGCCTCAACCTGAACTTCCTAAGCCTCTCAAAAAGCTTCAGCAAATTGACCAGATGCCCCTCCTCCGTTTGGGACTTCGCAATCATGTCATCAACATAGACTTCAATCTCATGATGAATCATGTCATGAAACAAAGTAACCATTGCTCGTTGGTAAGTGGCCCCTGTGTTCTTCAGACCGAAAAGCATTACCTTGTAGCAAAATGTTCCCCAAGGAGTGATAAACGTAGTTTTCTCCATGTCTTCCGGCGCCATCTTGATCTGATTGTAGCCGGAGAAGCCATCCATGAACGAAAACACGGAGAACTGCGTTGTATTGTCGACCAACACATTAATATGAAGCAGCGGGAAATCATCTTTAGGGCTCGCCCTATTCAAATCCCGATAATCGACGCACATTCGTACCTTACCGTCCTTCTTCGGTACAGGCACTATGTTGGCGACCCACGGAGGGTAAGTAGTTACCGCTAAGAAGCCAGCGTCAAGCTGTTTCTGCACTTCTTCTTTGATCTTAACGGCCATATCTAGTCTCGTCCTCCTAAGCTTCTGCTTAACGGGAGGAAAATCTTCTCGCAGCGGCAAGTGGTGGACCACGATGTCAGTGTCAAGTCCGGGTATATCTTTGTATGACCAAGCAAAGACGTTACTATACTCTCTTAGCATCTCGACCAATCTCCGCTTGACATCACTCTGTAATGCAGCCCCTATCCTGACGTTCCTGACAAGTTCTTCAAAACCCAGATTCACAATCTCGATCTCCTCTTCATGAGGCAGAATAATTTTCTCTTCTTATTTCAACAAGCGGGCCAACTCTTCAGGAAGGTCTTCGTCTTCATCAATCTCTTCTTCGGCTTGATAGATCGGGTAATCAAAGTCGAAGTGAGTCGTAGAAGGTCCAAAGTCGATGTCATCTGCTATGTGGATCCTGCAATAACAAGGGTTAAGCTTAAAACAAGGATATGCAGGTTAGCACAAACCTCATTGCCATTTTATTATTTTTCAAAACAAATATAAAACAGGAATAACAGAGATCACAATATTTGAATAGGAAGAAAAACGCCTTTTGATTTATTGGTAAAATGCATGTACATAACCAAACAAGGCCCTGACAATAAAACCACTACGCCCCGGGTAGGACATAGGGTTGTACAATGATTGGAAAAAGTAAATCATTACTCTTCGCTTGTCATCTGGATGATATCCTTGACAGACCAATTGTTGAGGCTTTCGCCTGGCTTGCTTGGCTGGATCCAAGAGTCTAGGTCACAGTCGCTATCTCCGTTGTCTTCAGACACCGCGTTGACGCTTTCAAATATCACCCCGCCGCTGGTAAACTTGATCGGCCCTTTACCTCGCGACGCACTGCTAGAAGAGGAGGCTTCAGCTCCAGGAGAGTATCCCAACCCGAACTTGTCTTACTTGTTAGGTATCTCCAAAATTCGCCCCCAGCCTGGGGTAGATCCGGCTTGAACAACGGCCCGAGCTTCCTTGAATGAAGAGAGAGTCATCTCTGGCTTCTTAGTGACTACAGGCGCTACGTCCTCGACTTCAACAGCTTCGAACGCTTGGCATAGGGTTTCGTGGATTTCCCCATCCATCTCAACATACTTGAAGGACGACAAATGGCTCACCATTATGTCTTCCTCGCCACATACAGTCACGATGCTACCTCCGGCAGCATACTTGAGTTTCTGGTGCAACGTGGAGGTCACGGCTCCAGCAGCATGGATCCACGGGCGGCCCAATAGACACCTGTAGGCAGGCATGATGTCCATAATGTAGAAGATCGCGTCGAATGTTTCCGGCCCGACTTGGATTGGCAGGGTCACCTCCCCGAAAACATGGCGTTTGGTTCCATCGAACGCCTTCACAACCAGATCACTGGGTGTGCAAATCACTCCGCGAGTATCTAACTTCATTAATGCCTTCTTCGGAAGAACATTGAGTGACGACCCCGTGTCCACCAACACGTGATACATAATCGTTCCCCTACACTCTATCGAGATGTGCAGGGCGCTATTGTGATTCCTCCCTTTCGGCGTCAGCTCTAGGTCAGTGAACCCTAACCCATTTCCAGCATTTACGTGGGCTACGACCTCTTCTAACTGGTTTACCGATATTTCCTGCGGTACATATGCGGCGTTCAACACCTTCAGCAGCGCGTTGCGGTGTGCTTCAGAACACAGCAACAAATTCAGGATGGAAATCTTTGAGGGTGTCTGATGGAGATGATCCACAATCTTGTAGTCACTCTTTTTAATCAATCTCATAAACTCCTCGGCGTCTTTAACAAGTAAGTCTTTTTCTGCCCCACGCGGGATCTCTTCAACGACTTTACTTTTACCTTTATCAGTTGCATCAGCTCTGTCTGCTTTGTCCGCCACGACCTCGGGTGGTGCAAACACTCTTCCGCTGCGAGTGATACCACTAACGCCCGCTAGGTTCTCCACAGACGACCCAAACGATTCTAGCTCCAACTTCTGTCCGTTGCAGTAGACCTCTGCCCCATAATGCCATGGGACAACATTGGTGCTTTCGAAGGGTATCGGCCCATCTTTGGTGATGGTAATCGTGGGCGGCCTGGGTGCAGAAATAGTTATCGTCTGGCGAGGGATGGTGATGGTGGCAACCTCATCATCTTGCTTCAGCATTACCTCTCCCGATCCGCTTTCGGCCCTCCTGCTGAACTGTAAAATCCCTTCAGTCATCAGACTTTGGATCCCCTCTATCAACTGTTCACATCCATCAGGACTAGTCGCACAGCCCATAAACAGCTCTCCACAACCTGGAAAGAAACCTCTTTTCATCAGCTTAGCTTTAACGAAGCTAAGCGGTGTCTTCAGATCTCTGACGTCAGTCAACAAATCCAAACTCTCGTCTTCAATAATGGCGTTTACTCCACCTCCCCTATGATTCGGCATAGGGTTCTTCATGACGTTTGGCACATTATCTGAGAAGTTGATGATCTTGGCGTCCACCATGTCCTGCACCTTATGCTTGAAGGCTTTGCAGTTTTCTATTGTGTGGCCTGGTGCCCCTGAGTGAAACTCACAAGTTGCATTCGCGTCATAACCTGGCGGAGGTGCCCCTGTCAAGGGAGCCAAGGTTCTCTTCTGGATCAGCTGTAACTGGAGCAAAGTCTGTAACAGCTAGGCATAGGACATGGGCGGTGTCTCGAGGTGACGGCTCGACAGAGGTTCCCAATTCTGATACTTTCTGTACCCTTGTTGATTCGGTTGCTGCTGCTGTGGCTGTTGAACTGTCGGGATAGTTATACTGGCCACCTGCTGGTGAGGGCCTTTACCCTTCCTTTGAGCGTTGGTCACGGCGCTCGTTTCTCCTTCCCGTCTTTTGCCACTATAAGGTTTCTTTCCTCCTCCTCCGGCTGAGGATGAATCACCTTGAATTTTCCCGAGTTTGATCCTATTTTCAATGCGCTCGCCCGTGATAATGAATTCTGAGAAGGTTCCAGACTTACCGCTGACCAATTTCTCATAATAAACCCCTGGGAGGGTGGCTTCGAACATCTGCACAAGCTCACGTTCAACCATCGGCGGCTGAACCCTGGCTGCCAATTCACGCCACCGCTGGGCGTATTCCTTAAACCCTTCATTGTTCCTTTGCGACAGATTCTGCAGTTGGACCCGGTTCAGGGCCAAGTCGCTATTGTATTGGTAGTGGTGCACGAATGCTTCAGCAAGGTCCTTCCACGTGCGCACACCGGTAGGTTCCATTCTCATGTACCATTCGAGGGAGGGTCCGGACAGACTGTCCTGAAAGAAGTGCATCAGCAACTTCTCGTCCTCAGAATGAGCTGACATTTTTCTGTAATATGATCTCAGGTGGACACAATGGCAAGTGGTGCCCTTATACTTTTCAAAGTAAGGTACCTTGAACTTGGGAGGCACCTTGAAATCAGCAATCAGTCCCAACTTGGACATATCAACGCCCAGGGTGTTTTGGTTCTCGATGTTCCTCATCTTATCCTCGAGTGCCTTGAACCTTAGCCGTGCTTCAGCAGTCAGCTCCCCTTCAGCACCTATCTGAGAGAACACATCGTCTTGACGGTCTTCTAACCACGGCTGAGGCCCAAACATATTTCCAATACCTGCATTGCCGTTGCCTAGCCCAACATTGACATTAGCTTCGAAATTCCCATTACCGACGCCCGTCGTATTGCCGTTGAGTCCCATGTTAGCTATCACATTACCGTTGGCATTGCCGTTCCCCCCGGTCACGGGGACGCCATTCTGAGGAGTTTCAACTGGTGGAGGGGTAGACACGATCCCACCATGGAGTACGCCATTGCTATCGACCCTTGAAATCAGAGGCTGAACCAAGGTTCTGAGCTGATCCTGGCCATTGGCGACTGCTTGCATGAGCTCTATGAAGCGATCCATTCTTTCGCGGAGTTCCTGAACATCAGTTTGCACTTGCTCCATGATTCTGGTTTGATTTGCTCTGGTCGAATAGCGGTGGATAGGTCTCTGATCAATCCTGGGATAACTTGAAACAACCTGTGAACACAAAAGGGTTAGGAAAAACGACAAAGTTCTTGTTATGCAAATGCTTCATGCAAATGCAAACGTGTGTCTGTGTGTTAGGGAGATTTCCCCCGATCCTAATGCCTGAGTGCCAGTGCTGATAATAAGAAGTCTGAGTCCAGTCATGGAAATAACATCTCATATATATGAAGAAAGCCCATCAAGGCAGTACACAACATCAGTGAGTACAAGATGAATCAATAGTATGACCTCAACCAACAAGCCTGGTGATGGTCAGCATACAACGATGATCAAACAAAAGGAATACAAATAGTCAAGTACGGCCACGGGCGCGAAACTCTTCTAACAGCCCCTTCGTTTCTGGATGATCAGGCCGAGTGAGTAACCCTTCGACGAGTAACTCCCTCTGCATAATGGTATACTGAAGACCTTCGACCGAATCTTCCCATGCTCCTTCACCGAAACAATCTTCTAGCTTCCGTTTCTTGGATTCAAACGTCAGTTTGCGCTCCTTCAGGTTAGCAAGAGCTTTGTTGAGCTGGCCTTCAGCGACATATCTGCGAGCGGTTTCTTCATCAAACCTCTTCTCACCAGCCTTTACCCGGGCTTTCAGCTTGGAGATCTGTTGCATCAGCTTATCCTCCCGCTCTTTCCTGTTGGCTAGGGAGGCCTTCCAGTGCTGGTTAAACTTGGATATCCTTCGATACGCTTCGTCCAAGTGCTGCTTCTTCGTGGCCAGTACATCGTTGACAGCTTTGAAGTCTCGACCCATGCGTTCATGCTCGGCTATCTGCTTAGTCAAATCTGTCCCCAGCTGGTTCACCAGCTCTGTTTGCCTTTTGAAGGAATGAACGACTTCAATTCTCTCGCTCCTGAGTTAAACCAGATCCTTCTCCAATTCTTCATTTGCCTGCTTCAGCTTATCTCTCTCAGCTAACACTTGATTATGCTGCTGAATAGGTACGGTGGTAGGCTCTTCAATCACTGGAGGGCTTTCTGGCTTGGCAGGAAGAAACGACATCTCTATAGCATCTGCTCTGGCTCTGATCCACATCATATACGGAGGGTAGGCTTGGCTATTGCTTCTCCCCAACAATCGTTTTCCCCTCTTACTGATGTCATTCCAAGCGCGCTGAAGCTTAGATAACAGATCCCCATCTAGAAGACCAGTGAGTTACAGAGATTCATGTACCTCTTCATCCTTCGGCGGAGCTATCAAAGCATACGCGAACTGTCGGACCAGTAAAGATGGATTATAGTTTATACAGCCCTTCCTGTCTATCAAAGGCACGTTTGGGAACCCGCTGCAGCTGAAGATAATCTCGGTACCCAACCTATCTCTGTCAAACCAGTCAATATCCTCCACTGATAGACTTATCAAACGCTCGGACCACTCAGCTGTGGCTGCAGACGAAACAAAGGGACCCCTCTTGGGCAGATGACTATTAAGCCATTTATAAAGCAAGGGCACACAACACGAGACATTCTTGCCCCTTCTGTTCTCGTTTTTGTAGTGGATAGAATGGTAAACATCTCCTATCAAGGTAGGGACTGGATTCCCTGAAGCGAAGATGCGAAATGCATCGAAGTCTACAAAGTCAGGCATATTGGGGAACAGAATGATGCCATATATGCACAGAGCGAGAATGGCATTGAACACGACCCAACATCCGTCTTTGGCGCACTGTTGAGCCTTTCCCACTAAGAACTGCAAGGAGAAACCAGGGACCTTGTTCCAACTAGACAACACCAACTCGGAGGCATCCAGATGAAGTGAAGGAGCTAGCCTAGCCAAATCAGGCTCAGCATCCATATGAACAAAGGGCATCTGCCTCTTGATAGGCACACCTAACAAATCAGCATATTCCTCTAGTGTGGGTGCGAGAACAAAATCCTGGAAAGTAAAGCATCTCAACGGAGGATCGTAGAAATGCAGTAGAGCGTGCAACCCATTCAACTCGAACGCAGAAGGTTTACGAACCAAACTGAGCAATTTGCCGTAAGATTTTATGAACTCATCTCTCACAGAATCATCTGCTAAAGCAATCAAACCAATCAGCTGAACCACATCAGGGGCAGGGAGCTTGTAAGCCACGGTCTTCCTCAGAGAACCCATAACAATACAGTAGAAGGCCCGAAATCCTGAATCGGGGGAAATGGTACCTGCAACACAGACACACGTTAATGAAATGCAAATGAGTATGCAAAGCAATGTAAAATGCAATCATGCAGCAGGAGATCAAGGCAACTGTGCTGTGGAGATTCTGTATCAACAAAACCATAATCCTGCTCTATCAAGAACAACCACTATCTCTGACAAGAAGGAAACCCTGGTATCGGACCACAAATCTGCTCTGTCAAGAACACACACACATAGGACCATAAATCTGCTCTGTCAAGAACAAACATCTGATAATAAGGACCTCTGATACAGGACCAAAAATCTGCTCTGTCAAGAACACAAATCTGATGATAAGGACCTCTGATACAGGACCATAAATCTACTCTGTCAAGAACAAACATACATCTGCAGATGAGATCCTCAGATCCCAATCATAAATCTGCTCTGTCAAGAACAAATACACATCTCTGAAGATAAGGTCCTCTAATACAGGACCATAACTCTGCTCTGTCAAGAACAATCATATATCTGCTGATGAGATCCTCTGATCCCAATCATAAACCTGCTCAGTCAAGAACAAATACACATCTGATGATGAGAACCTCCGGTACCAACAAAACTGATTCACTATCAAGAAAACCAGGTAGTCTGAAGGTTAAAGTTTCCTGCAACAAACCCAACCCTGCTCACAGGTATGGACCTAAACTGACACAAGTTCGGCATCCTATGCGGTCATCAGCGTCACAGACATTCAAGAGGGGTGATACGATACCCAGAAGGTGTGGCATCACCAGCTCATGAAGCGGCCTCACTCGGCTGAATCCCAAATGATCGGTCCCCAGAGTCGACAATCCTCCAAACCAACAACCCCCTCAACCCAAAGGGTTGAAAAAGAAGTCAACCGGGAGAACCTCGTCTAAGCGTGGATTTCATGAGACACTAGTGCCTTCCAAGCAAGCACGCACCCACTAATTTCCACAACTAATGCTATGTTCACTCAAGCCTGGGTCTGGCTTCTCACTCATCAGAATGCCCCTCCCACAACAGCACAGATAATCATATCATACTGAAAATAAAGTGCGGGAAATAAAATGCGATAAATAAACACAACCCAACAAGTAATCATACAAGCGCTAGGATTGACTCTCGCAGGGGACGTTGGATCCCCAAACTGAATCGCATACGAGACATTGGATCCTAGGAAACTATCAAGTCCCCAGCAGAGTCGCCAGCTGTCGCTTCCGGGAAAATAAGATGCCGGCAAAACAGAAGAGTCGCCACATTTCGTTATTTATCCCTCAGAACGGGAAAGGAAACGATCAGAAAAACCTGACGAAAAAGGTATAAGACAAGGTCGTCGCAACCGTTGTCTGGGTTCGGGAGTCGGTTACGCAAGGGGAAGGTATTAGCACCCCTCACGTCCGTCGTACTCGACGGGATCCACGCTTGTTGTGTTTACTGGACGAGTTGGTTTTATCTATCTACCTATCAAGGCCGGTTTAAAAAGAGAAGAAAATGACTCGGCAAAGCGTCGCGCTTTATGCCTACGTATTCTCATCAGAGAATGAGAAATCATAGTCAACGTAGTTCGACCTACTACGGGTTACGGGGGAGGTGGCTCGCCAATACGTCAGTATTGTGCCTACGTACTCTCAACAGGTATGAGAGATCAGAGCTTACATAGTTCGGGATAATACGGATTACGGGGATTCAAATACATCTGTTTTATCGAGTAGGGTTAAACAGCAGTTCCAGTAGTTAGGGACAAAGCCTGTTTGCGTTGGCGCTGAAGTTTAACGACACTCTTTTCTTCAGAAAAGTTTCCTTTGAATTATGGGCCCACGGGGCAAAAAGGTTTGAAGTTTGTTTTCTGTCTTTTACGGAAGAAGTGTTTTTTATTGTGTTTGCAATTTCGATCGCACTAAAGACTATGACCTGAGAGTGAATGCGTCGCATGTCATCCAAAGGGTGCCATACTAAACATTCAGACTGTTGAAAAGAAACTCTCCAACAATCGTTTCTCAGATAGCTTAAGGCTCGTAACGTACGAAAGAAATCATTCATGATTACTGTATCTTAAGCTTTTTTGAGATGAGAAGAGAGAACAGGCTCAACTAAAGGGAGACTATCAAGTCCTAATGTTGTCATGCCAAGGATTCATCCTATAGTTGAAGTTTGAAACAGGGAACTCCTAGAAGTTATCATGCATAGGTTTCAACCTAAAGTTCTATCATCACTTCCTTATCAAAGGAACTGAGATTCCTAAGGGATCATGTCAATGATAAACAGAAACAGATAAAGCATCAGCTTAAACAGTGAACAAATATACGACTGTAAAGTGCATGCAATGCAAGTGAGGGAGGAAATGTGTGTGGGGCAGCATCCTCCACAAGCTCATCTCAACCTCAAGCCAGATATGAATAATAGTAATCATACATAGGAAATAACATGCTATCAAGCAGAATAGAATAACAATTGTAATCATACAGAGGACATAACATGCTATCAAGTAGAATAGAATAACAACTGTAATCATACAGAGGACATAACATGCTATCAAGAAGAATAGAATAACAACTGTAATCATACAGAGGACATAACATGCTATCAAGCAGAATAGAATAACAACTATAATCATACAGAGGACATACAATGCTATCAAGCAAAATAAACCACATGGGCAAGGGAGCAGGGCTCTACCGAATACCCGCAAGCAAAGCCATACAGTAACAATACAAGCAGAGGGAGCAACTCAACCTCTAATGCAATCATGCTCCTAGATTAAAGTCAGTCTAGATATGAACTTATTCTAATGCATCAAGCAAGTCAAACGAGGCACATCAGCACATAAAAGAAAACAGACAAGAAACAAACAGATCAATAGGTTCCTACTCAATTCCAAGCTTCAGCTCCTCTAACATCAATCCAGTCTTCAGACTTCAACCACCCTTCAAGGCTATCATCCTCCATGACAAGTATCAACTTGTTTCTCCAGGTTCCAATCCATCAAACATAAGTATCAACTTATTCTCTCTTCCTCAAGCCTCAGCTCTTCACTCAATCTCAATTGAATCCTCTTCATAAGTATCAACTTGGTCTTCAAGCTTCAGCTCTCTTTGCTTTACCAGCTTCAGCTTCTCAGAGCAGTCTTCAATCACCTGGAAGTGTCAACTTCATCCTTCAATTCTTTTTCAAGCCTCAGCTCTTCACTCAATCTCCATTGGATCTTCTTCACAAGTATCAACTTGTTCTTCTTGCTCTTCAAGCTTCAGCTACAATGGAAATGCTCAAGGAATCATCCTCTTCCACACTCTTCAATGAAGTCCTCATCTTCAAACTCAAGTCCAACATCTTTCAAGATACTCAAACCAGAAGACAATTGATTTAACAGAATGAGTGGAAATGATAAACAGCTTATTGACAACCAAAGGAAGCCTGTAAGGGTTCATCATTATGAGAGACCGGTTCCCTCAAAGTTCTACTTCCCAGATAAAGCCACTCATCCCTCCAAAGGAGGGATGTGAATATCTTAGAAGGACTTTTAGTCATTGGGAGGAATGGAAGCACAAGATGCTTTCCATATTTGTGAAAGAAGTCATTCTAATTATAAGGCTCTCCCTATGTCTCCTACCTCCTAAATCTTCATCAGACACCTTCAGGCACAAGTAACTCCAAGCTCCAAGCAACTTCAAGCAACTTCAAGCATCCTCACCTTGTCTTCAACTTGTCTTCAATCTCAACCAAAGGCAAACAAAGCAAACCCTAGTCTAAGGGAACTAAAGAAGTTGATCTATTTGAGTTAGTAAGTTAGGATCACCTAAAACCTAGTACTAAAGTTAATCCTAACTAAAATACTAAAACCAATTGTAAAATCCTACAAAAATAACTATGGGAACCTAGGTCAATCATGACTCTACCATATTAATTCCAGAGATCAAATCATTAAATAAGACCTAGAAATAAATTCTACACTACAAGGTACTAAACCTAAACCCTAAAAGGAAGCACCTAAAGCTCAATCTAGAAAACACACCTACTTTCATCACAAAAATGTGAGCAAAATGATATGGGAGCATACATATCTAAACTAATCACACACAAAAGATTAGCTCAGGAATCATCACCAATTAATCACACAAAATTCCACAAAATCAAACATCAAGCATGACTATTTTAATATCAATTAAAAATATGAAAATTCCCATAAAATCAGAAAATGCATGAAATAAAAATATTTTTTATCTAAACAATATAGATTCAATCATGAATATAATGCAAAAAGAATGGGGTTAATTGGATCATTTTTCAATTTTATATGATTTAATCAAGAACCCTGTATAAAATGAAGAAATTAAATAAAATCAAAAGAAAAAGATAAACACGGTGCAGATAGTAAACACAATCAGTTCAATTCATGGATTGGGCCATCAGGGGGGGTGCCAGTAGAAAAATGCCTAAGCCCATATCACAATCAAAAATCAATATGAAAATAGAAAGAAAAAAGAAAAAGTCACGGTGCAATAAGTAAGAGAATTCAGTGTAAAATGCAATGGGCCATCAATTGGGGGTGGGGATAGTTGTTTCAGACTTAAGCCCAATGTCACCGTTTAAATGAAACGGTGCGTTTCAATGTTTCTGAACCCTTCACAATCTGAGGACAAAGCTGGGCCGTGAGATCTTGTTTTGGGGTCAAAGGGTCTCGTTGATCCAAGGGTGTTGACATCATCACCTTCATTTGAACAATTCTGGAGGGAAGAACCTCCATTGAAACAGAGCTCTCATGCTCATCTTCATCACATTCGCATCTCACCAAATCTCCATCAAAATTCAAGATCTAAAACACTAAATCACTCTAAATTGAACACTGAATTTAACCCTAGCCTCAGAATCTCTTGAATCAACCTCTAACCTAAAACACGATCAGGAATCAAAATTATGCTCAGACCTCAATTATCACTATTCTTCAAATTGTTTGGTCTAAAATGTCCGCCATGTTACACTGATCAGTTTTTGCTATAATACTCATGCTATCTCTCAATATCCAGCATGTTCTTGATCCAAACAGAAATTGTGTCATCTCATTGATCATCACCAAATCCTCTCTAAGTTTCCAGAAACGATCTCCTAACCGCATACTATCAATCTAACCTAACAAATTGAGGTAATTCTTCTTAAATTAAGGTGAGAGATGAAAGATTCAAACCTGTGAATTCTCGAGTAACAGATGTAGCAATTCTTCAATTCAACCCTTCTACTGCTCTGGAATCATTCAATGTACCAAGTTCTTGCTTCTGTATGCAAGAGAATTAATTGTAAATGCTTGGAACTCCAAACCCGATAGTGACTTGCAGGTGTTGAAGCTCAATTGCTCATACACGATTCAGCCATGGATTCGCTTGGGATTTGCTATGGAAACACTCACACACATTCAAGAAAGTTGTTAGGATCAAAAGAAAGGATCAAAATGGTGTGGAATGCTGAAACAGAATTCAAGTTGCAATGAACAATGTGAAGTTGCAAACTCTCTTCTCTCCCTTAATTCTCACCAACCTTGCACTTGAACCCCTTCTAATCAATATATAGATGATGTTAGACCTCTCTAGAATCTTCTGGAATCATCCAAGGAGATGTTGAATTTCTCATGTCATCAAAATACCATCTCATGCCATACTCACACCAATTCTGGTTTCACTTGTTGCAGCAGCTTGTTATGATCCTAAAATCTCTCCAAATGAGATATTAGATGTGTTACAATGCCTTGGAAGCTTGTGTATTGATCTCTCATGTGTTTTGCAAATGTTACTTAAGATGTAAGTAACTACTTTTCAAAGCAAGTCCACCAATTACACCTCAACTCAAAAATGTGGCTAAACCGAAGTTCTTAAAATGCTTTTTAGAGTCAAAATGATATATTGCATGCCTTGGTTTGGATGTGTAAATCAAAAATATCAATTTCCAACTTTGGTTTATTTAACTTATACCCTAATTTTAGGTCATTTTTGCAACTTTGAGCTACAAGCACTTCCAACATCTCATGACCTCTTTACTGGCCTTAAAACATCATTTTGAACAAGTTTGATGTTGAACTTTTTCCCATTTGAAGCTTGGAACTAGGAGTTATGGCCTTATGGTTGAGATGACCTGTAATCTCCAAATGACCAAAATGCCCTTGACTTGTCAAAGCCATAACTTGAGTTCTACAAATACTATCAAGGACTTCTAGTACTCTCTAGAAATCTAAGAGAATAAGGAACAACATTCATGTTGACCAAAAGTTCATAGGAATCATCTTTCTTGGGCAAAAGTTTGATGCAAGTTGGGTAACTTTCAAGCCCCCAGATTCACATACCTCAGATGGCCTGTAACTTGTCAAAGTCATAACTTGAGTTATACAAATCCTATCAAGGACTTCTAGTACTCAAATTAAAGATAAGAGCATGCTCTACAATATTCATGTTGGGGGAAAGATGAGATGACAATCACATCTTGAGCTAAATTGCCTTGAAGACAGGGGTCAAACTAGGGGATTTTACACTGTCAAGCCTTAGAAACCCTAGCTTGAAACTTCTCAAACTCTTCAATCATGATGAGTTGACCTTGGAATCATCCTTATAACATCTAAATGTATCAATCCATGATCACATGGCTCTTGAATTAGGTCTCAACCTTGTTCAAATCATCAGTTGACTTAGGGTTGACCCAGTCAAACCCTAATTACACCACTCATGGCTGAGGCTCCTTAATCTTGCACAATGACCTGTCTAGGCCTCAAAGTGATCTTCAACATTTCTCATGATCTCTCTCAAGACCTAAAGTCCATCTTCATGGCCTCAGAATCATCTGAGGGCTTCCCACAACTCTCAAGTTAGGAGACACACCCTCTTGGTTTCAACCACTCTCTCTGAGGATCTTTTAACTTCTCTGACAAGGATATCAACCCTTGAACACTTGAGTAACCTTCTTAGCTAGCTTCATAGTCTTGTGTATCTCTTGGTTGGTAATCATACCTCTTGATCTCCTGCATACATGTCAATGAAATGCAAATGATAATGCTAATGTGAATGAAATGAAACACAAGCTAGGTGGAGAAAATGTTGGGCAAATTTTAGGGTGCAACACTACTGCATCTGCTCCTTCTTCATCTGTGGTCACAGAGCTTGTGAATGATGTCAAGGAAATAAAAGATTGGATGGTCATGCAAGAGAAGACAACTGATGAGATCAAGACCTGGATGTCTAAGCAAGAAGAGTCAACTGCCAAAATGACAGAGCTTCTGACCCTTATTGCCTCACGCCAGACTTAGTCTTATTTGATGTTTTTGCACATGTTATTGCTTCTGTTGTTTTTCTTATTGTTGTGTTATGCTTCTTGGCATCTGTTTGTTTGATTGTGAACTTTGATCTGCTTAAATGAATGTTGATGTTTTTGCTTCTATATGCTTCTTTTCTTCTGTATCTTTATGTCTTTAAAAATCTTTTTGATTATGACAAAAAGGGGGAGAAAAAGAGAATCTGATTGTTCAAACTATAAGCAATTACTAAAACTGAAATTCAGACATTTTATTAACTTACCTTGAATTTAAGTCTTTCAGATTACATTGATATATCTGACATAATTCATTGAAGTTACCCTGAGACTTTTCCAACCAGAACCTGATCTTCAAAGCAAATCTGAGTACTCAATCAACTTTGATAGCTTACTCTGATACCTTTACTCTGGAAGATAATTCAAGCAAGATGATAACCAGGCACTCTGACTGAAGGAAGTCATAATTATCTGGTATCAAGATTTGATTCTGAAAGTCAAACCTCTTGCATCAGGCTCTGAATCTGAAATATACTTAATCAAAAAGGGAAGTGTTTTCTTCTATTAGAGTATTTATTTAAGGGGGAGATTGTTAATCTCAGGGGGAGTTATAATTCATATCTTTTTAATTGAACACAATTCCTCATGTTTTGTCATCATCAAAAAGGGGGAGATTGTAAGAACACAGATTGTTTCTTAGTTATATCTCTATGTTTTGATGATAACACTTATGAATTTTGTATTCAAGAATTATATACTCTAAATTTGTTCTAGACTGTTTGCTACAGGTACTATAGAAAATATTCTTAAAGAGAAAATTTGGATCTGAACAATGATATTATGAAAGTCTTCAAAGGTTCAAGAGAATCTTAGATGAAGATCTAAACGCTGCCTCCAGAAGAATCTGAGTGCTATCTACTGAAGATTGTGAAGCAGAAGCCTCTAAAGAATAAAAGACTCTGAGAGTTCAGAAGCCTAGTCATCAGAAGACTCTGAAGATACTGCGCTGCATAAGTATTGAGAATCTGATATAGAAGACTCTGCTCTGACAGAATTACACGCTCAAGCACACAAGCTGCATATACTCTGATTCAGCATAATCTGAAGATCATCCCAAGACTCTGAAGATCCAGAAGATCTCTACTCTGGAAATTCTGAAGATCCAGACTCTGATGTTGATACCTGAATTTACTTAGTGAAGAAGATTTGAATATGTACGTTGGCATATCTCAACAGCTCTTTCCTCTTTTATGCTAGACACAAGAACACAGACAAAAAGGTTTTATCTGTGCATTCCATTCTAAGGAAAGTTTCTGCAAAGTAAAAGACAAAAGGCATCAGGCTTTTTCAGCACAGCCTCCAATGTAAAGACAAAAGGCTCCAGGCTTTTCAGCACAGCCTTCAACGTTGAGAAGACTTCATGAATCTAAGTGCCTATATAAAGAAGTCCACTCCATCTTCTTCAGTAATGAACGAATTGCAAAATTCACTCAAAGCAAATCTCTCAAAAGCTCTTTTATCTTATTTGTTGTAACATTGTTGTTTAACTTAAGAGAAATATCACAGTTGTGATAATAGCTTTATACAAGCATTCTTACTCTTGTATTAGTTTTACATTGATTGTAAAAGGTTTCCTTAAGAGGATCCAGTTGATCAGTAGCTCTTGAGAAGACTAAGAACAATTGTTCTTAGGTGTTACTATTGTAATCTGTTTGATTAAATGGTGGATTAAGTCCTTGACTGAGAAAGGCAAATTACTCTTGAGAGGGTGGACTGGAGTAGTTGAGTTCAACGAACCAGGATAAAAATAATTGTGTTTGAATATTGGATTATTTGTCATACTTATTCAACCCCCCCCCCCCCCCCTTCTAAGTAATTTTCTCACCTTCAGTTGGCATCAGAGCTCCGGTTCTGCGTGTGCTACCACTTAACCGTGTCAATATAGATCCAGTGAGAAAAGTTACTTTGATAAATATTTGTTTGTCATTATGGGTGACACTTCTACATCCAACTGTAACAAATATGAGGGGGATAGAATCAGCACAAAGCCTCCCATGTTTGATGGAGAGAAATTTGATTACTGGAAGGACAGGATGAAAGTTTCTTCCTTGGGTATGATGCTGATTTGTGGGACTTGGTTATTGATGGCTATGAACATCCTACAAATGAGGATGGCAAGAAAGTTGATAGAAAATCAATGACAGAAGCCCAGAAGAAGGATTTCAAAAATCACCATAAGGCTAGGACAATATTGCTTAATGCAATCTCTCATACTGAGTATGAAAAGATTACTAACAGAGAAACAGCTCATGGAATGTTTGAGTCACTTAAAGTGACTCATGAAGGAAATTCTCAAGTGAAGGAGACCAAGGCTCTGGCTCTTATACAGAAGTATGAAGCGTTCAAAATGGAAGAATCTGAAAATATAGAAACTATGTTTTCTAGATTCCAGATCCTTACAGCTGGTCTAAAGGTTCTGGACAAGGGATATTCCACATCAGATCATGTAATGAAAATCATCAGAAGTCTACCTACCAGATGGAGACCAATGGTGACTGCCTTGAAGATGGCTAAAGATCTGAACAAGATCTCTTTAGAAGAACTCATCAGCTCACTAAGGAGCCATGAAATTGAGCTTGAGGAAGATGAACCTCAGAAGAAAGAGAAAGGTAAATCTATTGCTTTAAAATCTAATAAATCTGCTAAAGCTTTGCATGTCATTGAAGAAAGCTCTGAAGGATCTTCTTCTTCTGAAGAAGATGAATTATCCATGCTGTCCAGAAGGATCAACAGACTCTGGAAGCACAAGGGAAAGAAGTTCAACAACTTCAGAAAATCTGATCATAGAAAGGAATCTTCTGGGCACAGAAGATCTGGCAAGAAAGAAGTTGTATGCTATGAGTGTAAAGAACCTGGGCATTACAAGAATGATTGCCCCAAACTTCAAAGAGAAAAACCCAAGAAGAAGGTTGACAAAAAGAAGAAGGTTCTGATGGCAACATGGGATGACTCAGATGAATCTGAATCATCTTTTGAATCAGAAGAAGAATGTGCTAATGTTGCACTGATGGCCAGCATAGAAGATCAGGAAGAAGGAATTTCAGGAGATGAATCTGATTCTGAATCTGACGATGACGCTGAAGAGGTAATGGTTAAACTTACTAAAGAAGAACTTATTAAAGTATTATCAGAAGTTGTGAAAAGTTATAACAATATCAAACTCAAATACAAGAAGCTGAAAAGCAGTCTTGAATCTGATATTGATCTTCTGAAGACAGAACTTGTTGAGCAAAAAGAACTTAATCTGAAAATCAAAAATGACTTTGAAATAGCTCAACAAGAATCTGAATCTGAGACTAAGTCATGTGAAAACATTTTAGAAAAATATGACTCTAGCTTTCAGAGATTCCTTACTAAGAGCTTAGATAGAAGCAAGATGGCTTCTATGATCTATGGTGTTAGTGGGAATAACAGAAGAGGTATTGGATATGAATCTTCCTCTAGAAGTAATCCAAAATCTATTGACAAACTCTTCATCAAGAAGACACCTATGTACTCTCAATTTAAGTTTGGTCACTTAAATGACATTAAACACACAAGCTCTGAGAAGAGTACTTATGTGTTTAAACCCAAGGCAAGCAGAATAAACACAAATTGTTTCTTAGTTATATCTCTATATTTTGATGATAACACTTATGAATTTTGTATTCAAGAATTATATACTCTAAATTTGTTCTAGACTGTTTGCTACAGGTACTATAGAAAATATTCTTAAAGAGCAAATTTGGATCTGAACAATGATATTATGAAAGTCTTCAAAGGTTCAAGAGCATCTTAGATGAAGATCTAAACGCTGCCTCCAGAAGAATCTAAGTGCTATCTACTGAAGATTGTGAAGCAGAAGCCTCTAAAGAATAAAAGACTCTGAGAGTTCAGAAGCCTAGTCATCAGAAGACTCTGAAGATACTGCGCTGCATAAGTATTGAGAATCTGATATAGAAGACTCTGCTCTGACAGAATTACACGCTCAAGCACACAAGCTGCATATACTCTGATTCAGCATAATCTGAAGAACATCCAAAGACTCTAAGATCCAGAAGATCTCTACTCTGGAAATTCTGAAGATCCAGACTCTGATGTTGATAGCTGAACTTACTTAGTGAAGAAGATTTGAATATGTATGTTGGCATATCTCAACAACTCTTTCCTCTTTTATGCTAGATACAAGAACACAGACAAAAAGGTTTAATCTGTGCATTCCATTCTAAGGAAAGTTTCTGCAAAGTAAAAGACAAAAGGCATCAGGCTTTTACAGCACAGCCTCCAATGTAAAGACAAAAGGCTCCAGGCTTTTCAGCACAGCCTTCAACGTTGAGAAGACTTCATGGATCTAAGTGCCTATATAAACAAGTCCACTCCATCTTCTTCAGTAATGAACGACTTGCAAAACTCACTAAAAGCAAATCTCTCAAAAGCTCTTTTATCTTATTTGCTGTAACATTGTTCTTAAACTTAAGAGAAATATCACAGTTGTGATAATAGCTTTATAGAAGCATCCTTACTCTTGTATTAGTTTTACATTGATTGTAAAAGGTTTCCTTAAGAGGATCCAGTTGGGATCAGTAGCTCTTGAGAAGACTAAGAACAGTTGTTCTTAGGTGTTACTATTGTAATCTGTTTGATTAAATAGTGGATTAAGTCCTTGACTGAGAAAGGCAAATCACTCTTGAGAGGGTGGACTGGAGTAGTTGAGTTCAACGAACCAGGATAAAAATAACTGTGTTTGGATCTTGGATTATTTGTCATACTTATTCAACCCCCCCCCCCCCCCCTTCTAAGTAATTTTCTCACCTTCAGTTGGCATCAGAGCTTCGGTTCTGCGTGTGCTACCACTTAACCGTGTCAATATAGATCCAGTGAGACAAGTTACTTTGATAAATATCTGTTTGTCATTATGGGTGACACTTCTACATCCAACTGTAACAAATATGAAGGGGATAGAATCAGCACAAAGCCTCTCGTGTTTGATGGAGAGAAATTTGATTACTGGAAGGACAGGATAGAAAGTTTCTTCCTTGGGTATGATATTGATTTGTGGGACTTGGTTATTGATGGCTATGAACATCCTACAAATGAGGATGGCAAGAAAGTTGATAGAAAATCAATGACAGAAGCCCAGAAGAAGGATTTCAAAAATCACCATAAGGCTAGGACAATATTGCTTAATGCAATCTCTCATACTGAGTATGAAAAGATTACTAACAGAGAAGCAGCTCATGGAATGTTTGAGTCACTTAAAATGACTCATGAAGGAAATTCTCAAGTGAAGGAGACCAAGGCTCTGGCGCTTATACAGAAGTATGAAGCGTTCAAAATGGAAGAATCTGAAAATATAGAAACTATCTTTTCTAGATTCCAGATCCTTACAGCTGGTCTAAAGGTTCTGGACAAGGGATATTCCACATCAGATCATGTAAAGAAAATCATCAGAAGTCTACCTACCAGATGGAGACCAATGGTGACTGCCTTGAAGATGGCTAAAGATATGAACAAGATCTCTTTAGAAGAACTCATCAGCTCACTAAGGAGCCATGAAATTGAGCTTGAGGAAGATGAACCTCAGAAGAAAGAGAAAGGTAAATCTATTGCTTTAAAATCTAATAAATCTGCTAAAGCTTTGCAGTTCATTGAAGAAAGCTCTGAAGGATCTTCTTCTGAAGAAGAAGATGAATTATCCATGCTGTCCAGAAGGATCAACAGACTCTGGAAGCACAAGGGAAAGAAGTTCAACAACTTCAGAAAATCTGATCATAGAAAGGAATCTTCTGGGCACAGAAGATCTGGAAAGAAAGAAGTTGTATGCTATGAGTGCAAAGAATCTGGGCATTGCAAGAATGATTGCCCCAAACTTCAAAGAGAAAAACCCAAGAAGAAGGTTGAAAAAAAGATGAAGGTTCTGATGGCAACATGGGATGACTTAGATGAATCTGAATCATCTTCTGAATCAGAAGAAGAATGTGCTAATGTTGCACTGATGGCCAGCATAGAAGATCAGGAGGAAGGAACTTTAGGATCTGAATCTGATTCTGAATCTGACGATGATGCTGAAGAGGTAATGGCTAAACTTACTAAAGAAGAACTTATTAAAGTATTATCAGAAGTTCTGAAAAGTTATAACAATATCAAACTCAAATACAAGAAGCTAAAAAGCAGTCTTGAATCTGAGATTGATCTTCTGAAGACAGAAGTTGTTGAGCAAAAAGAAATTAATCTGAAAATCAAAAATGACTTTGAAATAGCTCAACAAGAATCTGAATCTGAGACTAAGTCATGTGAAAACATTTTAGAAAAATATGACTCTAGCTTTCAGAGATTCCTTACTAAGAGCTTAGATAGAAGCAAGATGGCTTCTATGATCTATGGTGTTAGTGGGAATAACAGAAGAGGTATTGGATATGAATCTTCCTCTAGAAGTAATCCAAAATCTGTTGACACACTCTTCATCAAGAAGACACCTCTGTACTCTCAATTTAAGTTTGGTCACTTAAATGACATTAAACACATAAGCTCTGAGAAGAGTACTTATGTGTTTAAACCCAAGGCAAGTCAGAATAAACACAGATTATTTCTTAGTTATATCTCTATGTTTTGATGATAACACTTATGAATTTTGTATTCAAGAATTATATACTCTAAATTTGTTCTAGACTGTTTGCTACAGGTACTATAGAAAATATTCTTAAAGAGAAAATTTGGATCTGAACAATGATATTATGAAAGTCTTCAAAGGTTCAAGAGAATCTTAGATGAAGATCTAAACGCTGCCTCCAGAAGAATCTGAGTGCTATCTACTGAAGATTGTGAAGCAGAAGCCTCTAAAGAATAAAAGACTCTGAGAGTTCAGAAGCCTAGTCATCAGAAGACTCTGAAGATACTGTGCTGCATAAGTATTGAGAATCTGATATAGAAGAATCTGCTCTGACAGAATTACACGCTCAAGCACACAAGCTGCATATACTCTGATTCAGCATAATCTGAAGAACATCCCAAGACTCTAAGATCCAGAAGATCTCTACTCTGGAAATTCTGAAGATCCAGACTCTGATGTTGATAGCTGAACTTACTTAGTGAAGAAGATTTGAATATGTACGTTGGCATATCTCAACAGCTCTTTCCTCTTTTATGCTAGACACAAGAACACAGACAAAAAGGTTTTATCTGTGCATTCCATTCTAAGGAAAGTTTCTGCAAAGTAAAAGACAAAAGGCATCAGGCTTTTTCAGCACAGCCTCCAATGTAAAGACAAAAGGCTCTAGGCTTTTCAGCACAACCTTCAACGTTGAGAAGACTTCATGGATCTAAGTGCCTATATAAAGAAGTCCACTCCATCTTCTTCAGTAATGAACGACTTGCAAAATTCACTCAAAGCAAATCTCTCAAAAGCTCTTTTATCTTATTTGCTGTAACATTGTTCTTAAACTTAAGAGAAATATCACAGTTGTGATAATAGCTTTATAGAAGCATTCTTACTCTTGTATTAGTTTTACATTGATTGTAAAAGGTTTCCTTAAGAGGATCCAGTTGGGATCAGTAGCTCTTGAGAAGACTAAGAACAGTTGTTCTTAGGTGTTACTATTGTAATCTGTTTGATTAAATAGTGAATTAAGTCCTTGACTGAGAAAGGCAAATCACTCTTGAGAGGGTGGACTGGAGTAGTTGAGTTCAACGAACCAGGATAAAATAACTGTGTTTGAATCTTGGATTATTTGTCATACTTATTCAACCCCCCCTTCTAAGTAATTTTCTCACCTTCAGAATTAACATGGTAGAGTCATGATTGACTTAAGCTCCCATAGTTATTTTTGTAGGATTTTACAATTGGTTTTAGTATTTTAGTTAGGATTAACTTTAGTACTAGGTTTTAGGTGATCCTAACTTGCTAACTCAACTAGAATGATTTCTTTAGTTCCCTTAGATTAGGGTGTGGCATCTGTTGCTCTTGGATGATGATGAAGACATGTGTGGGCTGCTGTGGAATGCATGGTGGAGCTTGGACTTGAAGATTTCTCTCCCTTTGGTGTAGTTTTTTTAGGGTTAAGGATTAGGGTTTTTAGGGAGATCTCTTAGAATAGATTTTCTTCCTTCATGAAACATGGAAGGTGTTGATCACTTCCATCCTTCCCTATGATGTAAGGTCCCATTGTGAAGGCCTCATCCCTCCTTTGGTAGGATGAGTGGCTCCTCACAATGTGGTAGAACCTTTGAGGGTTCCTTTCCTTGATGGTGGAGTGCTTAGAGGTGACCTTTGGTCTTCACTTTGCTCACCACTATCCCCACCTTGCTCTTGTTAGATGAATCTCTCTCCCTTGCTAGAGGATGGAGTTCCTTGCTAGAAGATTGAAGATGCTATAGGTTGCACTTCCATGTGTTTGAAGACTACCCTTGGAGCTGAAGCTTGAAGATCAAGAAGAACAAGTTGACACTTGTGAAGAAGATCAAGTTGAGATTGAAGAAAGAGATGAAGCTTGGAGAAGATGAAGAACAAGTCGATACTTGTGATTGATGCATTGAAAGCTTGAGGAAGCAAGTTGATACTTGCTATTGAAGATGAAATCCTTGAAGAACATTTACAGACTGAGGACTGAGTTGCTGTCAGAGGATTGCTTTGCTGTAAAGCTGTGGAAGCTGTTGATCTGCTTTCTTTCCTGTCTGTTTACTTTCTATGCAAATGTATTGATGTGACTTGTTTGATTTGCTTGATGCATTAGAATAAGTTCATGTTTAGATTGTGTTAAGCTAGGAGCATGATTGAACTAGAGGTTGAGTTTCTCCCTATGCTTGTATTTTTACTGTATGGCTTTGCTTGCGGGTATTCGGTAGAGCTCTGCTCCCTTGCCTATGTGGTTGCTGATTTGCTTGATGGCATTTTATTTCCTGTATGATTGCAGTTATTCATATCTGGCTTGAGGTTGAGATGAGCTTGTGGAGGTTGATGCCCCACACACATTTCCTCCCTCACTTGCATTGCATGCATTTTACAGTCGTTTACTGTTAACTATTTAAGCTGATGCTTTATCTGTTTCTGTTTATCATTGACATGATCCCCTAAAAATCTCACTTCCTTTGATAAGGAAGTGATGATTAGAACTTTAGGTTGAAACCTATGCATGATAACTTCTATGAGATCCCTGTTTCAAACTTCAACTATAGGATGAATCCTTGGCATGACAACATTAGGACTTGATAGTCTCCCCTTAGTTGAGCCTGTTCTCTCTTCTCATCTCAAACAACAGTAAAAAACGTAATAAAGGCAAGTTAGTATAAACGCGTTACGAGCCTTAAGCTACTTGGGTAATGATAATTGAGCGGCCTCCTCTCAATCGTCTAGAATGTTTAGTATACGTCCTTTGGACGATATGCGACGCATTCGTTCCCAGGTCATAGTCTCTAGTGCTGTGCAAACTACAGACAAACATAAAAAACAGTTCTTCCGTAAAAGACAGAAAACAAACTTCAAACCTTTTGCCCCGTGGGCCCATAATTCAAAGGAAAGCTTTTCTGAAGAAAAGAGTGTCGTTAACTCCCAGTTCTACCGCAAACGATAACGCCTAAGTCACTGAGGGTCGAGCTGCGTACACCAAACTGCTGGAACTGTTTGTTAACCCTACTCGATAAAACAGATGAATCTGAATCCCCGTAATCCGTATTATCCTGAACTACGTAAGCTCTGATCTCTCATACCTGTTGAGAGTACGTAGGCACAATACTGACGTATTGGCGAGCCACCTTCCCCCATCCGTTAACCCGTAGTTAGCCAAACTACGTTGACTCTGATTTCTCATTCTCTGATGAGAATACGTAGGCACAAAGCACGATGCTTTTCCGAGTCAATTTCTTTTCTTTTTAGACCGACCTTGATAGGTAGATAGTAAAACCAACCCGTCAGATAAACACAACAAGCGTGGATCCCATCGAGTACGATGGACGTGACGGGTGCTAACACCTTCCCCTTGCGTAACCGACTCCCGAACCCAGACAATGGTTGCGATGACCTTGTCTTATACCTTTTCGTCAGGTTTTTCCGATCGTTTCCTTTCCCGCTCTGAGGGATAAATAACGAAAGGTGGCGACTCTTCTGTTTTTCCGGCACCTTATTTTCGCGGAAGCGACAGCTGGCGACTGCTAGGGACTTGATAGTTTCCTGGGATCCAACGTCCCTTATGCGAGTCAATCTGGGGATCCAACATCCCTTACGAGAGTCAATCCTAGCGCTTGTATGTTTACTTGTTGGGTTGTGTTTATTTATCGCATTTTATTTCCCGCACTTTATTTTCAGCATGATATGATTATCTGTACTGTTGTGGGAGGGGCATTCTGATGAGTGAGAAGCCAGACCCAGGATTGAGAGCTACATAGTATTAGAGTGGGTTAGTGGAGGATGTGCTTGCTTTGCTTGCAGCTGTTCCCATATAATCCACACTCAGACGAGGTTCTCTTTGATGGCTTCCTATCGGTCCTTTGGACTCGAGGGGTTGTTGGATCTGAGGATTGTCGACTCTGGGAACCGATCATTTGGAATTCAGCTAAGTGAGGCCGCTTCAAGAGATGATGATGCCACACCTCCTGGGTATCGTATCGTCATTTCTTGAAAGTCTGTGATGCTGATGACCACATAGGATGCCGAACCTTTTCCGTGATTAGGTCCATACCTGTGAGCAGGGTCGGGTTTGTTGCAGGAAACCTTAACCTTCAGAATACCTGGTTTTCTTGACAGTGAATCAGTTTTGTTGGTATCAGGGTTTCTTCTCATCATCAGATATGTGTGTTCTTGACAGAGCAGATTTATGGTTTGATATCAGGATTTCTTCTCATCAGAGATATGTTTGTTCTTGACAGAACAGTATTGTGGTTTTGTTGATACAGAACCTTCATCTCCTCAACAACACAGTTGTCCTGATCTCCTGCTGCATGATTGCATTTTGCATTGTTTGCATTCTCATTTGCATGTCATTAACGTGTGTCTGTGTTGCAGGTGCATATTTCTCCCCTGGTTCTAGTGATCTTGATCCTCACGGCAGATATGGCATCTCTAAAGAAGACTGTGGCTTACAAGCTACCAACACCTGACATCCGAGAATTGCGGACTTTGATTTCTCTGGCTGATAAGACAGTGATGGAGAGTTTCAGACAAAGTTATGGGAGACTTCTGGGTATTGTGTATAAGCTTCCTATGTACGATTTGAATGGCCTCTACGCCCTGCTACAGTTTTACGACCCACAGCTCAGATGCTTCGTGTTTCCAGACTATGTCCTCGCCCCGACCTTGGAAGAGTACTCTGACCTGTTGGGGGTGCCTTTGATGAATCAAATGCCTTACTACCGTGTTGAGGGTGAGCCCAAACTGAGTAAGCTGACTGACGCTCTTCATGTAGATGAGTCTGAATTGGAAGGGATGGTATCCAGAAAGATCGGAGTTCATGGTTCCTTTTGCATTTCCTGATGGAAAAAGCCCGAAAGTTTGCTGAGAAGGATCGCTGGGATGTATTTAATGCCTTATTAGCCCTTTGTATTTATGGGATCGTGCTATTCCCAAGTCACCCGGACTTCATAAGCATGGATGCTTGCCACATATTTGCCTCCGGGAATCCAGTGCCCACTCTCCTCAGAGACGTCTACCATTCAGTTCATAGCAAGAATGAAAACAGAAAGGGGAAGAACATGGCGTGTTGTGCTCCTTTACTGTATAAGTGGTTTGCTAGCCATCTTCCTAAGTCGGGGCCATTCATTAATTCTGCTGAGTCTTCACCTTGGTCTGCACGTTTGATGGGTTTGACTGCTGATGATATCATCTGGTTTGATAGAGATCTGCTGGGCAAGGATATTGTACATAGCTGCTGTGGCTTTCCAAGCGTCCCCCTGGTCGGAAGGAATGGATGTATCAACTACAATCCATCTCTACTAGTACGACAATTTGGGTATGCACTACGAGGTCCTCCTGAAGGGGAAGAAATACAGGAATCTCTGTATTTCACGGGGTTGCTTGAAGGTGACACCTTGGTCAAGGTACATAATGCTTGGAGCAAAATTCACCGAAAGGGGAAAGTCTTGCTAGGAAAGAGCAACAACAAGGCCTTTGATTCGTACGTGACTTGGATTCGAGAAAGGGCTGCCAAGTTTCTAATGCCGTTTCCTGCCGTGGAACCATTGTATCATCCCGTGTACAAAGATCCTACTACCGTTGATATTCAAAAATTAAACCAGGTACTCCAAGAGAAGGAAGAGCTACGAAAGGCCAACGAAGAGTTGGAGAAGGAGATCACTCAACTTCGGAAAGAGAAAAGCGAAGCCGTTTATACCTGCAAGAAGCAGACTGAGATGATCAACCGTCTAGGCTCCAACCTGACCAAGGAGACTAATGCTAGGGAACGTCTGGGATTGGACCTCAAGTCAGTGCATGGCGTGTTGACAACCAAGAAACAGGATCTGAACAAAGTGTATCGGAAGCTAACCCAATACGAGAGGGTTTGGAGCAGCACCATAGCCAAGTACAAAGAACGGGAAGAAAAGATGAAGCAGCGAGTAGCCGAGCTGGAAGCTCAGATTATGGTGAGAGACGAGAGTACGGAGGCTGAAGCCTCCCTGCAACATGACGTCCAGTATAGATTGGCTGAGGCTGAGGCGATTCTGCAAGATTCTCAACTCCGAGCTGATGCTAAGAGAAGAAGAGTCAAGAACCATTCTGAAGAAGGTATTTCTAGGAGCGTTGCCGAGAACCTCCCAAAGTCCATCAGTCAGAAGGACCTGCTGACCCAGGGTTTGCTTACTTAGTCAGATCACTCCACTACAAAGAAGTTGATAGAAGATTTTCGTGCCCGTGGCCGCGCCTGATCTTTTGTATCTTTCTTTGTACATTTTTATGCATTGATATGTTGATCACCGCCAGGTCTGTTGGTTGGGGTCATGCCTTATTGCTTCAGTTGTATGTAATTACAGTTGTACGCTACCCAAGCGGGCTTTTCAGATGAATATATGAGGATTTCTTTTCCATGATTGGATCATAGACTTTATTTGTCTCGGAAGCTAGGATCGGGGGGATCTCCCCAAGGCACAGACACACATTTGCATTTGCATGAAGTATTTGCATAACGAGCACCTTGTCGTTTTTCTTTCTGACCCTTTGTGTATGGAGGTTATTCCAGGATTGATCGAAGACCGATCCACTGCTATCCGACCAGAGCGAATCAAGCTAGAGCAATGGAACAGGTGCAGACTGACGTCCAGGAACTCCGAGAGAGGATGGACCGCTTCATGGAGCTCATGCAAGTGGTTGCCAATGGCCAAGACCAGCTCAGAACATTGGTCCAGCCTCTGATCTCAAGGGTTGACAACAACGGTATACTTCATGGTGGGAGCGTTCCGACCCCTCCGCCTATTGAAACTCCTCATAATGGCATCCCCGTGACCGGGGGGAATGGAAGTGGTAACGGTAATGTGATCACTAACATCGAGCTCAATGGTAATACGACTGGCGTCGACAATGGAAATTTTGAAGCTAATGGCAATGTTGGACTGGGCAACGACAACACAGGCGCTGGAAATCTGTATGGGCCTCAGCCATGGCTAAAAGATCGTCAAGAAGATTTGTTCTCACAGAGGAGTGCTGAAGGAGAACTGACTGCTGAAGCAAGTCTGAGGTTTAAGGCACTCGAGGACAAAATGAGGAATTTCGAGAACCTGAACACTATGGGGGTCGACATGACCAAATTGGGATTGATTTCTGATTTCAAGGTGCCTCCCAAATTCAAGGTACCCGACTTTGAGAAATACAAGGGCACCACTTGCCCTCGTGTCCACTTAAGGTCCTACTACCGAAAGATGTCCGCTCACTCTGAAGATGAGAAGCTGCTGATGCACTTCTTTCAGGATAGCTTGTCCGGGCCATCCTTGGAATGGTACATGAGTTTGGAACCCACCAGTCTGCGCACGTGGAAGGAACTTGCTGAGGCCTTTGTACACCATTACCAGTATAACAGTGACTTGGCTCCGAACCGGGTTCAACTGCAGAACTTGTCGCAGAGGAATAACGAAGGGTTCAAAGAATACGCCCAGCGATGGCGTGAACTAGCAGCTAGGGTCCAGCCGCCGATGGTTGAACGAGAGCTCGTTGAGATGTTTGTAGCCACTCTCCCGGGGGTCTATTACGAGAAATTGGTCAGCAGTATGTCAGGAAGTTTCTCTGATCTCATCATTACTGGCGAGCATGTTGAGAATGGGATCAAATTGGGAAAGATTTAGGGTGTTGATCTACCCTCAGCTGGAGGAGGAAAGAAACCCTATGGTAACAAAAGGCGTGAAGGAGAAACGAGCGCCGTGTCCAACGCTCGAAGAAAGGGTAAGGGCCAGCGCCAGCAGGTGGCTAGCATAACCATCCTTGCTGTCCAACAACCCCAGCCACAGCAGCAGCCGCAGCCAAATCAACAAGGGTACAGAAAGTATCAGAACCGGGCACCTCTGTCAAGTCGTCACCTCGAGACGCCGCCCATGTCTTATGCTCAGCTGTTACAAACTCTGCTTCAGTTACAACTAGTCCAGAAGAGAACCCTGGCTCCCTTGACAGGGGAACCTCCGCAGGATTATGATGCAAATGCAACATGTGATTTTCACTCAGGGGCACCCAGCCACACGATAGAAAATTGCAAAGCCTTCAAGCACAAGGTGCAAGATATGGTGTGTCGTTACTGCAAAAATCGGCGCCGGCTATGACAGAAGAGTCGCCACCATGCGTTATTTATCCCAAAGGAGGGAAAGGAAACACTCGAAGTAAACCTAACGCAAAGATGGGAAAGGAATGGTCATCGCAACCAAATCCTGGATTCGGGAGTCGGTTACGCAAGGGGAAGGTATTAGCACCCCTCACATCCGTCGTACTCGACGGGATCCACGCTTGTTTTCTAATACGGATTGTTATTCTATCTACTCTATAGTCTGGGGTTAAAAGAAAAGAAAATGACTCGGCAAAGTATCGCACTTTATGCCTACGTATTCCCGTCTGGAACGAGAAATCAGAGTCAACGTAGTTCGCCTACCTACAGGAAAGGAGGGGAAGGTTGCTCGCTAGGATACAGCATCCTATGTCTACGTACTTTCATACAGCATGAAAGATCAGAGCAAACGTAGTTCGGGCCACGGAAGACACAGATTTGTCTGACTGTTTTTTATCTTTCTGAAAAGGTTTTCTCCTGATTACGGGTCCAAGCGGACAAAAATGACGTTTTGATGTTTGTTTTCAGTCTTTTACGCAAGAACTATTTTTTATGATGTTTGCAATCTCTGACGCACTAGAGACTATGACTTGAGAGTGACTACGTCGTATGTCACCCTAGGGGTAACACACTAAGCAGTCAGATTACTGAAGAGTGACCCTCCAGCAACCCTCTCTCAAATAGCTTAAGGCTCGTAGCGTACGACATCGATTATCCTTATTACTGTGTTTTGAATTGTTTGAGATAGAAGAGAAAGAACTCTAAAAACCTAGGGTTGAAAAGCGAATCAAAACTAACCTAATGTTATCATGCATGGGTTAACACCTAATGTCCGTCATATTTCTCTCTTGTTCAGAGAAAAACAGAGATCCTAAGGGATAAACAGCAAAAGAAACATATATATACAGTAAACAGTAAAATGCATGAGATGCAGCAGTACAAGCGAGGCAACAGAGTCCCACTCAACCTCGAACCTGGGAAAACAATAAGCAAAGTGAAATAGCTTCACTTCAAACCTAAGGGGCAAGCTGGACAAGCCAACATTCAATACAGAAAGAGAAATAAAAAACCAACACCAGCTCTGACAGCAACACCAGCTCCTACAGCAACAGCTCTGACAGCTACAGGCAAGACCCCATTATCCATCTTCAATGATCCCCAAGCTTGAGATAAGCCCTTATCTTCAAAGAATCTCCAAGCTCTGGCAAGCACTGAACCCCAACAAGTAAACAGCTTCAAAAAGCAGCAGGACCCTAATCTTCAACAGATACCCAGCTTTGACAGGCACAAGCTTCATCTTCACCAATCTTCAATCCACTTCTTATCTTCAATGGTCTTATATCTTCAAGGCAAACACTCACAGGAGAGAATCATTTAACAGATTAAGTTGAAATGTTAAGAGGCTTATTGATAACCCAAGGAAACCACTAAGATCCTAACATAGCAAGTGAAAGGTATCCTCAAGGTTCTACCCAACCAAAGCATGCTCTACATCCCTCCTAAGGAGAGATGGAACTTCTCTGGGGGACCTTGTGTCATAGGATGGAATAGAGGCACAAGAATCTCTCTATGTTTGAAAGAAGAAATCAGTCTAACCTAAAGCTCTCCTTATATCTCCTATCTCCTAAGTCTTCAAGGAGAGGAATCCTCATACATCAAGCTCTATCCGTTGTCTTCAATCATCATCCAAGGTCTTCATTAGCTCCAACAAGCAAAGACCAAGCCCAACACCCAATTGAAATGCCCCAAACCAAGCAAACAAGCCAAATGCCCCAAGGGGGAAGCACACAAACATCAAACAAGTTGCAAAAATCAAAGGAAATAGCAATACTCCTCATAAAATCCTAGATTAATTTCTAAGGGAACCTAACTATATACCCTATACCCCACATAAACCCCAAGGCCTAAATCAAACCCTAAGTCACCAAACTATGCCATAATACTACACCTAAGTGGTGTAAAACCCTAATCCTAGCACCCTAAAGTTCATTACTCAAAACTAACCTAAATTTCATCATAAAAATATGAGAAAAATATCTAAGGTAGCATATATCTCTAATCTAATCAATCCAACAAGAATCAACTCAAAAACATTCACCAATCTCTGATACTAAATTCAGAAAAATAAGGTATCAAACAAATACAAAATAAAAGCAATAATATTGTAAAATATGCCAGAAAATAAAAAATGCATGAATTAATGTTTTTATTAAATTCTAGAAACCCTAAGGAAAACAAGGAAAAAATTCTCATCCAAAAATGATCTTTTTTCAATTTATTATGAATTTTTTATTAACTATGTCAAAACCATAAAAATGATGAAAAATAAAATAAAAAAGGGAAAGGGGCGTGACAAATAGCAAGTGGAATAGGTTCAATATCCAGGATGGGCCCATATGGGGGTGCGTATAGGAAGCGCGTGCTAGGCCCAATTTACTTCAGAAAATAAAATGAAAAATCAAATGGAAAATAGAAAAAGGTTCGTGTGAATAGCAATGTTTTTACGTTGGTTTCTCAATGGGCCTCCAAACTGGGGTGCTAGTAGCAAGATCTCACTAAGCCCAATCAACTCAGAGTTAATGAAACGGGGCGTTTCATGCTCTCAAACTCCTTCACAAATTTTCATCAATCCTGGCCGTTAGATCATGGTTGAGTTAAAGGTCCACTATTGATCCAAGGGCGCCAGGTTCATCTTCTCCAAATTTCAAACGTGGGAGGGAAAAACACAGACGGTGGCCGGCGGTGGAGCCACCGTCGTCACCAAACCTCAGTTCCCTTAATCCCCATCAAAACCCTAACCTAAATACATCATCCTGCTCGTTTTTCCACAAGGAACTCAACCATACCTTCTAATTATGTTGAAACCTTCTCTTTCTCAAAACACGACTGCATGTTCAGAAAATGCTTCACCAAAAAAATATCACCAAACTCAAAATTGAGAGGCCTAACATCATCCCCATGCTACACTGAGCAAAATCCACTATCAAGCTAGGTCTATATCATCAAGAATCACCAGATACGAGCCTCACCAGAAAATGTGATCAACCTAATTTTGTATCTAAAACGTGCCAATTGTTACCAGAATCCACCTAGCCATGTTCTACAATGAATATCACCATCTAAAACCTAAGGAAACCTCATGAATCGAGCCATAGAAATAAGTTTACATACCTGCAAATCTTGGATGAACAGAGTGGTAAAACCTCTAAATCAAGCTCCAAGATCTTCCAGACACGTTCTATGATCAATTACCAAGCTTCTGTATGCATCAATTGGAGTTGAATCTTCTTGAATTGCCAAATCCGATTCTGACTTGCAAGAGATGAATTCCAAGTGCAATCTCACGATTCTTCCACGATCTTGATCAGCAATCTATCTGGAATCAATCACCAACACATGATCAAGCTTCAGAGTGCAAGAATTTGGATTGAAACCTCTCCAATTTGTGTAACCGATTTGGATTTGCAAGATGAAAACTCAAAACTCAATCTCTCCAATCTCCCTCAATCTTCACCAACCAATGCCTTGAACCTCTTCTAATACTTATATAGAACATGAATGAAAGCTCTAGAAACTTCTGGATTGATCCAATGAGAAGTTCCATATCTCTTGCATTTGAAAATATCATGAGAAACTCATACATGGCAGCTGAGTTCTAAGCTTGCATTTGCACCTCATTCTGATCCAATTTCTCCTTAGATGACATATTGAAGGGATTAGCAAGGGTTAAGGCTTTGGTTAAGCTCCAAAGAGTGGTTTTGCTTAAGTGACTTATGATGTAAGTAACCACTTTACAAAGGAAGTCATGGAATTATCCCTCAACTCAAAAATGTGGCAATGTCATTGTTTTCAAAATATGTTTTCCAATCAATTTGGTATGTCATATGGCTTGGTTTGGACCTATAGCTCAAAAATCCCAATTTTCATCCTTGGTTCATTTAAAATTCACCCTTATTTTAGGCCATTTTTGCAATTTTGTGATACAAGCCCTTCCAAGTTCTCATGACTTCTTTCCTAGCACCATAACATCATTTTAAGCACATCTCATGTTGAACATGTTTTCATTTGAGGAGTGGAAGATGGAGATTTTGACCTATGTTTAAAAATGACCTATAATCATCAATACCCAAAATACCCCTGGATTGCTAAGACCATAACTTGAGTTCCACACATCTTCTTGAGGACTTCTAGTACTATATGGAAATCTAAGATCATGATCTACAACTCTTATGTTGGCCAAGAATCCATTTGAAAATTCCTTGATGGGCAAAAGTTGCTTGGAAGTCAAGTGACTTTCACAGATAAATTTCAGTGTCCTCTGATGACCCATAAATTGCAAGAACCATAACTTGAGTTCCACAAATCTTCTTGAAGACTTCTAGTACTCAAATTAAAGCTATTGAGAAGCTCTACAAGTTTCATGTTTGCCAAGAATGTATTTGAATCTGGCATTTTGACTTATCTGGCTTGGAAGTTAGGCCTAAATTAGGGGATTTTACACTGAAACCCTAATTTGGCAACTCCTCCTACTCTTGATTCTCTTTGATTTATCCTTGGCACAATACCACACATGTATCAACATATAAATTCATGAATCCCACAACCTCCACTTAAGCCTTGATGCTTTTCAATCACTCAGTTGACCTAGGGTTGACCTAGGGTTGACCCAGATGAAACCCTAGTTGACTGCACTTCAATTGTGGCTCTTGTGCTTGAATCAATGAATTGTCTCATTTTCAATATGACCCTCTAGGCATTTCATAAGCTTTGTACACATTCCATACCCTTAATTCATATCTCATACCTCCATTGATGACCCTCAATACACCTCAACTTAGGAGAGAAATCCACCTGTTGATACTCAAACTTCTCAAAGCTTCAAACATTTCTTGATGACTTGGATGTTCGTCAGCTTGAATAAGGCCCCTTGATGTGCTTCTTTAGATAAGGATGGCACTTGATCCCTTGTTGGATGCCTTGCTATGTTATTCTATGCAAATGATTAGATTATGTACATGATTTAATATACAAATGATAATGCAATTAAAACATAAATCAGATGAAATAGGTTGAGCAAATTTTAGGATGCAACAGCTGCCCCTATTCAAACGGCTTGGACCCGACTGGGTGAAGAGCGAACGGCCTTCAAACAATCAAGGTACGAGACGGTTGAATACCAAGAACCTGGAAATTTGCCAACCGCAGAAATAAACTGCACAAACTGCTTGGAGAACAACATCCGCTGCCTGGATCTGGTTGTTACGGCAACAAACTGATCAATTAGCGACCGTGCTGGGGATTATTTTCATCAGCCCGAAAAAGATTCTATCATCGCGGGGATATAACTTTGTCCATGTTAAGACGCTACATTCTTCCAACAAAAAAAAATCCTGACGACTTCGCTGGGGAAACATTTATGTTCAATCACAGGGAATTTATCTGCCCATCCCTACGGGAAAATCATCTGTCTGAACACAAGAAACCCCGTCCGTCTACATCATATGGGAAAAGCCATCTGCCTGATTACAGGAACCTCCATCCGCCTGCTTCATACGGGAAAAATCTGAATACCATTTCTCTGCCTACCTCTGCAGTAGCTAACTCCATTGGTCCAGCCCACAAACAACTTTGAGGAGGACCCTACTGGGGTCAGTAACACGAGGAAATCACGGCGACTTCCTTAGGGAAAATACTTTTATCACATATCGGAACACAACTCACATACTCTGTCTATCATGGGAGAATCATCTATTTGGGTACCGGGAAATTACTCTGCCTGCTTCATACGGGAAAATCCATCTTCCTGATACTTATAGGAAAACACAACACATCTGTCTGGTTCATAAAGGAAAGTTCATCCGCCTGCTTCATACGGGAAAATATAGCACATCTGCCTGATTCTTACAGGAAAGTTCTTCCGCCTGATTCATACGGGAAAATATAACACATCTTCCTGATTCTTACAGGAAAGTTCTTCCGCCTTATTCTTACGGGAAAAGATAACACATCTGCCTGGTTCATACAGGAAAGTTCTTCCGCCTGATTCTTATGGGAAAAGATAACACATCTGCCTGGTTCATACAGGAAAGTTCTTCCGCCTGATTCTTACGGGAAAAGATAACACATCTGCCTGGTTCATATAGGAAAGTTCTTCCGCCTGATTCTTACGGGAAAAGATAACACATATGCCTGGTTCATACAGGAAAGTTCTTCTTCCTGATTCTTACGGGAAAAGATAACACATCTTCCTGGTTCATACAGGAAAGTTCTTCCGCCTGATTCTTACAGGAAAAGATAACACATCTGCCTGGTTCATACAGGAAAGTTCATCCGCCTGATTCTTACGGGAAAAGATAACATTGGATATAGCTTCCTAGCCTGTTCGCGGTTGTAGCTAACTCCACTAGGGATATTCTGAAAATAACTTCCCGACACTCATTTCGACGACAAGTGACCTCTTCTGAAATTTTGATTTATGAAACCCCGAAATGCTGCCGCAACAGCAAACCTGAAGAAAAATACTCCGCTGGTCGGATAAGAGAAACTTCGACCATTAACTCTATGGGGAATGATAACAAGAACTGTGTCATCATATGTCTCACGGTGAGACCCTGATAGTCTAGTGATAAACCTGAATTATAACTTCATACTCCTGCTGAGAAACACACCTGAAAACAAAAGGTTAACCAACCTGATTTATGTTTCATAATGTGTATGTCTGATAATGGCGTAATGCTCCATACGGCATGGAAATGCTACGCGTTTGTGGGTAGATGCAAACATGATAATGTATGCAAATGCAAATGCAGGTTCAGGCTGCTGGGGAAAACTATGACAAGCTTGCTTCATCAACACGGCTGTTGAGGACAAATACCCTCCTATTGGGGATGAACGGGTATCGCGAAGTATTCTGGCAAAATAAATGCCGAAGATACAACCAACTCTGTCGGGGAGAGATTACACACCGATTTCCACTGGGAGGAAAGAATAACCTGCTGGGAAGATTAACTCAGTTGGGGGAGAATCAACCCTTCTGGGGGACGATTGTCTGGGTACAGTTTACAAATTCGGAACTACCACTCCGCTGGGGATAATCATCCTGACGAAAGCATGACGACCTGCGGTGCGAAAGAAAACCATCTTCGTTGGGGATAACCCTTCTGAACTTACTATCTTGGTTATGTGCCATGGAAATCCTCCCAGCTGGGAATTGAATGCGCACATACTCGACTCTCTGGGGAGTATAACCTCTGCAAGGGACACTGATCTTGTCTTGCTGGGATGTCCTGTGGACAATTTCCATGACGATACTCTTCTGGGGAAAATAATCCTTCCTTCGGTAAAGGGTACTCATCATCTCAACCTCTGGGGATGAGGTGTGACCTGCATGGGGATTAGCGTCACACAAAGTCAAGTCTTTCATCACGAGCCTCCGGCTGGGGCCATAATTTTCTGATCGTTTGCTTCAAAGGTGAGAACCCTGCAAAACACAAACGAGGCGACACAAATCTATACAACCAACTCTATCCAGGTTAGCGTCCGTGACATTACTTCAGTCAATTCGAAGTTTTATCAATCATTGGCAAGGGCCAGCAAAGTTATGCACATGCAAGTTCATCGGAACATTGGCGTTTTCCACATACAAAACAGTAAAGCACAAACATCAAATACTGAATAACATGTTTTATTAATAGCAGGCCCCTGAATAGGCAAAGTTTTGTACACCGGATGCAACTCCTGAAAAGAGGAAGTTACGCACACACACATACATATATGCACAAAAAGCATAAAATACAAAACAAATCGAATTTGTACACATGTCGGCAACGTGGTGCAGACAAACATCGTGAGCTGATCCTCCTATGACTCGCCTGACTCTGGCGCTTTCCCGGTATTCAATTTTCGGACGAGATTGTGTTGGATAAACGAACCCTCAGGTACTCCCAAACCACTAAGCACTGTTGTATCAGATCCGGACCGCAGTCATTTGCTTTTTCAATCCCTAACTTTTGCGTGAATCGCCCTTTGCGGGTTTTCAATTCACCGGGATACCCTTTTTTTCCGAAGTCGCCCTTTGCAGGTTTTCAACTTCGCGGGTGTACATTTTTTTCAATTTTATCCCTAACTTTTGCCCGAACCTTTTATTCATTTTTTACGGTTCGCCAGGATGCCCCATTTTTGCCTGGACTCTCTTTTTACTGTCCAGCGGGTCACTTTCAAGCAAAGTATTTTTTAACTGCGTCCGAATTCACAGGCGATGTAAAGTCTTCACCATCTATGGTAGATAGTAGCAAGGCTCCTCCAGAGAAGACTTTCCTGACAACGTAGGGCCCTTCGTAATTGGGGGTCCACTTGCCCTTGTGATCCGTTTGTGGTGGGAGAATCCTCTTCAGTACAAGGTTGCCCGTCTGAAAGCTTCGAGGGTGTATCTTCTTATCATACGCTTTCTTCATCCGGCTCTGGTACAACCGACCGTATGCTAGAGAAGCTAGCCTCTTCTCGTCCATTAAGTTGAGCTGATTTAGTCTATCTTTAACCCATTCTGCCTCGTCAAGTTGGACATCTCGTAAAACCCTCAATGAAGGAATCTCAACCTCCAACGGTAACACTGCCTCCATTCCGTATACCAATGAAAAGGGGGTTGCCCCGGTTGATGTGCGTACCGTCGTACGATAACCGTGCAAAGCGAAAGGTAGCATCTTGTGCTAGTCCTTATATGTCACAACCATCTTTTGGACAATCTTCTTTATGTTCTTGTTGGCCGCTTCAACAGCGCCATTCATCTTGGGTCGGTAAGGAGAAGAGTTATGATGCTCAATCTTGAAATTCTGGCACAGCTCTTTCATCATCTTGTTATTCAAATTCGAACCGTTGTCGGTGATAATCCGCTCAGGGATTCCATATCTGCAGATAATATCTCGTTTGATAAATCTGGCGACCACTTGCTTGGTGACATTGGCATATGATGCTGCTTCCACCCACTTGGTGCAGTAATCAATTGCCACCAAGATGAACTGGTGTCCGTTGGATGTCGTAGGCTCGATCTTTCCAATCATATCAATTCCCCACATCGAGAACAGCCACGGTGATGACATCACGTTCAGAGGACTTGGGAGTACATGGACCTTGTCCGCATAAATTTGGCATTTATGACACCTCTTTGCAAACTTGAAACAGTCTGTTTCCATAGTTAGCCAGTAATAACCTGCCCGCAACAGTTTTCTCGTCATAGCATGGCCGCCAGCATGTGTACCAAACATACCCTCATGTATCTCTTCCATGAGCAACTTCGCTTCTTTCTCATCTACACAGCGTAGCAACACCAAGTCGTTGTTTCTTTTGTATAGTACACCGTCTGGATTCAGATAGAAATTGCCAGCCAATCTCCTGAGAGTCTTCTGATCTCGACTGGATGCCCCAGCCGGATACTCCTGGTTCTTCAGGAAATTCTGGATGTCAAAGTACCATGGTTTACCGTCGGGAGCCTCGTCGATGGCAAATATGAAGGCAGGCCTATCGAGCCGAGAGATAACAATCCGGGGAGCCTCGTCCCAGAAGTTAACTTTATACATCGAAGACAATGTCGCCAGGGCGTCAGCCATTTGATTTTCTGCTCGCGGCACATGATACAATTCCACCTTGTCAAAGAAAGGCAACAATCTCCTTGCATAATTCATATATGGTATCAAATTGGGCTGACGTGTCTCCTATTCTCCTTTAATCTGATTCACCACTAGAGCTGAGTCTCCGTACACCTCCAGATGCTTGATTCGCAAATCAATAGCTTCTTCCAGACCCATGATGCAAGCCTCATATTCAGCCTCATTATTGGTAACAGGAAAGGTCAATCGGGCAGTAAAGGGGATGTGCGACCCCTGAGGAGTGGTGATAATTGCCCCTATTCCGCTACCATATGAATTTAAAGCTCCGTCAAATATCAACTGCCACTTGGAACCCAACTCTGGTCCTTCGTCCGGCAACAGTTCTTCACAATCTTTCATCTTCAGGTACATGATATCCTCGTCAGGAAAATCAAACCTCATCGATTGGTAGTCCTCAACAGGCTGCTCCGTAAGGTACTCTGACAGGACGCTACCTTTAATAGCCTTTTGCGATACATACTGAATATCATATTCTATTAACACCATCTGCCATCGGGCAATTCTTCCGGAGAGTGCTTGCTTCTCAAACACGTATTTGATTGGATCCATCTTTGAAATTAGCAGGGTTGTATGATTTAGCATGTATTGCCTCAAACATTTGGCGGCCCAGGCTAGCGCGCAACACGTCTTCTCGAGCATTGAGTATCTGGACTCACAGTCCGTAAACTTCTTACTCAAATAGTAGATCGCATGCTCTTTGCGTCCGGTCTCGTCGTGTTGACCGAGAACACAACCCATACTTTCCTCAAGAACCTTCAAATACGTAATCAACGGTCTCCCGGCCACTGGGGGTATCAAAACAGGAGGTTCCTGCAAGTATTCTTTTATCTTGTCGAACGCCTTTTGACAATTTTCATTCCAGGTCACAACCTGGTCTTTTTTCAGCAACTTGAATAACGGCTCGCACATCGCAGTTAGGTGAGATATGAACCAAGCGATGTAATTCAACCTCCCTAAAAATCCACGCACTTCTTTTTCTGTTTTAGGCGTCGGCATTTCTTGTATTGCTTTTATTTTTGCAGGATCAACCTCTATTCCTTTTTCGCTCACGATAAACCCCAGCAGTTTACCCGATCTCACCCCGAAGGTGGACTTATTAGGGTTCAGTCTCAACCTGAACTTCTTGAGCCTCTTGAACAGTTTCAGCAGATTAACCAAATGCTCCTCTTCCGTCTAGGATTTGGCAATCATATCATCAACATAAACCTCGATCTCTTTATGCATCATATCGTGAAAGAGGGTCGTCATAGCACGTTGATATGTTGCCCCAGCGTTCTTCAATCCGAAGGGCATCACTTTGTAACAAAATGTTCCCCAGGGGGTAACGAAGGTAGTCTTCTCCATGTCTTCTGGCGCCATCTTAATCTGATTATAGCCCGAGAAGCCATCCATGAAGGAGAATACAGAGAATTGAGCAGTGTTATCAACCAGTACATCGATGTGAGGAAGTGGAAAGTCATCTTTCGGGCTCGCCTTATTCAAATCACGGTAGTCTACACACATTCGCACTTTACCGTCTTTCTTTGGCACTGGCACAATATTAGCGACCCATGACGGATATTTGGTAACAACTAGGAAACCAGCATCCCACTGTTTTTGGCATTCCTCCTTGATCTTCACAGCCATGTCCGGTCGGGTTCTTCGGAGTTTCTGCTTAATAGGCGGACATTCCTCTCGCAGTGGCAGACGGTGAACAACCATATCCGTATCCAACCCTGGCATATCCTTGTACGACCAAACAAATATATCACTATACTCTTTGAGCATCTCAACCAACCTTTGCTTGACGTCGCTCTGCAGCGCGGCCCCTATACGGATATTTCTCACAACCTCTTCTGACCCCAAATTGATAATCTCGATGACTTCCTCATGAGGCAGAATGATTCTTTCTTCTTGTTTCAATAACCAGGTCAACTCTTCTGGTACTTCGCCATCTTCCACAATCTCTTCCTCAGCCTGAAATACCGGGTGCTCGAAGTCGAAGTGAGACATAGGCGGTTCATAGATGTCATCTGAAATAGTAATCCTGCAAAGGAAATGGTTAAATGCTTCAAAACACGTACAAAGCAAATAACCACATTGCCATTTTATTGTAAAAGATAAAAAACAGGAAAAAACAGGGATCACAACATTTGTATATGAAAAACGCCTTTATTTCATGATTAAACAATGTAATGTACATAACCAAATGGCCTTAAGCAAAATCACTATGCCCCGGGTAGGGCACAGGATTATTCAACAATTAAGAAAACAAATCATTACTGTTTAGTTGTCACAGGAACAGTTTCCCGGATAGACCAATTGCAGAGACTTTGTCCTGGCACGCTTGGCTTGATCCATGCGTTCATGTCATAGTCGCTATCTCCGTCTTCAGAATCGGAAACAGCATTGATAGTCTCGAAGCTCACCCCATTTGGTGTAATGGTTATCGGCCCTCTGAACTTGGGTGCTCCTGAAGAGGATGTTGATGACGAAGGATGATATCCAAGCCCGAACCTGTCGTTCTTCACGGGAATCTCCAATACCTGACCCCAGCCCTTGGTTTTGCCTGCCTGCACTAGAGCTTGAGCCTCTTTGTAGGACGACACTGCCACATCTGATACTGTACTAGGCACTGGAACTTTGTCTTTAATTCGCAACCCCTCGAATGCTTGACACAGTGTTTTGTGTATTTCACCGTCGACCTCGACGTATTTGAACGAAGACAAATGGCTAACCAGAATATCTTCCTCTCCACAAACAGTGACGACACTATCCCCCACCATATACTTCAGCTTTTGGTGTAACGTGGACGTGACTGCCCCGGCAGCATGAATCCATGGGCGCCCAAGAAGGCAACTATACGCTGGCTGGATGTCCATTATATAGAATTCAGTTTCAAATATTTCAGGCCCCACCTGCAACGGTAATGTTATCGATCCGAAAACCGACCTCCTCGTTCCATCGAACGCCCTCACCACTAAGTCACTGGGCGTGCATATAATCCCCCTGATATCTAACTTCATCAAGGCCTTCTTCGGTAGCACATTCAGGCAGGATCCAGTGTCTACTAAAACGTGGGACATGACCGTGCCCCGACATTCTACTGACACATGCAATGCCATATTATGCTCTCGCCCTCTCGGAGTCAAATCAAAGTCTGTGAAGCCCAAACTGTGCCCCGCATTGACATGCGCCATCACCCCTTCTAACTAATTAACAGAAACTTCTTGAGGAACAAACGACGTGTCTAGAATCTTCAGCAAAGCGTTCCGATGGGCCTCGGAACATGACAGTAATGATAGGATGGAAATTTTTGACGGCGTTTGTTGGAGGTGCTCAACGATTTTGTAATCACTTTTACGAATGAGCCTCATAAACTCCTCCACATCCTTAAGTGACGTTTCCTTTTCATTCGACTGAGAAGGACCACCCTCAGCTACCTTGGCTTTGCCCTTAGCCAATCTTTCTGCCTCTACCTCGGGCGACGTGAAGATTCTTCCGCTTCTGGTCATACCCCCTGTTCCGACAACATTATCTACAACCCCAGCTGGTTGTCCATTGACTTCAATTCTCTCACCGTTGCAATATACCTCCAACCCGTAAGTCCACGGCACTGCTTTAGTACTCTTAAAAGGAACTGGTCCTGCCTTGGTAATTGTGATCGTCGGCCGCCTGGCGGGCGCCGTTATCGTTATTGTTTTCTCGGAATTGTCACCGTTGCAACATCGTTCAGCTTATCACACAACGCCTCTACAGGATTTTCAACCGCGGTTCTATCAAATTGCAAGGTACCTTCATCCATCATAGCCTGAATGCCCTGCTTCAAATTATTACAACCCTCCGGCTGGGTCCAACAATCTAAGCAAAACTCATCACAACCCGGGAATACACCCCCTTTTAGCAACCTGCTTTTAATCTCGCCCAACGGTGTCTTCAGCTCATTGAGATCCATCACTAGATTCAGATTCTCTTCTGTCAAGATGGCGTTTGCCCCATGATTAGGCATAGGCTGTTGTACAATATTTGGACCCACCTGTCCAAAGTTAATAGCTTTGCTATCCAATAAATCCTGAACTTTATGTTTAAATGCCTGACAAGCTTTTATATCATGCCCGGGTGCCCCGGAATGGAACTCGCAATGCTTGTTGGCGTCATATCCGTAAGGAAGTACTGCCCCTGTAGGCGATGCCAAAGTCCTCTTTTCATCCAAGTTCAACCCTAGCAGGGTCTGGAGGAGTTCTGCATACGTGGAAGGAGGTGAGTCGAACACTCTTTTCGCTCTCGCGTTCTGTACCCTTCTCTGGCCAGGATTCTGTCCTTGCTGTTGTTGTGGTTGTTGTTGTTGTTGATGTCTTTGTTGAGGAAGCGGGATAGTGACACTAGCTATCTGTTGCGGCTGAACATACTGATTTCTTCCTCTGCCCCTGCCCCTGCCACCAAACACGGCACTAGTATCACCCTGCCGTCTACCACCAAATGCTTTTCTGGCACCTCCTGTTGAAGTAGACTCAATTGCTTGGAACCTTCCAACCTTAATCCTGTTTTCGATCATCTCCCCCATGAGAATCAAATCTGAGAAACTGCTCAATGACACACTAAACAATTTTTCGTAGAACACCCCCGTAAATGTCCCAATGAACATATCATTCATCTCCCTTTCAATTAAAGGAGGATGCAACCTTGCTGCCATATCGCGCCATCTTTGCGCATACTCTTTAAAGCTTTCACCGTTGTTCTGTGACAAACCCTGCAATTGGACCCGGTTTGGCGCCAGATCGCTGTTGTATTTGTAATGTGTCACGAAAGCATCAGCCAACTGCTTCCAGGTTTTGATCTGCGTGGGTTCCAGCCCCATATACCATTCAAGTGAAGGTCCTGACAAGCTATCCTGAAAGAAATGCATGAGCATCCTTTCATCGTCTGAATACGCGGACATCCTTCTGTAATAAGAGCGGACATGGACCTTAGGACAGGTGTCCCCTTTGTATTTGTCAAAAGTGGGAGCCTTGAATTTCAACGGCACCCTCAGTCCTGGTACCAAGCCCATTGTAGTCATATCCAAACCGGTGGAGTTCTGATTCACTACCCCCTTCATTTGTTCTTCAAGCATTCTGATCCTCTGCACAGGATCAACATGTCCTTCAAATCCCACACCTCTTCAAGAAAAGGCGTCCTCCTGGCAGTCTTCGCCCCAATTCACATTTCCATTTTCATACCCGTCATAACCAGTATTGCGACCAAACCCTTGCTGATTTATCATGGGACCTCGTCCCCCGTTACCGAAACCCTGGTTGACCCTAATAGGTCCAAACCCAGTGTTGATAGGAATCACCCCAGCACCATTCATATTACCAAATCCACCATACCCTTGGATAGCGTTACCAAAACCATCGTAACCGAAACCCTGAGCGTTGAAGACGAATTTCCCGTCCTGATTGACGTAATCAAATCCCTGATCATTATAGCTGAAACCATTGTTGCCGAAACCATTACCGCCATTGTTGTTACCACCGCCTTGGTTGGCGTCCCCAAATCCAACATTGTTAACAACAGTCTCATTTCCATTTCCTGTGTTGCCGTCGCCAGCGCCAGCGTCATTGTTTACGACCACAACCGGTGGGGTCACTACAGGTGGAACCACAGGCGTAGGGGGCCCATCCTCTGGAATAGTTTCAACGTGCGCAGAATTGTGGTCATTGTTGCCATTCCCATTAGTCCGCGTCAGCAGCGACTGTACCAAAGTCTGGAGGCTCTCCTGGCCCTTAGCAATGTTCTCCATTGCTTGCATGAACAGGTTTTGCTTCTCGCGGATTTCCTGCATCTCCACTTGGACTTGATCCATGATTCTCTTGCAGTAGTTTCGGGTTGAGTAGCGGTGGACTCTTTGTTCGTCAATCCTAAAAAAACCTGAAGATGCAGGAAATAAGATATAAATTTAAGAATACCGGTCATGCAATATGAATGCAGATGCAATTGTGTAAATATGCTACAGGTTATATTCCCCCCGATTCTAGTTTCGGAGAGAAGGCCATCATGACAGTGGAGTCCCCATCAAGCAAGCAAGGAATCAGAAAACCCTCATATATAAGCGAATGCCAAGAGGCTGAGTACAAGAGTACAACTGAATACAACTGAAGAGACCTCCGCCAACAAGCCTGGCGATGGTCAAAATACAAGTACAGATAACAAAGGCAAGGCAAAGATAAATCATGCCAAATGGCGTGCTCTGACGTCTTCCAATATCCTCAACGTCTCCGAATGCCCTAGTCGGGAGATCAACTCCTGTATCAGTAAGGCATGCCGCTCGGTAGTGGATCTCAGCTTTTTGGCGTCGTCCTGGTAGGTTCCTTCGCCAGAACTCTCGTCAAGTCTGTACCTCTTGGAACCGGCCTTCATTTCATAACTTCTCGGTTTCTCGTCACGGTCACTTACTCTAAGCTCAGCAGCGCTCCTAAGTGACGTCTCTTCGACAATCTTTGCGTCTTGGGCTCTAATCTGTGTCTCTAGCGTGGCAATCTGCAGCTTCAGTTCATCTTCACGCTCCTTCCGCTTGGCGAGTGTGGTATTCCACAAAGCTTCCCACTTGCTGAGACGGGAATAAGCTTTGCTTAAAAGTTCCTTCTTTGAAGTAAGCACCTTGCTGACACCGGTCAAGGCTATTCCCACTTTTTCTTTCTTGTTGGTCTCCTTCGTCAATTTTGAACCCAACCTATTAATCAATTCAGTTTGTTCCCTCACAGTGAAGGTAGCTTCATTCTTCTCATGACGCAACTGGAAGATCTCTTTCTTTAACTCATCATTGGCTTTCTTCAATTCTTTGTTTTCGGCCAACAATTTGTTATACTTCTCACTCTCTTCTGAAGTAGGTACCTCAATCATGGGAAGATACAGGGGTCCGCAGCAGGATAAGGCATCAAGGAAGTACTAGCTCTCTCGCGGATCCAAGCCAAATAAGGATCATAAGCCTTGTTGTTGCTCTTACCGAGCAAAGCTTTCCCTCTCCTATGGGTGTTAGCCCATGCATGTCTCAATCTGATCAAAACAGCCGCATCTAATAAGCCCGTGAGATAAAGAGATTCATGTATCTCCTTCTCAAGAGGAGCATCTCTCAAAGCATAATTGAACTGTCTTACTAGCAGTGAAGGGTTATAGTTAATACAGCCTTTCCGTCCGATCAAGGGGACGTTCGGAAAGCCACTGCAACTATATATAATATCAGTGCCAAGCATACTCCGACCAAACCAAATGATGTTCTCAGCAGACAGCCTCATCAACCGGGAAGACCAATCCAAAGTATCAACAGCATCAACAAAAGGCCCCGTCTTTGGAAGGTGCCCCTGGAACCACCTGTACAAGAGAGGAAGACAGCAGGAAACATTCTTGCCACGACATTTCTCATTCTTGTAGTGAATAGAATGATAAACATTGCCCAAGAGAGTAGGAATTGGATTCTTCGAGGCAAGAATCAAGAAGGCATCTAAGTCGACCAAATCTGGTATATTAGGAAACAAGACAATCCCGTAGATGCAGATAGCTAGAATGGCACTGAAGGCAACCCAACATCCACTCTTCGCGCACTGTGTGGCCTTCTCAACCAGGACATACAAGTGCAAACCGTAAGCTCCGTTCAGCTTAACCAAACCTCCGGGAAACTCAGAAGCATCTAAACTGACAATCTCAGCGAGTGTAGCCAACTCAGGCTCAGCATCAACATGTATAAAGGGCATCTGGTCTAACACAGGAACTCCCAACATAACAGAATACTCCTCCAAAGTGGGTGCCAGAACATAGTCGGGAAATAAGAAACATCTCAGCTGAGGCTCATAAAACTGCATCAAAGTATACACCCCAGTCGTCTCAAATGCTGAAGGCCTGTACAACAAACTGAACAATCTCCCATAGGCTACCCTGAACTCAGCCCTCACTCTCTCATCTGCTAGAGCAACTAATCCCAGCAAGGAACTGATATCTGGTGAATGGAACCGGTAAGCAACTGTCCTCTTCAGGGACTCCATGTCTGGCTGGAAGATATACTAGAATCAGAGGGGAATGATCACACCTGCAACATAAATACACGTTAATGAAATGCAGTCATGAAAATGCACATGCATATGCAAACAAGGGACCAAGTGCAATGCTGCCTTGTACTGAATCCTGAGGACCGTCAAATCTTCATCTCAAACCAACCACTCAAATGAACCTTGTAACCACATCTCACTAACAGAGATAAACCAGGTATTCTGAAGTCAAAGGTTTCCTGCAAACAGACCTACCTACCCCTCACAGGTATGAACTTTACTCGCAGACGAGGTACGACATCCTATGCGGGTTCAACGTCACAGACTTTCAAGAGCGATGGTACGATACCCAGAAGGTGTGGCATCATCATCCCTTGAAGCGGCCTCACTTAGTTGAATCCCAATTGATAGGTCCCCAGAGTCGACAATCCTCGGGTCAGACAACTTGTCGAGCCCTAAGGGCCAGGCAAGAAGCATCAAAGAGAATCTCGTCCGAGCGTAAATTTCGCGGCTAGTTGGTGCAAGCTAAGCAAGCAAGCTAACCACTACTCTCTACTTCTAAGTCTATGTGTAACCTCAAGCCCAGGTCCGGCATATCTCTCACTAGAGCACCCCCTCCCCACAACAACAATAACAATATAAAGCCGATAATAAAATGCGGAAAGTAAAGACAGAAAAGTAAATCTATACAGCACCCACGACGGGAAAACAAGCGCTAGGATTGACTCGCATAGGGGATATTCCTGTCCCCAGCAGAGTCGCCAGCTGTCGCTACTGCGAAAATCGGCGCCGGCTATGACAGAAGAGTCGCCACCGTGCGTTATTTATCCCAAAGGAGGGAAAGGAAACGCTCGAAGTAAACCTAACACAAAGACGGGAAAGGAATGGTCATCACAACCAAATCCTGGATCCGGGAGTCGGTTACGCAAGGGGAAGGTATTAGCACCCCTCACGTCTGTCGTACTCGACGGGATCCACGCTTGTTTTCTAATACGGATTGTTATTCTATCTACTCTATAGTTTGGGGTTAAAAGAAAAGAAAATGACTCGGCAAAGTATCGCACTTTATGCCTATGTATTCCCGTCTGGAACGAGAAATCAGAGTCAACGTAGTTCGCCTACCTACAGGAAAGGAGGGGAAGGTTGCTCGCTAGGATACGACATCCTATGCCTACGTACTTTCATACAGCATGAAAGATCAGAGCAAACGTAGTTCGGGCCACGGAAGACACAGATTTGTCTGACTGTTTTTTATCTTTCTGAAAAGGTTTTCTCCTGATTACGGGTCCAAGCAGACAAAAATGACGTTTTGATGTTTGTTTTCAGTCTTTTATGCAAGAACTATTTTTTATGATGTTTGCAATCTCTGACGCACTAGAGACTATGACTTGAGAGTGACTACGTCGTATGTCACCCTAGGGGTAACACACTAAGCAGTCAGATTACTGAAGAGTGACCCTCCAACAACCCTCTCTCAAATAGCTTAAGGCTCGTAGCGTACGACATCGATTATCCTTATTACTGTGTTTTGAATTGTTTGAGATAGAAGAGAAAGAACTCTAAAAACCTAGGGTTGAAAAGGGAATCAAAACTAACCTAATGTTATCATGCATGGGTTAACACCTAATGTCCGTCATATTTCTCTCTTGTTCAGAGAAAAACAAAGATTCTAAGGGATAAACAGCAAAAGAAACATATATATACAGTAAACAGTAAAATGCATGAGATGTAGCAGTACAAGCGAGGCAAGGGAGTCCCACTCAACCTCGAACCTGGGAAAACAATAGGCAAAGTGAAACAGCTTCACTTCAAACCTAAGGGGCAAGCTGAACAAGCCAACATTCAATACAGAAAGAGAAATAAAAAACTAACACCAGCTCTGACAGCAACACCAGCTCCTACAGCAACAGCTCTGACAACTACAGGCAAGACCCCATTATCCATCTTCAATGATCCCCAAGCTTGAGATAAGCCCTTATCTTCAAAGAATCTCCAAGCTCTGGCAAGCACTGAACCCCAACAAGTAAACAGCTTCAAAAAGCAGCAGGACCCTAATCTTCAACAGATACCCAGCTTTGACAGGCACAAGCTTCATCTTCACCAATCTTCAATGCACTTCTTATCTTCAATGGTCTTATATCTTCAAGGCAAACACTCACAGGAGAGAATCATTTAACAGATTAAGTTGAAATGTTAAGAGGCTTAGTGATAACCCAGGGAAACCACTAAGATCCTAACATAGCAAGTGAAAGGTATCCTCAAGGTTCTACCCAACCAAAGTATGCTCTACATCCCTCCTAAGGAGAGATGGAACTTCTCTGGGGGACCTTGTGTCATAGGATGGAATAGAGGCACAAGAAGCTCTCTATGTTTGAAAGAAGAAATCAGTCTAACCTAAAGCTCTCCCTATATCTCCTATCTCCTAAGTCTTCACAAACCATCTTTAAGGAGAGGAATCCTCATGCATCAAGCTCTATCCCTTGTATTCAATCATCATCCAAGGTCTTCATTAGCTCCAACAAGGAAAGCCCAAGCCCAACACCCAATTGAAATGCCCCAAACCAATCAAACAAGCCAAATGCCCCAAGGGGGAAGCACACAAACATCATACAAGTTGCAAAAATCAAAGGAAATAGCAATACTCCTCATAAAATCCTAGATTAATTTCTAAGGGAACCTAACTATATACCCTATACCCCACATAAACCCCAAGGCCTAAATCAAACCCTAAGTCTCCAAACTATGCCATAATACTACACCTAAGTGGTGTAAAACCCTAATCCTAGCACCCTAAAGTTCATTACTCAAAACTAACCTAAATTTCATCATAAAAATATGAGAAAAATCTCTAAGGGAGCATGTATCTCTAATCTAATCAATCCAACAAGAATCAACTCAAAAACATTCACCAATCTCTCATACTAAATTCAGAAAAATAAGGTATCAAACAAATACAAAATAAAAGCAATAATATTGTAAAATATGCCATAAAATAAAAAATGCATGAATTAATGTTTTTATTGTTTTATTAAATTCTAGAAATCCTAAGGAAAACAAGGAAAATATTCTCATCCAAAAAGGATCTTTTTTCAATTTATTGTGAATTTTTTATTAACTATGTCAAAACCATAAAAATGATGAAGAATAAAATAAAAAAGGGAAAGGGGCGTGACAAATAGCAAGTGGAATCAGTTCAATATCCAGGATGGGCCCATATGGGGGTGCGTATAGGAAGCGCACACTAGGCCCAATTTACTTCAGAAAATAAAATGAAAAATAAAATGGAAATAGAAAAAGGTTCGTGTGAATAACAATGTTTTTACGTTGGTTTCTCAATGGGCCTCCAAACTGGGGTGCTAGTAGCAAGATCTCACTAAGCCCAATCAACTCAGAGTTAATGAAACGGGGCGTTTCATGCTCTCAGACTCCTTCTCAAATTTTCAATCCTGGCCGTTAGATCATGGTTGAGTCAAAGGTCCACTATTGATCCAAGGGCGCCAGGTTCATCTTCTCCAAATTTCAAACGTGGGAGGGAAAAACACAGACGGTGGCCGGCGGTGGAGCCACCGTCGTCACCAAACCTCAGTTCCCTTAATCCCCATCAAAACCCTAACCTAAATACATCATCCTGCTCGTTTTTCCACAAGGAACTCAACCATACCTTCTAATTATGTTGAAACCTTCTCTTTCTCAAAACACGAATGCATGTTCAGAAAATGCTTCACCAAAAAAATATCACCAAACTCAAAATTGAGAGGCCTAATATCATCCCCATGCTACACTGAGAAAAATCCACTATCAAGCTAGGTCTATATCATCAAGAATCACCAGATACGAGCCTCACCAGAAAATGTGATCAACCTAATTTTGTATCTAAAACGTGCGAATTGTTACCAGAATCCACCTAGCCATGTTCTACAATGAATATCACCATCTAAAACCTAAGGAAACCTCATGAATCGAGCCACAGAAAGAAGTTTACATACCTGCAAATCTTGGATGAATAGAGTGGTAAAACCTCCAAATCAAGCTCCAAGATCTTCCAGACACGTTCTATGATCAATTACCAAGCTTCTGTATGCATCAATTGGAGTTGAATCTTCTTGAATTGCCAAATCCGATTCTGACTTGCAAGAGATGAATTCCAAGTGCAATCTCACGATTCTTTCATGATCTTGATCAGCAATCTATCTGGAATCAATCACCAACACATGATCAAGCTTCTGAGTGCAAGAATTTGGATTGAAACCTCTCCAATTTGTGTAACCGATTTGGATTTGCAAGATGAAAACTCAAAACTCAATCTCTCCAATCTCCCTCAATCTGCACCAACCAATGCCTTCAACCATCTCATAATACTTATATAGAACATGAATGAAAGCTCTAGAAACTTCTGGATTGATCCAATGAGAAGTTCCATATCTCTTGCATTTGAAAATATCATGAGAAACTCATACATGGCAGCTGAGTTCTAAGCTTGCATTTGCACCTCATTCTGATCCAATTTCTCCTTAGATGACATATTGAAGGGATTAGCAAGGGTTAAGGCTTTGGTTAAGCTCCAAAGAGTGGTTTTGCTTAAGTAACTTATGATGTAAGTAACCACTTTACAAAAGAAGTCATGGAATTATCCCTCAACTAAAAAATGTAGCAATGTCATTGTTTTCAAAATATGTTTTCCAATCAATTTGGTATGTCATATGGCTTGGTTTGGACCTATAGCTCAAAAATCCCAATTTTCATCATTGGTTCATTTAAAATTCACCCTTATTTTGGGCCATTTCTGCAATTTTGTGATACAATCCCTTCCAAGTTCTCATGACTTCTTTCCTAGCACCAAAACATCATTTTAAGCACATCTCATGTTGAACATTTTTTCATTTGAGGAGTGGAAGATGGAGATTTTGACCTATGTTGAAAAATGACCTATAATCATCAATACCCAAAATACCCCTGGATTGCCAAGACCATAACTTGAGTTCCACACATTTTCTTGAGGACTTCTAGTACTCTATGGAAAGCTAAGATCATGATCTACAACTCTTATGTTGGCCACGAATCCATTTGAAAACTCCTTGATGGGAAAAAGTTGCTTGGAAGTCAAGTGACTTTCACAGATAAATTTCAGTGTCCTCTGATGACCCATAACTTGCAAGAACCATAACTTGAGTTCCACAAATCTTCTAGAAGACTTCTAGTTCTCAAATTAAAGCTATTGAGAATATATACAAGTTTCATGTTGGCCAAGAATCCATTTGAAACTTTCATTTTGACTTATCTGGCTTGGAAGTTAGGCCTAAATTAGGGGATTTTACACTGAAACCCTAATTTGGCAACTCCTCCTACTCTTGATTCTCTTTGATTTATCCTTGGCACAACACCACACATGTATCAACATATCAATTCATGAATCCCACAACCTCCACTTAAGCCTTGATGCTTTTCAATCACTCAGTTGACCTAGGGTTGACCCAGATGAAACCCTAGTTGACTGCACTTCAATTGTGGCTCTTGTGCTTGAATCAATGACTTGTCTCATTTTCAATATGACCCTCTAGGCATTTCATAATCTTTGTACACATTCCATACCCTCAATTCATAGCTCATACCCCCATTGATGACCCTCAATACACCTCAACTTAGGAGAGAAATCCACCTGTTGATACTCAAACTTCTCAAAGCTTCAAACATTTCTTGATGACTTAGATGTTCCTCAGCTTGAATAAGGCCCGTTGATGTGCTTCTTTAGATAAGGATGGCACTTGATCCCTTGTTGGATGCCTTGCTATGCTATGCTATGCAAATGATTAGATTATGTACATGATTTAATATACAAATGATAATGCAATTAAAACATAAATCAGATGAAATAGGTTGAGCAAATTTTAGGGTGCAACATGGTGGATGCTAAGATCATCAATTTCTCAGATAATGTGCCGAATGTCACAAAGAACCCTATGCCTAATCATAGGGGAGGTGGGGTGAATGCCATTATTGAAGAAGAGGATTTAGATGTGTTGACTGATGTCAAGGATCTGAAGACACCGCTTAGCTTCGTTAAAGCCAAGCTGATTAAGAGAGGCTTCTTTCCAGGCTGTGGAGAATTGTGTATGGGCTGTGCGACTCGTCCTGATGGATGTGAACAGTTAATGGAGGGGATTCAGAGTCTGATGACCGAAGGAATCTTACAGTTTAGCCGAAGGTCCGAATGTGGATCTGGAGAGGTAATGCTGAAGCAAGATGATGAGGTTGCCACCATCACCATCCCTCGCCAGACGATAATCATTTCTGCACTCAGGCTGCCCACGATTACCATCACCAAAGCTGGCCCGATACCTTTTGAAAGCACCAATGCTGTCCCATGGCACTATAGGGCAGACGTCTACTGTAACGGACAGAAATTGGAACTAGGACCATCTGGGCAGTCTGTGGATAACCTAGTGGGAATTGGCGGAATCATGCGCAGCGGAAGAGTATTTGCTCCACCTGAGATTGTGGTGGACAAAGCAGATAAAGCTGAGGAAACTGATAAGGGGAAGAGTAAGGTCGTTGAGGAAACCCCTTGTGGGGTAGAGAAGGACTTACTTGTAAAGGACGCTGAAGAGTTCATGAGGTTGATCAAGAAGAGTGATTACAAGATCATTGACCATCTCCATCGAACACCCTCGAAAATTTCAATTCTGAATTTGTTGTTGTGTTCGGAGTCACATCGCAACACGCTGTTAAAGGTTTTGAATGCCACGTATGCACCGTAGGAAATATCGGTCAACCAGTTGGAAGGGGTAGTAGCCCACGTAAATGCTGGAAACGGGTTAGGGTTCACTGACCTGGAGCTGACGCCGAAGGGAAGAAACCACAACAGTACCCTGCACATCTCGATAGAGTGTAGGGGAACAGTTATGGCCCATGTGTTGGTGGACACTGGGTCATCGCTTAATGTTCTTCCGAAGAAGGCATTGATGAAGTTAGATACTCGAGGATTGATCTGCACACCCAGTGATCTGGTCGTGAAGGCGTTCGATGGAACCAAGCGTCATGTCTTTGGGGAGGTAACTCTGTCAATCCAAGTGGGGCCGGAAACTTTCGACGTAGTCTTCTACATCATGGACATCATGCCAGCCTACAACTGTCTCTTAGGCCGGCCATGGATCCATTCTGCGGGTTCCGTGACCTCCACGTTGCATCAGAAACTCAAGTATGTTGTAGGGGGCAGCATTGTAACTGTTTGTGGCGAGGAAGATATAATGGTGAGCCATTTGTCGTCCTTCAAGTATGTTGAGATGGATGGAGAAATCCACGAAACCCTATGTCAGGCGTTCGAAGCTGTTAAGGTCAAAGACGTGACTCCAGTAATGACTGAGAAACCAGAGATGACTCTCTCTTCCTTCAAGGAAGCTCGGGCCGTTGTTCAAGCCGGATCTACCCAAGGCTGGGGGCAAGTTCTAGAAATACCTAACAAACAGGACAAGTTTGGGTTAGGATACTCTCCTACGGCTAAAGCCTCAACTTCTCACAGTGCGTCGTGAGGTAAAGGGCCGATCCAGTTTACCAGGGGCGGGGTGATATTTGAAAGTGTCAACGCAGTGTCTGAAGACGGCGAAGACAGCGATTGTGACTTGGATTCCTGGATCCAGCCAAGCAAACCAGGCCAGAGCCTCAACAACTGGTCCATCAGGGATACCATCCAAGTGACATGAAAAGAGTAATGATTTACTTTCTCGAATCATTGTACAACCCTATGTCCTACCCGGGGCATAGTGGTTTTATTGTCAGGGCCTTGTTTGATTATGTACATGCATTTTACTAATAAATCAAAAGGCGTTTTTTTTGCATTCAAATGTTGTGATCTCTTTTTTTCTCGTTTTATATTTGTTTTGAAAAATAATAAAATGGCAATAGGGTTTGTGCTAACCTGCATATCCTTGTTTTAAGCTTAACCCTTGTTACTGCAGCATCCACATAGCAGATGACATCGACTCTGGACCTTCTACGACTCACTTTGACTTTGATTTCCCAATCTATCAAGCCGAAGAAGAGATTGATGAAGACGAAGACCTTCCCGAAGAGTTGGCCCGCTTGTTGAAACAAGAAGAGAAAGTTATTCTGCCTCACGAGGAAGAGATTGAGATTGTGAATTTGGGTTCTGAAGAACTGGTCAGGAACGTCAGGATAGGGGTTGCATTGCAGAGTGATGTCAAGCAGAGATTGGTCGAGATGCTGAGAGAGTATAGTGACATCTTTGCTTGGTCATACGAAGATATGCCCGGACTTGACACTGACATCGTGGTCCATCACTTGCCACTGCGAGGATATTGTCCTCCCGTTAAGCAGAAGCTTAGAAGGACACGACCAGATATGGCCGTTAAGATCAAAGAAGAAGTGCAGAAACAACTTGATGATGGCTTCTTAGCGGTCACCACCTACCCTCCGTGGGTCGCCAACATAGTACCTGTACCGAAGAAGGACGGTAAGGTGCGGATGTGCGTCGATTATCGGGATTTGAATAGGGCGAGCCCTAAAGATGATTTCTCGCTCCCTCATATTGATGTGTTAGTCGACAATACAACTCAGTTCTCCGTATTTTCGTTCATGGATGGCTTCTCCGGCTACAATCAGATCAAGATGGCGCTGGAGGACATGGAGAAAACTACGTTTATTACGCCTTGGGGAACGTTTTGCTACAAGGTAATGCCTTTCGGTCTGAAGAGCGCAGGGGCCACTTACCAGCTAGCAATGGTTACTTTGTTTCATGATATGATTCATTATGAGATCGAAGTCTATGTTGATGACATGATTGCAAAGTCCCAAACGGAGGAGGGACATCTGGTCAATTGGCTGAAGCTTTTTGAGAGGCTTAGGAAGTTCAGGTTGAGGCTGAATCCTAACAAGTGTACTTTCGGAGTACGGTCTGGAAAACTACTGGGGTTTATCGTGAGCGAAAGAGGCATCGAGGTTGATCCTGCGAAGATTAAAGCAATACAAGAAATGCATGCGCCAAAAACCGAAAAAGAAGTTCGTGGTTTCCTGGGCCGAATAAACTACATTGCAAGGTTTATTTCTCAGCTCACTGCCACGTGTGAACCGATGTTCAAACTGCTAAAGAAAGATCAGGCGATTATCTGGAATGAGGATTGCCAGAAGGCATTTGATAAGATAAAACAGTATCTACAAGAACCTCCGATCTTGATACCCCCGGTAGCCGGACGACCCTTAATCATGTACTTGACAGTTCTTGAGAATAGTATGGGGTGTGTTCTCGGTCAGCACGACGAGACGGACAGAAAGGAGCATGCCATTTACTACTTGAGTAAAAAGTTCACAGATTGTGAATCTCGTTACTCAATGCTGGAGAAAACGTGTTGTGCACTAGCCTGGGCTGCCAAACGTTTACGACAGTACATGCTCAACCACACAACCATGCTAATTTCGAAGATGGATCCGATCAAGTACGTCTTCGAGAAGCAAGCGCTTTCGGGCAGGATTGCCAGATGGAAAATGTTGCTGACGGAATATGACATTCAGTACGTTTCCCAGAAGGCCATCAAGGGAAGCGTATTGTCTGAATACCTTGCCGAACAGCCGATCGAAGATTATCAGCCGATGAAATTTGAATTCCCTGATGAGGATATCATGTTTCTCAAGGTGAAAGACCACGATGAACCGTTGCCCGACGAGGGGCTAGATAGGAAATCCCAATGGAAATTGATATTTGACGGGGCGGTTAACTCTTATGGAAGTGGTATTGGGGAAATCATCACGACTCCCCATGGATCCCACATCCCGTTCACCGCTAGACTGACGTTTCCGGTCACCAATAACGAAGCGGAGTACGAAGCATGCATCATGGGCCTGGAAGAAGCAATTGATTTGAGAATCAAGAACCTGGATGTATATGGTGACTCGGCACTTGTGATTAACCAGATTAAAGGGGAGTGGGAGACTCGCCAGTCGAATTTGGTGCCATACATGAATTATGCCAGAAGGCTGCTTCCGTTCTTTCATCGAGTGGAACTCCATCATGTGCCCAGGGCTGAAAATCAGATGGCTGATGCCTTAGCCACGTTGGCTTCGAGGTATAAAGTCAGTTTTTGGAATGAAGCTCCAAGGATTGTCCTTTCTCGTCTTGATAGACCTGCATTCGTCTTTGCGATCGAGGAGGCCTCCGATGGCAAACCATGGTTCCATGATATCCAGACCTTCCTTATGACTAAGGAGTATCCGGCGGGAGCGTCAACCCAGGATAAGAAGACTCTAAGGAGGCTGTCTGGAAATTTTTATCTCAATCTTGATGGAGTTTTGTATAAAAGAAACCACGATCTCGTGCTACTCAGATGTGTAGATGAGAAAGAAGCGAGTATGCTCATGGAAGACGTCCATGAAGGCACATTTGGTACGCACGCCAGCGGGCATGCTATGACAAGAAAGATCCTGAGAGGAGGATATTACTGGATAACGATGGAATCGGATTGCTTTAAATTCGCGAAGAGATGTCCTAAATGCCAGATTTATGCGGATAAGATTCATGTGCCGCCGTGTGTAACGCCCCATATTGCTTTCCAGGATTACCGACTGACCCCACAAACCAACACGGGTCTTTTCAGCATGCTTTTTCCTCATTCACACGCTTTCCGGGAAACTTCCCAGAAGGTCACCCATCCCAGAATTGCTCCAAGTCAAGCACGCTTAACTGTGGGGTTCTTATGAACGAGCTACCGAAAAGAAGATGCATCTTGTTAGTATAGGTAGTACCAATTAATCCTTATAAGCCTTCATTCAACCATGCAGTCCCATACCTGCATAGCCTCCGGATCCCTCTCATTCAGATGTGAATTCGGTTTTCTCCCAGAAGCTGCTCATGGAAGAAGTCCATGAAGGCACATTTGGTACGCACGCCAGCGGGCATGCTATGACAAGAAAGATCCTGAGAGAAGGATATTACTGGATAACGATGGAATCGGATTGCTTTAAATTCGCGAAGAGATGTCCTAAATGCCAGATTTATGCGGATAAGATTCATGTGCCGCCGTGTGTAACGCCCCATATTGCTTTCCAGGATTACCGACTGACCCCATAAACCAACACGGGTCTTTTCAGCATGCTTTTTCCTCATTCACACGCTTTCCGGGAAACTTCCCAGAAGGTCACCCATCCCAGAATTGCTCCAAGTCAAGCACGCTTAACTGTGGGGTTCTTATGAACGAGCTACCGAAAAGAAGATGCATCTTGTTAGTATAGGTAGTACCAATTAATCCTTATAAGCCTTCATTCAACCATGCAGTCCCATACCTGCATAGCCTCCGGATCCCTCTCATTCGGATGTGAATTCGGTTTTCTCCCAGAAGCTGCTAGGAGTGCCTCATTGTCATGCCTCATGACACCAACAACCACTCCCTCGCCCACGGGTGTTACATGTAACCACCGTCCTCTTTCACCTCAGGTGTTACATGCCCACCAACTTCCGCTTGGTTCGTCCCCGAACCACATCGTACTGGGAGAGGTATGGCTCTGATACCATTTGTAACGCCCCATATTGCTTTCCAGGATTACCGACTGACCCCACAAACCAACACGGGTCTTTTCAGCATGCTTTTTCCTCACTCACACGCTTTCCGGGAAACTTCCCAGAAGGTCACCCATCCCATAATTGCTCAAAGTCAAGCACGCTTAACAGTGGGGTTCTTATAAACGGGCTACCGAAAAGAAGATGCATCTTGTTGGTATAGGTAGTACTAATTAATCCTTATAAGCCTTCATTCAACCATGCAGTCCCATACCTGCATAGCCTCAGGATCCCTCTCATTCGGATGTGAATTCGGTTTTCTCCCAGAAGCTGCTAGGAGTGTCTCATTGTCATGCCTCATGACACCGACAACCACTCCCTCGCCCACGGGTGTTACATGTAACCACCGTCCTCTTTCACCTCAGGTGTTACATGCCCACCAACTTCCGCTTGGTTCGTCCCCGAACCATATCGTACTGGGAGAGGTATGGCTCTAATACCATTTGTAACGCCCCATATTGCTTTCCAGGATTACCGACTGACCCCACAAACCAACACGGGTCTTTTCAGCATGCTTTTTCCTCACTCACACGCTTTCCGGGAAACTTCCCATAAGGTCACCCATCCCAGAATTGCTCCAAGTCAAGCACACTTAACCGTGGGGTTCTTATGAACGGGCTACCGAAAAAGAGATGCATCTTGTTGGTATAGGTAGTACCAATTAATCCTTATAAGCCTTCATTCAACCATGCAGTCCCATACCTGCATAGCCTCAGGATCCCTCTCATTCGGATGTGAATTCGGTTTTCCCCCAGAAGCTGCTAGGAGTGTCTCATTGTCATGCCTCATGACACCGACAACCACTCCCTCGCCCACGGGTGTTACATGTAACCACCGTCCTCTTTCACCTCAGTGACAACCACTCCCTCGCCCACGGCTGTTACATGTAACCACCGTCCTCTTTCACCTCAGGTGTTTCATGCCCACCAGCTTCCGCTTGGTTCATCCCCGAACCACATCGTATTGGGAGAGGTATGGCTCTGATACCATTTGTAACGCCCCATATTGCTTTTAGGATTACTGACTGACCCCACAAACCAACACGTGTCTTTTCAGCATGCTTTGGCCTCAATCACACGCTTTCCAGGAAACTTCCCAGAAGGTCACCTATCCCAGAATTGCTCCAAGTTAAGCACGCTTAACTGTGGAGTTCTTATGAACGGGCTACCGAAAAGAAGATGCATCTTATTGGTATAGGTAGTACGAATTAATCCTTATAAGCCTTCATTCAACCATGCAGTCCCATACCTGCATAGCCTCAGGATCCCTCTCATTCGGATGTGAATTCGGTTTTCCCCTAGAAGCTGCTAGGAGTGTCTCATTGTCATGCCTCATGACACCGACAACCACTCCCTCGCCCACGGGTGTTACATGTAACACCGTGCCCGTTGAACGTCATGTCCTCCCCGTGGTCGTTCTCCATGTGGGGCATCGACATGATAGGCAAGATCGAGCCCACTGCATCTAACGGTCATCACTTCATTCTAGTAGCCATCGACTACTTCACCAAGTGGGTTGAGGCAGCCTCGTATGCTAACGTGACCAAGCAGGTGGTGACTAAATTCATAAAGAGGGACATCATCTGTCGATACGGAATTCCCGAGCGGATCATTACTGATAATGGTTTGAATCTGAATAACAAGATGATGAAGGAGCTATGCCAGAGTTTCAAGATTGAACACCACAACTCATCTCCTTACCGGCCGAAGATGAATGGCGCCGTTGAAGTGGCCAATAAGAACATCAAGAAGATTGTACAGAAGATGGTTGTGACCTATAAGGATTGGAACGAGATGTTGCCATTTGCCCTGCACGGTTATCGTACGACGGTTCGTACATCAACCGGGGCAACTCCTTTCTCACTGGTGTACGGTATGGAAGCTGTCCTACCGTTAGAAGTTGAGATTCCTTCTTTACGAGTTTTGGTTGACGTGAAACTCGATGAGGCAGAATGGATTAAGAACCGACTAAACCAACTCAGCCTGATGGACAAGAAGAGGTTGGCATCGATTGCATATGGTCGTCTGTACTAGAGCCGAATGAAGAAAGCTTATGATAAGAAGGTACGTCCTAGAAGCTTTCAGACGGGTGATCTCGTCCTGAAGAAGATTCTTCCTCCACACTCCGATCACCGGGGCAAGTGGACTCCCAATTACGAAGGTCCGTACGTCGTCAGCAAGGTTTTTTCGGGAGGAGCCTTGTTGTTATCCATGATGGATGGAGAAGATTTTGCATCCCCGGTGAACGCAGACGCAGTTAAAAAATATTTGCTTAAAAAAATGACCCGCTGGAAAGAAAAAAGAAGATCCAGGCAAAAAGGGGGCATCCCGGCGAACCATAAAAAAGGAAAAAGGGTTCGGGCAAAAATTAGGGATATAAAAGAAAAGAACGTACACCCGCAAATTCGAAAACCCGGAAGGGCGTCTTTCGCAAAAAAGGGTATCCCGGTGAATCGAAAACCCGGAAGGGCGATTCAGGCAAAAGTTAGGGATTTGAAAAAGCAAATGACTACGTTCCGCGTGTGGACTTTCATTGTTTAGTGGTTTGGAAGACCTGAGGGCCGTTTATCTGAATCAATCTCTTCTGAGGCTGAAACGTCGGAGAAGTATCGAAGTCGAGTGGGTCATAGAGGGATCAACTCACGGTGTTCGTCTACGCTGCATTGCCGACATTTGTATATATGCTGATGTATATTTATGTTTTTATACTTGCGCAGCTTCCTCATTCCAGGAGCTTGCATCTGTTGTAAAACATTTTCACCCATTCAGGGGTTCATCATCAATAAAATATATACTATTCAGCAATTCTATTTGTTTGTTTAGCATCTATCTGTTTTGTTTGCGAAAAAGAACGCCGATGTTTTTGATAAAAGGCGCATACATAAACTTACTGGCCTAGGCCATTAATTGTTAAAATAATGAATTACTTGAACATTGTCACAAGATGATAACCTTGATAGGTCCCTTTGAGAAGGGTATCTTGTATGTTTGTTTGTGTTATTGCAGGTATAGCATATTCCAGGCAGTACGCCGTATGCGTCCCCAAGCAGGATGATTCCTTCTACCTCGGCAAGTTCAGCAGCATCTCCCCACGGAGTCTGAACATAGAACCAAGAGCATTGATATGTATCCCCCCAAGCAGAGAAGATTCTCCCCCCAATCAAATGTATCCTGAAGGAACGTCATCCCCCCAGCTGAGTCATACACTGAAGTGTGCGTTCATTCCCTAGCACTGGGTCAGGGTGCAGTTTTCTCATGGAAGACTGTTCGCACGTGTGCAGCTTCCGATAATCCAGACTGAAGTCTCCAGCGGAATTGAAATCCCCCACTGAGTTGTACTCTCCCCCAGTAAGCAGGATGATTCCTTCTACCACAGCCGAGCTGGAAAATCCCCAAGAGAGCCGAGTCCTTGGAAGGCGTTCGGGCCATGATTGGTTTTTCCCAGTAGAGTGTTGAATAGCTGATGCTGTATTTCCCTACCGAAATCGTTATCTCCAGGAAAGTTTTGTTGTGAATGTCGTGCAGTTTATTTCTGCGTTTGACATCGTTTTCCTCAGCAGTTGTGGTTCGTATACCCGGTTGAGCGGGTCCAAGTTCTCGGAGAACTTTACTTCCCTGCAGCAGTTGACTGAAGATCATTTCCCCAGGCGGAATCCAATTGAGATTGGTGTGACTTCTTCTCCTCGGCAGGATGATTCCTCCTCTCCACCAGAGTGGTTCCTCCTCCTTGACAGGAGGATTCTCCCTTCAGCATTTATTTTGCTGATGGGGTCATATCATTTTGCATGATTGCATAGCATTTACCCTAAAAAATGCGTAGCATTTCCACCGTGTGGAGTATTACACCATGGTCAAACATATGCATACGAAACATGAGCTAGGTCGTTATCGTTCTGGTTTTGCAGGTGTTCCTCCGCGGAATGGTTTGCTCAAAATGATTCTTGAATTCCCCAGCGAAGTTGGTTGTTCAAGATGATTCTTAAAATTCCCCAGTGAAGTCGCCAGAGAGGGTTGCTCAAGTTGATGCTTAGAGTCCCCGGGAGAGCGTTTACTCAGGATGATTCCTGAAATCTCCAGCAGAGTTATTGGCTCAGGGTGATTCTTGAAGTCTCCGGTGGAGTTATTTGTCCAAGATGATTCTTGAAGTCCTCAGCAGAGTTGATTCATCCAGAATGATTTCTGTATCCCCGAAGCAGAGTTACTTGATAGTTCTCAAGAATCCCCAGCGGAGATGTGTCATCCCCAACAGGTTTTTGAAAAGAGAAGTTGAAATTTCCTTGAAGACTTGATGATTAAAGTCCGGCAGCGGTGCCAAAACCCCAGACTTACTGATGAAGTCCAACTACGATGTCAAAGTAGTTCTCCTAGCTGGCGCAGAGGGCCTGACGGCAAAAGAATGAGTATCCTTAGTGGTTCGTGATGGATTAAGGATCCCATTTTAAGACTCACTGACGAAGTCCAACTGTGATGTCAAAGCAGTTCTCTCAACTGACGCGGAGTTCCTGATGGCAGAAGTTTGGATATCCCTGTTTGGTTCATGATTGACCGAGAAGTCTATTCCCGACTTACTGACGAAGATCGGATGACACCCGAAAATTTCTTTGAATTCCCGACGGCATGATTAACTTGATTGTTAAAAAAGTTCCTAAATGACCTGATGAGTCCCGAGGAATTCTTCTGCTGCCGCGCCGCAGAATGCCTGACGGCATGATCAACCATCCATTACCAGTTACCGTGTAACCGGTGACCCCTTGATGACTTGAGGACGAATATCTACAGCAAAATCAGATGATCATCCTGACTGAGATTTGAGATTAGACCTTTCACTGGTTACCGTGTGACCAATTCCCCAGCAGAGTTGTCGTGCAACTGTCATACTCAGTTTCGAAGATGTTCCTACCAATCCAAGTATTGTTTACCTGCGCGGTTGGCAGATTGCCAGTTACCGTGTAACCGATTACCCCTTGATGATTTGAGGATGCAATTATATCAGATAAATCAGAAAATCATCCTGACGGAGATTCAGATCAGTATTTCTCCAGCTAGTTGCCGTGCAACTATTATTTCAGTTTCCGAAGATTTGTCCCCATCAGAGTACCGTGTACTTGTGCAGTTGGAAAATTTCCGGGTTTGTTGGTATTTAATTGTCTCGTACCTTGATTATTTGAGAACCGTTTGCTTCTTACCCAGTCAGGTCCAAGCCGTTTGAATAGGGGCAGCTGTTGCACCCCAATATTTGCCCAACATTTCTTTACCTAGCTTATGTTTCATTTCATTCACTTTAGCATTATCATTTGCATTTCATTGACATGTGTTCAGAAGATCAAGAGGTATGATTACCAATTAAGAGCTATACAAGACTATGAAGCTAGCTAAGAAGGTTATTCAGGTGCTCAAGGGTTGATATCCTTGTCTGAGAAGTTAAAAGATCCTCAGAGAGAGTGATTGAAGCTAAGAGGGTGTGTCTCCTAACTTGAGAGTTGTGGGAAGTCATCAGATGATTCTGAAGCCATGAAGTTAGACTTGAGGTCTTGAGAGAGCTCATGCTAAGTGTTGAAGATAACTTTGAGGCCTAGACAGGTCATTGTGCAAGAATAAGAAGCCTCAGCCATGATTGGTGCAGCTAGGGTTTGACTGGGTCAACCCTAAGTTGATTGAGGATTTGAAGAAGGTTGAGACCTAATTCAAGAGCCATGTGATCATGGATTGATAAATTGAGAGGTTATAAGGATGATTCCAAGGTTAACTCATCATGATTGAAGAATTTGAGAAGTTTCAGGCTAGGGTTTCTAAGACTTGACAGTGTAAAATCCCCTAATTTGACCCATGTCTTCAAGGCAATGTAGCTCAAGATATGATTGTCATCTCATCTTGACCCCAACATGATTGTTGTAGGGCATGATCTCAGCTTTAGTTTAAGTACTAGAAGTCCTTGATAGGGTTTATAGAACTCAAGTTATGAGCCAGACAAGTTACAGGTCATCTGAGGTATGTGAATTTGGAGCTTGAAAGTTACCCAACTTGCATGAAACCGTTTCCTAAGAAGGATGATTCCTATGAACTTTTGGTCAACATGAATGTTGTTACTTATTCTCTTAGCTTTCCATAGAGTACTAGAAGTCCTTTATAGGATTTGTAGAACTCAAGTTATGGCTTTGACAAGTCAAGGGTATTTTGGGAAGTTATGGTTATAGGTCGTTTTTGGTTATAGGTCATTTTCACCAACATAGACACCTCAAATGAAATTTTGTTCAACTTGAAAGTTGCTTAAAATGGGGTTTTAACCTTGACCATGTATCAAGGAGACATTGAAATGGCTCAAGGAAGGACTTGGTTCAAGGAGTGGTGAAAAAGGAAGGATTAAAGGCATTTAATGACCAAAAATTGAAATAAATTGATTTGTGTCCAAACAAGGCAAAAGTATAGGTCAAATTGATTGGAAAAATCATTTCAGAAACAATGGCAATATTACATTTTTGTTTTGAGTCCATTTTCATGCACTTTTACTTTGTTGCTTCATGATGAAGTAACATAATCAACATGAACCATTGGATTGAAACAAGGAAATGATCATAACCAATCAATTCAATATCCCATGAGATGAAGATTCCAAGTGTTTTCATGCCCAAACAGAGCTGGATTCATGACTGTGCACATGAGATTTTGAAAGAGAAATTGAAATTGCAAAATCTCATTTGGAAGCTTACAGAACTTTCTGGATGATTCCATTGAGTTCTATATAAGATTTGGAGTGTGTTCAACCAGTTTTTTTGGAGAAGATTGATGCTGATAACAGAAGGAGCAATTGAAAACTCAGAGCTGCAACTCAAGATCGTGTTCTTGGATTGAGTTGAAATCAGAGCAAATTGAGGTGTGCATTAGCTTCAGAGGAAGATTTGGAGTGAATCTGGATCATATTGAAGGCTGAAACGAGCAGGAAGTGTGACTGTTCTCCATCTGAAACCAGGTTGGTAAATTTCAACTTCTTGCATAATTTATAGGGAGATGGCTAGAAATCTTCATGTGGTTAAGATCATAGCATTGAGTAGATGGATTCTAGGTCTAGAAACTGAGGAATAGAGACAACTCTAGGTATGGTGCATTTTCTGTTGAGGCTGCTTTCTCTTGATTCTTGGAGAGATGTTCATGTTTGGATAGTGGAAATTGATCAGTGAGAAGTGTAGTTTGATTTAGTATCATTAGTTTTGAGAAAGATGATGATAAAGATTTTGACTGGTTTTTGAAAATCCTATTGTGTTTTAAGTTAGAGCAAGAGTTAGGCAATTTGGATGATGGATTCGTGTTCAGGAGAAAAAATTGAGTGAGATAGTGTATTGATATGTTGTTTTTGATGACCTATGATGACCACTCCACCGGAGAAGACGGTGGCGCTGCAGCTCAGGCCACCGTCTGGGAAATTCCCTCCATCTGATTTGAATTTGGGGAAGACAAGCCATGGCCATTGGATGACCTATTGACCTTTGACTCAGGCAAGCAATGGAAGGCCACGATTCGCTTACAAACTCTGAAGAGTGAGTTGACAATGAAACGCAACGTTTCATTAATTGGAAAGCGTTGGGCTTAAGGATCCAAATGCTAATCACGCCCCCGTTTTGGCCCAGTCTGTGAAATGAACTCATATAATTTGCTATTCATCACACACGCTTCATTATTTTCTTTTGTTTTTTCTTTATTTTTCATCATTTCATAAAGTTTGAAATTAATTCATAAAAAATAGGAAAATTGGTCATTTTGATCCAGGTTTTTTTCCCCTGATTCATGATTGAATCTAGAATTTTAGGAAATTAAAAGATTAGGAATTCATGCATTTGTTATTTTAATTGCATTTTTTGTATTTTAATTGATATTAATTTCATTATGGTTGATACCTTGTCTTGCTAATTTTTGTGTAATCACTTGGTGATTATTTTTGAACTGATTTTTTATGTGTAGCTAGTTTAGACATGTATGCTCCTCTAGTAATTTTATCACATTTTTTTAAAGAAGTTTAGGGCTGTTTTTATGTTGAAACTTTAGGTGCTCTAGTTTTAGGGTTTAACCTTGATACCCCATAGTTTAGGATTTAAATCTAGGACTTATTGGATGATTTGATCTCTGGAATTAACATGGTAGAGTCATGATTGACTTAGGCTCCCATAGTTATTTTTGTAGGATTTTACAATTGGTTTTACTATTTTAGTTAGGATTAACTTTAGTACTAGGTTTTAGGTGGTCCTAACTTGCTAACTCAACTAGAATGATTTCTTTAGTTCCCTTAGATTAGGGTGTGGCATCTCTTGCTCTTGGATGATGATGAAGACATATGTGGGCTGCTGTGGAATGCATGGTGGAGCTTGGACTTGAAGATTTCTCTCCCTTTGGTGTAGTTTGTTTAGGGTTAAGGATTAGGGTTTTTTGGGAGATCTCTTAGAATAGATTTTCTTCCTTCATGAAACATGGAAGGTGTTGATCACTTCCATCCCTCCCTATGATGTAAGGTCCCATTGTGAAGGCCTCATCCCTCCTTTGGTAGGATGAGTGGCTCCTCACAAAGTGGTAGAACCTTTGAGGGTTCCTTTCCTTGATGGTGGAGTGCTTAGAGGTGACCTTTGGTCTTCACTTTGCTCACCATTATCCCCACCTTGCTCTTGTTAGATGAATCTCTCTCCCTTGCTAGAGGATGGAGTTTCTTTCTAGAAGATTGAAGATGCTAGAGGTTGCACTTCCATGTGTTTGAAGACTGCCCTTGGAGCTGAAGCTTGAAGATCAAGAAGAATAAGTTGACACTTGTGAAGAAGATCAAGTTGAGATTGAAGAAAGAGCTGAAGCTTGGAGAAGATGAAGAACAAGTTGATACTTGTGATTGATGCATTGAAAGCTTGAGGAAGCAAGTTGATACTTGCTATTGAAGATGAAAGCCTTGAAGAACATTTACAGACTGAGGACTGAGTTGCTGTCAGAGGATTGCTTTGTTGTGAAGCTGTGGAAGGTGTTGATCTGCTTTCTTTCCTGTCTATTTACTTTCTGTGCAAATGTATTGATGTGACTTGTTTGATTTGCTTGATGCATTAGAATAAGTTCATGTTTAGATTGTGTTAAGCTAGGAGCATGATTGCACTAGAGGTTGAGTTGCTCCCTCTGCTTGTTTTTTTACTGTATGGCTTTACTTGCGGGTATTCGGTAGAGCTCTGCTCCCTTGCCTATGTGGTTGGTGATTTGCTTGATGGCATTTTCTTTCCTGTATGATTGCAGTTATCATATCTGGCTTAAGGTTGAGATGAGCTTGTGGAGGTTGATGTTGTTGCACCCTAAAATTTGGCCAACTGGTTCTACCTGATTTGTGTTTTCATAGCTTTATCATTTGCATAGTAGGTCATATACATAGTTCATTCATTTGCATAGCATAGCACGGGAAAGCCATCCAACAAGGGATCAAGTGTTATTCTTCATCTCAAAGAAGCATATCCAAAAGGTTTTTATTCAAGTTCAAGCCTATTCAAGTCACCACGAAAGAAAGTGAAGCTTTGAGAAGTTGTGAGTTGTGGACTAAGGCATGGAATGTGTAGAGGCATCATGGAAGACCTAGAGGGTCATTTTGAAGATGATACAAGTTATTGGTGTGGTTGCAAGAGCTACAGTTGAAGACAGTCAACTAGGGTTTCATCTGGGTCAACCCTAGGTCAACCCTAGGTCTAATGCTTGATTGAGGGGCATCAAGGCCTATTTGAAGGATGCGGGATTCATCATATGATATGTTGAAGCATATGTAGTGTTGTGCCAAGAGAAAATCAAAAGAATCAAGAAGGATTGAGGGTGACAAGACAGGGTTCCTAGGGTAAAATCCCCTATTTTCCACTGAACTTCCAAGCCTTCTTAGTCAATATGTGAGCTTCAAGTGACTTGGATCTCCACATGAATGTTGTAGAGGAGGTTCATAACTTTAATTTGAGTACTAGAAGTCCTCAAGGGGATTTATAGAACTCAAGTTATAGCCCAGACAAGTTAGGGGTCCTCAGAGGCATCTGAAATTTAACTGTGAAAGTCACTTGACTTCCAAGCAACTTTTGAGCTGGAAGGAGTTTTCAAATGGATTCTTGGCAAACATGAGAGATGTTCCTTATCTTCTTAGCTTTCCAAAAAGTTATAGAAGTCCTCATTTGGATTTGTGGAGCTCAAGTTATGAGTTGTACAAGCCAGGGGTATTTTGGGAAAGTGAGATTATAGGTCATTTTTTAGCATAGGTCAAAATCTCCATGTTCCACTCTTCAGATGAAAAAGCGTTCAGCACGGAATGTGCTTAAAATGATGTTTTTAGGTCAAATAAGTCATCATGGTAGATTGATCGGCTTATTTCAAAAAGTCACTTAAAATGGCCTAAAAATGGGAATAAGTCAAATAAAGTGGTGAAAAAAAATCAAATTTTGGGTTAGAGGTCACAAACAAGCCATATGACATACCAATTTGATTGTAAAATGCATTTCAAAGACAATGGCATTGACACATTTTTGAATTGAGCAATAATTTCATGACTTGCTTTGTAAAAGTGGTTACTTGAAATGTAAGTCACTAATCCAAACCACTTAACAAGGCATTTGGAAGGCTATTTTGATTAGAAACTTCCAAGGGAAGATACATGAACAATTTAGAAATTTCCAAGGAAAGATACATGAATAATCTAGAAAGTTCCAAGGGAAATGGATTTTATTATTTTGGGCTTGGGCTTCATTTCTAGAATATTCCAATCATCTCTATAAATGTTTAGAAACTCATTTGAAGCAAGGTTGGTGATTGATTGGAGTTGGATTGGAAGAGAGCATATCAATTTTCAAGAGAGCAAATCAAGTGGCGATTCTTCATTCAAGGCGATTTCGGTTCGATTCGAAGATTGTAGCACTTTCCTCGCATGTTGTTGAACGAATTTGAAGCTTTCGGAAGCACGAAAAGAGCCGAAGATACTCCGTTTCGAAGCTCCGATAAAGATATGTAAACCTTCACTTTACCATGGATTTAGGATGAGATAATTATAAATTCTTATGCGGTTAGGATCGTGAACACCTATGGATGAGTTTAGGATTGTTAATTTGGAGATTTTCTTCATTCCCTTTTTCTTTTTATTTTTCTGTTTTGAGGCCTGTTTGCTTTTATTGCGTAAAAAATAGTAAAAATGTTCAAGAAATTATGAAATTTTGTTCTACAGACCTTAATTGTCTTAAAAAATTTCAGGCGCTGAGTTTGCATTTTTTAGATTTTTTTTGATTTAGTTATGATTTTTCTTTCGTGCTAATATCCATTGGTGTACATAACTGTTCATCTGTTTTGTTTAATTTTGTTCTCTTTGATGCTTCATGATTTTGAGCTGATTTTTGGATATGTTTTATATGATATGCATAGGTTTCCCCAGAAATTTTATTGAAATTTCTAGACGATTCTAAGTTTAGTTTTGAATCCGTTTTTTAGAGTCATCCCCATCTGAATGTTCCCTGGACACTTTATAGGTTTTCCTTTAGAAAGTGACCTTAACTTTAGAATTTGGTTTTAATCTTTTTACCATAGGTTGATAACATCTTCAGGAGATTGTATAATTTTTCTTAGATTTTTGTGAATTGTTTTCCCATTTCTTTTGCATTTTACATTCTGATGAGTATTTTGCATGATTTAATTGATGTTTGCTTTGCATATTTGATACCGCTGTTTTGTGCAATTTTGTTCTCTCAATTGGTGATGATTTTTGCTTAGATCTTTTGTTAGATTGTAGCCAACACTCGCATGTTCCCTTAGGAATTTTTGTATATTTTCTAGATGTAATTTGGTTCTGTTTTAGGGTTGTTGATTAGGACCTTCCCAATTGATGGTTAACCTTGACCCCTTGCATGTTAGGAATTGTTTAGACCCCTAAGAACTTGATATAGGGTTTGATCTTCGATCTTGATAATATAGATATTAATATACTTTAGGGTTTCCCTTAGGATAATGTGATAAAACTTTAGAATAAAAATGGTAACAAAAAATGTTGAAATAGATATGGTGTAATAAAAAACTTAGAATATTTTAGGGCTTAAACACAACATAGGTGCACTTGAACATTTTATTTTTGGGTTTTTAGATTGAATTAGGACTTGGGGCATATAGGGTATTAAGGGTAGGTATAGTAGATCCCCTAGAAATAATATTAGAATTTTCCCTACTATATTAATATTTTTAGTATATTTTGCAATTGTGTGATTGTTTGGTTTGCCCATTTTTGGGGTTTATTTTGTTGTATGGGCTTTTTGGGCATTTGCTTGGGGTGAGGGCTTGGTTTGAAGAGCATGATGATGGAGCCTATTGAAGATAAAGTTGAAGTTGAAGATCAAAGCTTGATGAAGATGCTTGACTTGCTTGAAGCTGTTTGAAGACCTAGGACATAGGAGCTAGATAGAGCCTTAGAATAGAAAATTTCTTCACAAATATGGATGACTTCTTTTGCCTCCATTCTTCTCTATGATTCAAAGTCTCTCTTTGATACTCACCTCCTTCCTTTGGAAGGCTTAGTGACAGTATCTAGGAGATATAACTTTTGAGAGAAACAGTCTGTATTTTGTTAACAGTCTGTATGCCACCTTTGGTGGTCAACTGACTGTTTAACATCCCAAATCATCTTGTGAACTATTACTCATCTAGGAGAGCTTGCTTTGAAGAAACGTTGAAGATTGAAGGTGAAGTCCCTTGCCTTGAAGACTGTAGAAGATGAAGACTATGATGTTAGAGCTGTGCATTTGGATACTGCTGTATAGAGCCATTGCTGTCTGAAGCTGTTAAAGGGGATTACTGTCATAACTTCTTTCCTTGAAGATGGATGCTTGCTTGGAGCTTGTGGTTTGAATAAAGACTTTGCTTGAAGATGTTGGATTCGTTGTTGTTTACTGTTTAGTTTTTGCTGTTTAGAGCTGTTGATGTATTCTTTGAGTTTCCTGACTGTATTGTTTGTTAATTGTCCCCTTGAGATTGAGGTGAAGCTGTTTCACTTCGCTCATTGTTTTCTAGGTTCGAGGTTGAGCATGACTCCCTTGCCTAGCTTGTACTGTTGCATCCATGCATTTTACTGCTTTATTGTATATATGTTGTTTCTGTTTCCGCTTATCCCCTAGGATCTCTGTTTCTCTCTGCGCAAGAGAGAAATATGACAGACATTAGGTCTTAACCCATGCATGATAACATTAGGTTAGTTTTTTTGATTCCCTTTTCAACCATAGGTTTTAGAGTTACTGTTTCTCTTCTTTCTCAAATTAATCAAAAAAATACAATAAAAGGATAAACATCAATAAAAAACAGTTCTTGCGTAAAAGACTGTAAACCAATCAAAAAACGTCATTTTTGTCCGCTTGGACCCATAATCAGGAGAAAACCTTTTTTCAGAAGGATAAAAACAATCAAGACAGACTTGTGTCGTACGTGGCCCGAACTACGTCTGCTCTGATCTTCCATGTTGTATGAAAGTACGTAGGCATATGATGCGATATCCTAGCGAGCAACCTTCCCCTCCTTTCCCGTAGGTAGGCGAACTACGTTGACTCTGATTTCTCGGTCCAGACGGGAATACGTAGGCATAAAGTGCGATACTTTGCCGAGTCATTTTATTTTCTTTTTAACCCTTGACCATTAGCGTAGATAGAATACAATCCGTACTAGAAAACAAGCATGGATCCCGTCGAGTACGACGGACGTGAGGGGTGCTAATACCTTCCCCTTGCATAACCGACTCCCGAATCCAGGATTTGGTTGCGATGACCATTCCTTTCCCGTCTTTGCGGTAGGTTTACTATGAGCGTTTCCTTTCCCTCTGTTGGTATAAATAATGCACGGTGGCGACTCTTTTGTTCAGCCAGCGCCGATTTTCGCAGTAGCGACAACTGGCGACTCTGCTGGGGACTCCAACGGTTCCCTATGCGAGTCAATCCAAGCGCTTGTTTTCCCGTCGAGGATTTTGTATGGATTTACTTTTTCTGTATTTTATATTCAGCATTATATTTCTGTTATTATTGCTGTGGGTATGAGGGGGTTCTATGATTGAGAGATAAGCCGGACCTGGGCTTGAGTGCACTTAGAATTAGAGTGGAAAGTAGCGGGCGCGCACATGCTTTGCATGTCCTAGTGTCCCGCAAAATTCACACTCAGACGAGGTTCTTCTGGTTGGCCTCTTGTCCCACCCTTTGGGTGGCATGGGTTGCTAGTTATTTGGATTGTCGACTCTGGGAACCGATCATTTGGAAGTTGGCTAAGTGAGGCCTCTTCAGGACATGATGATGCCACACCTTCTGGGTATCGTATCATCCGTCTTGAAAGTCTGTGACACCAACGACCGCATAGGATGCCATACTTTGTGTCAGTTATTAGGACACCTACCTGTGAGAGGGGTTGGGGCATGCAGGTAACTTGACCTCCAGATTACCGGTTTTCTTGATTGAGATTCAGTGATATTTGAAGACAGCATTATGAGGTCTGTTGGAGACCAGGTTCGAGTACCGTTTTGATTTGCTGACACCAGGTTCGAGCAGTGTTATGGGTCTGATTAAGACCAGTATGGTGGATTGAACTTCTCAGCCAGGGGCACTTGGTCCCTTGTGTGTGCATTTTGCATTTTGCATGACTGTTTGCATTTGCATTTCATTTTGCATATTCATCCTCATCCGGAATAGGGAGCTTACCCGTTTTTGTCCGCTTCATCAGTTGATTTCCCGACATTCGTATTGGACTCGAGTTAGCATCTGAAAAGATCATGGCTTCAGAAGAGCAGAACTTGGTTGTTACTCGGGCAGAGTTTGAATTGTTGAAGTACCAGGTGAGTCAGGTCATGGAAGCCATAACAACTATAAATGGAGGAGGAAACAATGGTCCAAGAGCTCAGATGAACAATGTTGCTCAACCAGTGCAAACCCCTGTCAGAGGTCCATATTCTTTCAATGACGCAGAGTATCACAATTCCACTTTCTCTATGCCAGATTCTCCAAGGATTGTTCCCTGTCCAAGAGTTGTTCCGCAGGTTAATATTCAGGACCCACTGACTGCTGAGTATATGGGAAGACTTCAGACGTTGGAAGATCAGATTGCTGCCCTGGTGAATAAGAATACTCTTGATCTGAATGCTACAAGCATGTGTTTGGTGCCAGGTCTTGTATTGCCTCCAAAGTTCAAAATGCCCAATTTCGAGAAGTACAAAGGGGATAGCTGTCCGAAGCTACATTTGGTTATGTTCTGCAGAAGAATGACTCCGTATATCACCAATGACAAGCTCATGATTCACTGTTTCCAGAATAGTTTGATCGGAGCATCTTTGGACTGGTACATGCACTTGAAGAGTGATAGTATCAAATCATGGTCGGACTTAGCCAATGCCTTCGTGAAGTAGTATGACTACAACCTGGAAATGGCTCCTTTTCGCGTGCAGTTGCAAGAATTATCTCGTGCGGAGAACGAATCCTTTAGGGGGTGTGTGCAGAGATGGAGAGAATTGGCTGCTCGTGTTCAACCACCGATTCAGGAGAGAGAAATGGTTAGCCTCTTTGTGGATACTCTGAAGGGTCGTTATTATGACATGATGTTCACTTGTAGAAGCTTTGAAGGTCTGATGAGAATGGGGGAGCTTGTTGAGAGAGGACTCAAGAATGGAAAGCTTCGAGGTGCTCCTTGTATCCCAGTTGATAAGAATGAACCAGTTCTCACTTCAAACCAGCAGTCATATTATCGTCAGCCACGTCATCATGCCCGACAAAGACCAAGGAAACCTGAAAGGCAGTTTACTCAGCTACCGGTGCCGTACAGTCAGTTGTTGCCAGATTTGGTCGAAAGTGGATTAATAGTGCCGAAAGAGACTAATTCAACGATCCCGTCTTATCCTTCAGGTTCCAATGCCAGCGCCCGCTGTGAGTACCATGTTGGGGTACGGGGGCATTCGACAGATGACTGTAAAGTGCTTAGAAGTCAAGTTCAGAATTTGCTAGACTCTAACAAGATCTTCATCACGTCTCAGGGTTTTGTTCGGATTATTGATTACCCTTCATCCAGTTGTGTGGGTTCGTCAGTCAATGTTATAGGATACTCCACTGAGAGTGTATGTTTGGAAGAATGTCCAACTGAGACCTCAGTTGAATATGAAGGAAGTTACTAGAGGTTTTTGCGCTGGGTGTCACATCTGTTTCTCTGCTGATTGTTTAGCTTTTGTGCATTGTTGTTTGCTGACCACCACCAGGCTTGTTGGCTGGGGTCATTGTATTTTGTACTCGGGTGTGCTTGTTTACTGCTCTTGTTGACTTTGCATAGTGGTGTGAGGTGTTTATATATGTGCTTACAGCTTGGGGTTTATTTGTCTTGTCTAGAATATGTGTTTGATTTCTGCATTGCATTCTCACATAACAGGTACATCAGAACCGTGGGTCTTATTTTCTGTCCAGTTTGTTGCATGAATTCCTCAGAGACATGGAACAGAATCAGGCTGAATTGATTGAAGTACGAAGCCAGCTGAGGCAGATGATGAAAGACATGCAAGAGTTGCGTCTGGATCAGAAGATGCTCAGAGAGGAAAATAATCAGCTGAAGACCCAAATGAGCTTGATCATGGAAGTAGTCAAGAACATGATTAGGAAAGAGGATGATCAGCTATCTGAAGCTGTAGTGAAGGAGCTTGTTCCGCCTGTGCCTGTGGAGCCCGTGCCTGTGGAACTTGAGCTTAAAAAACGTGTTGATCAACAACAACAACAACAACAAAGGATACATCCGGCTCAGCGAAGAATTCAGGAGGGGAGGCCAAAGAGGGTATTTAAGGCGCCTCCTTCAACGTATGCTGAGCTCTTTCAGACTTTATTGAGTTTGAAGCTGGTTGAGAAAAGAACATTGGAGTCACTCACAGGAATGACGCTTCCTTATGGGTATGACACTAGCAAGCAGTGCGAGTTTCATTCCGGGGCATCCGGACATGATATTGAGAGTTGTCACGCTTTTAAGCACAACGTCCAGGACTTGATTGACGCAAAGGTTATTGAACTCACACCGGGCGGCGTAATTGTACCTAATGGTCGTACCCCAGTTGGTGCTAAGACAATGGATGTTCCCGAAGCTGTTGTAGATCAGAAGTATATTCTGCAATCATTGGTGTCAGGATCCCCCTGTCCTCAGTTGCTGCCTAGACCAAGCCTGAGGACGAAAGCACTTGAACAAAAGGAGTCCCTGATAATTCAGACTCGACCTCCAAGTGGTTCGACTGATCAAAGTCAACAATCGGTCCAGTCTTCGCAACAGACGTCAACTCTGTTCCAGAGTCAGCAGCCTTATCGTTATCGGTCAAACCTGCGTGCTAGACAGAGCCCAATGAAGTCAGAAAGGCAATTCACCCGGCCTCCGTTTTAAGCAACTTTGAAGATGGCTGGTTCAGCAGCAAGTCAGATGTGAAAGCCCGGTTCTCGGAAGCTGACGTTTTTCTGTGTTTCATCTTGTCATTTCTTTATGTTTGTAGTTGCTTTCTTGTTAAATTGCAACCTCGTTTGTAAAACTTGTTGTTTTCATTCAATTGATGATAATGAAATGAGTATGCATGTTTTGATTAAATCCATTCGTGTTCACTAATTGATTTTTTACAGATATCCAACGCTTGGTTAAGCGGAATCCGGGGAGGATGACGAAAATGAACGACATGCAAGCTTCCGATATTGTATGCCTTCGAAATAAAACCTGCTGATGATGTACAGGCATTGTTTCAAATCCCTAAACACCGGAGATATAAGGAAGATAATCCCTTGATAACCCATTTGAGCCTAGTTGTAGGAGTTTCTTTCTAAAAGTGAAAAACCCTTAATCTCAACCTGGGGAAGGGTAGGTTTAGCTAATCTGACCGAGCATCCAAATTGCAAAAGGATTGTCCGTTCGAGGATCAATCACACCTTCATAGGTCGTGCCTAAAAAGCCGCAGTGGTTAAGCGTCAGGAGTGACCCGGTCACATTATCCCCCAAAGAGTCAGACAACCAGTGTCACACGACTTGTTCGAAAAAAAAATGAAAAGCGAAAAGAATCAAAAGCCCGCTAAGTCAAAACTTGAAAACAAACGACTTAGGCAAAAATAAGAGCATCCCGCTGGACTGGGAAATCAAAAGAAGCTCCAAAGAGTCAGTCCAGGCAAAAGTTAGGGAGCGAAAAGAAAAAACGAAAAGGGTTACCAAAGAAAAATCCTCGGAAAGGACAAAGTCGTGTGACTCTAGACACCCGAAGACGAAAAAGAAAATGACTGTCACTCCTAAAAATGTGTGGTATCCTGGACCATCATTCCTATTAATCAACCTGTAAAAGGGGAGTGCTTGTGTCAGATTAGCTGAACATAGGATTGGAGAACATCAAGGAGAATGGGTGGGTTAAAAAGTAGACTTTGAGCCGCTATCCTTTCTTTCAAAACCGTGAACCTGACCACGTTACAACCTTCAAAAGTCCTAATTGAAGCAGGGTCGTTTCGAGGGCATATATCGGTTAAGATCGCGTCGAAGCTGACTCCTAAAAGGGTTCTTCTTACCATGTTGGTACTGATATTGATATTTTGATAAATGATTTGTGCTTTGTAGGCCATAAACTGATTTTCCTTTTTTCCAGTGAACATATTGGATGTTAAAACTGTCATATGCATTGCATTAATGTACCTTTTATGCAGAACAACTGGTTTTACTTACGAGTAAGCACTTGACAGCGGGAAAGTTTCCTACAGTGGAAAGTCTGATCAGGATAGAACGCAGGATACCCGAATGTTCCGAGAGCAGGGGCAAGCTATTATCAAGTGGTCCCCAGTGAGGTCAGCCATCCAAAGTAGTTATTCTGGGGAAATTAGGTCGAGATACGATAAATCTCTCATAGCTAAAGTTACTATACTGAATTAGCCAATCAGGGGCAAAGTCATCGCAGACAGGGGCAGGCTCTCCTAAGAGCGCGAAAGTTATTTTTTACATTCAAGAGGCATTTGATTTGAAGTATATCTCAGGGGTTCAGAATGCTGGGGCATTTCGTATCAGGCCGTTAGGGTGCAGATTTTCAGATTTCCTTTTGAGGACTATCCCCACAGAGCCCACAAGCTGGGGCATATCAGAAGCGAAGGAATTGTTCTTCTCTGTGTCATCAGAGCTACTCAGAGCTATTCGAGCAGATTCAGCTAATCTCCAAGTTGAGTCGAATTTCGGGAAGTCGTGTTACCGTCTATCGACCCTTCAATCAGAAGCTGTGAATTCAGACAGGATATTGTTCAGCGGCAATCATATATGACCCATCCCAGATGGCCTAAAGTCCAATTCTTATTGGCAATTTTCAAGAAGCCCAATCCATATTGGCAATCACTGTAAGGCCCATCCAGGGTGGTGCATAAGTTTCAAAATCCAATCTTCATTGGTACGCGGAAGACTCCGTCTGTTTTCCCCAGCAAAAGTCCAATTTCATTGGCACGGGTAAGTTGTCCCTGACAGAAGTCCAATCATGATTGGCGCATTCAGTTATTCCTCAGCGAAGTTGGCTTCACTCTTCCAGCATTTATTTTGCTGGAACAGTTCTGTGATGCCTGGTTATCCTCAGCGGAGTTGGCGTTGTCTTCAGCATTTTGCTGAAGCGGTTTTCTGTATCCGGTGACCCGAGCCTGCATTTGCATTTGCATATATCATCATATTTGCATCATACTTGCATTTCATACTCAAACGCGTAGCATTTCCATCCTATATGGAGCATTACGCCATAAAAAAATTCAAACATGCGCATATGCATACGGAGCATAAGCCAGTTTTTCTATCAGCCTCCAGTGTCAACAGGAAGTACCCTGTAGTCATTTCAGGGGCATTTATCCAGCAGCTTTATTCAGATAGCTCTTTGGTATTCGATTCTCAGATCATGCAACGGTTATGCTTTATTCAACGATCGTCTGGTATTGGCAAACTTCTCTTCCCGTCAATTCACATTGACGATGGGTTTCCCCCAGCGAGCCTTCTCCGTCTATCATGAGACATCAAGAGTTGGATATGGTTTTCTCCGTCTGTCCTTAGATGTTGAGGGGTTTCAAGGCAATCTTTCAGATATTGGCGTTCTTTCGGTTTATTGGACGAGATGGCATTTCAAGAAGGTTTTTCTGACCGTTGATTCTTATTGGCGTCGAGGCTCTTCGAAGAATGTTTGGTTTTCCTATTTGTTGATCCTTATCAACGGCATGGCTCTTGTGAGGTGGTTTTTCTGTCAATCCTTATTGATGATATGGACCCTTTGAAGATATTGTTTTTTCCATCAACTCCTGTAGACGAAAGGATTCTGAAATTTGATGGGTGGTGATGAATATGGATATGGTGGAGTCTTACTGCCTATCTTTAGACAATGTAAAAATGGATATTGGTTGTCCTATGGTGGGCAATGTAAATGTAAATATTTTTCTCCTTCGGGAAGGAGTCTTGCTGTCTATCCTTAGACAATGTGAGTATTAGATGTTGATTTTCTCCTTCGGGAAGGAGTCTTGCTGTCTATCCTTAGACAATGTGAGTATGGATCTTGGTTTTCCTACGGTGGACAATGGATATGGGTTATATTTTTTCTCCTTCGGGAAGGAGTCTTGCTGTCTATCCTTAGACAATGTGAGTATGGATCTTGGTTTTCCTACGGTGGACAATGGATATGGGTTATATTTTCTCCTTCGGGAAAGAGTCTTGCTGTCTATCTTTAGACAATGTGAGTAATGGGTATGGTTGTCCTACGGTGGAAGATGTAGATATGGGTATGGTTGTCCTATGGTGGATGGTGAAAAAATGAGTATGGTTTGTCCTACGGTGGACGATGTAAATATGGGTATGGTTTTTTTAATACGGTGGACGATGTGAACATGGGTTATATTTTTCCTTCGGGATGGTGTCTCCGTCTATCATTAGACGAGGAGAGTATGGATATTATTGTTTGCCTGCGGGATGGTGTCTCCGTCTATCAGTAGACGATGGGAGGTGATCAAGTGCATGTTGATCCAACCTTCGGGTTTGGTATTTGTGGTGTCACACAAGTGACTGGTGTTGAAGTCAAATCTCTTTATCAGAGGATCGATCAGTTTATTACCATAATAATTGAATTCAGTTTGCTGGATGGTGTTCCCCAAGCGAGGGCGCAGTTTATTTATGCGGTTGGCAAATTTTCGGGTTTATTTTGTATTCAACCATCTCGTACCTCGATTTTCTGAAGGCTCCGGGCGTTTCACCCAGTCGGGTCCAAGCCGTTTGAATAGGGGCAGCTGTTGCACCCTAAAATTTGGCCAACTGGTTCTACCTGATTTGTGTTTTCATAGCTTTATCATTTGCATAGTAGGTCATATACATAGTTCATTCATTTGCATAGCATAGCATGGGCAAGCTATCAAACAAGGGATCAAGTGCTATTCTTCATCTCAAAGAAGCATATCCAAAAGGTTTTTATTCAAGTTCAAGCCTATTCAAGTCACCAAGAAAGAAAGTGAAGCTTTGAGAAGTTGATAGATCAAGCAGTGGATTTATAGCCTGTCCGGAGAGTATTTGAAGATCATCATAGAGGTTGTGAGTTGTGGACTAAGGCATGGAATGTGTAGAGGCATCATGGAAGACCTAGAGGGTCATTTTGAAGATGATACAAGTTATTGGTGTGGTTGCAAGAGCTACAGTTGAAGACAGTCAACTAGGGTTTCATCTGGGTCAACCCTAGGTCAACCCTAGGTCTAATGCTTGATTGAGGGGCATCAAGGCCTATTTGAAGGATGCGGGATTCATCATATGATATGTTGAAGCATATGTGGTGTTGTGCCAAGAGAAAATCAAAAGAATCAAGAAGGATTGAGGGTGACAAGACAGGGTTCCTAGGGTAAAATCCCTTGTTTTCCACTGAACTTCCAAGCCTTCTAAGTCAAGATGTGAGATTCAAGTGACTTGGATCTCCACATGAATGTTGTAGAGGAGGTTCACAACTTTAATTTGAGTACTAGAAGTCCTCAAGGGGATTTATAGAACTCAAGTTATAGCCAAGACAAGTTAGGGGTCCTCAGAGGCATCTGAAATTTAACCGTGAAAGTCACTTGACTTCCAAGCAACGTTTGAGCTGGAAGGAATTTTCAAATGGATTCTTGGCAAACATGAGAGATGTTCCTTATCTTCTTAGCTTTCCAAAAAGTTATAGAAGTCCTCATTTGGATTTGTGGAGCTCAAGTTATGAGTTGTACAAGCCAGGGATATTTTGGGAAAGTGAGATTATAGGTCATTTTTGAGCATAGGTCAAAATCTCCATGTTCCACTCTTCAGATGAAAAAGCGTTCAGCAGGAATGTGCTTAAAATGATGTCTTTAGGTCAAATAAGTCATCATGGTAGATTGATCGGCTTATTTCAAAAGTCACTTAAAATGGCCTAAAAAGGGGAATAAGTCAAATAAAGTGGTGAAAAAAAATCAAATTTTGGGTTAGAGGTCACAAACAAGCCATATGACATACCAATTTGATTGTAAAATGCATTTTAAAGACAATGACATTGGCACATTTTTGAATTGAGCAATAATTTCATGACTTGCTTTGTAAAAGTGGTTACTTGAAATGTAAGTCACTAATCCAAACCACTTAACAAGGCATTTGTAAGGCTATTTTGGTTAGAAACTTCCAAGGGAAGATACATGAACAATCTATAAATTTCCAAGGGAAGATACATGAATAATCTAGAAAGTTCCAAGGGAAATGGATTTTATTATTTTGGGTTTGGGCTTCATTTCTAGAATATTCCAATCATCTCTATAAATGTTTAGAAACTCATTTGAAGCAAGGTTGGTGATTGATTGGAGTTGGATTGGAAGAGAGCATATCAATTTTCAAGAGAGCAAATCAAGTGGTGATTCTTCATTCAAGGCGATTTCGGTTTGATTCGAAGATTGTAGCACTTTCCTCGCATGTTGTTGAACGAATTTGAAGCTTTCGGAAGCACGTAAAGAGCCGAAGATACTCCGTTTCGAAGCTCCGATCAAGGTATGTAAACCTTCACTTCACCATGGATTTAGGATGAGATAATTAGAAATTTTTATGGTTAGGATCGTGAACACCTATGGATGAGTTTAGGATTGTTAATTTGGAGATTTTCTTCATTCCCTTTTTCTTTTTATTTTTCTGTTTTCAGGCCTGTTTGCTTTTATTGCGTCAAAAATAGTAAAAATGTTCAAGAAATTATGAAATTTTTTTCTACAGATCTTGATTGTCTTAAGAAATTTCAGGCGCTGAGTTTGCATTTTTTAGATTTGTTTTGATTTAGTTATGATTTTTCTTTCGTACTAATATCCATTGGTGTACATAACTGTTCATCTGTTTTGTTTAATTTTGTTCTCTTTGATGCTTCATGATTTTGAGTTGATTTTTGGATATGTTTTATATGATATGCATAGGTTTCCCCATAAATTTTATTGAAATTTCTAAACGATTCTAAGTTTAGTTTTGAATCCACTTTTTAGAGCCATCCCCATCTGAATGTTCCCTGGACACTTTATAGGTTTTCCTTTAGAAAGTGACCTTAACTTTAGAATTTGGTTTTAATTTTTTTACCATAGGTTGCTAACATCTTCAGGAGATTGTAAAATTGTTATTAGATTTTTTTGGATTGTTTTCCCATTTCTTTTGCATTTTACATTCTGATGAGTATTTTGCATGATTTAATTGATGTTTGCTTTGCATATTTGATACCGCTGTTTTGTAGAATTTTGTTCTCTCAATTGGTGATGATTTTTGCTTAGATCTTTTGGTAGATTGTAGCCAACACTCGCATGTTCCCTTAGGAATTTTTGTATATTTTCTAGATGTAATTTGGTTCTGTTTTAGGGTTGTTGATTAGGACCTTCCCAATTGATGGTTAACCTTGACCCCTTGCATGTTAGGAATTGTTTAGACCCCTTAGAAGTTGATATAGGATTTGATCTTCGATCTTGATAATATAGATATTAATATACTTTAGGGTTTCCCTTAGGATAATGTGATAAAACTTTAGAATAAAAATGGTAACAAAAAATGTTGAAATAGATATGGTGTAATAAAAAACTTAGAATATTTTAGGGCTTAAACACAACATAGGTGCACTTGAACATTTTATTTTTGGGTTTTTAGATTGAATTAGGACTTGGGGCATATAGGGTATTAAGGGTAGGTATAGTATATCCCCTAGAAATAATATTATAATTTTTCCTACTATATTAATATTTTTAGTATATTTTGCAATTGTGTGATTGTTTGGTTTGCCCATTTTTGGGGTTTATTTTGTTGTATGGGCTTTTTGGGCATTTGCTTGGGGTGAGGGGTTGGTTTGAAGAGCATGATGATGGAGCCTATTGAAGACAAAGTTGAAGTTGAAGATCAAAGCTTGATGAATATGCTTGACTTGCTTGAAGCTGTTTGAAGACCTAGGACATAGGAGCTAGATAGAGCCTTAGAATAAAAAATTTCTTCACAAATATGGATGACTTCTTTTGCCTCCATTCTTCTCTATGATTCAAAGTCTCTCTTTGATACTCACCTCCTTCCTTTGGAAGGCTTAGTGACAGTATCTAGGAGATAGAACTTTTGAGAGAAACAGTCTGTATTTTGTTAACAGTCTGTAGGCCACCTTTGGTGGTCAACTGACTGTTTAACATCCCAAATCATCTTGTGAACTATTACTCATCTAGGAGAGCTTGCTTTGAAGAAACGTTGAAGATTGAAGGTGAAGTCCCTTTCCTTGAAGACTGTAGAAGATGAAGACTATGATGTTAGAGTTGTGCATTTGGATACTGCTGTTTAGAGCCATTGCTGTCTGAAGCTGTTAAAGGGGATTACTGTCATAACTTCTTTCCTTGAAGATGGATGCTTGCTTGGAGCTTGTGGTTTGAATAAAGACTTTGCTTGAAGATGTTGGATTCGCTGTTGTTTACTGTTTAGTTTTTGCTGTTTAGAGTTGTTGATGTATTCTTTGAGTTTCCTGACTGTATTGTTTGTTAATTGTCCCCTTGAGATTGAGGTGAAGCTGTTTCACTTCGCTCATTGTTTTCTAGGTTCGAGGTTGAGAGGGACTCCCTTGCCTAGCTTGTACTGTTTCATCCATGCATTTTACTGCTTTATTGTATATATGTTATTTTTGTTTCCGCTTATCCCCTAGGATCTCTGTTTCTCTCTGCGCAAGAGAGAAATATGACAGACATTAGGTCTTAACCCATGCATGATAACATTAGGTTAGTTTTTTTGGTTCCCTTTTCAACCATAGGTTTTAGAGTTGTTGTTTCTCTTCTTTCTCAAAACAATCAGAAAAATACAATAAAAGGATAAACATCAATAAAAAACAGTTCTTGCGTAAAAGACTGTAAACCAATCAAAAAACGTCATTTTTGTCCGCTTGGACCCATAATCAGGAGAAAACCTTTTTTCAGAAGGATAAAAACAATCAAGACAGACTTGTGTCGTACGTGGCCCGAACTACGTTTGCTCTGATCTTTCATGTTGTATGAAAGTACGTAGGCATAGGATGCAATATCCTAGCGAGCAACCTTCCCCTCCTTTCCCGTAGGTAGGCGAACTACGTTGACTCTGATTTCTCGTTCCAGACGGGAATACGTAGGCATAAAGTGCGATACTTTGCCAAGTCATTTTATTTTCTTTTTAACCCTTGACCATTAGCGTAGATAGAATACAATCCGTACTAGAAAACAAGCGTGGATCCCGTCGAGTACAACGGACGTGAGGGGTGCTAATACCTTCCCCCTGCGTAACCGACTCCCGAATCCAGGATTTGGTTGCGATGACCATTCCTTTCCCGTCTTTGCGGTAGGTTTACTCTGAGCGTTTTCTCTCCCTCCGTTGGGATAAATAACGCAAGGTGGCGACTCTTCTGTTCAGCCGGCGCCAATTTTCGCAGTAGCGACAGATGCCCCACACACATTTCCTCCCTCACTTGCATTGCATGCATTTTACAGTCGTTTACTGTTTACTATTTAAGCTGATGCTTTATCTGTTTCTGTTTATCATTGACATGATCCCCTAGGAATCTCACTTCCTTTGATAAGGAAGTGATGATTAGAACTTTAGGTTGAAACCTATGCATGATAACTTCTAGGAGATCCCTGTTTCAAACTTCAACTATAGGATGAATCCTTGGCATGACAACATTAGGACTTGATAGTCTCCCCTTAGTTGAGCGTGTTCTTTCTTCTCATCTCAAACAACAGTAAAAAACGTAATAAAGGCAAGTTAGTATAAGCGCGTTACGAGCCTTAAGCTACTTGGGTAATGATAATTGAGTGGCCTCCTCTCAATCGTCTAGAATGTTTAGCATACGTCCTTTGGACGATATGTGATGCATTCGTTCCCAAGTCATAGTCTCTAGTGCTATGCAAACTACAGACAAACATAAAAGTAGTTCTTCCGTAAAAGATAGAAAACAAACTTCAAACCTTTTGCCCTATGGGCCCATAATTGAAAGGAAAGCTTTTCTGAAGAAAAGAGTGTCGTTAACTCCTAGTTCTACCGCAAACGATAACGCCTAAGTCTCTAAGGGTCGAGCTGCGTACACCAAACTGCTGGAACTGTTTGTTAACCCTACTCGATAAAACAGATGAATCTGAATCCCCGTAATCCGTATTATCCCGAACTACGTAAGCTCTAATCTCTCATACCTGTTGAGAGTACGTAGGCACAATAATGACGTATTGGCGAGCCACCTTCCCCCATCCGTTAACCCGTAATTAGCCAAACTACGTTGACTCTGATTTCTCATTCTCTTATGAGAATACGTAGGCACAAAGCGCGACGCTTTTCCGAGTCATTTTCTTTTCTTTTTAGACCGGCCTTGATAGGTAGATAGTAAAACCAACCCGTCAGATAAACACAACAAGCGTGGATCCCATCGAGTACGATTGATGTGAGGGGTGCTAACACCTTCCCCTTGCGTAACCGACTCCCGAACCCAGATAATGGTTGCGATGACCTTGTCTTATACCTTTTCGTCAGGTTTTTCCGATCGTTTCCTTTCCCACTCTGAGGGATAAATAACGAAAGGTGGCGACTCTTCTGTTTTGCCGGCACCTTATTTTCGCGGAAGCGACAGTTCAAAATGACAAGGTGGTAATTGTTGGAGGCGAACAAGCGCATTTGGTGACCCATCTTCCATCCTTTTCGTATGTTGATGCCAACGAAACTGTTGGAACTCCATTCCAAGTTCTTTTCGTTGATGATAAAGTTGTTAAGAAGAACGGGTTGCACATGTCTTCCTTGAAAGATGCCCTGCATGTGTTAGAGATTGGTCGGTCTGACACTTGGGGCCGAGTTTTTGACGTGGTTGACAATAAAGACATAACTGGTTTAGGCTTTGCGCCTGGTACAATTAAAAGAGATTTGAAGCGTATTAATGATGCCTTTCACAGTGCCGGATTCATTAACAAAGATCACTCCACTGCTGTGATCATTGAAGATGATCAAGAATATGAAATTGATCCTCAAGAATGGGAACCGTACCTTGATGATTCTGTATACTTCTCTGAGACAGAAGATGCATATGTACCCTTTTATTCCCCTCAACCGAGGCTTGAAGAATCTGAATATGAAGTTAATGCCATCATTGAAGATGATGAAGAGGAAGAATTTCTCAATTTTGTGAAGCATGGACAGATCTGTCAGAATTGGATAGTCGTTGATGTTCCCACTATTATTCACTTTTAAAGTAATTTATTTTTATTGTATTTTCAAATATCCTTTCACTCTGCCCAAGGTGAAAGTGCATTTGTGAGGGATTTGTTTCAAATATTATCATCATCAATAAAATGTTATTTTTCTTATCCATGTCATGAATAAATATTATCATCATCAATAAAACGAGGAAAATATTATCATCTAAGGAATGTTTCAAATATTATCATCATCAATAAAATGTTATTTTCAAATATCCTTTCACTCTGCCCAAGGTGAAAGTGAATTTGTGAGGGATTTTTTTTTTCCTTAGTTGCTTGAGCACGAGGAAAAAACCATTCAGCCTCATGAAGAGCCAGTAAAGTCGATTAATTTGGGTTTAGAGGAAAATAAAAAGAAGTCAAGATTGGGACACTGCTTCGGTCAGATGTTAAGAAGAGGATAGTAGAGCTTCTCAGAAAATATGTTGATGTGTTTTCTTGGTCTTATCATGATATCCCTGGTCTTGATACTGATATTGTAGAGCATAGATTGCCGATGAAGCCTGAATGTCCAGCCGTAAAGCAGAAATTTAGAAGAAATCATCCCGATATGGCTGTGAAGATTAAAGATGAGGTTCAAAAGCAGATTGATGTTGGTTTTCTTGTGGCTGCTTAGTATCCTCAATGGGTAGCCAACATTCTGCCTGTTCCAAAGAAAGACAGAAAAGTATGAATGTGCGTTAACTATAGAGATTTAAATAAAGCAAGCTCGAAAGATGATTTTCCACTGCCAAACATTGATATGTTGATAGATAATACTGCTATGTTCAATATATTTTCCTTTATGGATGGATTTTCTAGTTATAATCAGATAAAGATGGCACCCGAGGATATGGAAAAAACAACATTCATTACACCATAGGGAACATTCTCTTATAGAGTGATGCCTTTCGGTTTTAAAAATGCTGGTACAATGTACCAGAGAGCTATGACCACTTTGTTCAATGATATGATGCATAAGAAAAGTTGGGTCTATGTGGATGATATGATTTGTAAGTCGAAGACCGAGGAAGATCATATTGGGTATTTGTTGAAGTTGCTTCAGTGATTGAGCAAGTTTAAGCTCTGTTTGAATCCTAATAAATGCACTTTTGGTGTTCGTTCCAGAAAGTTGTTAGGCTTTGTTGTCAGTCAGAAAGGCATTGAAGTTGATCCTAGTAATGGGATGTTTGAACTATATATCCTGATTTATATCTAATATGATTGCCACATGTGCGCCGATCTTCAAGCTTCTCCGTAAAGATCAGGGTTGTGTCTGGATAAAGGAATGTCAGAAATATTTTGAAAGTATTAAAGAGTATTTGCTTGAACCTCCGATTTTGTCTCCTCCTATGGAAGGAAGACCATTGATCATGTATTTCACTGTGTTGGAAGATTCTTTGGGCTATGTTCTTGGTCAACAAGATGAATCTAGTCAAAAAGAATATGCCATTTACTATTTGAGGAAGAAGTTCACTGATTGTGAGTCTCGGTACTCAATGCTTCAAAAGACATGTTGTGTTTTAGCTTGGACTACTAAGCGCCTTTGCCAGTATATGTTGAATCATACAACTTGGTTGATATCTAAAATAGATCCAATAAAGTATATTTTTTTAAAGCCTACTTTGAATGGGAGGATTTCTCGTTGGCAGATGTTGTTGTCAGAATATGATATCGAGTACCGAACTCAAAAAGCGATAAAAGGAAGTATTTTGACTGACCATTTGGCAGACCAGCCAATTGATGATTATTAACCTATCAGGTTTGATTTTCCTGATAAAGATATGATATACCTAAAGGTTAAAGATTGTGAGAAACCATTTCCTGAAGAAGGATCTAAGCATGCATCCCGATGGGGTTTAATTTTTGATTGAGCTGTTAATGAGTATGACAATGGTATTGGGGAAATAATCATTACTCCTCATGGTTCTCATATTCCTTTCACTGCAAGGTTGGTGTTCACTTGCACAAATAATGAGGAAGAGTATGAATCATGTATTATGGGCTTGGAAAAAGCTATTGATTTAAGAATCAAGATTCTTGATGTATATGGAGATTCAGCCCTGGTGATTAATCAAATTAAAAAGGAGTGGGAGACACGTCAACCTGACTTGATTAATTATCGAGATTATGCAAGAAGGTTGTCAACTTTATTCAGTAAGGTTGAGTTTCACTATATGCCTAGAGAAAAGAATCGAATGGCAGATGCTTTAGTAACTTTTTCATCCATGATTATGGTAAATCGATGGAATGATGTACCGAAAATCGTTGTTATGTGTCTTGATAGACCAACTCATGTGTTAGTAGTTGAAGAGGTCATTGATAACAAGTCTTGGTATTATGATATTAGATGTTTTCTTCAAAATCAAGATTACCCACTTGGGGCATCCAAGAAAGACAAGAAGACTTTGAGAAGATTGACTGGTAGTTTCTTCTTGAACGATGATGTGTTGTATAAGAAAAATGGCATGGTCTTGCTCAGATGTGTGGATAGACACGAAGCAGACATGTTGATGAAAGAAATTCATGAAGGATCTTTTGGTACCCATGCCAATGGACATGCAATGGTTAAGAAGATGTTAAGTGCAGGTTACTATTGGCTGACAATGGAATCTGACTGTTGCAAATATGTGGGGAAGTGTCATAAGTGTCGGATTTATGCTGATAAAATTCATGTGCCTCCAAATCCTCTCAATGTTATCTCTTCTCCATGGCCTTTCTCCATGTGGAGCATTGATATGATTGGAATGGTTGAGAATAAAGCGCCGAACGGACACCGTTTCATTTTAGTGGCTATTGATTATTTTACCAAGGTGGTTGAAGAGGTGTCATATGCCAATTTAACCAAGCATGTAGTGGTCAGGTTTATCTAGAATCAAATCATTTGTCCGTATGGTGTTCCGAGCAAGATTATCACTGATAATGGGTCGAATCTAAATAACAAGATGATGAAAGAATTATGTGATGAGTTTAAGATTGAGCATCATAACTCTTTTCCTTACAGACCTAAGATGAATGGGGTTGTTGAAGCTACTAATAAGAACATTAAGAAGATGGTTGTTCATACAAGGACTAGCATGAGATGCTCCATTTTGCTTTGCATGGGTATCGTACATCCGTCTGCACTTCAACATGGGCAACCCCTTTTTCTCTCGTTTATGGTATCGAAGTAGTGCTCCCAATAGAAGAAGAAATTCCTTCTGTGAGAGTTTTGATGGAAGCTGAATAAGTTGAGGCTAAGTGGTGTCAGAGTAGATATGATTAATTAAATTTGATTGATGAAAAAGGCATGACGCCCTTGTGTCATGGCTAATTGTATCAACAAATAATGAAGAAAGCTTTTGACAAGAAGGTTCGACCTCCTGTATTCACAGAAGACAACCTCGTACTAAAAAAGATCTAGACATTTACCACTAATTCTAGGGGCAAGTGGATTCCTAATTATGAAGGACCATATGTTGTTAAGAGAGCCTTCTCTAGCGGTGCATTAATTCTTACAACTATGGATGGTGAAGAGTTCATTCGTCCTGTGAATGTCGATGCAGTCAAGAAATACTTCGCCTAAAATATAAAAGAACAATTCACTAAGTTGAAAACCTGAAAGGGCGACTTAGGAAAAAATGAGCGACTCAGTGGGCTGAAAACCCGAAGGGGCGGTCCAGGAAAAAATTAGAGACAAAAATAGAAATAATCATCCCGGTAGATTGAAAGCCCGAGAGGAAAATCTAAGCAAAAGTTAGGGATTATGGCAAGTAACTGCATCTGGCTAGTCTTGATCATTTTAAAGCAACATTGTCTGTCAACGACTTTTTTACAATCATTCTCGAAAGAAGTTTTGAGCATTGGAATTCAAAGTTGTTAGGGAGAATAATGGTCATTGTATTTCAATGTAACCCTTTCCATGTATTTACCATTTTTCAAACTTTGTAATGATCCATGGAGTTATGCCATTTGCAGACTACCATTCTATTAATAAAATTTGGACCTTTGTTCCTTTGTTTGCAATTCTTACTTTATTTTTATTTGCAAAGTTTCATTTATTGTTGATCATGATTTTTGAAATAAAATGTAAATAAGTAATTTAAAAATTTGAAAATTATAAAAGCATTTTCCTTTGATTAATGAGTATAAAAAGGAATGTCAATGGTTATTCCAAGAATGGTAAAATCGTGAAGCACAAAGCTTAGTGTTTTCCTCAGCAGGGTTCGTCCTTACTCTCCTAGTAAAGTTTGTTGATAGTTCTTCAGTAGAGTTTGTTCCTATGGATGTAACCATGTTCCTCTTTTAGTGGTTACGTAAATGGTGGTTCCCTAAAAAATTTGTTATGATGTGTTGGACTCATAAGATCTAGGAGTTTTCAATTTTTCCCCTGCTAGGTCTCGATCTAGATCTTCTCCAACTGATTATGTTATGGTCAGGCAGTTGAACAGTTTTGAGGTCCACCCCTCCTTGATGTTAGTCCACACGCAGGAATTGATCTTTCGTTGTCCCCAGCAGAAGTCATATGAGGAATTCCACTCAGAGTTTTACTCACTGGATGTGTTCTTGTTGCTTTAAATGTCCCCAAACGGAAAGCAATGTTATTTCCCTCTAATGAGTATTGACATAGTGGCCGCTTGTCGGGTTTTATCTTGTCTTGTAGATGCCTTTCTCTCCAAGTTGTTTTACCTAGAGATTTATCATTGTTGATTCTCCAGTGGAGGCAGTGCATTATTATTTCGAATGTTTCCCAATCATAGAACAATGATTTTAACTTTTTATTTCCCCCGGCAAGTCTAGGATGTATTTCTCTCCATATTGTTTTATTCAGGTTTATCCTCCCAATGAAGATTGTGCATCACTATTTCGGATGTTCACCAGTGAAGTCGCTGATGACATCTCTATTTAAAGAGTGTTAATATATTAGTCACCTATTGGGTTTTCACTCATTTATGATGACTATTGATCTAAGATCCCCCACAACTTGACCTTTTGCTGTTTTTCCCAGCAAGTCCAGGATGTTTTGCTCAGATTTGGTTAATCCTCAGAAAGTTTTCTTGTATCTCCAGTAGATATGCCTCGCTTTTCCAGAAGAGTTTGTGTCTCTGTTTACCTGATTATAATCCTCAGCAGATCCATCATATTTCCACAACAGATCTCTTCACTCTTTTAAGCAATGTTCGTGTGAATTTTTTATTATCCTCAAGAAGAGTCATAATATTTGGGTTGTTATGATTCCCCAACAAATTTCCTTCCATCTACGAAGTAGAGTTCATGTTGTTATCCTCTTTATGAATCATTGAGGTTAGAAGTTTGATATTTGGGTTTCTCCCCAAGTAGTAGCTTCCTTTCTCCAGCAAGATTTGAGCCTTGTAGTAGGGTTTATTTCCCTTTGATGGCTTTTGTTTATCTCTTGCAGGATTTCTTCAACTGAATCCCTAGCGGGGTTTCTAATGATATCTCCATCTTATTGAGATTAGCCTAGTATTTAGTGGTGTTTGGATGTTATTCACCCTCTATTCATCCTTATGTTTGCTTTGTTAGCATATTCATAGTCATACACATTGCATGCACATCACTTCTTATGCATAGCATGTTGTTGTTGCATTGTGCATTTTGCATTTACGTTGGTGCTTCCTTGCTCTTCGGTGATCTTCTCCCCGCAGAGCATGTATGTCCTCTCTCCATTAGAGTGTTGACCCGTAAGCATAAAATGATTATCTTTGTTAATTACCCATTGAGTTTATACCTCATGGAAGATATTTGTTTTAGCCTTCCTCCCCAGTTCATTTGTCTAGATGGAATTAATCCATAGTTCAGATATTTCCTCACCAAGTAGAGTGTTATTTGATCGTTTCTTTCTGGTTTATTCCTGGATTGATCTTTGGTCCCTTGCTCTGACATTAGAAGCTTATTACCTTTTTCGTACTGCCCATTTAGTTGGTAGTAGGTAATACATCTTGGTTGATTACGTCGTCACAACTATCACTTGGTTAATAGTTAGTAATCCCTTTTCTTTTGAGCTTATTATCTTTGTCGTACTTCCCATTTAGTTGGTAGTAGGTAATATAGCTTGGTTTAATTACCTCATCCTAACTATCACTTTGTTAATAGTTGGTAATCTCTCCCTTTTTGAGTTTATTACCATTGTCGTCCTGCCCTTAGTTGGTATTAGGTAATATTTCTTGTATCTTTTGAGAACATTACCTTTGTCGTCCTGTCCTTTGTTGGTAGTAGGTAATTTTTCTCATATCCTTTTGGTTGATTACCTCGTCGTAACTATCACTTGGTTGATAGTTGGTAATCCCTTTTCTTTTGAGATCATTACCTTTGTCTTCCTTCCCGTTGTTGGTAGTAGGTACTTTTGTTAGACTATGGCACGGATCTAGAAGGGGGGGTTGAATAGATCCCCAATTAAAATTTGAGTCGGCGCTACCAATTTAAAATTGGTTTTAAAAATGTTTTAAGTGCGGAAGCGGCCGAGGAAAAATATAGTCTAAAACGAACGGTTATTGGAAAACCGGATATAAGTAAGCCTATGGATTTATGACAATTCAGAAAAATAAAATCACAACAAAAACTATGCTTATCAATTATTTACTTCAATTTGCAAGGTTACCTAGTTTCAATGAAAAACAAGGCACACAAAAACTAGAAGCAAAATAAGACAATTTTAGTTCAGGACTTTTGTCGAACAGTTTGTATGCACAAATACCTCAAAGGATATTTATGTTGAGTAAGAGATTGGAAGTGCCCTAGTACAATAATTTTATTGTACTTAGTAGTTAAAAACAGAGTTTCAACACGTTACTCAATTTGTATCACAGTTTGACAATAATCACTTAAGCTAGAATCACTTATTTTATAAGCTAAATTGAAAAATGACAGAAACTAAAGAACACACGATTTGATGAGGCAGTTCCCCCATCGTCCTCTCTTCGGGGTACGTCTGCCCTCAATTCTAAAATTAGAATTGAGATATATTGAATATATATCACCTGTTGGAATGAACAGTTTACACAAGAGTTGATAGACAATGATACAAACAATCTCAAATGATGTTGATGCTTGCTATCACTTCTTGCACCTTGATTCAAGATGAATCAAGCCCTTCAATTTGTTGTGAATGACCTCCGATTCCAGCCACCTTAATGAAAAACCTTCCATTGTTCAAACCTTCGGCTCGGCTGATCTTAGACACCAACAAATCAAACCCGGAAAGTCTTCAACATTTCAATGCCCTCGCTACTAAACTGATGAACCTTCCGTTGATCAATTACCTTCGCACCTGCTTGAATGTTGAACGAACTATTCCGTAGCAAAAGCCCTCAAAACCTTCTAGTCTTGATGGGTAAAACCCTCAAGGTTTTCTGCAAGAAACACCTGCCCTAATTTCCACTCGAACCAGATCTTCAATCAACGCGTTCGAACCTTATCACCCTTGAACAAGACACCAATCACAGCAAAAATGATTGTGTATATTTCTGGATTTGTGTGTTGTTTGAAGGATGAAGATGAAGAAATATGTTGCACTTATTTCACGTTTCTTGCCCTGACAATTTACTCAAGATTTCAATTGTTAGTTGTTAAAATTTAGCAAAACTCTATTTATAGTAATAACCAAAACAGTCAACTGAACAGAATTTTAAAACACAGCAAGAAAAATTGCACATCGCGCGAACGGTCGACCATAGGGTCGACGTGCGCTGACCCGTGGGGAATACTCAGCTCCATGCGCTGAGTGGCATGGTCGACGCATGGCTTCATGCGCTGATCCGTGGAAAATCAAAACACTCATGCGCCGACTGTACGGTCGACGCATTGCTTCCATGCGCTGAGCCGTGAGAAATGCCAGGCTTCATGCGCCGACTGTATGGTCGACTCACTGCTTAGAAACCTGCAAAAATAACATCTTTTTCCATTTTGTGCATCCTGCCACATTCAGTTATGACTCATATTAAGGTATAATGATTTAACAACGAAAAAGAGGTATAGCATGATGAAGTATTGCATGATGCTTCTAATTTGTCCAAGGTTGTGTTTTGTCATCATCGAAAACTTGGAGGCCTGTATTGTGAGACAACTTGCCCTCACATTCTCCCCCTTTTTGATGATGACAACCTGTTGCACACAACATGCGATGTCTTTAATCATAGTTGTACGCTCTCCCCCTTTCTTTTCCAGTCAAAGCATTTGTGGTGGTTGGTTGACGCTTTTCTCCCCCTTTGACAACATCAAAAAGAAACCGAGAACTATAAAGTCTTGACGGATTAACAATATATCTAACATAAAATCAAGAAAAAGCCATACAATATATCCAACAGATAATAATTAAACATTCACCAATACTGATACATAGTATTGATAAGAAACGAAGATAGAACATAAAATAGCAGCACATAAAGTCTTGACAGAATTTAGAAATTAAACAAAACACCATAACAAAGTTTGCAACCAAAAACAACGAAAGAGACTATGATGCATGCAATCAAAGCAGCAAATGAAACCATAATAAGACGAACACAAGCTAATAACCCCGTCCACATCCACGACCACGGCCACGCCTCTCATAGAAATGGGGATGGCGTTGAGGATGAGCCAAATCAGTGAACTCTTCAGTGATGTTGTTCAGGAAGTCGAGACTCTCAGTAATTGCCCGTTCTTCAGCTTGATGGGAGTGAACGAGAATCTCAAAGCGAGCATCCAGCTGTGTGGAGATTCCACTGATCCGCTCATTTTGAGTCTGCAGCTCAGAGCGAACTTGTTCCATCCGTTCATCCTGACTTCTCATAAAATTTTGTTGTTGTTCTTGCATAGTGGTCATGAAGTTACGTTGGTCTAATTGCAAGGACTGCATCATTTCCAGAATGTCGGAGTTGTTGGATGGCTGTTGAGGAGAAGGAGGTGCCTCAGAGCTAGGTTGATAGGGCTGATAAAATCTCCCAAGTGTGGTCCACCCAGTGTATTGCCATTCACCCCAGCCTTGGTTATTTTCCTCACTGTCAGTTTCTTGTTGACCCGTGTAAGGAGTCCAGTCATTATTGAGGTTGGAATTTGGTGGTGGCTCTTGATAGTTGTCTGGAGGCTCATATGTTTGACGCTCTGTATGATCCGCTTGGTCTGGTTGCACTGTGTCAGCAGCCTGTGTATCCTGTTCTTATTCTTCTTCACTTTCATCTGAACCATATGCACTTGCTTCATTTTCTTCACCTTCGGACTCATCTGCACTCTCTTCACTTGATGAATCGGACTGAGACATATTTGTGCGGCGATAGAATTTGTACTTCTGGTATTTACGAATCCAGACGTATCCCATCATTGAGAAAACTTTTGGACTGAATTCTTTATCAGTGGAAATAGAAGTGTATGCAAAGGAGGGGTAGTTCACATTTGCAGAATTGAGGACCTCTTGGATGAAAGATCCATAGGCAAGTGTCGTACTTTGTTTGGAGTCACGCAATTCATACATGCGACTCGCAATGTAATATGGCCAGTTGATTTTGATACCGTGACCCAAGATATGTATGAGATGAACTTCAGCCTATTCCACCCTTGATAATCCACCCTGTTTGGGCCGCAGAATGCGCGCCACAATCCACTGAAGAATTCTTGCTGAAGTTTTGAGTTTTCCGGAAGTGACAGATCGTGGAAAAGCAGCATTGTTCACAATGTGAGCAGGATAGGGTCGCTTAAGCATACCATTCAGTGCAGTTTTGAACTCATAACCTTCAATTGTGCGTGAATCAGTTACCTCAGCCAGAGGAGGTTCATTTTCCTCCACAGTCATATCAAAATATTTGTTCCAAATTTCAGAAGTTAAAGATACCTGAGTGGGTCCGATAACGGAGTGGAAATCTTCACCATGAAATTTATCATTTAGACCAGTATAGAATATACGTACCAGGTCTTCACTGTACTTGGCATTACATTCAATAAATCTCTCAATACCGTGATATGTGAGATAGGTCATGATTTCTCCAAGATGCATGCGTTCGGCGACAAGTTCGTAGAATGCATGTTGTCGTACAACCTTTCTTCGACCAATATCCTTGTTGAAATTTTCACAGAGGGATGGATGAACAAGTGATTCGGGGGTAATGGGTATTGAGGCAGATGTTGACCCTCTTGACCTCTTTTTGGTGGGTCTATGAGAAGATGAAGCCATGGGTAGAGATTTTGGTGGGTAATGTGAAATGGGAGGATTCTGAAATGAGAGAATGTTGTGGGTTCAGAAAATAGTTTCCCCCTTTTTAAGAGGAACTTAGGGTTTGTTGGAGAGTGGAAGAGACAAGAAGGAGTAATGTGAGGGTAATAGATGCAACTCCCTAGGAATATGAGTGGATGCATGTAACTGCCTTAAATGAGGAGACTTGAAACGAACAGGCAGAAAAATAAAACTGAATTTTTCAGGGAGCCGTCGACCATAGCTCTGCATGCGTCGACGCATGCTGTAAAATTTTCAATAATTTTAAAAGTTAAACAGAGTGCGTCGACCGCTGTTCTGGTATGATCGACTCAAGACCTGAAAATGCAGAATTTTTCCTAGTTTCATATGACATGATGCTCAATAAATGCATACAATAATGCCACAACAAAAATGTTCAATCAAGCAATTTAAATACGCAACAGATGATTTACATATGCACCACAGTTAACATATTTTACTTTGAGATCACAAAGAAAACTTGTATGTAGAGAGAGAAGGAAGAGGAACAATATCACCTCAATGCCGGATAAGCTTGATAAACAACATACTTGTACTTGCAAAAAACATCAAGTTTGTTAGAAGTACAAAATATAGATGTGAATAAAATAAGCTGAAATAAGCAAGTTATGACTCCCGCTCCGAAATGTCGAGAATACCGAGTTCTCGGCGAATATGAAAGAAAGGTTCAGTGGCTAGCGGCTTAGTAAAAATATCCGCTAGTTGATTCTTAGTATCAACATGTTCAAATACAACGTCACCTTTCTCAACATGATCTCGAAGAAAATGGTGTTGAATTTCGATATGTTTAGTGTGAGAGTGCAATACCGGATTCTTTGTAAGATTAATAGCACTGGTATTGTCACATAGGATTGGGATACGTTCAAGTTTGAGGTTAAAGTCCAATAGTTGTTGCTTAATCCACAGGATTTGAGCACAGCAACTACCGGCGGCAAAGTATTCTGCTTCGGCGGTTGACAAAGCAACTGAAACTTGCTTTTTGCTATGCCAACTAACCAAAGAATTTGAAAACAAGTGACACGTACCACTAGTGCTTTTCCTATCCAACTTGCAACCCGCAAAGTCGGAGTCGGAATAGCCTAACAACGAACAATCACTACCTTTGGAATACCACAAGCCATACTTTGGAGTACCGGATAGGTACCGAAGTATTCTTTTAACAGCTTTTAGGTGGGATTCCTTAGGACATGATTGGTATCTTGCGCACATACACACGCTAAACATAATATCAGGACGTGACACAGTGAGATAGAGAAGTGATCCAATCATACCTCTATACCTTTTTACCTCTACGTCCTTACCGCTTTCATCCTTATTCAAATTTGCACATGTAGGCATGGGGGTGTCTATGGCCTTGGATTTTGCCATGTCAAATCTCTTGAGAAGGTCCAAACAATACTTTGTTTGACTCACGAAAGTTCCTTCCTTGAATTGTTTAATTTGCAAGCCGAGAAAGTATGTGAGCTCTCCCATCATACTCATCTCGAATTCACCCCCGTTTTCGTCCAGCTTATTCCTAAACACCCATCGGGTGCCGATTACTCGATGACCTCGCGGAGGAGGGACAAGGTCCCAAACCTCATTTCTGGTAAACTGATTTAGTTCCTCTTGCATTGACAGAAACCAATGTTCATCGAGTAGGGCTTCCTTAGGATTTTTAGGTTCCATTTGTGACACGAAAGTGAAGTGATAACAGAAATTACTTAGCTTCGATCGAGTAGTGACTCCCTTTGTGATGTCTCCGAGAATGTTGTCGATTGGATGATCTTTAGAGGATTTCCAAGCTTGAGGGAGATCATCGTTTGTAGGCGGATGAACTTCCTCGTTTGCTTCATGATATACATCCTTATCCTCCTCAACTTTGACTTTGTCAGGTTGATCAATCCCTGTTTCGCCATCTTTGAGTATGTCTTCTGTGGATGTACCTGCACCATGAACAACACTATCCTTTCCGACATTTCTCGGATAAGACTCATCAAAAGTAACATGCACAGACTCTTCTACAGCAAGTAATCGTTTATTATATATTCTATATGCTTTACTCGAGTGAGAGTATCCGAGAAAGATACCTTCATCGGCTTTGAAATCAAATTTGCCCAAGTTTTCCTTTCCATTGTTTAATACAAAACATTTACATCCAAACACGTGCAAGTGAGAGACATTTGGCTTTCGCCCTTTTAAGAGTTTGTACGGTGTTTTGTTTAGAATGGGGAGAATAAGTACCCTATTCAAAACATAGCATGCCGTACTAATGGCGTCGGCCCAAAAATATTTAGGTAAACCACTCTCATTGATCATTGTTCTTCCTAATTCTTCTAAAATACGGTTTTTGCGCTCCACAACCCCGTTTTGTTGAGGAGTGCGTGGAGCGGAGAAGTTATGATCAATACCATGGTTACCGCAATATTCTTCAAACAAATGATTTTCAAACTCACCTCCATGGTCGCTCCTTATGGACACTATGTTTGTATTTAACTTGTTTTGGGAAAGCTTAGCAAACTTTTCAAAAGCGGCGAATGTATCACTTTTACTTACTAAGAAGATGGTCCAACAAAACCTAGAAAAGTCGTCCACTATTACGAACCCGTAATAGTTTCCTCCTAGACTTTTGATCCTAGACGGCCCAAACAAGTCCATGTGTAGAAGTTCAAGAGGTCTCGTTGTTGAAATTATCTTTTTGGATTTAAATGAGATCCTCGTTTGCTTCCTTTTTTGACAAGCATCACAAAGGTGATCCTTGGTGAACTTTATTTTGGGAAGTCCTAAGACTAGGTCTTTTGAGACTACCTTATTGAGTAAGTCAAAATTAACATGCGCTAAACGCCTATGCCATAGCCATGAGTCTTCACTCATAGTTATGAGGCATTTGTCGCTTGTTAATGATACTTCATTTAAGTCAAGCATATATTCATTGTTTACTCTAAAACCATTAAACATATTCTTCTTATCATTTTCATGCAGAATTTTGCAACAATCTTTTGAAAAAGATACATTGTATCCTTTTTCGCACAGTTGGCTAATACTAAGCAGATTATGTTTAAGGTTTTCGACAAGCAATACATCGGAAATCATAGTAGAGGCGGGATTACCTACACTACCTTTACCTAGTATTGCTCCGCGGTTGTTATCACCATAAGTTACATACCCTTTCTTCTTAGCCACAAAGTCTATGAATAAGGATATGTCTCCAGACATGTGTCTTGAGCACCCACTATCGAGAACCCATCTTCTCTCGGTGGTCTCGACACATTTCACCTGTCAAAACATAATTAGCACAAGGAGGTACCCAATGGCATATTGGGTCCTAATAGGTTAGCGACAAAATGGTTGCGTTTGGGCAACCATTGGTAGATGCCTTTAGGAACAATAAATCTTCTAAAACGGCATTTACCAATGGAGTGGCCTTTCCTGCAACAGTATAAGCAAGCAAAATCAACTTTAGAGACACTTTCACTTGGTTGATCCCTAATTACATATGCATATTTTTGGTATGGGTTAATCATACTTTTTCTAAAATCCTTTTTATCAATAGCAAATGTAATCTTAGGCTCAAGTGCCTTGTTTAATTTGGCCTTGAGGTGTCTAACCTCACCTTGCCAAATATGACAAGTGTCACACCCGAAGTTGAAAGGGTTTCTATCGTCTTTACAATCCGATTCATTGCCTTTCACAATGGAAGCCTTTAGGTCCTCTAATTTCTTTTCGGACTCTTTAACCTTATGCTCTAAATACGTAAAGATTTTCTTATTAGAAGCAAGTTTCTTGAAGGCTTCAACTGCTTCATTATGTAAGGCATGAAATGCGGCTAGTAATTCTGAATGCGACATATTTGATGACTTATCATATTTAGAGTTACGTACCTGTTTTTTCTTATTTTTCTGATTTGTGGAGAGGCATAGATTCACGGACTCTTCTTCATCACTAGAACTTTCATCAGAGGAGGAAGAGTCGCTGTCACTTTCCCATGCTATGTACGCTCTCCTGGGCTTTGATGATTTCTTGTGTGATTTTGACGATTCCTTGTCCTTTCCCATTTTATTCATTGGACAGTCCGGTTTGTAGTGACCGGGCTTTCCACACTTGTAGCACGTCCCTCTAGTCTTTTTACCTTTCGAGTCATCATCCTTGAAGTGTCTTGATTGTTTCCGGAAGTTTACCAAGTTCTTCTCGGAATGTTGTATGTCGTTCTTCCTTACGTAACGGTTATACCTTTTAACAAACAACCCCATATCTTCGCTCGTGTCTTCTTCTTCTTCGTCGCTCGAGGAATAATCATTTTGCTCTTTTGCTTGAGACTTCGAGGAGGAAGTCTTGAGAGCTATCGATTTCTTTTCACTCACCTTCGCTTTGTCTTTCTTTTCCATCTTTTCACGTTGGTCTAAGCTCAAGAGTACCTGTTCATGCTCTTGCAATTTGCCAAACAATGTTGTCAAGTCTAATATGGTAAGATCATTTGCCTCTTTGATGGCGGTCACTTTTGGCTGCCATTCCCTGTTAAGACATCTCAAGACTTTATTAGTAGCAACATCATTGGAAATAGGCCTACCTAATGAATGTAAACGATTGATAAGATGAGTAAATCTCTTTTGCATGTCAGCAATGGTTTCCCCTTGCTCCATGAAAAAGAGATCAAACTCTTGTATAAGAGTGTTGATTCTAGCTAACTTAACATCGGTTGTCCCCTCATGGGCTATTTGTAGTGAATCCCACATGGCCTTAGCAGTAGGACAATGGGATACACGATAGTATTCATCTACACCTAATGAGGAGATTAAGATGTTTTTAGCTTTCCAATCATAATTGTATTTTTTCTCATCGTCATCGGTCCATTGTGCTTTAGGCTTTGGCACAACTACATTATCCGCATTGGTCATAGTAATTTCTATTGGACCATTAAGGATAACGTTCCATATTTTTCTGTCTATGGAGTTGATATGCACACGCATACAGTCTTTCCAATAACTATAATTTTAACCGTTGAAAACAGGAGCCCTATTATACGCCCCTTTAGGTTCGTTTGCCATTTTCTATCTCGTTGTATTTGAAGCACCGAATAACCGGAGCTATGGATACCACTTGTTAGACTATGGCACGGATCTAGAAGGGGAGTTGAATAGATCCCCAATTAAAATTTGAGTCGGCGCTACCAATTTAAAATTGGTTTTAAAAATGTTTTAAGTGCGGAAGCGGCCGAGGAAAAATATAGTCTAAAACGAACGATTATTGGAAAACCGGATATACGTAAGCCTATGGATTTATGACAATTCGGAAAAATAAAATCACAACACAAACTATGCTTATCAATTATTTACTTCAATTTGCAAGGTTACCTAGTTCCAATGAAAAACAAGGCACACAAAAACTAGAAGCAAAATAAGACAATTTTAGTTCAGGACTTTTGTCGAACAGTTTATGTGCACAAATACCTCAAAGGATATTTATGTTGAGTAAGAGATTGGAAGTGCCCTAGTACAATAATTTTATTGTACTTAGTAGTTAAAAACAGAGTTTCAACACCTTACTCAATTTGTATCACAGTTTGACAATAATCACTTAAGCTAGAATCACTTATTTTATAAGCTGAATTGAAAAATGACAGAAACTAAAGAACACACAATTTGATGAGGCAGTTCCCCCATCGTCCTCGCTTCGGGGTACGTCTGCCCTCAATTCTAAAATTAGAATTGAGATATATTGAATATATATCACCTGTTGGAATGAACAGTTTACACAAGAGTTGATAGACAATGATACAAACAATCTCAAATGATGTTGATGCTTGCTATCACTTCTTGCACCTTGATTCAAGATGAATCAAGCCCTTCAATTTGTTGTGAATGACCTCCGATTCCAGCCACCTTAATGAAAAACCTTCCGTTGTTCAAACCTTCGGCTCAGCTGATCTTAGACACCAACAAATCAAACCCGGAAAGTTTTTAACACTTCAACGCCCTCGCTACTAAACTGATGAACCTTCCGTTGATCAATTATGTTCGCACCTGCTTGAATGTTGAACGAACTATTCTGTAGCAAAAGCCCTCAAAACCTTCTAGTCTTGATGGGTAAAACCCTCAAGGTTTTCTGCAAGAAACACCTGCCCCAATTTCCACTCGAACCGGATCTTCAATCAACGCGTTCGAACCTTATCACCCTTGAACAAGACACCAATCACAGCAAAAATGATTGTGTATATTTGTGGATTTGTGTGTTGTTTGAAGGATGAAGATGAAGAAATATGTTGCACCTATTTCACGTTTCTTGCCCTGATAATTTACTCAAGATTTCAATTGTTAGTTGTTAAAATTTAGCAAAACTCTATTTATAGTAATAACCAAAACAGTCAACTGAACATAATTTTAAAACACAGCAAGAAAAACTGCACAGCGCGCGAACGGTCGACCATAGGGTCGACGTGCGCTGACCCGTGGGGAATACTCAGCTCCATGCGCTGAGTGGCATGGTCGACGCATGGCTTCTTGCGCTGATCCGTGGAAAATCAAAACACTCATGCGCCGACTGTACGGTCGACGCATTGCTTCCATGCGCTGAGCCGTGAGAAATGCCAGGCTTCATGTGCCGACTGTATGGTCGACTCACTGCTTAGAAACCTGCAAAAATAACAGCTTTTTCCATTTTGTGCATCCTGCCACATTCAGTTATGACTCATATTAAGGTATAATGATTTAACAACGAAAAAGAGGTATAGCATGATGAAGTATTGCATGATGCTTCTAATTTGTCCAAGGTTGTGTTTTGTCATCATCGAAAACTCGGAGGCCTGTATTGTGAGACAACTTGCCCTCACAACTTTTTCTTGTATCCTTTTGGTTGATTGCCTTGACGTAGCTGCCACTTGGTCGGTAGTTGGTAATCTTTCCTTCTGATCATTTTATTACCAAATGTCTAGTAGTAGATGATCTATTCCTCAGCTGAGATTTTTACCTCCCTGTTGGGATGAGTTTTCCCTCGTTCATTTCTGGTGTTGGTAATTTTCCCTCAGTTGGAATCTTACTCTTTAGTTTTCCTTTGTGTAGTCCGTTCTCTTTTCTTTTACTCCCAAGCTTTTATTTGTCTCCTGTGGCATTTTCTCCCCACAGAGGTCTTGTGTTTGCATACCATCTGCATAATCATATCATTTTGTGGTCTCTTAGAGTCAAAAATTGGATTTATTGTTATATTTAAGTCTTTTCTATCTCGTCAAGACAAAATATGTTCATCTTCGTATCTCTGGATAGAAGAAACTTAAATAGGGGCATCTGTAATACCCTAATTTTTACCCCTAATAACCCACATATCATTTGCATCTCATAGTACAAACAAGATCACGAGCTTTGGTTCTCTTTCCTTCCTTTGTAGGTTTGTTCTTAAGGGCGATCACCAAGCACACCTATTTTCTTGTTTGTTTGATATTTATTTATGTTTATGTTTACTAACCCTTAATTAAAATAAAAAAATATGTTTGTTTTCCCTGTACTAACTCTTTCAGAAAGAATTTGGATCAAGAATATCAAATATCAATTCCTCAGCTCGAATGAAACTCATCTGAATAAAGTCAAATTTGATATACAAACAATTCAAAATCATGTGGTCAAGAGTTTCCTAAGACTTGATTGACTATTATTCAAGAGATTCTAAGATTCATGTGTTTATTTCCATGTCTTCTTTGACAAGTCAAAAGAATCGAGCCTGAGCCAAGACATCACAACAAAAAGCCATTTTCCTCACTTTTCACTATGTTAATTGATTAACCAATTTGTACATGAAATGGTTTATGGATTAACCAGTGCATTTTTGTGCAAATGAGTCAAATTCAAATTTTGCAGCATTTTGGCACCAAATTTACTTGATTCATCATGAGAATATTCTAGGCCATCTCATTTTAATTCCTCTACCTCATCATTATTAATTTCCACCATACACCCTCATAAATCACCACTTGATCTTCATTTTGCCTCCAAATTCAAATTTCAAGCCTAATTTTAATTTCAAACCACCAAAATTTCCAAGCCTAATTTTAATTTCAAACCACCAAAATTTCCAAGCCTAATTTTAATTTCAAACCACCAAAATTTCCAAGCCTAAATTCTATAAATAGAGGTCTCATTTCATTCACTCTACAAGCTTTTGAGAGCGAAAATCACCTTGTCAAATTTCCTTCTCATTTTCTCAATTTCCTTAAACCAACTAATTCACTAAAGCATTTTTTTTCCATTAAAAGTTAGTAAGCTTTTCATTCAAGCTTACCAACCTTTGAATTAAACCTTCATCTAAACACTTTTTCACTATCAATTTCTGCAGATCAAGGCTTTGGAGTATGGTTCTTGGAGTTGATTTGAAGCATTTTCATATTTGAAGTGGTAATTCACTCATTCCACCATTATTCTACTTGATTCATCTTCCACAATGTAATCTCTTATTGATTCTTGTTGCTTGATCTTTGGATCTTGCAAATTATGTTTTATTGGTGTTGTTTATCGTTGTTTTACTGGAATTTTCATGCTAATTTGCATTCATGATCATGATATGTTTGAAGAAATGATTGGATCATGAATGTTGAATTTTCTTTCAAATTTTTTTGTTGTACTGTCAGGGTTAATCGATTAACCAAATGTAGTACAAATTGATTAAACCATTAACTAGTAACAGATTTGTGTTTTTGTTCTATTTTGGGACTTTTTTTAGTTCTTTTCTTTCTTCTTTCTTTTCCTTTTGACCTTCGCCTTGGTTTGCAATTTTAAAGGTATTATTCCTCTTTAAGTTCAATGGATTTAGGGTATAGATAAAGTTGGCTAAACATTCATTAATTCAAATCTATCTTTAAAGTGAATTGTTCAATTCATTTTAGGTGCTTTGAGTTAATTATATGTTTAATGTTTTAATCCACCAAGATGAGTGGTTGAACTTAAAGATAGAATGATTTTAGAATTGTAATTCAATTTTGCTTTTCCCTCCCCTCTTCTCTTTTTTTCTTCTTTTGATTAAACAAAATCTTCAATATAGTTGGAACTTGTTTCAAGTTCTTGATGAAGATGAGATTGTTACCATTTTTCTTTTATTGTGGTATTGCTTTCGGAGAGTGATATATATATATATATATATATATATATATATATATATATATATATATATATATATATATATATATATATATATATATATATATATATATATATATATATATATATATATATATATATATATATATATATATATATATATATATATATATATATATATATATATATATATATATATATATATATCACATCTCTAGCATGCATTAGCACTAACAGTCTTATTGATCGGTCTCAGATAGTCGTGGCTTCTATATAAGTTCGATTTCGATTGCTTAAGATAGCGCTAAATTGTCCCGAAATCAGAAAACTGTTGTGATTTGTAAGTGAATTATCAATCTTCCATTCTTTCATGGCGTAGTTTGAAATATATTCGATTTCTCTTATTACCCGCGGGAGTTAGTTGGTATACTCGTTGATTTTATCCGAGTTGGAGCCCTCCCCATGGTAATAATGTATGAGACCATGTTTTCATCCACATGGATGTCTAGTCGAACATTTTCGAAAACACAACAAAACTTGTGCTCTTACTTTGCATCATTTTTGCTCTATATTTTATATTAATTTTTTTAAGTTTATGCTTCCTTCTTTCTCCATATCTCTTTTTTGTTTATGCTTTATGTTATCATATCATATCATATGATTTATTTATGCTTCCACCATTTTCCCTTTGTCCAATTAAACTATTTGTTTATGTTTTTGCTCTTTTTCTTTTGTCCATTTTGGACCAAAAACATTAATAAAGGCTTAAACCCCTAAAAAAATTGTTCTCTTGATTTTGGATTATGGTTACTATCCTTTAATTTGGACATGGAACTTTGGACTTAGAACTAGGATCTTATCCTATGCTTGGAAGTTTGTGATGGTAAACCTTGGATTTTGGATACTTAGAGTTCTCTTTTGAAGACATGTTTTGATCAAGGCTTAATCTAAACGAAGGAATGCTTATGTTATGTTGCTTTCTTGTGTGGTTAGATCATTCTTATCCTTAGCTTTTATTTTTTGCAATAGGATATTCACTTCTTCTCTAGCCTTTCTTCAATTTTCAAAATCTTCTCTCTTTTTTTAAAATCTTCTTATTTTCAAAACTTAAACCACTTTCACAATAAACCTTTACTTTTGTCAAGTGATTTTCAAACTTCATTTTCTTTAATAAATTTCAATGAATTTTAATCAAACTTTAACTAATTTCAAAAGACATAAAAAAATACAAAAACTCATTCGCTCTTTTTGTGCCTTTGTGCACTTTTCCTTTTAAAATTTTACATAACGTTTAGACATGAGTCATTTTCATAGTTGACATGTAATTCCCCTATTCACCATAGTATTTAAGATTTTGACATTTTCCACTTATATGTTGAGTGATATACTTCTTGATTTTAATCCAAGTAAAATCTTTCAGCTTTAGGTGATGCAATTGTTGTCTTATACTTGTGGGCGACTAGTCGTAGTTCTCTCCTTAAAATGATGACTTGTCTTTACATTTAAAATCAATCATAACAAAATATTTTTCAAGCAATAATTCTCTCCAAACACAAAAATATAAAAAATAATTCTCTTCTCATCTCCTCAATCTTTTTTCAAGCAAACCTTTTCAAACCAAAAAAGTGTAGATATTTCAAAGGGTTACTATAGAGTACTATAGATGTTTTAGGTGCTAACACCTTCCCTTAGCGTAACCAACCCCCTTACCCATTCTTTGTTTGTCCTTGTTTTAGAACCTTTTTAGGTTTTGTTCGCTTTTTTTCCTTTCCTTTTGGATAAAATAAAAGTGTGGTGACGAGTCACGCATTTTGAGTTAAGTTAATCAATAGCTTACACTCAAAAATTTCCCCGCTACAATCAAACCTAGAAGTATCCACTCCACTCAAAGAGAAGACCCTCCCACCTGATTGAGCTTGATTTGATTTTTGGCACTGAGTATGGATATAACCTTACTCTCCATGATTGCAACATGTCAACAAACCACTCTTGCAGTCATTAGCATAATGCCCCAATTTCCCACATTAGAAACACTTTATAGAAGTACATTCTGAAGCACAATAACCCATATGTTCACACTTGAAACATCTAAGAAAAGTAGGAGCACATCCCCCACTTGTTCCCCTCCTACTAGCAGTTTTCTATTGAAACCTTTGTTTACCCTTAATATATGGAACTTCATTCGGTTTACCAGGATTCTTATTGCCATTCTTCTTGTCACAAACGCTCTTGTAGTGAGCAGATCTAACACGACTATATTCATCGTAGACCCCACACTTATTAATTAGTACAAAGAACTGACAAATCTCTTGGTACCTAATGAATTGCTCGGTATCTAGACACAAGCCAATCTTAAACTTGATACACTTAGATCCTTCATCTCCTACCCCACTGTAATGTGGGAAGAACCTAGACAACTCCTCGAATTTAGTAGCATAATCCACAATAGTCACATTTGCTTGCTTCAGCTCAAGGAACTTGATCTCCTTCTTGCTATTAACATAAGCATGGAAGTACTTCTCGAGAAAATTTGTCTTGAAGTTCCCCTAGGTGATCTCAATACCTATAGCTTCTAAACTCTGACCTGCATTTTCCCACCAATACTTCACTTCCTCTACCAGTATGTGAGTACCAAACTATACATTCTCTATGCCTGTGCAAGCCATTACCCTAAAGATATTCTAAATCTCTTGCAACCAAATCCGAGCACCCTCTAGATCCTACCTCCCCTTGAAAGTTGGCAAATGTTTCGACGAAACCTACTCAGCCATGGAAATTACCACCCTTAACCTACTGATTTTGCTGAGCCTATTGCACCTTTCCCGTCACATGAGCCATTGCTTCTAAAGCATTAGCAATTGCTTGGGAATTTCTTCCTCCAGTCATTTCTCTGCACACCCGTAAATAGTGATTAGAAAAAACATGCATCAATAATGATAATACACATGTCACACACTAGAGAACAAATAACAATTGAAAAACCTAATTCAAATGAAACGATCTACTCTGATACCAATTATGTAACACCATATAACCCCCATGACTCTTATTTCATTAAAATCATGAAAATAAAACACATTTAAGAATAAAGGGTGTCAAACATCTCTTTAACACAAACATGCATCTCAAAACTTTTAAAAAAATGCAGCGGATAATATCAAAAAGGTTCAACTACATAAATCCAAATAGATAGTTAAATACACCAGCATGAGGCAAACAATCCCATAAATCTTAGAAAAACAAAACACAAATAAAAAAAATCTCGTCTCGGTGTTACATTTCAGAGCGACATTGCAGAACTAAATGAAACTAGAAAATATAAAGAAAGAAGAATGCAATATGTGTCATTTACCAACTCATAATTACTACATGCTGCCTGTATCTGCAACATAGGCACAACGAGCCAAACAACAACAGAAAGTGGATGAAAATAACTTTACAGAAGTTATTGGTGTATTAGTCAACAAGAATATCATTCACAGACATAACATAAATCATACACATTAATTCCCATCCACAAATAATTTCAATGAAAATGTGAGATGCTATGCAATCCTCCTCCAATATGCACGTGGTACCAAAAGTTTTGATGTTTGAGTTATATTACGGAATTATCCACCTTTTCAATTCCACTCCAAAAAGCGTTCTCTCTGAAAAATGAGACCGTCACTAGTTCTCTCTTAACAGTGACCTTGTTTACCTATCCCCAATATGTGAATGCATAAACATATAATTCCAATCACAACTCATAATCAATCAACAAATGAAATTGTGTATCTCGTATCAGTAGTGTCCTCTATGAACCCACAATTAGCCAATATAATGCTTACACTATTATTCTCTCTAAATTATAGAACTCAAAAATATAATTAAAAATCAATAGTTATATTAATAATAACATAGTAGAATTGTATTATTACTAAGTAACTATAAACACATAACAACTCAGTTTTCCTCATCAGCTCATAAAATTGCTAAAAAACATAACGATAGAGTAATAGTTATTATTTTATACTCACAACTCATCAAAAGGTAACAATTTTTGTCTTTTACTTAATAGAGTTCTCAAGGAACTCTAAAAAATCAACAATAGTCTCTACATCCCTGAAATAACTCTAAACTGCTCAATTGACAAATATTGCATATAAAAATAACTCTTGTGAACTCTATTGGATGTTGGCCTAACTCGAATAATAACAAAACCTCCATAAAGTCACAATTTATCTCTAAAACTTATAAAAATGGTTTGAAAAGGACAATGAACTCAATTATTTTAAATCCACCTAATTGGACTTCAAAACATGGAACCGTGACCGACAGTCAGCCGCCCGCCAAATCGGCGCCACCCGCGGCTGTAACTACTTTTTTCTTGCATATAAATACACAACGAATAAGAGTATTCACACAAACAAATAGGATGTCACACATTCTATTTTCTCAACATACATTCCTTGTAACACTTTATCAAATAAAAATAAAAATCAACACCTTCACTAAGGGTGTCATCACATACTCACCTTCACTTATGTACCATAGTAGCAGAATTTCCCATCAACAAAACATGCAATTAATAAATCATTTAACTTCAAATAATTTATAGGTAAACGAAATTATAAATGCAATCTCCTTAAATTATCAAAATATCAACCATGGAAGTATAATTTAACTCTCTACTCAACACAGTAGAAGATAAATCATAAACGTTTCCCTCAGTGTCACGTATCAGAGCATGTAAACTAAACACAAAAGTGAAAAGTGAAGGTGAGAAAATACTTAGAAGGGGGGTTGAATAAGTATGAAGATAAAACTTAGAAATAAAAACTCAAGGATTTTTATCCTGGTTCGTTGAACTCAACTACTCCAGTCCACCCTATCTAGAGTGATTTGCCTTTCTCAAACAAGGACTTAATCCACTATTTCATCAACTGATTATAATAGTAAGCACTAAGAACAACTGTTCAAAGTCTTCTCAAGAACTACTGATCCTAACTGGATCTTCTTAAGGTTCTCTTACAATCAAATTTAATAATAATACAAGTGTTAAAAATGCTTATAATAAAACTTTATCACAACTGTGATTTTTCACTTAAGATGAAGAACAATGAAATAATTCTAGTAAGAATGTATGAGTTGTATGAGAGCTTTGTAATGAATTCTTTCAAGTGCTTTCGCCAACTGAAGAAGATGAGTGGAGACTTGCTTTTATAGGCACAGTGATCCAAGAGCTTTTCACGTTGAGAGTAGTGTACCAAAAATGTATGAGCCTTTTTATCTTCACATCATGTGACCTTTCCTAGAAGAAGAATGCACAAAGAAATCCTTTTTGTCTGTGTTCTTGTGTCTAGCAAAAATAAGGAAAGAGTCGTTTGGTTATTCCAACGGACATAATCTTTGAATTCTTCTTCAACAATTTTCAGCAAGAATCATCAGAGTCTAAATTGGTAAGAGCCTTCTGATGTTCATCAGAGTTTGCTGAATCAGAGTCTTTGCAGCAAGTGTGCTTTCAGCGTGTATATGTTTAGAGCAGAGTTTTGGGTCAGATCCTCAGTACTGGCAGCGTTAGTACTATCAGAGTCTTCTGAAGTAACTGTGCTTGAAAACTCTACATACAGAATTCTTCATTGCTTCAGATGCTTCTGGCTTTTGCTTCAGATTCTTCTGTATCTTCTGCTTCAGATTCTTCTGTAGCTTCTGCTTCAGATTTTTCTGGAGGCAGCGCTCAAAATCTTTTGGAGGCAGCATTCAGAATCTTCTAAGAGATGCTTCTGACGCTTCAGAGCCTTGCATATATCTTATGTTCAGATCTAATTTGCTTCTGGAGTGATATTTACTTTAACATCTGCATCAAACATTCTCAAGCAAATTTTAGAGTATATAATTCTTAAATACAAAATTTCATAATAGTTATCATCGAAACATAGAGATATTATTAAGAACCAATCTGTGTTCTAACAATCTCCCCCTTTTTGATGATGACAAAAACATCAGAAATTTTGTTTAATAGTAAAAAAAAAAAAATTATAACTCCCCTTGAGATGATGAATCTCTCCCTGAATTGAATACTAAGAAAGAATAGAAACTTCCCTTTTTGCATGAGTATTCTTTTTAGAATCAGAGTCTGAATGTTCTAAACATTATATTTTGCATGTTTCAGAGTCAGAGTTTGATAAGTAAAATATGATCTGGGAGTCTTAGAGTTTCTTTTAAAGAAAAACATCAGAGTTATCAAACGACCTGAAACACTAAGAGTTTACGTTAGATAAAATTGATATGTTGATATGTCTGAAGTTTCATTTAGGTAGAGTTTATTTAAACAGTTAGATCTATTTTCTCCCCCTTTTTGTCATAATCAAAAAGTAAAAAAAAAACCTTTAAAGGACAAATAAAGGAAAATACAGAAAATATAAATCATGTAGAGAAAAACACTTAGTCATTCATTCATATAGATAAAAAGATACAAAACATCAGATAAACAGCAAGTACAGATGCACAAACAACAGAAAGAAAATAAACTAAGTTTGTTTGGACAAAATCATCTTCAACATGTTAGTGATCTCAGATGAAGACTGTTCTTTCTTTGACATCCACTTAGCCATGGTTTCATTCTTCTGATCTTGTTTGGACATCCATTGAGCCATGTCTTCAGACTTCTGATCTTGCTTGACCATCCATGACTTAATCTCAGATTGACCAGCTTCCAGAACTGCAATCTTATCTTCAAGATCTAGATACTCTTTCTTGATCTCAGATGAAGAAGGTGGGGCAGATTCTAAAGCAGGAACAGAGTCAATTTCCATAGGAGATGCAGAGTCAGGAGCAACAGATCCAGAGGGATGTTCTACAAGAGTCATGGCCAGAGGGTTTTCTTCAGATGCAGATTCAGCAGTCACTTCTGTATCACATACTGCAGAGGATGAAGGAACATCTTCAAGAAGCAATGGTTCAGATCTTTTAACAGTCCAGATTAAGCTTCTAGCAGTCTCAGCAAATCTGAGCTTCGCATCATCAGAACATACATTCTTCAGATTTGAGGCTACAGTATTGAATCTGTGAATAAAGCTATTCCAGATAGCATCAGATTCATTTGCATCCATTGTTGATAAGCACTTCCTTTGAACAGAGCCTAAATGCATCTCTATTTCTTTCATAAAACTTATAAATAAATGATCAACATTCAACCTAGATTTTGGTTTCAGAAGGGTTTCCAAAGTGAAAGGCTTAGGTTGAGGTGGTGGAGGAATTGTAAATTCAGGAATAATAATGAGAGGGCTAGGGTATGTTGGTTTCTTCTGGGCTGGCATGATACGAAAGTATGGTTTTAGTCTGTGAATGGAAGGAATGACAGCTCTTGGGTTGTTAAAGTATGGAATAAAAGCAGATTGTTTTTCTTTGATAAGAAAAGGAATAAAAGCAGATTGAGGTGGTTGATCAAAGAAATTGTCAATCTCAAGTCCAGATGGAAGGTGATCAGATGGAAAAGGTTTAGCAGAAATAACTGAAACAAATTCAGATGTTCTTGGTTCAGGAATGGTTTCAGAAATGGTAATTTCAGAAGAAATGGGTGGTTCTGGTTGGTTAGCTTCAAAAGTTATGAGAGAGGGAGGTGAAAGAATATTTGGATGGATGTCAGATTCTGAGGAATCAGAGGAGGTAGTTGGGGTACACGATGTATAAGACACTTCAAATACAATCTTGAGTGGTTTAACGTTTAGAACCTCTGTCTCAGGTATATGTGTTTCAGGAGGATTGGTTGATTTTGGTTGATTCTCAGAAGGTTTTGAAGGAGGTTCAGATACAAGTGGTTCAGAGATAGGTGTTTCACGAACGAGTTGTTCAGGAGCAACAGGATCAGATGCAACTGGATCAGATTGTATGGGTTCAGATGAATCTGTTTGTTGTTTTTCTGGATGCTGTTTTTCTGGATGTTGTTGTGATGAAGGTTGTTCTGTTGGTTTTTTTATAGGTGTTGGAGTTTGATTTGCTTGAGTTGTTGTTGTTGGTTCAGATGGTGGAATAACAGAAGTTGTTAGTGGAGTAGTGGAAATAAGATCAGATGATTTTTGTGGGGAAGGAATTTTTGATGGTTCAGATTTTTGGGATGGAGCAGGAATAAATTGTTTTTGAGTAGGAGGTGGTTTTGGAATAGAACTAAATGTTGATTCATTTATAAAAATATTAGAGAAAGAAGATACAGATGTTTTAGTACCTTTAGTCTTGATACGCTTTGGGGGAACAGAAGGAACGTCACCAGAGGCTTTTTTCTTGATCAGCTTCTGTGGCTTGTCAGCAAATTTTGGCTTCTTTTGAGCAGCAGTTTCTTCTGCTTCTAACTAACTTCTTTTCCTCATGTCCTCATTGTATACATCTGGCATTGGTTCTCTTGCTATTTTCAGAATATCTGCAGGAATGGGTGTTCCATCTGCTTTGCATGAATCAATATATCTCACAATTATATCCCTTGGTTCTTCAGCACCAAACAGTGGGAAGTTATCAACTGGAATTCGCTTCTGACTGATTTCAGAAATATTCAGCTTCTTGGGTGCAGATGTGAGTTCCTCTACTATTTAAAGTCACTGAAGACTCTTTGCGTTCAGAGGTTTTCCAACAATGGATTCAAGTTCATCCTTGACTCCAGCTTCATACAGAGTTGTCACCAGACCATTCTCTGTCAGAATATCTGAAATCAACCTTCCAAAGGGGATCCTTGTTCTGATCTTCTGACCCTTATCCTTTACAGAGTCTCTTGAAGCATTGATATGGTTCCATAAATGCATAAATAGAATGTAAGGAAGATCTACCTTAGTGCTCAAACTTAAACAGTGCATGAAATATAGTTGTTCATTGTTCACGTAATCTGGAGAGTTGGTAGATTTTCTGTGATGAATGCATCCCAGAAAAATCTTTGCCCAGATTTTGTAGTTAGGCTTCAGATCATTAAATTTGTTAGAGGCCTGTCCAGAAGAGATGACTTCCTCATAAACTTCCTTCATGTCCACACGTCCAGCTGGCAGATGACATACTTCATCAGTCTCCTCATACCCTATGAGTTTCCTGATTAGATCTTTAGTTATTATAATCTCCTTTCCCAGAACAAAAGACAAGATGAATTTTGGATAAACAGATGCATGTATCCAAAATTCTTTCACCAGATGAGGGTAAATTGGTCCAAATAATCTGTCAAAATATTTTACCCAGCCTTGTGCATCAATTATTGAATGAAATTCAAACCCATTTTCACCTAACGAATCAAATTCCACCATTGATTCACAGAGAACTTCAAGTTTGTCAACAGGAGTTAACAAAGTCCTTTTAGGAACAGTGAATGGAGTCACCCCCATATTTGCATAAGTAACTGCAGCCGTGGTTGATTGAAACTGAGCTGCTGTAGAAGATGAGGTTGCCATTGAAGATGATGAAGATGATTTGGACGAAGGTTTAGGGTTTTTGTGAAGAGAGAATAGAAGACAGAAATGCATAAACTTGTTTGTGATGTGAAAAGTGTGAAATTGGTGTGAGATGTGGTATTTATAGAAACACTTAAGGCACTCAAACAGACATATAAAGCATGTTTTCACATAGCATTTAATGACAATTAATGAAGGAGAATAAAAATCATTTCAAGCATTAATTGATTCTGACAAATTGGGGGGAAAATCAAGATTTTCACTATTCAAACCATACCTCAAATGTCTCTTCAGTAGTGTACACGCTATCTTTTCAGATTCAGAGTGACACGTGTTTGCTTGCATGTGCTTCTGAATTCTCTTGAGAAATGAAACGTTAGCCAACGTTCAGATCCTCTAAGATTGGTTAGTTCAGATACACACAAATAAAAAAAATTAAATAAATAGCAGATGAAATACTTCAGAGTTTTAAACATTTTGCTTCTGATAAATATCATTCTCGACAAAAATCCATACCAAAATTTTTCAGAATAAATTGGAACCTATCTTCAGCAAGGGGTTTTGTGAAAATATCTGCCCATTGATGATTTGTATCAACAAAGGCTAAGTTTATAATACCCTTCTGAACATAGTCTCTGATGAAATGATGTTTAATTTCTATATGTTTGTCCTTAGAGTGTCAAATGGGGTTTTTAGACAAACATATAGCAGAAGTATTATCACAGAATATAGAAATGTTACTTTTAAATATCTAATAGTCTTCTAGCTGACTTTTCATCCAGAGCATTTGCGTGCTACATCCAGCAGCAGCAATATATTTTGCCTCTGTAGTTGATAGTGCAATTTTGGGTTGCTTCTTGCTGTACCAAGAGATTAGATTTCTTCCTAGAAATTGACAACTTCCAGGAGTACTTTTTCTTTCCACTCTGTTTCCAGCATAGTCAGCATCACAGAATCCAACTAACTTGAAATCATCAGATTTTCTGTAACACAAACCCACATTAGAAGTACCTTTCAGATACCTTAAAATCCTCTTAACAGCTGTTAAGTGTGATTCTCTAGGATCTGATTGGAATCTTGCACACAAGCATACACTGAACAAAATGTCAGGTCTATAAGCAGTTAAGTAGAGAAGAGATCCTATCATACCTCTGTAGAGTTTCTGATCTACTTTCTTACTTACCTCTTCCTTGCCTAGTGTACTAGTTGGATGCATGGGAGTCTTTGCCATCTTACTATCAGTCATGTTGAATTTCTTCAGAAGTTCTTTAACATATTTGGTCTGGTGAATGTAAGTGCACTCTGGAGTTTGGTTGACTTGAATTCCCAGAAAGAATCTCAATTCTCCCATCATGCTCATTCCAAATTCTGCCTGCATACATTGAGCAAACTCCTTTCCCAGCATAACATTGGTAGATCCAAATATAATATCATCTACATATATTTGACAAATTAGAAGATCTTTCTTAAATGTTTTACAAAAGAGTGTTGTGTCCACTTTGCCTCTGATGAAATTTTTCTCCAGAAGAAAATTTCTCAATCTCTCATACCAAGCTCTGGGAGCTTGTTTTAAACCATAAAGAGATTTCTTTAGTTTAAAAACATGTTCTGGAAATTTTTCACTCTCAAAACCAGGAGGTTGGTGAACATAAACTTCTTCTTCTATAATAGCATTTAGAAAGCCACTTTTAACATCCATCTGATATAGAGTGATGTTATATTGTGCAGCAAAAGAAATGAGTAAACGAATAGACTCTAACCTTGCAACATGAGCATAAGTCTCTGTATAATCAATTCCTTCTTGCTGGCTGTAACCTTGAGCAACTAGCCTTGCCTTATTTCTTTCAACTTTTCCTTTCTCATTAAGCTTGTTTCTGAAGACCCATTTAGTTCCAATTATGTTGAATCCTTTTGGTCTTGGAACTAAATCCCACACATCATTTCTTGTGAATTGATTTAGCTCTTCTTGCATGGCAATAATCCAGTCATTGTCTTGTAGAGCTTCATCCACTGAAGTTGGTTCAATTACTGACACCAATCCAAATAATGATGCTTCAGATGATCTTAGGAAGGATCTTGTTCTGATAGGGTCATCCTTCATTCCAATGATCAAATTCTCTGGATGAGAAGCTTTGATTCTGGAAGATGATCCTCTAACAGTTGATTCTTCAGAAATGTTTAAGTTGTTCATTTGAGAGGTCAAAGGAATTGCATCTGGCGTTGCTTCAGGTTCCTTCACTTGAGCTTTGTCTGCCTCTGAGTCTTCAGAGTCTGTGAGAATTACTTCTCTATCTGCAGAACTTTCAAACTGCTTTGGCTTTTCAATGCCAAGCTTATCATCAAATCTAACATGAATAGATTCTTCCACAATCTGTGTTTCAATATTGTATACTTTGTAGCCTTTAGAGAGTTCAGAATACCCAAGCATGAAACACTTCTGTGCTTTAGAATCAAACTTGTTCAGATTCTCTTTAGCATTCAACATATAGCAAATACATCCAAAAGGATGGAAATATGAAATGTTGGACTTTCTGTTCCTCCACAATTCATAGGGAGTCTTTTCCAGAAGAGGTCTTACAGACACTTTGTTCTGAATGTGACAGGCTGTGTTGATTGCTTCTGCCTAAAAGTGCTTTGCCAGATTAGTCTCATTGATCATGGTTCTGGCCATTTCTTGCAGAGTTCTATTTTTCCTCTCTACAACCCCATTCTGTTGTGGAGTTCTAGGACAGGAAAAATCATGAGCAATGCCATTTTCATTAAAATATTTTTCAAAATATTTGTTTTCAAATTCACCACCATGATCACTTCTGACTTTTATAATTTTGAAATCTTTTTCATTCTGGACTTGTTTGCAGAAGTCAAAGAACACAGAATGTGACTCATCCTTGTGTTTTAGGAACTTTACCCATGTCCATCTGCTGTAGTCATCAATAATGACTAATCCATACTTCTTGCCTCTGATGGATGCAGTTTTCACTGGTCCATACAGATCAATGGGAATTAATTCTAATGGTCTTGAGGTTGAAACAACATTTTTAGATTTAAAGGAAGATTTTGAAAACTTTCCCTTTTGACATGCTTCACAAAGAGCATCTGAGTTGAACTTCAGCTTAGGAAGTCCTCTGACCTGATTGAGTTTATTAATCTGAGATATACGTCTCATATTAATATGTCCCAATCTTCTGTGCCAGACCCATTGCTCATCATTAACAGACAAGAGGCATTTAACATTTTGAACTTTAAGTTCTGAAAGATTTATTTTGTAAATGTTGTTCTTCCTCTTTCCATTGAATAGGATTGAGCCATCCTTCTGACTAACAGTTGTACAACATTGTTGATTAAAGATTATATCATAACCATTGCCACTTAATTGACTTATGGACAATAGATTATGCTTTAATCCTTCTACAAGAAGAACATTAGATATAGAGGGAAGGTTACCATTACCAATAGTACCAAAGCCAATTATCTTGCCCTTCTGATTCCCTCCAAACTTCACTTCTCCTCCAGATTTAAGTTCAAGGCTTTGGAACATAAACCTTTCTCCCGTCATGTGACGTGAGCAGCCAGAGTCCAGGTACCATGACTGGCGTCTTGACTTTTCTGCTAAAAACATCTGCAACATGGATAATCTTATCCTTAGGTACCCAGATCTTTTTGGGTCCTTTTTGGTTAGCTGCCTTGAAAGTTGGTCTGAACTTCTGTCTTTTTACAACAATATTGTTCTGACTTACTTTTGGCTTAAACACAGGAACGTTCTGATCAGAACGTGTGTGTTTAATGTCATTCAGATGACCAAACTTGAAATGAGAGTACAAGGGGGTTTTCTTGATAACAAGTTTATCAACAGGCATTGGATTTAAATCCTTTTCAGAAGAGGATTCATATCCAATTCCTTTCATGTTATTTCTGCTAACCTCATAGATCATAGAAGCCATCTTGCTTCTGTCTATGCTTTTAGCAAGAAATTTCTGAAAGCTAAAGTCATATTCTTCTAAAATGTTTTTGCATTTAGACTTACTTTCAAATTCAGAGTTTTGTTGAGCTATTTCAAAATCAGCTTTCATTTTTAAATTGTTTTCTTTTAGCTCAACAATTTTTGATTTTAACAGATTATTCTCAGAGCCAAGATTGCACTTAAGCTTCTTGCACTTGAGCTTAATCTGATTATAATTTTTCAGGACTTCAGATAAGACTTTAATAAGCTCTTCCCTAGTGAGATCAGAAAGTACCTCTTCTGAGTCAGATTCAAAATTAGACTCAGATCCAGATGATTCTTCATTCTGATCTTCAATGCCTGCCATTAGAGCCATGTTGGCGCATTCATCTTCAGATTCTGATGAGGATCCAGATTCATCAGAGTCATCCCTAGTTGCCATTAGAACCTTCTTCTTTTTGTCAAACTTCCTTTTTGGCTTTTCTTTAAGAAGCTTTGGACATTCACTCTTGTAATGGCCAGGTTCTTTGTATTCAAAGCAGACAACTTCCTTCTTTCCAGATATTTTTGGTCCAGAGGACTCCTTGCGCTGATCTGGTCTTTTGAAGTTCTTGAACTTCCTTTGTTTGTGCTTCCAGACTCTGTTGATTCTTCTGGACAGCAAAGATAGTTCATCTTCTTCTTCAGAGCTTTCCTCTAACACCTGCAAAGCTTTTACAAATTTGTTAGATTTTAAGGCAATATACTTACCTTTCTTTTGAGTCTCATCTTCCTCAAGTTCAATTTCATGACTCCTTAGAGAGCTGATTAGCTTCTCCAGACTGATCTTGTTCAGATCCTTGGCAAGCTTCAGAGCAGTGACAATAGGTCTCCATCTGATAGGCAAGCTTCTGATGATCTTCTTCACATGATCAGCAGCTGAGTAACCCTTGTCCAGAACTTTTAGACAAGCTGTAAGAATCTGGAATCTAGAGAACATAGTTTCTATGGACTCAGATTCTTCCATCTTGAACGCTTCATACTTTTGTATTAACGCCAGAGCCTTGGTCTCTTTTACTTGAAGGTTTCCTTCATGAGTCATTTTCAAGGACTCAAACATGTCAAATGCATTTTCTATATTTGTGATCTTTTCATACTCAGTGTGAGATATTGCATTTAACAATATTGTTCTAGCCTTGTGGTGATTTCTAAACTCCTTCTTTTGGGCTTCTGTCATAGATTTTCTGTCTACTTTCTTTCCCTTCCCATCAGTGGGATGAACATACCCATCTATGACCAAGTCCCACAGATCAACATCATAACCAAGGAAAAAATATTCAATCCTGTCTTTCCAATAATCAAATCTCTCCCCATCAAACATTGGGGGTTTTGTACTGATTTTGTCTCTTTCTTCATATTTGTTGGATGTTGAAGCATCAGCCATAGTAACAACCAAATATATATCAAAGTTTTTCTCACTGGATCTTTTCTGTCACTGCGAAGTGGTAGCACACACAGAACCGGAGCTCTGATGCCAACTGAAGGTGAGAAAATACTTAGAAGGGGGATTGAATAAGTATGAAGATAAAACTTAGAAATAAAAACTCAAGGATTTTTATCCTGGTTCGTTGAACTCAACTACTCCAGTCCACCCTATCTAGAGTGATTTGCTTTTCTCAAACAAGGACTTAATCCACTATTTAATCAACTGATTACAATAGTAAGCACTAAGAACAACTCTTCAAAGTCTTCTCAAGAACTACTGATCCTAACTGGATTTTCTTAAGGTTCTCTTACAATCAAATTTAATAATAATACAAGTGTTAAAAATGCTTCTAATAAAGCTTTATCACAACTGTGATTTTTCACTTAAGATGAAGAACAATGAAATAATTCTAGTAAGAATGTATGAGTTGTATGAGAGCTTTGTAATGAATTCTTTCAAGTGTTTTCGTCAACTAAAGAAGATGAGTGGAAACTTGCTTTTATAGGCACAGTGATCCAAGAGCTTTTCACGTTGGGAGTAGTGTACCAAAAAGGTCTGAGCCTTTTTGTCTTCACATCATGTGACCTTTCCTAGAAGAAGAATGCACAGAGAAATCCTTTTTGTCTGTGTTCTTGTGTCTAGCATAAATAAGGAAAGATTCGTTTGGTTATTCCAACAGACATAATCTTTGAATTCTTCTTCAACAATTTTCAGCAAGAATCATCAGAGTCTAAATTGGTAAGAGCCTTTTGATGTTCATCAGAGTTTGCTGAATCAGAGTCTTTGCACAAGTGTGCTTTCAGCGTGTATATGTTCAGAGCAGAGTTTTGGGTTAGATCCTCAGTACTGGCAGCGTTAGTACTATCAGAGTCTTCTGAAGTAACTATGCTTGAAAACTCTTCATACAGAATTCTTCATTGCTTCAGATTCTTCTGGCTTTTGCTTCAGATTCTTCTGTAGCTTTTGCTTCAGATTCTTCTGGAGGCAGCGCTCAGAATCTTCTGGAGGCAGCATTCAGAATCTTCTAAGAGATGCTTCTGACGCTTCAGAGCCTTGCATATTTCTTATGTTCAGATCTAATTTGCTTCTGGAGTGATATTTACTTTAACATCTGCAACAAACATTCTCAAGCAAATTTTAGAGTATATAATTCTTAAATACAAAATTTCATAATAGTTATCATCAAAACATAGAGATATTATTAAGAACCAATCTGTTTTCGAACAAAAAGAAGGAACAACCTCATGCCATCCTCCACTCTAAACAGTTACTCAGTTACATGCTTATGTATACCCTAGAGAGGAGCGCAGACCACAAAGACAACAAAGGGGTGAGAAATCACAAGCAATAATAACATACATATAGTACAAGGTAGGATAATATCACAACATCCTCTACACAACTCACACCTAAGCTGAGCAATCAATCACAACTCAACAATTATGCATATAACTCACTATGCAATGCAACTCAACTATGCAACTCTATGCATATGCATGTGGTACCAACTCCATATTCGGTTCTCTCTGGAATCGGGTCCCTTCTTCTGAACCCATGAGCCCCTTCTTCTTAGCTCAAAGACCCCTCTTTTGAGCTTGGGACAAGCCACTAGTCCCCTCTTCTAAACTAGAAGACATGGAACTTGACTTAACTCTTATAATGTATGATCATATCATCAAATCGATGCGTTAATACCCATATGTGATCTTAACATAATGCACTGGAAACTCAAGTAATCCTTGTTTGGATTACATCACACCAAAATCACAAAATTCACGTTATCAACAGTGCAATACAAGTGTAACATCCTAAACCCCACACATAAAATTATCATGGAATTTGATTAAAAATAATACAATCCCTCAGGGTGTCACATACAACAAACACATAACCTTCTCAATAACACAGGCTACAATAGAATAATTTAATACCCACATTATAGTTGGGATGTTTACACGACATCCAAATCTTATTATTTGTACTTGGGATGTTTACCGACCCAACTTATATGATATATATTACATACTATATAATAAGAAATTCGAAATCTATCATCACACACTCACCCAAATGTTTAAGGTGTCATCGCAACAAAATCATTAATAAAGCAATTAACAACAATATTTCAACTCATGACATTTAGTCTCATAAACGTCAACTTAATAACATAGGCAAATTTTTTTTATAAAATTCAATTTAACAACTTAGAAATCCCAAAATCATAAATATTCTTTAACTCCAACTTAAACGACACCAAAATCAATCCAAGCGTTTATTTGCAACCTGATGTTACATGATCAGAGCAAGGCACCACTAATCAAAGTGCTAAAATAAAGAAGTAACTCCAAGAGCTATCTTCTACTTACTTCAACAATGTTACTCCTGAGTATCTGCACAATGCCCATGTAAAGGCAATATTCAAACAGAAGGGGTGAGAAATCACATTCAATAATAATAGGCATATACTACAAGGTAGGATATCAACACATATACATTCCACAAATAATCACTTACATTATTACACAATAAATTCTCACATGCAACTCAACAATCACAAACAATAGATATTATGTATACAATCTATTCATGTAATGCAACTCAATGCATATGCATCTGGTACAAACTCAATATTTAGTTCTCTTTGGAACCGGGTCCCCTGTCTGAACCCATGAGCTTCCTGTCTGTGCTCTAAGCCCCCTCTCTAAGCTTAGGAAAATACATTATTCCCCTCTCTGAACTAGAGAACATGCCTCTTGATACAACTCAAATGATGCATTATAATATCATCAAAGTTAATGCATTAAGCCCCCTCTCTAATCCTAACATAATGCACTGACAACTCTCATAATCCCCTTTATAGATTACCACACAATAACAACAAAATATAAGCACATCACACACATAGTATTAGTGTAACTCACACATTAAGTAGTTCCTATCAATTGAAAATTAACTCCCACATACAACAATACATCATTCATACTTAACATGCTTAATACATCAAATCATAGTCACACTAACAAACATATTCGTCATAGCATCATTGCCAACATAACATCAACCATACACGTAATTATCATCAATTACTCATGTTATCAAAATAAATTAAGCTCCTAAAATTAATTCCATTTGATAGTAAATTACGTTAGCTTTCCAACATTTTAAATGGTAACTCATTTGGACTTATGAATCAAAAGTTATGGCCAAAATTGTCAGACAATGCAACAGTAGACAACACAAGCATTCTGGCAGCTAGATGTCGACTCACAGAGTTATAGGTCGACGCATAGGCAGTTCTTCCAGCTATAGGTCGACTCATATAACTTATGCATCGACGCATATTGTACTTTTTTTTTGAAAAATTCCAATTTCGTTGGTTGGAGGTCGACGCACAGGGTTATAGGTCGACTAATACTGCATTTTTTTGTGTGCCAAAAATCAAGTTTTAATGCATTTTGAAAGTGATTTAATGATAATGACCTGCCTGTCATAACCCAAATTTTTACCCCTAGATTCCATTATCATTCTAGGTGCATCAAGCATGTGTTATCTAACCCTAACCTTTTTCAAGTTAATCTTTGTCAAGATGCAGATGAATTAGGGTTTCACACTATTAAAATCAAGAATCCTGTGGACTGATCAGTTAAAGTTACAGAATGGTCTTCTACAAATAAATTCTTCATATCATTAAATGGATCATTTCTTTCCAAGAACAACTGCTATTTGAGGTTGTTACGAAAATAATAGGAACAATGTAGTGCAAAACCCTGATTAGGGTTTCTAGTGGAAAAAGTCAACTGAAGTTTGACTTTTGGTCTAAATGGGTTTTTCAAGGCTTGAATCATGGTTCATGGCACTCCTATAACTTATTAAAGTCTCCTTAAGAAGTTTGAAAGGCTCAAAGAACCCAGAACACTGAGGATTGATCCTTAAGATTTTAATTGTTCGGTTCGTCTGTCTAGAAAGTCAACTCTTTAACTTTTATGGTTTTGACCCCAAATTGAAGCAAAAAATTTTTCCAATATCATTTTGTGCCTAACTAGTGAGTTTGGTGGAGATTTAATCGGGGATTGATGGATAACTTGCAAATCAAGAAACTAGGGTTCAAGAAAAACTCTAATTTTAAGCCAACTTGAAATAAGCATAACTTCCTAACCACACATCCAAATGGGGTGGTTCAAAGCTTGTTGGAAAGCTCTTGAGGACCCCTGAAAAATTGTCCTATGGGGTTGAGGTCTAAAAATTAATAGATTTGGAGTTATAAGCTCATCAAGTTGTGAAGGATTTCCACACTTAGAAAAGTTTTCATGTATTTTGACTTGTAAGTCAAATTTGCAGCCAACTTTAAGAGGATTTTTGAGAGTTTCTTTTGGAATTTGGACTTTTGTAAAAAATGAATATTGTAGATCATGTTTGGAGGTTTTTAAAAAGTACAAGAGAATTTCTTCAACCTTTATGGTTAGGGAGAATCAAAGAGGACACGTTGGGCATTTTTCATGTCACGGAACCAAGTTCAGCACTTTCATTTTGATGCATAAACCATTCAAACCTCTTCTAATCACTTCCTTAACTCATTCTTTGATGCTTAGGGACTTAATTTATGATATTACATTGCATTGCCACGAGCAAAAAGCCAGAATTGGATTAATGGAATTGTTTATTCATGCAAGTGGCAAGGAGAGAGAAACGTTTTGCAAAATCTGTCACAACTCAGCTACTACATCAGCTGCACTCTTTCCTTCACTTCAACACCGCTATTTGCAAGCTATTGACAATGATGAAACACATAGGGAGGTGGCTCATGCTCAGAAAAGAGATCCCAAGTTGGATTTGCACATTTTGCCTCCAAAAAGAGCAAACTTGGCAAAATGATCCAATCTGCCCATACCACTTGCTCTATAACCTTGCTTATAAAAAGGACAATTTCCTCACATCCAAACTACACCATATTTAGCTAGAAACTAGGAAAAATCTCTCTCATTCCTCAGATCACAACCTTCTGGCAAGCATTGAACTTGCCCTATTGTAGCACAAAATTCTATTTTCCATAAACCCTTCCAAAACTCTTTCCAACCATCAAACAGCTCCACCAACACTTCAAACACATCACAAATAAAGTATTGAAGTTGTTTAAACACTCACCTTCACCAGAAAATACCTCATTCAAAAAGTCAACTATCAATCCAAAAAAGTTTGACTTTTTGCATCTTTGAAGCCACTACTCTGTCCAGACCATTTCCAATCCTTACAACACTTCAAACACACTCTATATAAGTTGTTTGAATTATCCAAAGAATTACCACACTTCTGTAACACCATCTACAAGTGTTTCACTTTGGAACTTTTGGTGGTTTCTTGCAAAAGGAGGTCATTCTGTCAAAGCAGTCACTTGGAGGAAGTTTGGACCACTTGAATAGCTTATTTGTAGCATCTTGAGGCTGTTTGAATCATCACATCTCAACTGGAATTCTTGCTTTGTGCATTTTGTTAAGGAGGCTACAAGAGGTAACTGCTCATACTAGCTACTTTTAGAAATATGTCATGCTTTGAGGTACAATGAGTTTAAACATGTTAGACATCATCTATAGGTCATGTCTGAACCTTTTTTTGATCAAAACTTATGTATTCTTGACTGTCCACTTGTCTTGGCTTGCTAGTTTTCTTTTCATGCCATTTTCATATGCAAAATTGTGTTTCTATTTAAGCATAGGTAATATATGTTTGTAAACATCATTTATAAGTTATATGTGTTGTATTGAATCACTTATTGGTTATTGAAATGGTCCATTTCTGTCTGTCACCATGTTCTTGCTCAAACTTGGCATTTTGACCACTTCATGTGCTATCTATTTTTTGAACTCCTCTCTTGATGTGTGATGTTTGCAAACATCATTTATATGTTCCATATGGTGTGTTTGATCACTTGTTCACTTCTTAAACCATGTACATTTGACTGTCAACATGTTCTTGCACATAACATGTCATTTTTTATATTGTATTCGAATTTTCCAAATGATACATGATATTTGAAAACTACCACCACCATTGGATTCCTTGTGAAAAAAATACACAATTTTCTTTTTTGTTTCACTCAATTTCATTAAGTTTTGAGCAAGTTATGATTGCTTTTGCAAATCTGCCTAGACTAGGTTCAAGTTGCCCAAGTTTTTGTCTTGCCTTGCCCTAGTTTCGAACCCAATTTTCCAAAGTGCATAACTTCTTTGATTTTTATCATTTTGATACCAATATTTTTGCAAAATTCTCTTTGATATGTCTAGTTTCAATGTGTGAAGAAAGTATTCAAGAATTGTCATTTTTGAAACACTTTGGTCCACTTGAAAGACATGACCTTTTTTAGGGTTTTTACTTGTTTTCATAAGTTTCTTTGACTTAGTACTTGATTCTTCTTACACGATTGATCTTGTATGAATAATTTTTGGATGTTTAACATGTTTAGGTGTTTTAAAAAATTTGGTTATTTGCTTTACCATGCTCGTTCTTGCCTTTGTAAATGTATGGATATGAAAACCATGCCTTGAAACTTTTTGTTTATTTGTGATATGATTCTTGATGTTGTAACCTCTTGAACATGATCCCTTAACCTAATCTTACTTGTTCATGTGTCTTTTTATGACTATAACATGTTTAGGATTTGATTTTTGCCTTTGTAATGCATGAATGTGAATGTATGACTTGGAACTTCTCTGTGAATCCTTGTATGTTTCTTGATGTTGTAACCTCTTGAACATGATCCTCAACACCCCCTACCTTACCTTACTTGCTTATGTGTCTTGTTAGAACCATAACATGTTTAGAATTGATTCTTTCTTTGAAAGACACTATGATCTTGTTTACCTTCTGTCATATGAAGTTTGAACCTATGCTTGTAGTGTTGTTACTTTTCTTGCCTATCCATGATTGATTGTCATCAATATGCCTTAAGAGTGATTAAATGTTGTTACATTTATCCTAGTTTGATTCATACACCATGCTTAACACAAGTTTTAACTTGTATGATGAGTTTTATTTTTTTTACCATTGATGAATTTTTTGTTGTCACAACATGTTTCATGCTTGCTCTTGATTTGTTACCTTCATAATTTGTGAAAATTTTCATGATAAATCTTTTCTTGGTTTTTACCATGCTCTTCATATCTTCATCATATTTGAATGAATTCTTATGTGTGCTTTAACTTTGTTAAGTTCTCCCCAAGTGATGGAACTTTTTAGTTCTTATCCAGTTACCTTGTTGTTCCCTTATTCCAAAGGAAAGTCTCTCTATTGGCTTCACAATCATAGATAGATCATTACCTCTCCCATTGACTTGGTTAAGTCATTAGGTCCTTTAACATAGTTAAGTTAGAACCTATATCCATTAGAATTTGCTTTAAGTCTAAAGACCTACCCCTTGTTAGGAGTATCCTTCAATTAGAAGTTTAAGATAGAGTTTGTTAACTCTATGTAAGGATCATTGTCATTATTACTTACTCCCCTCTTGGCTTTTGTCAAAGTCAATCCCCTTGAGTGTTAAACTTAGATCTAGAGAGTTTTGTCAAACTCTATACAAACATTGTTATGTTTGTTCCCCCTTGAATTATTGACCATTGTCAAGCATTACTCTGATTCCATCCTAGTAAGGATACATAAGCACAAGATGCGATATCTTTGCGAGCAAGCTTAGAACCATCCTTAGCTTTTTAACTCAACATTACCCTAACCCTGATCCAATGACTCTAGCTAAAAACCTAGATAATTTAGCATACATACACACAAAATTTTCATGTAGAGTACTAAAGATTTCTAGGATGTGAAATACCTACCCTAGGCATAACCAACCCCCAATCCCCGAATCTTTAGCATTGTTGTTACATCATGCAAAAGCTTTTTCTTTCTTTAACCTTTCGTTTGGATAAACCAAAGCTCTATGGTGAATTTCAATGAATTAAGATTCAAGTTAACCAATAGGTTGACATCTGATTCTCACCACAACAGAAATGGCGACTTCACTGGGGATCTCTGTAGAGGGTTCAACCCACTTTGTGTGCTTATACGCTTAATCTCTGTATGTTTTCCTATACATGTATATTTGTTAATATATATATAACTGTATTGTTTTCATTGTATCATTTGGGTGATATCTTGAGTGGTGAGATAAGTCTTAACCCGGACTTGAGTGTACATATGATAGGATGTGGTGTGATCAATAGTTGACTGTTGGGAGTAGTCCTAACATGTTTGACATATGATGTAACCATTCTCAGTTGAGACCTCTTTGAGATAATTAATGGTGTATGAGTAGTCATACATTTCATTAGTTGTTTCAACCTGAGAGTCTGTGAAACTAACGACCTTTAGTTACCCACCTACCCCACTAGGCCTTTTTAGGATGTAGTGCAGAGACTATGAGGGAATAGTCCTGAAATAGTTGTTACGCGATACTACACTCAGACGAGTCTATCCCGAGAATATTTTTGACCCACGTGAGTAGTCATGTTGGTTGATGATATCCGAGGTATTTATCTATGACTCTGGGAACTCTTGATAGAACCTGTTCTACAGGTACAATGAAAACCTTAGTACATGTCCTTTGGGAGGGTATACCTTGGCTTTATGCTTGTAACCTGAACCTAGGACCTTTACTTGTCAGCATTTGCATTTATGCATTATCTGTGAATACTTTTGTATGTTCTATGTGTGCATCATATCATCATATCATCATAGCATCTCATTTTGCTGCACTGCTTTTGTAAAACTCAGTCATTTTCCTTTTGCGAAACCCTAGTTATCATGGACTTTGGGAAAAGAAACACTAAGAAATATAACTTCAAGAAATGTGATACAATGGAGTTGAGAAATCTAGGAACAATGGTATCCGAAGACTTTGGGAAAACATATGGGAAGCTTATGAGTATTGTGAAGACTAGAATGGAAGAAGGGGTTCTCAACACCTTGGTTTAGTTCTACGATCCACTGTACCACTGTTTCACCTTTCTAGATTACCAGTTGATGCCGACATTAGAAGAATATTCCTACTTCATTGGAATTCCCGTAAAGGATAAGAAACCCTTCAGTGGTTTGGAAAAGCTACCCTCGTTGAAAGAAAATGTTAACACACTCCATCTAGAAGTATCTGAGGTCAAATCCAATCATACTTTGAAGAATGGAGTCAAAGGTTTTCATTCTACTTACTTATTGGGAAAGGCTACTTACCTTGCCAAGGAAGGTAGTATGGACGCATTTGAAGCGGTTTTGGCTCTACTAATATATGGTTTGGTGTTGTTCCGAGAGGTAGAAGAATTCGTCAATTCAACTGCCATCACCATATTCTTGAATGGTAACCTGGTACCCACCTTGTTAGGTGACGCTTATCATTCCATTCATCACAGGACTCTTCAAGGTAGAGGAACTATTAGCTGCTGTGCACCCTTCTTATACAGATGGTTTTTTAATCATCTACTAAGGACAAATTCTTTCAAAGAAAATCCTAATGGTTGGAGTTGATCTCAAAGGATTATGTATCTAACTCAAGCAGACATTCATTGGTACGTGTAGCACCCCAAAATTTTCCCTTTCATTTTAACCATAACTGGTTTATGTTTCCTTACATTTTGCATTTCTGCATATCATAGTATTGGTTCTTGAGGCATGGGATCAAGGTTTTTTCAAGGCTCAGGGTTCCCTTTTATTGCAAGAATTTAAACAGTGAGCGTTAGAGGCTCGGACATTTATTTTGCCCAACGATCGAGCGGTCGATTTTATTTTAACCAGCAGGATATTTTGAACTCAGGAGACGGTGTACATGCTATCTCAGGCATTCTCACAATCATAATATCGAAGGTCAAGTTTTAGAGGCTTAACAGAGCTCATAACAGGTGGCAACAGGTGATTATACAGGATTTCCATTCCAAATGCTAATCCACATTCCAAACCACATTTTAATTTCAAACCTAGAGCTTATTTAACTGAATTTGCTCCAAACCTCACATAATTAACCTATATTTTAAGATTTCACACTGATTCTTGAGAATTTGCTCTCAACTTTCTCTCCACTTTTTCACTCCCCAAAACCTCCATTAAAGCTCTTTTCACTTGAGTTCTTTGATTCTTCATTGGAATCCTTGAACTCTAGAGCTAAACCTTCATTGTTCATCTCCATTATCTTCAATTCACCACTCAATTTTCGTTTGGATTTGGATTTGAATTTGGAAGCTAGATTGGAAGTGCTTTTTTGGATCATTTTTGCTTAATCTTGCTTATTCTTCATTTCTACCATAAGGAAGCTCTTAGATCTTGAAGATTCTATGGGTTTCTAGCTTGGATCTGTTAATTTCAAGTGAATCAACACTCACCAAAGCAAATCTCAGCTTTGAAGGTTGGTAATTCTAGATCTAATTCTGTTTTGAGCTTATTTGGATAATCACAATGTAGATCCATGGTTTTTGCTGCTTTTTGATCCATTTTGATGATTTGGATCTTGGTGATTTGTAATTTCATTGTTTGATAGTGTTTACATGATGCTTGATCACTAATTCTTGATGATAGATTCGTTTTTAATTGATAGCATGTTCATATGATTGATTGGATAATCTGTTGGATGCTGAAAATTGATTTTAAAAGTTTATTTTCTGTTTCTGGTTCAATGGTAACCGATTACCTGATATAGGGTAACCGATTACTCTTTACAAATTTCACGTTTTCAGCCGTTTTTATAACAGGTAACTAGTTACCTGATATTGAGTAACCGATTACCACTAAGCAAAATGTTGTGTTTTTGCATTTTTCTTGTTTGTTTGGTATCCTTTTCACATGTAAACTTCATTTATTGATAAGATGCATTTATATGGATTGCTTTTGTCATATTTCATCATTCTTGAATGTTTGATCTCAATTCTTCGACCCGTAACTTGTGGTTTTCATCTTGAGTGTTTAACATGTTATTGTTGCTTGACTGATGAATGATCACATTGCTTTGTTTGCTTGTAGCATGATTAATTGATTATCATTGATGATTATGTTGCTGGATATTGTGATGCATGTTTGCATTTGCTTCTGATGCCGCTTGTTGCACGTTTGTTGATCGGTCGATCGTTCAATTTGATTTGAAAAACATGTTGATCTTGATGATTCTTGTTAATGCATTATTGTTGATCAATTATGTTTGATTGTTGAAGCATGTCCATGATTACATGTTAGCTATCCATGATTGATGTTTGCTCTCGATTAATTGCACTCTTAGATGCTTGCCACTTTGCTTTTCACAACTGTTCTTTTTCTGAACTGGCATACTATCTTTGCCTTGCTCGCTTGCTGCCTGCCTTTTACACCTGCTTTTATGCTGAAATATGTGCTGTTATAGCTTGTCTTGCTTGTATGCTGGATTTTATGGTTATTTTGGGAAGGAGGCATTGTTGTAGTTATTGTTTTAGCCTTGTTTTCTTGGTTTTGCTTTGTCTTTGCATGTTCCCTTAGGTTTCTTATTCCAATTTGGTTTCTGATTAAATTTGGAGTAAGATATACACTAGGATTGTAATCCATGTAAGATAACAGGTAGGCTTGTCCCTTTTAACCTCAAACTTAGGTCCATCTTTTGCATGCTAACATTAGGATAGAATCTCCTTTTACATCTCGACTTTAGGACCACTTTACATGACAACGTTAGGGCCAAGTTTCAATTTAGACCTTTCGTGCATCTCTCTTCTCATCTCAAAACACATTCTAACTCATCTAATAAATACGATTAACGTTGTATGCTACGAGCCTTAAGCACGTGGGAAATGATGAGTGGGGAGTTTCTACTCAATTGTCTAGAGTGTTTAGCGTATGCCCTTACGGCGATATGCGACGCATTCACTCCTATGTCATAGTCTATAGTGCAACGTGAATCACAAAGCAAACTTATTCATTTCACTAAAACTCACAAACTAAATCAAACATTTTATCCTTCGGGATCTGTGTTTCAAACTCATTTTCAGGAAAAGAGTACGTTACTCATAAAAATGCTTAACCAATCTGTGTTTTGGTTACCCGAACTACGTTTGCTCTTATTTCTCATACTAGATGAGAACACATAGACATAAGACGGTGATGTCTTGGCGAGAAACCTTTCCCCCATCACCCTTAGTTTTTCTAACTACGTTGACTCTGACTTTCCCATTGCACGAGAGAATATGTAGGCATAGGGCAGCGATGTCCTATCGAGTCTCTTTCTTTTTCTTTTTTTTTCCTTGTTTTTATTTAGAAGTAGCTTATAGATAAACACACCCTTTGATTAGACAACAAGCGTGGATCCCGTTGAGTAAAACAGACGTGAGGGGTGCTAATACCTTTCCCTTACGTAACCGACTCTCGAACCCAAGATTTGGTTGCGATGACCTTGTCTTTTCCCGATCTTAAGGTTTTATTGGATCGTTTACTTTCCCTCTCTTTGGGATAAATAACGTTAGGTGGCGACTCTTGAGTTTTTTTGCCGGGTGTTTTTCGCCGTTGCGACAACTGGAGACTCTGCTAGTGAATGTTTCTTATGCAAGTCAGTCCTAGCGTTTGTCTGTTTTGTGTCTTTGGCTGTTTACTTTTGTGCAGTTATTTTCTTTTATGTACATTACATGTTGTATATTATTGCATTTGCATTTTATTGTTATCATATTATATTGTTATTGTTATGCTGTTGGGTGGGTTGTTCCATGAGAGATAAGCCTCATACCCAGACTTGAGTATACATACAAGATTAGTGTGGAGAGTAGTGTGGGCTTGTGTGGCATCTTACCACACAAGAGTATGCACGAAATTCGCGTCCAGACGAGGTTTTCTTTGAAGACATCCTATCCTGTGCATCTTGGACAGTTGAGGGGGTGTTGGATCTGAAAGCTAATGACTCTAGAGACCGTTCATTATGGAAGTCAGTTGAGACTTCCTTGGTTGACCATGATGCCAAACCAGAAATGGTGAACGTATCATCGTTTCTCGACCTGAGAGTCCGTGATACTGACGACCTGCATAGGATGTCGTACCTTTCAAGACTAGAATCCATATGTGAGAAGGGATGGGTTTTGCAGGAAACTTTGACCTCCAACCAACTCGATTTTCTAGTTTACTTGTTAAAGCGGACTTTTGATCCTGAATAGTCCATTTTTCTATCATCTTAGTGTTCTGGTTTTTTGGGATTTCTTATCAGAGCATAATTCAGATTCAGTCAACAACACAACAGTGATTTTTGAGCATTGGATGCCTTTATCCCATGTTTGCATATGCATAATCATGCATTTAACATTGCATGTCTGTGCGTTTTACAGGTTCTCGTCTCTCTTTTGATTCTGGTTCTGGTTTTCTGTTGAAATGGAAGCTAGAATGAAGAAGACCATCATTTACAAATTTCCATTACCAGATCTTGGACCTTTATTGAGTCTGATTTTTATGGCTGATCTTCGCATTCTCGAAGATTTCAGAAGAGATTACGGAAGAATCCTATGTTTTGTCCGCAAAGTTATAAACTACGAGCTAGGGGATATCCATGCTTTGTTGCAGTTCTATGACCCTCTATTATGCTGCTTTATCTTTCTGAATTATGTCTTGGTTCCTACTTTGGAAGAATTCACTTTCATGTTGGGAGTTTCGATCTTGGAGGAAATGTCGTTCTGTCATTCAGAGGAGGAGCCTGACCTTGAGAAGTTTGGTAATGCTCTTTATTTGAGCAAGTCTGACTTGGTAGATGACGTAGTTCGCAGAAACGGAGCTTCTGGATTTACCTTGTCTTTCTTGATGGGTAAAGCCCAAAAGTATGCCAAAGAAGGTTGTTGGGTGGTTTCCAGTGCTATTCTGGCTCTGCGCATATATGGAATTATTTTGTTTCCTAACATACCAGACTTCATTGACATGTAGGCTTTCAGCATCTTCGTTTCAAAAAACCTTGTACCCATTCTTCTAGTCGATTTGTATCATTCAATACACTACAAGAACGAGAAGAGGCGAGTGTTGCACCCTAAATTTTGACCCCTTAAATATTCATCATCATTCTAGGATCATTTTCATTTGATTATTTAACCTTACCCTACTTCAAGTTTGTCTTTGTTAAGTTACAGGTGAACTAGGGTTCCGTACAGTCAGAAATTGAAGTTTCGACGATTTAATCAGTCAATGTATTGGATTCATTCTCCATGAAACAAGCCTCTACATCATCAAAAGTTACTCCAATAGGTCAAACATGGGTCCAATTTGATGTTGTGACACAAATATCAAGAACAGTGCAATCCAGGTCACCCGATTAGGGTTTCTATTCAGGAAAAGTCAACTGTAGTTTGAATTTTGATTTAAAAGGTGTTCCAATTATGGAGTTATGGTCCATGAAGCTCATATGGATTAGGGAAATCCACTAAAGAAGTTTCAAGGCCTCAGAAGACCCACGACACCAACAGTCGGTTCAGAGGTTTTCGATCGTTCGGTACGTCTAACTGAAAAGTCAACCAATTGAGCAACAGGGTTTTAACCCAAAATTGAAGCCAAATATGTTCCCAACATCATTTAATATCTAATCATGAAGTTTTGTGACCAATTGATCAAGAATTGAGAAGTAATCAAAAAGTTGGGGAATTAAGGTTTTGAAAAGGGCAAAGCCATAACTCCTTAACCACACAAGGGTTTTTGACCTAGTTTCAAGAGGAATGAGTTCCTAAAACAAACATAAATATTGTATTACCTAATTGGGGTTTTCTAAAAAGTACAAGTGTGTTCCATAACTCTTCCTGGTTAGACAGAACCGAGGTCCACAAGTTGGCAAAAACTCGCATTGGCAAAACCAGGTCAGCATGAGTTTTTTGATTCCAAAACCTCTCTAAATCGATGCTAATCAAAGATTAAGCCTCATTTATGATGTTTATATTGATAATGAACATTTTTACATCAATTCCCACGAAAATGGCACAAAGATCAAAGGAAATCATTATTTAATGCAAATTGCAAAAGAGAATAGTGAAGAAAGAGAAAAAAGGTGGCTACCCTTGTCAAATCATCAACTTTAATTCAACAAGTCACCTCCAATCCTATCAATCATGATGAAAAAATCTATGGGGCATGGAGAATATCTTAGTTGAGTGGCTTAAAGATAGAGATGAAGATTGCATTGGAAAACTCAAAGATTTTCATGATGGAAGGTTAAAATTGGCAATTTGCTTCACTTTTACCCATACCTTGATCCAAGGCTTTTGAATATAAATAGAACTCAATTCCTACATCACAAACACATAAGTTTCATGCTAGAAACCAGTTAGGACTCCATTCCTTACACAATCACAAGTTCTTGCAAAATCTCATTAAGTTTCCAAAATCCCTCAAAATCTACTTTTGCAAAACACCTTTCAAAACCATTTCCAAACTTCTTCCAAATCAAGAAACACTTAAAAAACATCAAATATGATGTATTGAAGCTATATAAATCACTTCCATATTTATGTAACAAGGTTCTAGTGAGTTGGTCTTTGAAATCTTTGGATTTTGGAGATTTTCCTTCATTTACATGGAATTTTGTCCACTAGCTTGCTTGGAGGTTGTTTGGAGCATCTATTCATCATCCAAGGAACATTTGAAGATCTTGGAAGAGCTTTCAAGATCTATGGTTTTCTTATTGCTTAATCTTTCTTCAAGAGGTAAACCTAAAACTCATAAATGTGAACTTTCCATTTGCATTTCACATGCTACCATGACTATTTTAGGGTTTTTACCATGATGTTCTTAAACTTCTTCAACCTGTAATTTGATTTTTCTTGTGATATTGATCTTGTATTATTTATACATGTTTGTTAACATGTTTAAATAATCAAATTTGTTTGATTAATTGTCTTACCATGTGCATTTTATTCTTTTTTATCATTTAGATTTTTATGTTTTGTTCACAAACTTAAAAACCACATAACTTCTCCATTTTAAATCATTTTTAAGTGGTTCTTTTTGCAAAATTCTTGTGTTGTAACATATTTCCACATAATGTTTAGAGAATTCTAAAATTCTTATTTTAGAAACACTTTTCATTATGGGAAAATTGTAATTCATTTTAGGGTTTTGTACCCTCCTATTTCTCATTCCTTCATTTCCAAAACTTTGGACTTTATTCTTCTTTGAGTTTTATTCGAGGATGACTTGAACTTGTATTGTTGGTTTCCTTGAACATTTTAGTTTTAAATTCAACTTTGTTTGTATGCGTCTAAGTGGTTCACCTTTAAAAACTTTTGATTATCCCCCTGAGGTTTTGAACCTTTCTGTTTACATTGTTGTGACATTGTGTTTACATATGATATCCTTTACCTTTACCCCTTTATCCTAACCTTAGGATCTGAGTCGCCGTACTCATGTTTAGCGTCCCTCCGTGGACATTCTTTACCTTTTATCCTAACCTTAGGATTTGAGTCGTCGTGCTCACTTTTAGCGTCCCGCCGTGGACATCCTTTACCCTTTTATCCTAACCTTAGGATTGGAGTCGTCATGCTCTATTTAGCGTCCCGCCATGGACATTCTTTACCACAACAATCTCAACATAGATTCAGGAGTTGCCGCACTCATGTAAGTACTTCCCTATGAATGCTTACATCCCCCTAGAACCTTGACCACAGTCAACGGTTCCTCACCCCTAACCAGGGGAACTACGGTTGCTCTGATTCCATTCCCGTCAGGATACGTAGGCATAAGATGCGATGTCTTGGCGAGCATACTTTGTATATACTTTATATCTTTACCCTTAGCATTTTCCCTTTAGCAAGCAAACTTTAGCATAACACAAATACTAACAAGAGGTTCCTGTAGAATACTACAGATGTTTAGGATGTGAAATACTTACCCTAGGCATAACCAACCACTGAACCTTTAGATCTCTCTTTGCTTAGCTTTAAGCTTTACATTTTAATAGGTTTTTTTTTCTTTAAACCTTTCGTTTTTGGATAAATCAAAGTCCGGTTGTGAACTTAAGTATTAAAGATTCAAGTTAATTCAATAGCTTGGTATCACGATTCTCACCGCAACAGAAATGGCGACTTCACTGGGGACCTCCCCTAAGAGGGTTAAGCCCACCTTGTTTACATTTGTGTTTTCTATATGTTTGCTTGCTTGTATATTTGTGTATATTTGTCAATATATCTGTTTTTTTGGGTGCCTTGAGTGGTGAGATAAATCCTAACTCGGATTTGAGTGACACATGAGATAGGATTGTGATATGATCAATAGTTGGGCTATTGGGAGTAGTCCCAATATGTCTGACATATGACGTAATCACGCTCAGTGGAGACTCTTTGAAATTGTTAGTAATGCATGAGTAGTCGTGTATTCACTAATTGTTTCAACATGAGTCTGTGAAGCTGAGGACCTTTGGTAACACTTTTACCCCACTTGGCCTTTTAGGACGTAGCGCAGAAATTGTTAGGGAGTAGTCCCTCAATAGTTGTCACGCGATGCTACACTCAGACGAGTTTATCTTGAGAATATTGTTGACTCACGTAAGTAGTTGCACTAGTTGGCAATATCCGAAGGATTTACTACGACTCTGGGAACTTTGATAGAACACGCTGTGCAGGTGCTTTACCCCTAGTACACACCCTATGGTTGGTTCTTTACCCAGAATCCATACTGTGATCTTGAACCTTTGATCCTATTATGTGTTTTGCATCCTATCTTGCATTACATTTGCATCTTTGCATGGTTCGTTGCATACCATCTGTTTGTCCAGTCGCTCATCTCCAACTGTTTCCATCTTTCTGTGTGCCTTTGAGTCGTCAAGCTGATTCCTCGACACCGATATCGGACTAGAGCTAATTACAGACGCAAGATATCAAAGCAAGAAGTGCATAATGTAGAAATCCAAATGGAGATCGTTAATTTGAAATTAGACAGGACAACTCATTAATCACTAAGCCATGTTTCTTGTTGTTTGCACTTTCCTTATTTTGTACTAGCTGTTTGCCTTCAAATTATGTTTGTACTTTTGTATTAATGAAATGAGCATTGCAACTTTTGGTTCAATTCATTTTGTCCAGTATTTGCATCTTTATGCTTTATCTTTTAAAAATATGCACCTTTTGTTCAAACTTTTGATATGCAAATATTTGAGGGATGATGATGAAAATGTTATACCCTTAACTGTTGTCAGTATGCTTTCAATCAAACTTTGTTGATGATGTAAGGCATTGTTTCAATCCCCTAAACACTGGAGTAATAAGGAAGATAATCCCTCGTTAACCCCTCCGAGCCTAGAAGTTGGAGTTTCTTCTTTAAAAAAACCCGCAATTTTAACCTTTGGGTGGGTAGTTCTCAGTTAACTCGGTTGCATGTTCATGCGAGACACCTTTCATATAAAGGTTTCAACCACAAGTTTTCCTTCGCACACAGCAAACAAGTGCCGAAGATGTTTTTCAAGCCAAGAAGCCGATGATGGTTCACCGTAATCATTAAAGCCCGACAGTCACTCTCTTTCTTTCAAAAAGATCAATCAAAAGAAAAGCCCGCTAAGTCAAAACCTATGAAAGAGACTTAGGCAAAACTGGGGCATCTCGCTAACTATAGTCTTTGCAAGAAACAATTCAGGCAAAAGTTTGGGATAATAAAAAGAGGAGATCTTTAAATCTTCACCCCGAAAGTCCTTAATGTCAAAATAACCAAATGTTGTAAAGAAGCAGTGACTGCCGTCTCAAGAGTCCTTGGACTGCTGAACCATCATCATGGCTATAATCAGCACAATTCCTATAGGAACCTGAGTGTATATTCTGAGTTAGCTGAGCATAAGACTGAAGATCATCACGTAGGTTGGGTGGGCACAAATAAACTTTGAGCCTTTATCCTTTGATTCTTAAACTGTGAACCAGGCCACGCTACAACCCTCAAAAGAACTAACTGAAACAAGGTTATTTTGAAAGCATACTACAACAAGGTTGCGTAAACTGACTCCAAAAAATCTTCGCAGATCATTTGTTTTGGCATCATACCTTTTTGCTTTACCTTTCACTTTTGAGTGTCTTGAACCACCGTGTTCTAACCAATGACTCATTTATTTTTCAAATGATTTTGATTTCAAAAGTTGCATGAACTTTGCATTACCATGTTTGTATGAACAATTTTGTTTGCAAACTGGCTTTCCTCTTAAGGAATTTTCAAACATTGAGAAACTTGGTCGGTGATCCTATCAGGGGCAAGTTCTTTTCACATCCTGTCAAAGAATCAGTTAAATATTTGTTCAGAGCAAGGTCTTCTCAGATTGGGTTTATCCAGAAGATATTTCAAGACTTGGACTGGGGCAAGCCTTCCAAGCACCCAGCGGATCAGTCATCTTCAACAAGCTGAAGCGATTATCAGTTCACCTACAACAGACAGCTAAACTGGGGCAGTTTACTTGAAGAATCCCCAAGCAGCTTTTCATCCTTCCTACAAGGATCATCAACTTGACACAGTTTACTAGTGTGGCAGAGATATGTTCAGCAGTAGCATCTTTGGTCCCTAAGCAGAATGGCAGTGATCTCCGTATTGAGGAATCAGTCTTCCAGTCTTGTCTTCTCACCAAGAGTCGAGCCTTGTCATCGGCGTCTGCATTTGCATTTTGATCATATATCATCTGCATAATTCATATACATATGCATGTCATGAGTGTTTCATCCTCATTTGCATTTCTCTTGAGGTCGTGTTTTATCCACGTCTTACCTTGTGGTCAAAGTCCAACTCACTTGGCACCTACCAAACAAATTTTTGCGTCGTGTCTATCTGATATTCTTCCAGATATGACATTTCTTTTCCTATTTTTCTTTCGGATATGTTTGTTCCTATATACATCCAATACTATTCTCAAATACTATGTTTATACCTTTCATTCAAAGTCATTATTGGGTGTCTGGTTTCCTTTTATCCAACGCTATTCTTGAATGTCACTTTTGTTTGTCTCTCTTTGATGTTTTTCCAGATTGAGTCTTTGTTCTGATGTTTTTCCAGAACTTATCTGATGGTTTTCCAGATATTTACCTTGATTATGATTTTTTTCCAGAATCTATCCGATGTTTTTCCGGATATGTTTCTCTCTTTGATATTTTTCCAGATTGAGTCTTTGTTCTGATGTTTTTCCAGAACTTATCTGATGGTTTTCTAGATATTTAACTTGATTCTGATTTTTTTCCAGAGTCTATCTGATGTGTTTCCGGATATGATTCCCTCTCTTATGTTTTTCCAGATTGAGTCTTTGTTCTGATGTTTTTCCAGAACTTATCTGATGGTTTTCCAGATATTTACCTTGATTCTGATGTTTTTCCAGAATTTATCCGATGTTTTTTTCGGATATGTTTCTCTCTCTGATGTTTTTCCAGATTGAGTCTTTGTTCTAATGTTTTTCCAGAACTTATCTGATGGTTTTCTAGATATTTACCTTGATTCTGATGTTTTTCCAGAATCTATTTGATTTTTGTCCGGATATGTTTCTCTCTCTGATGTTTTTCCAGATTGAGTCTTTCTTCTGATGTTTTTCCAGAACTTATCTGATGGCTTTCCAGATATTTACCTTGATTCTAATGTTTTTCCAGAATCTATCCGATGTTTTTTTAGATATGTTTCTCTCTCTGATGTTTTTCCAGATTGAGTCTTTGTTCTAATGTTTTTCCAGAACTTATCTGATGGTTTTCTAGATATTTACCTTGATTCTGATGTTTTTCCAGAATCTATCCGATTTTTTTCCGGAAATGTTTCTCTCTCTGATGTTTTGCCAGATTGAGTCTTTGTTCTGATGTTTTTCCAGAACTTATCTGATGGCTTTCGAGATATTTACCTTGATTCTGATGTTTTTCCAGAATCTATCCGATGTTTTTTCGGATATGTTTCTCTCTCTGATGTTTTTCCTGATTGAGTCTTTGTTCTAATGTTTTTCCAGAACTTATCTGATGGTTTTCTAGATATTTACCTTGATTCTGATGTTTTTCCAGAATCTATCTGATTTTTGTCCGGATATGTTTCTCTCTCTGATGTTTTTCCAGATTGAGTCTTTCTTCTGATGTTTTTCCAGAACTTATCTGATGGCTTTCCAGATATTTACCTTGATTCTGATGTTTTTCCAGAATCTATCCGATGTTTTTTTAGATATGTTTCTCTCTCTGATGTTTTTCCAGATTGAGTCTTTGTTCTAATGTTTTTCCAGAACTTATCTGATGGTTTTCTAGATATTTACCTTGATTCTAATGTTTTTCCATAATCTATCCGATTTTTTTCCGGAAATGTTTCTCTCTCTGATGTTTTTCCAGATTGAGTCTTTGTTCTGATGTTTTTCCAGAACTTATCTGATGGCTTTCGAGATATTTACCTTGATTCTGATGTTTTTCCAGAATTTATCCGATGTTTTTTTCGGATATGTTTCTCTCTCTGATGTTTTTCCAGATTGAGTCTTTATTCTAATGTTTTTCCAGAACTTATCTGATGGTTTTCTAGATATTTACCTTGATTCTGATGGTTTTCCAGAATCTATCCGATTTTTGTCCGGATATGTTTCTCTCTCTGATGTTTTTCCAGATTGAGTCTTTCTTCTGATGTTTTTCCAAAACTAATCTGATGGCTTTCCAGATATTTACCTTGATTATGATGTTTTTCCAGAATCTATCCGATGTTTTTTCAGATATGTTTCTCTCTCTGATGTTTTTCCAGATTGAGTCTCTGTTCTAATGTTTTTCTAGAACTTATCTGATGGTTTTCTAGATATTTACCTTGATTCTGATGTTTTTCCAGAATCTATCCAATTTTTTTCCGGATATGTTTCTCTCTCTGATGTTTTTCCAGATTAAGTCTTTGTTCTGATGTTTTTCCAGAACTTATCTGATGGCTTTCGAGATATTTACCTTGATTCTGATGTTTTTCCAGAATCTATCCGATGTTTTTCCGGATATGTTTCTCTCTCTGATGGCTTTCCAGACTGAGCCTTTGTTTTGATGTTTTTCCAGAACTTATCTGATGGTTTTCCAGATATTTACCTTGATTCTGATGTTTTTCCAGAATCTTTCCGATGTTTTTCCGAATATATATATTTTTGTTCTGATGTTCTTCTAGAACTGCTTTCTTGCTTATCTAATGTTCTACCAGATATGTCTCCAAACCTCTTCCCGTACATTTAATACGCTTCTAAAATGTTTAAGATGTACCTTCAAAATATATGTCTTCAATGTGCTTCTTTGATATGTTCCGGAGTTTATTCGATGTTTTTCCGAGTATCTCTGGTATATTTCAAAGTTCATTCGATGTTCTTCCGGATGTCTCTGATGTTTGTTTTTGTGTCCCTGTTATATTTCCCAGATTTCTCCTCACCTCATTCATTGATATTTTGAATGTTGTGACTATTTTCCATCCAGTTTCGTTCATGGATGATATTTGTTGTTTCCCCAATGTGTCGGGTCCCCTGTGAGTAATTACTCGTCGTATTGTCGTTCTTTAGTTTTTTCTCGTATGTCTACATTTGTCTTGCATCCAGGCGTCATAAAGCATCATTTCGTTGTCATTGCATTTTAGCATTTGTCCTTTTTCATACCATAGGATCTAAGGGACAAAATTTTTGGTTTGCTATATTTAAATACCTTTCACTACAATTCTATGAGGATTATCATCTCTCATTACCATCTGGTGAAGATATTTAAATAGGGACATGTGTTGCACCCCAAATTATGACCCCTTAAATCTTCATCATCATTCTAGGATCATTTTCATTTGATTATTTAACCTTACCCTACTTCAAGTTTTTCTTTGTTAAGTTACAAGTGAACCAGGGATCCGTACAGTCGGAAATCGAAGTTTCGACGGCTTAATCAGTCAATGTATTGGATTGATTCTCCATGAAACAAGCCTCTACATCATCAAAGGATACTCCATTAGGTCAAACATGGGTCCAATTTGATGTTGTCACACAAATATCAAGAACAGTGCAATCCAGGACACCCGATTAGGGTTTCTATTCAGGAAAAGTCAACTGTAGTTTCAATTTTGATTTAAAAGGCGTTTCAATGATGGATTTATGGTCCATGAAGCTCATATGGATTAGGGAAATCCATTAAAGAAGTTTCAAGGCCTCAGAAGACCCACAACACCAACAGTCGATTCAGAGGTTTTCGATCGTTCAGTTCGTCTAACTGAAAAGTCAACCCATTGAACAACAGGGTTTTAACCAAAAATTGAAGCCAAATATGTTCCCATCATCATTTAATATCTAGTCATGAAGTTTTGTGACCAATTGATCAAGAATTGAGAAGTAATCGAAAAGTTGGGGAATTAAGGTTTTGAAAAGGGCAAAGCCATAACTCCTTAACCACACAAGGGTTTTTACCTAGTTTCAAGAGGAATGAGTTCCTAAAACAAACATAAATATTTTAGTACCTAATTGGGGATTTCTAAAAAGTACAAGTGTGTTCCATAACTCTTCCTGGTTAGAGAGAACCGAGGTACACAAGTTGGCAAAAGCTCGCATTGGCAAAACCAGGTCAGTATGAGTTTTTTGATTCCAAAACCTCTCCAAATCGATGCTAATAAAAGATTAAGCCTCATTTATGATGTTTATATTGATAATGAACATTTGTACATCAATTCCCACGAAAATGGCACAAAGATCAAAGGAAATCATTATTTAATGCAAGTTGCAAAAGTGAATAGTGAAGAAAGAGAAAAAAGGTGGCTACCCTTGTCAACTCGTCAACTTTAATTCAACAAGTCACCTCCTATCCTATCAATCATGATGAAAAAAATCTATGGGGTATGGAGAATATCTTAGTAGAGTGGCTTAAAGATAAATATGAAGATTGCATTGGAAAACTCAAAGATTTTCATGATGGAAGGTTAAAATTGGCAATTTGCTTCACTTTTACCTATACCTTGATCCAAGGATTTTGGCTATAAATAGAACTAACTTCCTACATCATAAACACACAATTTTCATGCTAGAAACCAGCTAGAAATCTGATCCTTACACAATCACTAGTTCTTGCAAAATCTCATTAAGTTTCCAAAATCCCTCAAAATCTACTTTTGCAAAACACCTTTCAAAACTATTTCCAAACTTCTACCAAATCAAGAAACACTTAAAACACATCAAATATGATGTATTGAAGCTATCCAAATCACTTCCATACTTATGTAACAAGGTTCTAGTGAGTTGGTCTTTGAAATCTTTGGATTTTGGAGATTTTCCTTAATTTACAAGGCTTTTCGTCCACTAGCTTGCTTTGAGGTTGTTTGGAGCATCTATTCATCATCCTAGGAACATTTGAAGATCTTGGAAGAGCTTTCAAGATCTCTAGTTTTCTTATTGCTTAATCTTTCTTCAAGAGGTAAACCTAAAACTCATAAATGTGAACTTTCCATTTGCATTTCACATGCTTTCATGACTATTTTTAGGGTTTTTACCATGATGTTCTTAAACTTTTTCAACTTGTAACTTAATTTTTCTTGTGAAATTGATCTTGTATTATTTATACATGTTTGTTAACATTTTTAAATAATCAAATTTGTTTGATTCATTGTCTTACCATGTGCATTTTATTCTTTTTTATCATTTAGATATTTATGTTTTGTTCACAAACTTAAAAACCACATAACTTCTCCATTTTAAATCATTTTTAAGTGGTTCTTTTTGCAAAATTCTTGTGTTGTAACATATTTCTATATAATGTTTAAAGAATTCTAAAATTATTATTTTAGAAACACTTTTCAGTATGGGAAAATTGTAATTCATTTTAGGGTCTTGTACCCTCCTATTTCTCATTCCTTCATTTCCAAAACTTTGGACTTTATTCTTCTTTGAGTTTTATTCAAGGATGACTTGAACTTGTATTGTTGGTTTCCTTGAACACTTAAGTTTGAAATTCAACTTTGTTTGTATGCGTCTAAGTGGTTAACCTTTAAAAACATTTGATTATCCCCCTGAGGTTTTGAACCTTTCTGTTTACATTGTTGTGACATTGTGTTTACATATGATATCCTTTACCTTTACCCCTTTATCCTAATCTTAGGATCTGAGTCGCTGTACTCTTGTTTAGCGTCCCGCCGTGGACATTCTTTACCTTTTATCCTAACCTTAGGATTTGAGTCGTCGTGCTCACTTTTAGCGTCCCGCCGTGGACATCATTTACCCTTTTATCCTAACCTTAGGATTGGAGTCGTCGTGCTCTATTTAGAGTCCCACCGTGGACATTCTTTACCATAACAATCTCAACATAGATTCAGGAGTCACCGCACTCCATGTAAGTACTTCCCTATGAATGCTTACATCCCCCTGGAACCTTGAACACAGTCAAGGGTTCCTCACCCCTAACCAGGGGAACTACGGTTGCTTTGATTCTATTCCCGTCAGGATACGTAGGCACGAGATGCGATGTCTTGGCGAGCATACTTTGTATATACTTTATATCTTTACCCTTAGCACTTTCCCTTTAGCAAGCAAACTTTAGCATAACACAAATACTAACAAGAGGTTCCTGTAGAGTACTACAGATGTTTAGGATGTGAAATACCTACCCTAGGCATAACCAACCCCCGAACCTTTAGATCTCTCTTTGCTTAGCTTTAAGCTTTGCTTTTTGCTTTGCATTTTAATAGGTTTTTCTTTCTTTAAACCTTTCCTTTTTGGATTAATTAAAGTCCGGTTGTGAACTTAAGAATTATAGATTCAAGTTAATTCAATAGCTTGGTATCACGATTCTCACTGCAACAGAGAGGAAAAACTATTTCTTGTTGTACACCGCTTTTTCACAAGTGGTTCGTAGGTCACCTTCCTTGCGTCGGACCTTTTGTTAATACCGGGGTTACATCTGAATGGTCAAAAAGGCTTATGGGTTTAACAAAAATGGATATTATCTGGTTCAACTAAGACCTGCTTAGTCGTGAGCTCATCTTTAGTTGTGGTAGTTTCCCTAATGTACCCTTGATAGGAAGAAAATGGGGAATTAATTAAAACCCTTCTCTTGCTATTAGATAGTTTGGATATACTTTGAGGGGACCCCCGAGAGAGGAGGAGGTGCAGGAATCTCTGTACTTCACAGGTATAGTTGATTATGATATTCTAGCCAGAATAGAAGAAGCATGGAGAAGAGTTCATAAAAACGAAAAGCTTTCTTTGGGAAAAGGTGACTGTAGAGCTTATGACTCTTACTTGGAATGGGTTCAGAAGAGAGTTAAAAGGGTACTATTTCTGTTTCCTGTTGAAGAACCCTTATATCCCTTAGTCATTGAGCCGCCTACAATGATTGACATCCTGAGATATAACAAGCTTTGGGAAGAGAAGGAAAAGCTGTGCAAAGAGAATGGAGAGTTAAAACAGGAGACCAGTCAAGTGAAGCATGATAAAGGTGAAGTTGTCTACTTGGCCAAGACGAAGTCAGAATCATTGACCAAGCTGGAGAAAGAGCTAGCCGAGCAGACCAGGCTACGAAAGCAGATCAGTTAGGATCTAAAAACCGCTTGCAGCATTTTTAAGCATAAAAAGGAGGATTTAGATCGAGCATATCTAGAGATATCCAAATTCAACGAGCAATTGAATGCTACTTTGACCGCCAACAAGAACAGGGAAGGCCAGCTTCATACTCAGATTAATAAGCTGAAGGTGCAACTCAAGGTCAAGGAGAAAGAAGTAATGGCGAAATCGTCCCGTAGGTACACGTTTGAGCAGAAACTCCACGAGACTTTATCAGCGCTTGAAGAGCTCAAGATCCAAGTAGGTGTGAAGAACCCCAGGCTTGAAAATGCCTTCGGCAAAGATGCTTGGGAAGATTATTTCTATTGTCTCCAAGATGTGATACATAGAAGGGACATCCTCATCAGAGAGTTGGTTGTCAGACCAGATCATCCAGATACGAAAGCGATGCTTAAGAAGGCTCAGGCCTAGAGTAAAGAACATGATTGTTGGGGGGGATTATCTTTTGATATGTCATAGTAGTTTCTTTTCTTTTGTATCTTGATAATCACCAGATCTGTTGGATGAGATCAATACCTTATTGTATTCAGATATTTCTCATTTGTTGTTATGTAATGTTTCATCTTTGCTTGATATATGAGAAGATGTTGGTTGTATTCTTGTCCATCTCTGTTGTTCTTGTTTGAAACTAGAATCACAGGGGAGATCTCCCTGTAAATACATAGACATGTTTTCATTTTGCATCTTGCATTTTCATTTGCATCGCAGGTGTTCTATGTGGACTTTTGTTCTTATATCTGCTTGGTTTTCTTCAGTAACAGGATTGAGGAGTTCAGTTTCCACAGATATCCAACTCGAGGGAATCATCAAAAAGTAATGGATCAGGTTCAGGCTGAATTGTAGGAAGTCAGAGCTCGCATGGCCAAGTTCATGGAGCTGTTGGAGAATGTTGCTAGTGGGCTGGAATAATTAAGAACTATGGTCCAACCTTTGATAGCACAGGTCGACAAAGAGGGCGTTTTGCATGGGGGATTGTCACACCCTCATTTTCGCCTTTAGCCTTTATACCCTACATTCGCCATACCATACATCATTTTATTGCATATCGAGCATGTGGGTACGGATTGGGTCGATTTGTCATTTTCCATTTCAAATTAGATAACTTGTCTATCTTGAACTACATGGAAGAAAAGGTTCATCATTTAAGGTTTGATCTAAATTGGAAAGTCTATTCTTGTAGATTTCTTCAAAGAGAAGTTACTTGACAAAATATTAGGATATTCAAGATATATTCCTAATGACCATGAAATGCAAGGCCATAAGTCAAGATTGCTTCATCCAATTTTGTTTTAAATTCTTGATCAAGTGAGTTCAAATTTGCAAAGCATGAGTCAAGATCACAAGTCCGTAATTCAAGACTTCATCCATTTCAAGCTTAATGGTTCTAAGGAAATCCATCATGAATTCAAGATTACAGGCAAGAATATTACAAAGAGAAGTTTTATGAAATTACAAGAATGTCATTTGTTGCAAGATTTCCAACTCTAAGTAATGTTTAGAAATTAATTTATTTCTAATACTTCATGCAAGTCTCTAGTCAAATTCATGTTATGGTAATGCCACACCAAGTCCACATTGTGCTACAAACATCCAAGAAATATGCAAGAATTAAATCAACATTGGAATGTTTTAAGACCAAGAATATGCATGTTTAATCATGGGCAAAACAGCCCCATGCAAGAGGAGACAAACTACCTCATGTCACAAGACCAAGGGAATAACATGTGACAATGCTTCTACATATCAGAATTTTCAAAATGCTGTCAAGAGTTGGTGGCATTGACCAAGAGGAGCTGTCCAAACACAAACCAACAAAATGGGTGCAAGGCACAAGGTGCTGCAGAAAAACAGCATAGGCAAAAGTGCAACAGCAAAAATGCAGCATAGCTCTTGCATGGAAATGGAAAGAAAGAGAGTGGCATGAGGAAAGGTGGTAAGAGACACCACTCCATGAAAAATCTGATATGTGGGGAGAAGTGAAAACCCTAGAGGAGCTGAGATAAGAGGAGGGGGCTGTAAACAAAAAGGGATCACTCTTCATTCATTCAAGATCCATTCTACACACCTTTGCAAAAACCAGAAAATAGAGAGAGAGCAAAGAAAGCCCTAAAAACCAGAAAAATAGGAAGCTTTGCAAACCAGAAAAAGAGAGTAATATAGAACCAAAAGGATCATAGAGAAACAAAACTTTCACAACATAGAGTGAAGAGGAGTGAAGTACTTTCAACCAAGACCAAGGAGGACTTGCAAGAAGGATAAAAAGCTCTTGGGTATCCATTTCCTCCAACCTTTCCCCCTTTATTTTTTGCTCTTACATTCATTTTGTTTACTCATTTATGTATTGTTGTATTGTATGTTTCATGTAAGTTTCCAAAGGGACCAAGAAACCGTTCTTAAGAAACCACAAAAGTGAAAAAAGAAACGTAGAAAAAGTTGGGTTTTTCACTCTGGTAGCCTGACACGGGCCGTGTCCCACAACACGGCCACCCGTGTCACGCAACACGGGCCGTGTCACACAACACGGCCACCCGTGTTGCAGCTCTGTTTGAGGTTTCCACGACCAAAAACCCCAGGCCTCACAACACAGGCCGTGTCACACAACACGGCCACCCGTGTTGCAGCTCTGTTTGCCCTAAAAATCAATTTTTCACCCATACTTTACAACACGGGCCGTGTCACACAACACGGACACCCGTGTTGCACCTCTGTCACGCTCCAAAACCCACATTGCATGCACCATATGACACGGTCCGTGTCACACAACACGGTCACCCGTGTTACACCACTGTTTTGCTACTTTTTTCGATTTTTTTTATCGCCTGTCTCGATTTTTTTTAGCCGACTAATCCCATATGTTTGTATGATTTTAGTATGAATGTTGCTATTGTCCTTGGTGACTTTTGATTCCAAAAACCATTTTCAAAAAGCAAACTCTCGATTTTATCGAGCCATTTTCAACCCTTGTAAGTCGGCCGCCTTGTGCGTTCGCCATCGACCTTGTTCGTATCACCTCAAATACTTTTACAAACAATAAACCTTGATCCAACGTCAAGTGGTTCTCTTTTCTCATAAAAATCCAAAACACAATAACATAAACGATTAGAATCATGCACCGCGAACTTTAAAGTAGTGGAAAAGGAATGAGAATGGAGTCCTCCTACACTCGTTCCGAATGTTTTGGATACAAGGCGCTCGACTTGGTTATTCGAAACATTCATTTCTATCCAAAGTCTTTCGTGTATAATCCTAATCAAGAACAATTTCTCTTAAGAAACTTAAAAATAACATCAACCCATCAAACCTATTTTCGCCTTATGGCATCAATTCAAAAACCCTTTTTCAAGGTATAAAATCAACCAACAAATAACAATTTCACAAGCCTCCGAACTACGGAGCTCTGATTCCTCATTTCTTTTAAGTGAAGATACGTAGGCACAAGGGCCACAATCCTTGGCGAGCACTCTAATAAACCAAACCCTTTTTCCTTAAACAAGCAAACTCTTAAACACCCATTCACGCGAGATAACCTAGGAGGTTCCCATCGAGTACGATGGATGCGAGGGGGTGCTAATACCTTCCCCTCGCATAACCGACTCCCGAACCCTAAGACTTGGTTGCGATGACCACGCTCTTTTCCCAAAGGTTTTATCACTATTTCCCTTTCCCTCCGTGGGATAAATAAAATCCGGTGGCGACTCTGTGTCATTTTTCGCGTAGCGACAGGGATCTAGTGTTATTCCTCCACTGGTTGGTGGGTCTATTCCACATGGTATTCCTACTGCCGTCATACCTCCGAGAAGAGGTGGTATGAATGAAAATGGTAATGTTGTTGGTGGGAGTGTGTGTTATGTGCACAAGGTTGCTGTCCCTCATTGGGAAGATCACTAGGATGACATCTTTTCCATGAAAGATATTGAGGATGGGTTGCCAAATGAAGCTGACAGAAGGTTTAAACTGATTGAGGAGAAGATGAAGTCTTTCAAGAATCAGAATTCTCTAGGTCTCGATGTGTCAGATCTTGGTCTAGTTCCCGGAGTCAGTATTCCCCCCAACTGAGTGTATTTTAGAAAAATTCATGCATACTTCGACGATGAAAAGTTGTGAATGCATTCTTTCCAAGACAGTCTGGCAGGAGCGTCTTTGGAATGGTATATGGGGCTTGAGAGGACCCATATCTGCAGCTGGAAAGAATTGGCTGAGGCCTTTATTCGTCACTATTAGTATAATAGTGATCTTGCACCAAACAAGGTACAATTGCAGTGTTTGTCACAGAAGAATACTGAGAGCTTCAAAGAGTACGCCCAGAGATGGTGAGATTTAGCTGCAAGGGTGCAACCTCCTATGGTGGAAAAAGAATTGATTGATATGTTCATGGCTTCACTGCCTGGTGTGTATTTTGAGAAGATGATAAGCTTTATGTCTGCAGGATTTTCTGATCTAGTAATGGTTGGTGAAAGAGTCGAAAGTGGGATTAAGTCTGGGAAGATTCCAAATGGTGGTGGATCCTCTTCGGGAGGAGCGAAGAAATCATACTTAGCAAACCCTAAAAGGAGGGAAGGAGATGTGAATGCTATTTCTCACAAGGGTAAAGGTAGAGCGCAGTCTCGTTACCATCAACAAGTTGCTATCGTGGTCATCCCAGTCGCACCTCAGCAACGAGTTAATGCACCACGACCTTATGCTGCTAGACGAAGAATGTATGACAGGAAATTTGAGACTCCTCCGATGTTGTATTCCCAGTTGTTACAACATTTGTTATAGTTGCAATTGGTTCAGAAGAGGACTTTGGCTCCTCTCACTGGTACACCGCCTCCTAGTTATGATGCGAATGCCATATGTGATTTTCATTCAGGCCCCCCGGGTTATAATATTGACAACTGCAAAGCCTTCAAGCACAAAGTTCAAGACTTGCTTGACTCAAAGGCTACCAACTTCACCAACGAGGGGTCTAATGTGAATCAAAACCCGATGCCGAATCATGGGGTGGCCAGAGCCAATGCTGTTATTGAGGGAGAAAAGTTGAATTTGATAACTGAGGTTGGGGATTTGAAGACTCCGTTGAGTTTTGTGAAGGCTAATTTGTTGAAGAAAGGAGTGTTTCCAGGTGTTCTACTGACTTCTCAGAATGTGAAGTGCAAACTGAGGGCTGTGATCTTTTGAAGAAAAGTATTCAGAGAATGATTAATGACGGTTGTTTACAATTTGACACGGTTGTGAGAGAAGACGTTGAGGATAAGGTGAGTAATGATGGAAGCGAAGTTGCTATAATCTTTATTCCATACCGAACAATAAATATTTCAGTACGTGCTAGGCCAGTGCCGGTTATCATTACTGTTCCTGGACCTGTGTTGTACGAGAGCACTAAAGCCATCCCATGGAACTATGAGGCAGAGGTGTTCTGTAACGGGAAGATACAAGATTTGACACGATCTTCATGCGGGGCTTCTTTGGTTGAGAATATAGTTGGTGTCGGTGATATCACTAGAAGTGACAGGATCTTTTCCCCACCGGAGGTTAATACTGATAGGAATGACAAAGGAAAAGGTAAGGCAGTGATTGAGGAGAACATCCAACAACATGTTGGTAATGATGTTTTTTCGAAAGACACGGAGGAACTTATGAGACTCATCCGAAAAAGTGACTAAAAGATTGCGGATCACTTAAATTAGACTCCTTCGAAGATTTCCATTTTGTCGTTATTGTTGTGTTCGGAGGGGCATCGCAACATTTTATTGAAAATTTTGAATTCAGCATATGTACTCCAGGAGATTTCTGTTAATCAGCTGGAAGGGGTAGTGGCTCATGTAAACGATGGTAATGGTTTGCGTTTTACGGACCTGGATTTGACTCCTGCTCGGAGGAACCATAAACTTGCTTTACATATATCAATGGAATGTAGAGGGTCCCTATTGTCGCATGTATTGGTTGATACAGGATCATCCCTCAATGTGCTACCGAAGAAGGCATTGATGAAATTAGATACTCAAGGTTTGATATGCACGCCAAGTGATTTGGTTTTGAGGGCTTTCGATGGATCTAAGAGATCAGTGTTTGGGGAGATTATGATGCCTATTTAGGTGGGACCAGAGATCTTTGATGCAACTTTTTACATTATGGATATCCAGCCAGCATACAACTGTTTACTTGGCCGACCTTAGACACACGTTGTGGGAGCAGTTACTTCAATGTTGCATCAGAAGCTGAAATATATGATGGAAGGGAAAGTTGTTACAGTATGCGGTGAAGAGGATATCATGGTTAGCCATTTGTCATCTTTCAAGTATGTGGAAGTGGACGAGGAGATCCACGAAACACTCTGCGAGGCGTTTGAAACAATTTAGATTCAGGAGAAGTCTCCTATAAAAGCCAAAAGCCTAGAGGTTTTCATGTCATCCTTCACGGAAGCCCGTGCTATCGTAGAATCTGGTTCATCACAGAAGTGGGGCCAAGTTCTTAATGTTCCCGTCAAGCAGGACAAGTTCGGCCTGGGATACAAACCCTCCAGTTCTTCTCAAGACATTCCGAGATACAGGGGACCTGTTTAATTCACCAGTGGTGGTGTGATATTTGACCTGATTAATGCCATTGAAGATGACGAAGGTGACAATGATTACAATATGGATGCCTAGATTCGTCCATGTACTCCCGGCCAGAAGCTGTGCAACTGGACTATTGAAGAAATCACTCATGTTACTACTACAGAGTAATATTAATTTATTTGATTATGTTCAGTCCTACATTCTACCCAAGACATAGTGGCCCAACCTTTGAGGCCCTTTTGTTATTTGCACTTTATCATAAATAAAGGACATTTTTCGTGTTCAAATATTGTGATCCCTATTTTTCTTATTTTTTCTTTGCATTATATTAAACAGAAAAATGGAAATGTGTTTTGTTTGTTGCATCGCATAATAAAAATAATCATCATCATGCAAGTCTTTTCTATCATATACCATCGATTCAAATTTAGCTATGGCTTCGTATGACTTTGATTATCCTATTTATCAAGCTGAAGAAGAGACTGATGAAGACTGTGAACTATCTGAAGAGTTAGCCAGACTTCTCAAGCAGGAGGAAAGGGTCATTGTGCCTCATCAGGAGGATATTGAAGTTATCAATCTGGGTACCGAAGACGACAAGAAAAAGGTTAGAGTTTAGGCTGCATTGGAAGACACTATCAAGAGAAGACTAGTTCAAATGCTCTGTGAGCATAAGGATATCTTTGCCTGGTTTTACCAAGACATGCCTGGGCTGGATACAGATATTGTGGTACACCGGTTGCCTCTCCGAGAAGGATGTCCGCCAGTTAAGCAGAATTTAAGACGGACGAGACCTGACATGACAGTTAAGATCAAAGAAGAGGCCCCGAAGCAATTGAATGTTGGTTTTCTTGTTGTCACGAATTACCCTCCGTGGGTCGCTAATATTGTTCCTATACCTAAGAAAGATGGAAAGGTCAGGATGTGTGTTGACTACAGAGATCTAAATAGAACGAGCCCAAAAGATGATTTCCCGCTCCCCCACATTGATGTGTTGGTTGATAACACCGCTCAATATTATGTGTTTTCCTTCATGGATGGTTTCTATGGGTATAACCAAATCAAGATGGCCCAAGAGGACATGGAGAAAACTACTTTCATCACACCGTGGAGAACTTTTTGCTATAAGGTGGTGCCTTTTGGATTAAAGAATGTCGGGGCAACTTATCAGCAGGCAATGGTAATTGTCTTTCGTGATATGATTCATCATTAGGTCGAGGTATATGTTGATGATATGATTGTAAAGTCACAAACAGAGGAGGGACATCTGGTCAATCTTCTGAAATTATTTGAAAGGTTAAGGAAATTCAAGCTAAGGCTGAATCATAACAAGTGTACCTTCGAGGTGAGATCTGGGAAGCTACTGGGGTTCATTGTCAGTGAAAGGGGTATTGAGGTAGATCTTGCCAAAATAAGAGCTATACAAGAAATGCCTAAGCCGAGGACAGAAAATGAGGTTCGTGGTTTCCTTGGGAGATTGAACTACATTGCAGGGTTCATATCTCATCTTACAGCCACTTGTGAACCAATATTCAAATTGCTAAGAAAAGGTCAAACGGTCAGGTGGAATGAAAATTTCCAAAAGGCGTTTGAAAGAATAAAAGAGTATCTGCAGGAACCTCCAATACTCATGCCTCTAGTTACAGGAAGACCTCTGATCATGTATCTCTTGGTTCATGAGAATTCAATGAGATGTGTGCTTGGTCAACAAGATGAGTTGAGATACTCAATGCTGGATAAAAAAACATGTTGTGCACTCGCTTGGGCTGCTAAGCATTTGAGACAGCACACGTTAAACCACACAAGACTTTTGATTTCGAAGATGGATCCGATCAAGTACATCTTTGAGAAATAAGCACTCTCCGAAAGGATTGCTCGATGGCAAATGGTTTTAACAGAGTATGATATTCAGTATGTTTCTTAGAAGGCCATTAACGGAAGCGTTATGTCAGAATATCTTGATGAACAATCGATTAAGGATTACCAGCCAATGATGTTTGATTTTCCAAATGCAGATGTCATGTTTTTGAAGATGAAAGACAGTGATGAGCCTTTACTTGACGAGGGTCCTGAGATTGGATCTCAGTGGAAACTGGTTTTTGACAGAGCCGTTAATTCATATGGTAATAGAATCGGTGCAATCATTATAACTCCTCACGGTTCTCACATATAGTTCATTGCCCGATTGACATTCGTCTGCACCAATAATGAAGCCGAGTATGAAGCATGCATTATGGGTTTAGAAGAGGCCATTGACCTGAGGATCAAGAATCTTGATGTATATGGCGATTCAGCGCTAGTCGTTAATCAAATCAAAGGGGAATGGGAAACTTGTCAGGCCAACTTGGTGCCTTTAAAGAATTATGCAAGGAGATTGTTTCCATTCTTTGATAGAGTTGAGTTCCATTATGTACCGAGAGCTAAGAATCAGATGGTAGATGCCTTGGCCATGCTATCATCGATGTACAAAGTAAATTTTTGGAATGAAGCTCCATCTATTACGATTATGCATCTTGATAAACCCGCCTTTATGTTTGCAATTGAGAAGGTATCAGAGGGAAAACCTTGGTATTTTGATATCAAGCATTTTCTCTAGACTCAAGAGTACCCATCTAGGGCATCCAACAAAGATAAGAAGACTCTGAGGAGGTTAGCCGATAATTTCTATCTGAACAAGGATGAGGTGCTATACAGGAGAAACTTTGATATGGTCTTGCTGCACTGTGTTGACGAATATGAAGCAGGGCTGTTGATGGAGGAAGTCCACGAGGGTTCTTTCGGTACTCATGTTGGTGGGCATGCAATGGCCAGAAAATTATTGAGAGCTGGGTATTACTAGATTACTTTTGAATCCGATTGCTTCAAATACGCCATAAAATGTCATAAATGCCAGATTTATGCTTATAAGGTTCATGCGCCATCGACCCCTCTGAATGTGTTAACATCCCCTTTGTCCTTTCCTATGTGGGGGCATTGATATGATTGGAAAGATTGAGCCAACTGCTTCCAATGGGCATCACTTCATTCTTGTTGCGATTGATTACTTTATGAAATGAGTAAAGGCAACATCCTTTGCCAATGTCACGAAACAGGTGGTCGCCAGATTCATAAAGAAGGACATCATTTGTCGTTATGGAATTCCGGAGATAATCATTACTAATAATCGTTCAAATTTGAATAACCAGATGTTGAAGGTACTGTGCCAGAGTTTCAAGATTGAGCATCACAATTCTTCTCCATATCGTCCGAAGATGAATGGCGCTGTCAAGGCAGCTAATAAGAATATCAAGAAGATTGTGTAGAAGATGGTGGTAACCTATAAAGATTGGCACGAGATGTTTCCCTTTGCTCTTCACGATTATCGTACTTTGGTGCGTACGTCAACCAAGGAAACTCCTTTCTCGCTGGTGTATGGTAGGAGGCAGTCTTGCCATTAGAAGTTGAAATTCCTTCTATGAGGGTATTGTCTGATGTGAAGCTTGACAGAGCTGAATGGGTGCAAACCAAATTGAATCAGTTGAGCTTGATTAACGAGAAGAGATTAGCATGTATTGCTCATGGCCGGTTGTACCAGAGTAGGATGAAGAAAGCCTTTGATCAGAAAGTGCATCCTCGGTGCTTCCAGATAGGTGATTTGGTGTTGAAAAGGATCATTCCTCCTTAGACAGATCACATGGGCAAATGGACTCCCAACTATGAAGGTCCATATGTGGTAAGAAAGGTTTTCTCTGGTGGAGCCTTATTACTATCAACCATGGATGGTGAAGATTTTTTGTCCTCTGTGAATGCAGACGTGGTTAAAAAAATACTTTGCTTAAAAGAGACCCGCTAGACAGAAAAAGAAAATTCCAGGAAAAAATAGGGCATCCTGGCAAACCATAAAAAGGAAAGGTTCGGGCAAAAATTAGGGATAAAAGAAACGAAAAAACCCGCAAAGTTGAAAACCTGAAAAGGCGACTTTGGCAAAACTGGGTATCCCGGTGGATTGAAAACCTGAAAGGGTGATCCAGGAAAAAGTTAGGAATTTAAAAGAAAATGACTGCGGCCTACATTTGATCTGTGAGCTTGTCTGATACACAATTATCCCGAGGGAAAGGAATTAGTCCATTTAGTCTTTTCAGAAGGTGAAGCATAGGGGAACATCGAAGACATACAAGTCATAGCTGAATCGACACATGATGGTTGTCTGCTTCCATATTGCCGACATTTGTACATATTCTTTTTGCTTTTTTGTGCAATTACCTCTTTTCAGGAATTCCATCTGAATTATAACTCGCCTATTTACATGCCTTTCATCAATAAAGTATTTATTTCAGTCAAAGAGCTTTTCATTTATTATTTTTACTTTTACTGTTTTGTTTGCAAAAACATCTGATATTTTTGATAAACATTACAGGTGAAAACATAAGGCTTTGCACAACATAATGAAAGCAATGGATTTTCTTAAGCGATAAGTGTCATGAATGGTAACCGAGGTATCCATTTCACACATGGGGCATCCTATTGTTTCTTGTTTGTTGCAGGATGGCAGGATCCTCTCCCCAATAGAGATTTTCTCCCCAGCGAGGAAGTTCTAACGGCAGCGCATGGTGAATTATTCCTCCCTAGTATGAGTTCAGAGTTGTATTTCCCAGCCAAAGTGGATTGGTACTACCCAGCGAGTGTTCGAAAGGTTGACTACTTTAGATAGAATGCAGTCAGGCATTTTGTTCAACAAAGATTTTTGTTGCCCCACAACAGATATTTTGTCTTCCCCACAGAATCCTGTTATCAAGTCAGAAGTGTTGTCACCAGCGGAGGTGTATATCGTAACTCTAGCGGAGCAGAGTTTATGTCTCCCCACAAAGGCTAATCCCCAGCAGGGTGGATTTGTTCTCAGCATATTTTCAAGAGGGTAAGGTTGAAGGATATTCCCTCGGCAGCAGGGTGGATTTCAATTTAGTGTTACTCTCCAGCAGAGAAAACGTCTTTGAAGTCCTTCCCCAACGGAGTCGACGCTCTGGCGTCTCTCCCAGGCAAGATCAGTATTCAGGAATCTCTTTCCTGAGTAGAGTTTAGTGTCGATTCTCTCCACAGGTACATCAACGGTAGGTTGGGATTCCCAACAAAGTCCAATATTCATTGGCATCTTTTAGGATCAGTTTTCGGGATGAGCTCCCACTATATGGTATTCTCATTTTCCTCAGGGCAAATATTTAAGCAGAGCTTGTTTATCCCTCAGTAAAGTGGAGTTCTTTGTAGATGTTAATTACATTCCCTGTGGAGGGGAATCCTTAGCAGAGGTTATTTTCATCTCTTTGACAGGATGGAATCTTCAGTAAAAGTCTATGACATCCCCCTGCAGGGCGAATTATTACTTGTATATCCCCAGCAGGGCTGATTATCATCTTGTATTCTAAGCAGAGTGAAACCTTCAGCAAGAGCTTGTTATCCTCACCAGGTTGGATTTTTCAGCGCTATTCTTGATTCCCCACTAAGTGGAATTTTGGTGTTTTCCCCAGCAGGGTGACGTTTTTCAAGGAGAGCCATCCATGGCGTATTACCCAACATGGTGAAGTTTTTCAAGGAGAGCCATCCAGGGCGTATTACCCAACAAGCTGAAGTTTTTCAAGGTGAGCCATCCAGGACGTATTACCCTGCAAGGTGAAGTTTTTAGTAGAGCCATCCAGGGCATTTTCCTCAGCAGGGTTGGTTTGATGGTCTTTTCAGCACTCCTCTGGGTTGGGTTCCTTTGCATTTGCATAGCATCCTCCTAAATACGTAGCATTTTCATTTTGTGTGGAGCATTATGCCATTTTCAAACATATGCATCTGAAGCATAATCCAGGTTTGATAACTTTGGTTCCAGTTGTCTCTTCGGAAGATGGTGGTTTTCTTTAGCAGAGCTTGTTATCCCCATCAGAGTGGATCTTTTGGTCATTCATCTTATTTGGTTCTTCCCGACGGAGTCGTTTGTTTAAACGTCTTTTCCTTAATAGAGTTGTTTGTTTAACTTCTCTTTCCTCAGTTTAGTCGTTTGTTTAAACGTCATTTTCCTCGGCAGAGTTGTTTGTTTAACTTCTCTTTCCTCAGTTGATTCGTTTGTTTAAACGTCATTTTCCTCGGCAGAGTCGTTTATTTAAACCTCTCTTATCCCGTCGGAGCATCCTTTGCAAGTTGTGAGTTGGTTGATTACGTTGCCTGCCTATTCTGGGTGTTTCATTCCAACTCTTGGTTGGTATTCCCCAAGTTAGTCCGAAGTTTTGTTTCCGTTATTCCAACTCTTGGTTGGTAATCTTCATTTCGTAAGTGTTATTCCAACTCTTGGTTTGTAACCTTTGCTTCATTCTAACTTTTTCTTGGTAGTCCATTGGCGGTTGGATGTTATCCCAACTTTTGATTGTTGGTCCTCTTATATTCCCCAACGGAGTCGCTATCTCAACTTTTGGTTGATAATTCGTCGCTTGTTGGACGTTATTCCCACTTTTTGTGGGCAATCCCCGGCTGAATCCAAAGCTTTGTTGATAGACCTGACTTTTGGTTGGTAGTCTACCTTTCCTGGATGTTATTCCAACTTTTGGTTGGTATTCTTCATTATGGTGAGTTCGCCTTCGTTTGGCATTCTGATATTATTCCAACTCTTGGTTGGTAATCTTCAGTTTGTGCGAGTTGTCCCAACTTTTGGCTGGTAACCTTTGCCTCGATCTTGACTTTTGGTTGGTAATCCCTTAGTAAGGTCTTTTCCCATGCCAGAATTGTTATTCTAACTTTTGGTTGATAATCTTCATCGTTTAGGTGTGATCTCAACTTTTGGTTGGTAGCCTTGACTTTATTCCAACTTTTGGTTGGTAAAATTTGTAGACGTGATCCCAACTTTTGGTTGGTAGTCCTTGGTTTCCCCTGCGGAGTCGGTTATTCCAACTTTTGGTTGGTAGTCTTCGTTGTGCTCAGTTCGCCCTCGATCATTGTTCCGACTATTCTAACTTTTGGTTGGTAGCCTTTGTTTGATTTCGACTCTTGGTTGGTAATCCCCAGCTTAGTCGTCTTGTTGACGTTATTCTAACTTTTGGTTGGTAGCCTTTGTTTGATTCCGACTCTTGGTTGGTAATCCCCAGCTTAGTCGTCTTGTTGACGTTATTCCAACTTTTGGTTGGTAACCCTCGTTTCCTGGTTGACGATCCCAACTTTGGGTTTGTAGTCTTTGTGTTGGGTTGATGATTCCAATTTTATATTGGTAGTTTTCTTTTGTTGGATCAAATATTGGGGTTGGTATCTTTCTCACTTAGAGTTCGCCTTCAATCGGTGTTCCTGTGATCCTAACTTTTGGTTAGTAGCTTTGTTCCTCAGCTTTTGGACTGGATGTTATCACTTGCATATTTGAAATGATTCTGACTTTCGATGGATGGCTTTTGTTTATTACCTGTCGTTGTTTTCCAACTTTTGGTTAGTATACTCCCCGGTGAGGTTGCTATTTTCAGGATGTTATTCCCCGTCATTTCACCTTCGGTCGGTGTTGCGGTGATTCCAACTTTTAGTTGGTAGCCTTTGTTATTCCAACTCTTGGTTGGTAGTGTTTGGTTTTTATCCTCAAGGAGTAACCTTTATCCCATCTTTTGGTTGGTATCCTTTGACTATTATCTTATGGTGGGCACTTGCTCCCCGCAGAGTTGATGGTTAAGCTTCTCTTTTATTTTCCCCGGTGGAGTTATCTTTTCCCTCAAGTTGTAAGTCAGTTGATTGTACGTCCTGCAGGTTCTTGATTTGAGTTTTTTCCCCATAAGGTTACCTTTGGTCAACATTCTCGTTTATCCCAACTCTTAGTTGGTATCCTTTGGTTGTTATCCCAACTCTTGGTTGGTATCCTTTGTTGTCTATCCCAACTCTTGGTCGGTATCGGGCGGTTTCGGTCCAAATTTTGGTTGATTGTTTTGTTCATCTTGGTTTGTTATCCTCGGCGTGTCGCATCCCAACTCTTCGTTGGTATTTTCTGTTTTGCATTCTCGTAGGTTGAAAATTTCTGGGTTCTTTTGGTATTCAATCTCCGTGCACCTTGAATGTTTGAGAGTCGGTTGCTATCATCCTTTCAGGTTCAAATCGATTGAATAGAGGCAGCTTTAGTACCTCAAAATTTCCCTTTCGTTTTAATCGTAACTAGCTTATGTTTCTTTGCATTTTGCATTTATGCATATCATATAATTGGTTCTTGAGGCATGGGATCAAGGTCACACAACTAACCTTCATTTTCAGATATCACACTCATTCTTGAGAATTTGCTCTCAACTTTCTCTCCATTTTTTCACTCCCCAAAACCTCCATTAAATCTTTTTTGACTTGAGTTCTTTGATTCTTCATTGGAATCCTTGAACTCTAGAGCTAAACATCCATCGTTCATCTTCATTATCTTCAATTCACCACTCAATTTTCATTTGGATTTGGATCTGAATTTGGAAGCTAGATTGGAAGTGCTTTTTTGGATCATTTTTGCTTGATCTTGCTTATTCTTCATTTATACCATAAGGAAGCTCTTGGATCTTGACGATTCTATGGGTTTCTAGCTTGGATCTGTTAATTTCAAGTGAATCAAAACTCAGCAAAGCAAATCTCAACTTTGAAGGTTGGTAATTCTAGATCTAATTATGTTTTGAGATTATTTGGATAATCACAATGTAGATCCATGGTTTTTGCTGCTTTTTGATCCATTTTGATGATTTGGATGTTAGTGATTTGTGATTTCATTGTTTGATTGTGTTTACATGATGCTTGATCACTCATTCTTGATGATAAATTTGTGTTTAATTGATAGCATGTCCATATGATGGATTGGATAAGCTGTTGGACGCTGAAAACTGATTTTAAAAGTTGATTTTTTGTTTCTGGTCCAGTGGTAACCGGTTACCTGATATAGGGTAACCAGTCACTCTTCACAAATTTCATGTTTTCAGCCATTTTTATAACAAGGAACCGGTTACCTGATATTGAGTAACCGGTTACCACTGAGCAGAATGTTGTGTTTTTGCATTTTTCTTGTTTATTTGGTATCCTTTTCACATGTAAAATTCATGGATTGATATGATGCATTTATATGGATTGTTTTTGACATATTTCATCATTCTTGAATGTTTGATCTTGATTCTTCGACGCGTAACTTTTGGTTTTCGTCTTGAGTGTTTAATATATTATTGTTGCTTGATTGGTGAATTACCACATTGATATGTTTGCTTGTAACATGATTAATTGATTATCATTGATGATTATGTTGCTGGATATTGTGATGCATGTTTGCATTTGCTTCCGATGCCACTTATTGCAAATTTTTTGATCGGTCGATCATTCAATTTGATTTTAAAAACATGTTGATCTTGATGATTCTTGTTAATGCATTTTTGTAGATCAATTATGTTTGATTGTTAAAGCATGTCCATGATTGCATGTTATCTATCAATGATTAGTGTTTTCTCTCTATTAATTGCATTCTTACATGCATGTCGCCCTACTTTTCACAACTGTTCTTTTTCTGAACTTGCATACTATCTTTGCCTTGCTTGCATGCTGCCTGCCTTTTACACCTGCTTTTGTGCTGAAATATGTGTTGTTATAGACTGTCTTGCTTGTATGCTGGATTTTATTGTTGTTTTGTGCATGAGGCGTTGTTGTAGCTGTTATTTTAACGTTGTATTCTTGTTTTTGCTTTGTCTTTGCATGTTCCCTTAGGTTTCTTATTCAAATTTGGTTTCTGATTAAATTTGGAGTAAGATAGATGTAACACCCTTTTCTACCCAACGATTATTAAGGCAAAATAACGCAGATTTCAGAGTAAATAAATAAATCTCAATAAAAGCCACCAAAAGAGCGTACATTTCTCAATGTCATCAAAATCGGTCAAATACTCTGTAACTACAGGTTTTCCCTAAAATACATCAGACAACATAAAATAGCGGAACTCAAAGCAGAAATCAAGGTTTTTCCTCATAAGGGAAAGTTAGCAAAATAACTCAACGGTATAAAGGTTAGCTCAAAGAACCCAACCCGATGTTACATATCAGAGCAAAACCCTCTAAGTTAACCATAAAGGCCAGCGACTCTAAAACTTCAAAAGTAACTCCTCGACGACATCCACAGCTAAACTTGGTCATCTTTGAAGGTGAGAAAATACTTAGAAGGGGGGGGGGGGGGTTGAATGAGGAGTTTGAAAATATGATGGCAATAAAAACACAATGATTTTTATCCTAGTTCGTTGCACTCAACTAATCCAGTCCACCCTATCAAGAGTGATTTGACTTTCTCCATAATGAATTAATCCACTATAATCAAACTTATTACAATATCAACCACTAAGAACAACTGTCTTAGTCTTCTTAAGAACTACTGACCACAACTTGATCTTCTTAAGGAACTTTTACAATCAAATGTAAACTAAACAAGTGTTTAAATGCTTCTAAGTAAGCTATATCACAATTGTGATTTACACTTAAGTGTAAGAACGTATGAAACTATTCAACAAAGAAATACCATTTGTATGAGAGCTTTTGAGAGAGTTTTCAATGAATTAGTTCAAATACGTCAACTATAGAAAGTTGTTGAATGCTTGCTTATATAGACAAAGAAGTCCAAGATGTTGCAAGCTTGAAGATCGTGTACTGCAAAGTAGATGTAGCCTTTTGTATTCACATCACTTGACCTTTCCTAGAAGTAGAACGTTCATAGAAATCCTTTTTGCTTGAGTTCTTGTGTCTAGCATAAAAGAGGAAAGAGTCGTTTGGCATAACCAACGAATATAACTTTGAATAATCTTCTTCAACAAGTTTCCATTTCACAACAATCAACATCAGAGCCTTGAGTGATCAGAGTCTTTGATGTCATCTGAGTTTGCTGTATCAGAGTGTTGTAGCAAGTGTGCTTCAGCGTGAAATTAATCAGAGCAGAGTTTGGAGATCAGATCCTCAGTACTTGCAGCGAACAGTACTATCAGAGTCTTCTGAAAAACAATGCCTGAAACTCTTCATATAAAATCTTCAGTGTACGCTTCAGATGCTTCTGTAGCTTCTGCATCAGATACTTCTGTAGGCAGCGCTCAGAGTCTTCTGTAGGCAACGCTCAGAGTCTTCTAACGAGATGCTTCTGACGCTCAGAGCCTTGCGTAGTTCAACGTTCAGATCCATTTTTGCTTTCAGAAGAATATTAATTTTAATATCTGCAGCAAAAATACTTGAACAAATTTAGAGTATATAATTTCTTAATACAAAATTTCATTAGTGTTATCATCAAAACATAGAGATATAACTAAGAACCAATCTGTGTTCTAACAATCTCCCCCTTTTTGATGATGACAGAAACATAGGAAATATTGTTCAATAAAGAGATAAATATAACTCCCCCTGAGATTATGAATCTCCCCCTGAATTGAATACTGAGAAAGAATAGAAACTTCCCTTTTTGCATGAGTATTCTTTTCAGAATCAAAGTTTGATTTGGATGAACGTTTCAGAATCAAAGCCTGATTGGTTAAAACTTGATCTGGGGATCTCAGAGTTACTTTAATGAATTTTGTTAGATTTATCATTATAGTTCTGAAAGACTAAAAATTCACGTTAGTTAAGATTTGATATGTCTGAATTCCATTCAGGTAAAGTTTATTTGAATACTCAGAATTTCATTTTCTCACCCTTTTTGTCATAATCAAAAAGAAACTATTTAAAGACATATAAAAGGAAACAGAGAGAAAAGATATAATCATATAGAGAAAACATTCAGATCCATTCATTAAGAAATATTCAGAGAGACAAAACGTCAGATGAGAAATTCAAAACAAGTGCTCAAACATCAGATAAAGAAAACATAAATCTAAGATTGTTTGGAAAGAAGCATCTTCAGAAGGTGTGTTATCTCAGAAGAAGATTCTTCTTGCTTGGACATCCATTTCTCAATATTATCAGTCTTCTGATCTTGCCTTGCCATCTAGGATTTTATCTCAGATTGACCAGCTTCCAGCACAACATTCTTATCTTCTAAGTCTGGGTTCTCTTTCTTAATCTCAAAAGAAGTAGACGAAGTAGATTCTGATGCAGGAGTAGTAACAGAGTCAATCACCATTGCAGTTGCAGATTCTGGAGGCACAGATTCAGATGATTTGTCCATAATCATCAGAGCTAAATGATTCTCTTCCAGAATGACTTCAGAAGCAGATCCTTCAAGAGTCTCAAAAGTAGCAGACACTCCAGAAGATGAAGGTGCATCCTTAAGAAGCAATGTAGGAGATCTGGTAACATTCCAAAGCATTATTCTGGTAATATCAGTGAATCTGATCATCGCATCATCAGAGCAGACACTCTTCAGATTTGAAGCAACAGAGTTGAATCTGGCAATGAACTTATCCCAGCATTCTTCAGAAGCTTCTGGATTAATTCTTGAGAGACATTCCTCTTGAACAGAATTCAAACTCATCCTTATTTCTTTCTTGAAACTAGCAAATAAGGTACCAACATCTAATCTGGATTTGGTTTTAAGGTAGGCTTCCAGAGGTGTTGGTTTGGGTTGTTCTGGTGGAGGTGGTATGGTGAAAGTTGGGATGATGAACAGAGGACGAGGATAAGAGGGTACAGAGGGATGTTCAGATGATGAAGTGAAATCTCTGAATCTGGATTAAGATGAAGTGGGAAATAGAAATGGTTTAAAATTTGATGCAGAGGGAATAACATCAAATGGTGTAGAAGTGCAGGGAGTAAAAAGCAGAGGTTCTGAAGGAATGATATCTAGTTGTTGTATAAGATAGGTTTGAAGAACAGATGGAAGGATTGTTGAAGACATAGGTTTATATGGAGTGGTAGGGTCAGATGCTTCTATTCTGGTGTAAAAGTTTTTAAGTTTTAGACCAGAAGGAAGGGGATCAGAGGAATATGGTTTAAAAGAAGTAAAAGGTACAAACTCAAAATTTATGGGTTCATAGCCACGAAGAGAGGGTGGTGAATAAACCTTTGGTGGTAGGTCAGATTCAGCTGAATCAGATGATTCAGATGAATGACAGGATGTAGAAGAGAGTTCAACCAAAGTAGTTAAGGGTTGAATATCTAGGACTACAAAATCATGTATTAAAGGTTCAGATGGTTGGGTAGATTTTGGTTGTGGTTGTTGTTGTTCTGGTTCTTGTGGATTTGGTTCTGGTTGTTTTGGTTCTGCTGGTGTTGGTTCTGATTGGGGAATTTCAGATGATTTTGGTGCAGGAGTTTATTTATCAGATGGGGGATTATCAGATGGTTTAGAATGTGTTGGTTCAGATGTATACTTTTCAGATGGAGTTGCTAGAGGTTGGGTTACAGATGGTCTAGCAGAAGGTTTCTTAGGTTTAGAAACACGAGTAGGAGAAGGTGAAGGTGATGGTATAGGTTCATGGAGAGTTTGATCAGATGTTAATACCTCTTTAACAGTTTCCAGAATCTCGTCTAGACTTGCCTCTAGAGGATTGACCTCTGACTTCTTAACCCTTTTTGGCTTGACAGCAGTAGCTTCACCAGTAGCCTTCCTCTTAGGTTTAGAAGGTTCTTCTGAAGCAACCTTTCTCTTCTTCTTGTGTCTGGCCTCATAAAGATCTGGAGCAGGTTCACCTGCCTTCTAAACTAGATTTGCTGGTAGAGGGATTCCTTCATTCAGACACTCTGTGATGTAATCCAGAATAATCTCCCTTGGTTCATTAGCAAATAACATAGGAAAGTTTGCAACTGGAACTCTTCTTTGAGTGACCTCTTCAGTGTTGAATTTCTTTGGAGCAGAAGTAACTTCTTCTACAACTTTCATCCTCTAAAGACTCTTCCAGTTCAGAGGTTTTCCAACTGCAGAAGCTAATTATTCCTTCATTCCTGCTTCTCCTAGATGACCAACAAGACCATTCTCAGTCAAATTGTCTGAGATAAGTTTCCCCATTGGAATCCAGTTTCTCAGCTTCTGATGCTTGGTTCTGACCTCTTCCCTTGACTGTTTAACATGCGTCCACAAATGATTAAACAGAAGATATGGCAGATCCACCTTGGTACTCTGACTCAGACAATACATAAAGTATAGTTGATCAGTGTTAACATAATCTGGAGAATTGGAAGATTTTCTATGATGAATGCAGCTTATGAAAATCTTAGCCCAGATCCTGTAAACTGGCTTCAGATCCTTAACCTTGTTAGAAGCTACTCCAAATGAGCAAACTTCTCTATATACTTTAGCCATGTCCACACCCCCAGATGGTAGGTTAGTGACTCCATCAGTCTCCTCATATCCTATGAGTTTCCTTATCAAATCTTCAGTAATGATAATATCTTTTCCCAGAACAAATGAAACTATAAACTTAGGGCAACAAGAAGCATGTATCCAGAATTCCTTTACTAGACGAGGGTAAATTGGTCCCATTAGCCTGTCAAAAAACTTGGTCCAACACTATGCATCAACAATGGGACGAAGATCATACCCATTTTCAGCAAACGATTCAAAATTAACTATGGACTCACACAAAACTTCCAACTTGTCAACAGGTGTGAGTAATGTTCTGATAGGTTCCTTAAACGCAACAACACCCATGTTTGATGAAGAAACAACAACCATTGCATATTGGAATTGAGCAGATGTTGAAGATGAAGTAGCCATGGAAGTTCTTGAAGTTTTAGGGTTTCTGAGATGTTTGGGTTTGAGAGAGATATGGAAGCAATGAACCAAGAAGAAATGCATACAATGTGTGCGTGAGAGTGAAAAGTGTGAAGTGTGTAAAGTTTTGGCATTTATAGAAAAAAAATTAGGGCACACAAGAGGTCACACAATCAACACGCTTGCAATTAGCATATAATGAAAAGAATATAATCATTTCAAAGCATTAATGATTCTGACAAATTGGGGGGAAAACGAGAAACCAACTATTCAAACAGTACCTCAAACGTCTCTTCAGTATTGTGCACTCCATCTTTTCAGATTCTGAGTTACACGTGTTTGCTTGCATGTGCTTCTGAAAACTCTTTGAGAAATGAAATGTTAGCAAACGTTCAGATCCTCTGAGACTTGTTAGTTCAGATACAGATAGAAATAATAATTCAAGAAATTAAATGAATTACAGATGAAATACTTCAGAGTTTAAACATTTTGCATCTGAGAAAGTTGCTTCTAATAAATATTATTCTGGACAAAATTCCATACCAATATTTTTCAGAATAAACTTAAACCTATCTTCAGCAAGGGGTTTTGTGAAAATATCAGCCCATTGATGATCTATATCAACAAAGTCTAAGTTTATAATACCCTTCTGAACATAGTCTCTGATGAAGTGATGTTTAATTTCTATATGCTTAACTTTAGAGTGTAAAATTGGATTTTTAGATAAGCAAATAGCAGAAGTATTATCATAGAATATAAAAATATTACTCTCAAAGATCTGATAGTCTTCTAGCTGACATTTCATCCAGAGCATCTGTGTGCTACATCCAGCAGCAGCAATATATTCTGCCTCTGTAGTTGATAGAGCAATTGTAGTTGTTTCTTGATGTACCAGGAGATTAAATTACTTCCCAGAAATTGGCAACTTCCAGAAGTACTTTTTCTTTCAACTCTGTCTCCAACGTAATCAGCATCACAGAATCCAACTAGTTTAAATTCATCATATTTTCTGTAACACAAACCCACATTAGTAGTACCTTTCAGATACCTTAGAATCCTCTTAACAGCTGTTAAGTGTGATTCTCTAGGATCTGCTTGGAATCTTGCACACAAGCATACACTGAATAAAATGCCAGGTCTAGAAGCAGTTAAGTATAGAAGAGATCCAATCATACCTCTGTAGAGTTTCTGATCTACTTTCTTACTTACCTCTTCCTTACCAAGAGTGCTTGTTGGATGCATTGGAGTCTTTGCTAACTTACTATAAATCATGTTGAACTTCTTCAGAAGCTCTTTTACATATTTAGTCTGATGAATCTAAGTGCAATCTGGAGTCTGGTTGACTTGAATTCCCAGAAAGAATCTCAATTCTCCCATCATGCTCATCTCAAATTCAGCCTGCATACATTGAGCAAACTCCTTTCCCAGCATAACATTGGTAGATCCAAATATAATATCATCTACATATATTTGACAAATTAACAGATCTTTCTTAAATGTTTTACAGAAAAGAGTTGTGTCCACTTTGCCTCTGATAAAAATTTTCTCCAGAAGAAAATTACTTAATCTCTCATACCAAGCTATAGGAGCTTGTTTTAAACCATAAAGAGATTTCTTAAGTTTAAAAACATGTTCTGGAAATTTATCACTTTCAAAACCAGGAGGTTGGTGAACATGCACTTCCTCTTCTATAATCCCATTTAAGAAGGCACTTTTAACATCTATCTGATATACAGTGATGTTATTTTGTGCAGCCAAAGAAATGAGTAAACGAATAGACTCTAACCTGGCCACAGGAGCATAAGTATTTGTGTAATCAATTCCTTCTTGTTGGCTATAACCTTGAGCAACAAGCCTTGCTTTGTTTCTTTCAACTTCTCCTTTTTCATTCAACTTGTTTTTGAAGACCCATTTAGTTCCAATAATGTTGAATCCTTTTGGTCTTGGAACCAAATCCCAAACGTCATTTATTGTGAACTGATTGAGCTCTTCTTGCATGGCAATTATCCAATCATTATCTTGCAGAGCTTCATCCACAGAAGTTGGTTCAATAACTGACACCAAACCAAATAATAACGCTTCAGATGATCTGAGGTAGGATCTTGTTCTTATAGGGTCATCCTTCTTTCCAATTATTACATCCTCTCGGTGAGAGGCCTTGATTCTGGAAGATGATGCTCTAACATTTGATTCTTCAGAGATATTCATGTTGTTCATTTGAGAAGCTAAAGGAATTGCATCTGGCGTTGCTTCTGGCTCTTTCACTTGAACCTTTTCTGCCTCTGAGCCTACAGAGTCTGTGAGAGTTACTTCTCTATCTGCAGAACTTTCAAACTGCTTTGGCTTTTGAATGCCAAGCTTATCATCAAATCTAACATGTATAGATTCCTCCACAATTTGTGTTTCAGTATTGTATACTCTGTAGCCTTTAGAGCGTTCAGAATACCCAAGCATGAAACACTTCTGTGCTTTAGAATCAAACTTGTTTAGATTCTCTTTAGTGTTCAACATATAACATATACATCCAAAAGGATGAAAATAAGAAATGCTGGGCTTTCTGTTCCTCCATAATTCATTGGGAGTCTTTTCCAAAAGAGGTCTTACAGACACTTTGTTCTGAATCTAACAAGCTGTGTTTATTGCTTCTACCCAAAAATGCTTTGCCAGATTAGTCTCGTTGATCATGGTTCTGGCCATTTCTTGCAAGGTTCTACTTTTCCTCTCTACAACTCCGTTTTATTGTGGAGTTCTAGGACAGGAGAAATCATGAGCAATGCCATTTTCATTAAAATATTTTTCAAAATGTTTGTTTTCAAATTCGCCACCATGATCACTTCTAACGTTAACAATTTTAAAATCTTTTTCATTCGGGACTTGTTTGCAGAAGTCAAAGAACACAGAATGTGACTCATCCTTGTGTTTTAGGAATTTCACCCATGTCCATCTGCTGTAGTCATCAACAATGACTAATCCATACTTCTTGCCTCTGATGGATGCAGTTTTCACTGGTCCAAACAGATCAATGTGAAGCAACTCTAATGGTCTTGAGATTGAAACAACATTTTTAGTTTTAAAAGAAGATTTTGAAAATTTTCCTTTTTGACATGCTTCACAAAGAGCATCTGAGTTGAACTTCAACTTAGGAAGTCCTCTGACCAGATTGAGTTTATTAATCTAAGATATACGTCTCATATTAATACGCCCCAATCTTCTGTGCCAGACTCATTGCTCATCATTAACAGACATAAGTCATTTTACATTTTGAACCTTAAGTTCTGAAAGATTGATTTTATAAATGTTGTTCCTCCTCTTTCCATTAAATAGAATTAAGCCATCCTTCTGACTAACAACCTTGCAACATTTTTGATTAAAGATTATGTCATAACCATTGTCACTTAATTGACTTATGGACAATAGATTATGTTTTAATCCTTCTACAAGTAAAACATTAGATATAGAGGGAAGGTTACCATTGCCAATAGTACCAGAGCCAATTATCTTGCCCTTCTGATTCCCTCCAAACTTGACGTCTCCTACAGATTTAAGCTCCAGGCTTTGGAACATAAACCTTTCTCCCGTCATGTGACGTGAGCAGCCAGAGTACAGGTACCATGATTGGCGTCTTGACTTTGCTGCTAAATACATCTGCAACAGGTATTATCTTATCCTTAGGTACCCAAATCTTTTTGGGTCCTTTTGGGTTGCCTTAAAAGTTTGTCTGAACTTCTGCCTTTTTACAACAGGTTTGTTCTGACTAACTTTTGGTTTAAACACAGGAACGTTTAGATCAGAACGTGTGTGTTTAATATCATTCAGATGACCAAACTTAAAATGAAAATATAAGGGAGTCTTCTTAATGATAAGTTTATCAACAAGTATTGGATTTAAATCCTTTCCAGAGGAAGGTTCATATACAATTCCTTTCCTGTTGTTTCTACTAACTCCATAGATCATTGAAGCCATCTTGCTTCTATCTATGCTTTTAGCCAGAAACTTCTGAAAACTATAGTCATATTCTTCTAAAATATTTTTACATTTTGACATAGTTTCAGATTCAGAGTCTTGTTGAGCTCTTTCAAAAAAAATTTTCATTTTCAAATTGTTTTCTTTGAGCTCAACAACTTCTGACTTTAACAGACTATTCTTAGATTCAAGATTGCATTTAAGCTTCTTGTATTTGAGCTTAATTTGGTTGTAGTTATTCAGGACTTCTAATAAAACCTTAATAAGTTCTTCCCTAGAGAGATCAGAAAGTACCTCTTCTGAGTCAGATTCAGAATCAGATTCAGATCCAGATGTTCCTTCATCCTGATCTTCCACGCCAGCCATCAGTGCCATGTTGGCACATTCTTCTTCTGACTCTAATGAAGATTCAAATGCATCTGAATCATCCCATGTAGCCATCAGAACTTTCTTTTTATGCTCAGGCTTCCTTCTTTGCTTCTCCTTCTGAAGCTTTGGGCATTCGTTCTTGTAGTGCCTAGGTTCCTTGCATTCATAGCAAACAACCTCCTTCTTTCAAGATCCTTTGTGTCCAGAGGACTCTTTGCATTGATCTGGTTTCTTGAAGTTCTTGAACTTCCTCTGTTTATGCTTCCAGAGTTTGTTGATCCTTCTAGACAGCAGGGATAGTTCATCTTCTTCTTCAGAAGAAGACTCTTCAGAACTTTCTTCTAACACCTGCAACGCTTCAACAGATTTGTTAGACTTTAAAGCAATTGACTTACCTTTCTTTTGAGGCTCGTCTTCTTCAAGTTCAATCTCATGGCTCCTTAGGGAGCTGATCAGTTCCTCCAATGTGATCTTGGTCAGATCCTTAGCTAGCTTCAGAGAAGTGACCATTGGTCTCCATCTGATGGGCAAACTTCTGATGATCTTCTTAACATGATCAGCAGTGGAGTAGCGTTTGTCCAGCACTTTTATTCCAGTTGTGAAGTTTTGGAATCTAGAGAACATAGCTTCTATAGATTCAGATTCTTCCATTTTAAAGGCTTCATATTTCTGGATCAGCGCCAGAGCCTTGGTCTCTTTAACTTGTGAGTTCCCTTCATGAGTCATCTTCAAAGACTCAAACAAATCAAATGTTGTTTCTCTGTTGGTAATCTTCTCATACTCAGTATGAGATATAACATTAGGTAAGATTGTTCTTGCTTTGTGATGATTTCTGAACTTCTTCTTCTGATCTTCGGTCATAGATTTTCTATCAATTTTCTTGCCATCCCCATCAGTAGGGTGAACATAACCATCAATGACTAAGTTCCAAAGATCAGAATCATAACCAAGGAAGAAACTCTCTATTTTGTCCTTCCAATAGTCAAACTTCTCCCCATCAAACATAAGGGGTTTTGTGTTGATTCTATCCCTTTCTTCATATTTGTTGATGTTGGATGTTGAATCTTCAGCCATAATATCAACCAAGAATTATATCAAGAGTTTTCTCAACTGGATCTTTTCTGTGCACGGTGAAGTAATAACACACACAGAACCAGGCTCAGATACCAACTGAAGGTGAGAAAATACTTAGAAGGGGGGTTGAATAAGGATTATGAAAATATTATGGCAATAAAAACACAATGATTTTTATCCTAGTTCATTGAACTCAACTAATCCAGTCCACCCTATCAAGAGTGATTTTCCTTTCTCCACAAGGACTTAATCTACTATAATCAAACTGATTACAAAATCAACCACTAAGAACAAGTGCCTTAGTCTTCTTAAGAACTACTGACCACAACTTGGTCTTCTTAAGGAACTTTCACAATCAAATGCAAACTAAACAAGTGCTTAAATGCTTCTAAGTAAGCTATATCACAACTGTGATTTACACTTAAGTTTAAGAACGTATGAAACTAATCAACAAAGAAATACAATTTGTATTTGAGCTTTTGAGAGAGTTTTCAATGAATTAGTACAAATACGTTGTTGCACCCCAAAATTTGCCTAACCTTGCTTTACCTAGCTTGTGTTTCATTGCATTCATAATAGCATTATCATATGCATTGCATTGACATGTATGCAAGAGATCAAGAGGTATTACTACCAATCATGGGCTACATAAGGCTATGAAGCTAGCTAAGAGGTTTATTCAAGTGTTCAAGGGATAATTCCATGGTCAACTCATCATGAATCAAGAGTGTGAGGAGTTCCTAGGCTAGGGTTGTTATGCTTGACAGTGTAAAATCCCCTAGTTTGGTGCCTAACTTCATGACCATATAACTCAAGATGTGATTTTCATCTCCTCTTGAACCCAACATGATTACTGTAGAGAATGATCATAGCTTTAATTTGAGTACTACGAGTCCTTGATAGGGTTTATAGAACTCAAGTTATGAGCCAGACAAGTTACAGGTCATCAGAGGAATGTGAAATTGGAGATTCAAAGTCAACCAACTTGCATGACACTTTTACCCTAGAAGGATGATTCTCATGAAATTTTGACCCACATGAATGTTGTTCCTTATCTTCTTAGATTTCTAGAAAGTACTAGAAGTCCATGATTGGATTTGTAGAACTCAAGTTACAAGATTTTCAAGACAAGGGTATTTTTGGAATTTGGGATTATAGGTCATTTTGGATTATGGGTCCATTTCACTATCTTAGAAACCTCAAATGGACTTTTGATCAACTTGAAAGTTGTTCAAAATGGTGTTATTTATCTAACCATGACCCAAAGATTCATTGATATGGATTTAATTAAGAAGTGTATGAAGAAAATTGAAAAAAAAAAGATTATTAAAGGCATTAAAAAAGGAAAAATTCAAAATAAATCATAAGTGTTCAAAAAATGACATGTTGGTACATATTTTGATTGGAAATGACATTTTGAACACAATGACATTGCTAGAATTTCAATTTGGCTCATATTTCATGGACTTTCTTTTGGTTGCTTCATGGTGAAGTTACACATCAAAGATTGACCATTGGATGAAATCAAGCTTTCAATCTGATCCATTCACATTCATGAGATGTTATGCAAGGATGAAGCTGAAACAGAGTAGGAATCACGACTTCCATGAAGGAGTTTGGAAGGAAAATTTGAAATTTGGATTGATCAAATTGGGCTTCCATTGGGTCTGGGAAGTATCCAAAACAATCATATATAAGCTCAAGTCCATTTCAAATCAATTTTGAAGCTTCCAAAGTGAAAATCGTGTTTGTAATTCAAGAGCATTTCAAAGTGAAAATCGTGTTTGTAAATCAATTTTGAAGCTTCCAAAGTGAAAATCGTGTTTGTAATTCAAGAGCATTTCAAGAAGAATTGAGGATTTCCATAGCACCAGCAAGCTTCAATGAAGGTTTCTGCACATTTTGGCTTCAAGATTCGCAAACGAACACCTTCAATTTCAAGCTTCTATTCAGGTTTTTATCCTTCAAAATTTCTCTTGATTTAGGTTTGTTTAGAATGAATTTGGCATGTGGTTAGGTTATAGATGTGACCTAGATCGTTTCAGGATTGAAATCTTGAGGTTTAGAGGTGATTTAGGATTGGATGGCATTTTTTTTAGACTTGTATCTGGCTGTTCTTTGAGAGTTAGGATGAATAAGATAGTGAATTGTGATCCTTGAGAGGTGAGGAAGATATTTGTGTAGTTAATTTGGAGTTGATGATGATTGTTGAAATGGTGAATTTTTTGTTGGCCTTCGAAACTAGAGATTCATGGAGAATTAGGGCAAATGGATGAGAGATTCATGATCAGTGAGAAAATCCAAGCAGAACGGTATAGGATTCATTAGTTTTGTCCAGGATTGGATCCAGAGCATTGTTGCTATCGCCGTAGAAGACGGTGGAGCTCTTCTCCGGCTATCGTGAATGCACTTTCCCCCCTTTCAGTTTCAAATTGGAGAAGATGAACTGAGACCGTGCGATTGGCTTGATTTAGTTTACTAGGTCTGAAGATCTAACGCGTGAGGTTCATCCTGAGAGTCTTTGGCTTTGACCAGCTTAGGTGTCACATCCTGGAGCCTCAGCTCAGCATACTTTTTCAATGAATGGACATGATTAGACCATACCGTATACCTCAGTCAACTGAGCAGCACAACATCCATGAGTAAAACGCATCGTTTAAATAAATGAGGTGGAACGCACGTAGCCTTTAGATGTGTGGACTGAGTCATAGATCCTAGGGCTGTGATATTTTCTGGATTCTTCTACTTTCATTTAATCATTTTCCATTTCTTTTAATTGATTTCTTCATTTTTAATTCATATAAATTAGAATATTGATCAGAAGATTATGGAAAAAAATATGTGAGTGATCCTTGTTTAATTCCTGATTTTCCATGCTTTTGGATTTTATTTTGGTGGTTTTCAATTTAATGTCCATTCTTCTATTTTTAATAGTTGATTAAAAATGCATAAAATGACTAGTTTACTTGCTGATTTTATTACTAGTTCATGCATTGGAATTTGATGCTGATATTTTGCATGCTTGTCATAGACTCCTTGATAGGTTTGTGTGATTTTTTTGTGTGTTTTTTAGATGATTCTAAGTAGGAGTTTGAGATAGATATTTAGGAGGATTCCATGATGGATCCCCTTTAGCACACCCTTGGAATTTAGATTTTATTAGAACCTTTAGGATTAGGTTTTGCCCCTGGGTTTTGTACCATAGATTATTAAGCCATGTACGATAATATAGGATTTTCCTTAGGATTTTTAGAGTTGATTTTTTATTATTCCCCCATTTTGCAAGTTGCTTATGGCTTAGGTGACCCTAACTATGATAACTTCATAGATAAGTCTTTTAAGTGACCATTCGATGATTCTAAGTTTCATATCCTTTCTTGATAGAATAGAACTTAGGTAGATACCTCACTAGAACCTTGTTGAAGCCTTGATAGAGCTTTTGAATCCCCCTAGTTTAGGTGATTCTTGTAGCTAGTCATTAGGGTTTCTTAGAAGTTGCTCTGGTGCCTTCTTTCCCCCTATGTGATTTATTCCCTGGGCTTTGCCCTGCCCTCTTTCTCCAAGTCTTGAAGAGGAGCCCTCCTGGGAGAGCCTAATACTTCCTTCGGTTGGATTATGTGCATTCCTCAAGAGGTTGAGCCTTGAATTGACATTCATCAGTATAGTACATTCCTTTGGTCTGCACTATCTCTCTCCTTCAAGTCTTGATGAGGAGCCCTCCTAGGAGAGCCTAATCCTTCATTTGGTTGGATTCTGTGCATTCCTCAGGAGGTTGAGCCTTGGATTAGCATTCTTGGCATGGTATATTCCCTTGGTTTATATACTGTCATCCATCTCAAAGTCCTTTTCTTAGGATCCCTCTTGGGAGAGCCTAATCCTTCCCTTGGTTGGATTCTGTGCATTCCTCAACAGGTTGAGCCAAAGATGGACATTCTGTGTTGGTACACTTTAACCAGATACCTTAGATTGATATCTAGGATTATTACCCAGTCTTTCTGTCCTATTGACATAGGATCCCTCTTGGGAGAGCCTAATCCTTACCTTGGTTGGATTTTGTGCATTCCTCAAGAGGTTTGAGCCCATGATGGACTCTGGTGTTGATACACCTCTAACCTGGTGTAACCTAGGATGACTTCCCTGTTGCTAATTTTGGTTTCATTTCTCTTCCTTGTTTGACATTGCTTGATGCATTAGAGTAGGTTTATATATAGAATATTTTAGGCTAGGAGCATGACTTCATTAAGAGGTTGAGTGGGTCTCCCTCTGCTTGTTTACATTAAGGGTTGAGGTGATCCTCCCCTTGCTTGTGTGTTGTTTTTCTTTTCGTATCTGTGTGTTTGCATTGAAAGGTTGAGCTGAGCTCCCTTTGCTTGTCTGTTTTGATTGTTTTCTTTGCTTGATTGATTAGAGGTTGAGTGAGTCTCCCTCTGCTTGTATTGCTGCATTGCATGTGCATCTTTATTGTTTTCTTCTGTTTATCTGTTTAACTGATGTTTAGCTGATGCTTTATCTGTTGTCTATTTCCCATTGACATGATCCCCTAGGAGTCTCACTTCTTTTGATCAGGAAGTGATGATAGAACTTTAGGTTGAAACCTATGCATGATAACGTCTAGGAGTTCCCTGTTTCAAAACTCAACCATATGATGAATCCTTGGCATGATAACATTAGGGCTTGATAGTTTCCCTGTAGAGTTCGTTCTCTTCTCTCTAAAACAACACTAAAAAACGTAACAAAGGCAAGTTGGTACAAGCGCTTTACGAGCCTTAAGCCACTTGGGAAATGATAATTGAGCAGTATCCTCTCAATCGTCTAGAGTGTTTAGTATACGTCCTTTGGACGATATGCTACATATTCGTTCCTAAGTCATAGTCTCTAGTGTTGTACGAACTACAAACAACCATAAAAAACACTTCTTCCGTAAAAGACGAAAACAAACTTCAAACCTCTTTTTGCCCCGTGGGCCCTTAACTCAAGGAAAACGTTTTCAGAAAAAGAGTGTCGTTAACACTCAGTTCTAACGCAAATGGTAACGCACGAGTCTCTGACGAGCGAGCTGCATACACCAAACTGCTGGAACTGTTTGGTAACCTTTACTCGGAAAAATAAATGAATTTGAAAACCCGTAAGCCGTATTATCCCGAACTACGTAAGCTCTGATCTCTCATATCTGTTGAGAGTACGTAGGCACAATACTAACGTATTGGCGAGCCACCTTCCCCCATCTGTTACCCGTAGTTAGCCGAACTACGTTGACTCTGATTTCTCGTTCTCTGACGAGAATACGTAGGCACGAAGCGCAATGCTTTGCCGAGTCATTTTTTCTTTTCTTTTTAGACCAACCTTGATAGGTAGATAGTAAAACCAACTCGTCAGATAAACACAACAAGCGTGGATCCCGTTGAGTACAACGGACGTAAGAGGTGCTAATACCTTCCACTTGCGTAACCAACTCTCGAACCCAGACATGGTTGCGATGACCTTGTCTTATACCTTTTCGTCAGGTTTTTCCGATCGTTTCATTTCCCTTTCTGTGGGATAAATAACGAAAGGTGGCGACTCTTCTGTTTTGCCGGCACCTTATTTTCACGGTAGCAACAGCTGACGACTCTGCTGGGGACTGCGATGGTTCCCTATGCGAGTCTCGCCTTGGGTTTTCTTCCTAGCTGCTTGGGTCATCGCCAGCAGCTGGCGACTCTGCTGGGGAGTCTGATCCCCTATGCGAGTCAATCCTAGCGCTTGCGTGTTTATCTGTTGGGTTTGCGTTTATTTATCGCATTTTACTTTCCGCAATTTACTTTCAGTATAATATGATTATTTGCTTTGCTGTTGTGGGAGGGACTGATTTTGATGAGTGAGAAGCCAGACCCAGGCTTGAGAGAAAACATTGTATTAGAGTGGATTAGTGGTGGACGTGTTTGCTTTGCTTGCATCAGTTCCCATATAATCCACACTCAGACGAGGTTCTCTTTGATGACCTCCTATCGGTCCTTTGGACTCAAGGGGATTTTGGATCTGAGGATTGTCGACTCAGGGGAACGATCATGTGTGACTCAGCTAAGTGAGGCCCCTTTAGAGAGTGATGATGCCAAACCAGAAATGGTGAACGTATCATCATTTTGTGAAAGTCTGTGACGATGGGAAACGCATAGGATGCCGAACCTTTTCCGTGATTAGGTCCATACCTGTGAGCAGGGTCAGGTTATTGCAGGAAACTTAACCTTAAGACAACTTGGTTTTCTTGACAGTGAATCAGTATTGTTGGTCAGAGGGTTCTTATCATTAGAGATGTGTTTGTTCTTGACAGAGTAGAGTTTTGGTCCTTCTCCTCAACAGCACAGTCATCTTGATCTCTTACTGCATGACTGCATTTTGTATTGTTTGCATCCTCATTTGCATATCATTAACGTGTGTCTGTGTTGCAGGTGCATAATTTTCCCCTGGTTCTAGTGATCTTGATCCTCATGGCGGATATGGCATCTCTGAAGAAGACTGTGGCTTATAAGCTACCAACACCTGACATCCGAGAGTTACGGGCTTTGATTTCTTTGGCTGATAAGAAAGTGATGGAGGATTTCAGAAAGAGTTATGGGAGACTTCTGGGTATTGTGTGTAAGCTTTCTACGTACGAGTTGAACAGCCTCTACGCTCTTCTACAGTTTTATGACCTGCAGCTCAGATGCTTTGTTTTTCTAGACTATGTCCTAGCTCCGACCTTGGAAGAGTATTCTGACTTGCTGGGGGTACCTTTGTTGAATCAGATGCCCTATTACCGTGTTGATGGTGAACCTGACTTGGGTAAGTTGGCTACTGCTCTTCAAGTAGATGATTCAGAGTTGAAGGGGGTGTTGTTCAGAAAGATTGGAGTTTATGGTTTCTCTTTGCCTTTCCTGGTGGAAAAGGCCCAAAAGTTTGCCAAGAAGGGTCGCTGGGATGTGTTCAATGCCATCTTAGCCCTTTGCATTTATGGGATCGTGTTATTCCTAAGTCACCCGGACTTCATAGGTATGGATGCCTGCCACATATTTGCTTCCGGGAATCTAGTGCCCACTCTCCTCGGAGACGTCTACCATTCAATTCACAGCAAGAATGAAAACAGAAAGGGGAAGAATGTGGCATGTTGTGCTCCTTTACTGTATAAGTGGTTTGCCAGCCATCTTCCTAAAACGGGTCCGTTTATTGATGTTGCTGGGACTTAACCCTGGTCTGCATGTTTGATGGGTTTGTCTGCTGACAATATCACCTGGTTTGATCGAGATATACTAGGCAAAGATATTGTGCATAGCTACTGTGGCTTTCCTAACGTCCCCCTGGTCGGAAGGAATGGATGTATCAATTACAATCCCTCTTTGCTGGTTCGACAATTCGGGTATGCACTAAGAGGTCCTCCTGAAGAAGAAGAGATGCAGGAATCTCTGTATCTCACAGGGTTGCTTGAAGGTGACACTTTGGCTAAGGTAGAGAGTGCTTGGAGCAAAATTCACCGAAAGGGAAAAGTTTTGCTAGGAAAAAGCAATAACAAGGCCTTTGAACCATATGTGGCCTGGATCCGAGAAAGAGCCGCCAAGTTTCTAATGCCATTTCCTGCAGTGGAACCATTGTATCCTCCCGTGTACAAAGAACCTACCACAATTGATATTTAGAAGTTCAACCAGGTACTCCGAGAGAAAGAAGAGCTATGAAAAGCCAACGAAGAGTTGGAGAAAGAGATTGCTCAACACCGGAGCGAGAAAAACGAGGCCGTATACACCTGCCAGAAGCAGACAGAATTGATCAACCACTTGGGCGCTAATTTGACCAAGGAGACTGATTCTAGAGAACGTCTTGGGTTAGACCTGAAGGCAGTGCACATCGTGTTAACCACTAAGAAGCAAGATCTGAATAGGGTGTACCTGAAGTTATCAAAATACGAGACGTTGTGGAGCAACACCCTAACCAGGTACAAAGAGCGAGAGGAAAAGCTAAAGCAGCGAATAGCCGAGCTAAAAGTCCAGATTGAGATCAAGGACAAGAAGATAGAGGCTGAAGCCTCACTTCGACGTGACGTCCAGTACAGGTTGGTTGAGACCAAGGCAAACCTGCAGGATTGTCAACTCCGAGCTGAAGCTAAGAGGAGTAGGGTGGAAAGCCGTTCTGAGGAAGGTGTTTATGGGGACTTTGCCGAGAACCTCCTAGATACCATCAGGCAGAGCGATTTGCTGATCCAGGGTCTGCTCATCAGCCCTGATCATCCCACTACGAAGAAGTTATTAGAGGATTTTCGTGCCCGTAGCCGCACTTGATTTCTTTGTATCTTTTATGCATTGATATGCTGTCCACCACCAGACTTGTTGGTTGGGGTCACGCCTTTGCTTCAGTTGTATGTGATTACAGTTGTACGCTGCTCGCGCGGGTTTTTTCAGATAAATATATGAGGATTTCTTTCCATGATTGGATGTTGGACTTTATTTGTCTTGGAAACTAGGATCGCGGGGGAATCTCCCCAAGGCACATACACACGTTTGCATTTACATGAATCATTTGCATAACAGGTACCTCGAGCTGTTTTTCTAACCCCTTGTGCTTGCAGGTTATTTCAGGATTGAACGAAGACAGATTCACCGGTATTCTACTAGAGCAAATCAAGTCAGAGTAATGGAACAGGTTGAGACTGACATTCAAGAGCTCATAGAGAGGATGGATCGATTTATGTATCTCATGCAAGTGTTCTCTAATGGCCAGGACCAGCTCAGAACTCTGGTGCAACCTCTGATTTCACGCGTCGACAGTAATGGCGTGCTACACGGTGGGAATATGGTGAACCCTCCTCTTGTCGAGACCCCTCATGCTGGCATCCCTGTGACTGGAGGGAATGGAAGTGGCAATGGCAATGTTGTTACTAATATTGGAGCTAATGGGAATACGACTAGAGTCGGAAATGGCAACTTTGAGGCCAATGGTAATGTTGGTATAGGCAATGGCAATACTGGAGGAACTGGTAATGCTGGGAACACTGGTGCTGGTAATCTGTATGGTTTTGATGCTGATGGGTTTGCTGCTGACAATGGCCATCAACCATGGCAAGAGGATCGTCAAGAGGACTTATTCTCAATGAAGGGAGCTGAGGGCGAACTGAGTTTTGAAGCCCGTTTAAGGTTCAAAGCACTCGAAGACAATATGAAGAGTTTTGAGAACTTGTCTACTATGGGTGTTGACATGACCAAGCTGGGACTGATCTCAGACTTCAAGGTGCCTCCCAAGTTTAAGGTACCCGACGTCAAGAAGTATAAGGGCACCACTTGCCCCCGTGTCCATCTAAGTTCATATTACCGAAAGATGTCCGCACATTCTGAAGATGAGAAGTTGCTAATGCACTTCTTCCAGGACAGCCTTCCAGGCCCCTCGATGGAGTGGTATATGGGTTTGGAACCCACCAGTGTACGTACATGGAAAGACCTTGTTGAAGCATTCGTGCGCCATTATCAGTATAACAGCAATCTGGCCCCCAACCGGGTTCAGCTACAAAATTTGTCGCAGAAGAACAATGAAGGATTTAAAGAGTACGCCCAGAGGTGGCGTGAACTGGCAGCGAGAGTTCAACCACCGATGGTTGAGCGGGAACTTGTCGAGATGTTTGTGGCTACTCTTCCAGGAGTTTATTTTGAGAAGCTTGTCAGTGGTATGTCGGGAAGCTTCTCCGATCTCATCATCACTGAAGAACATGTAGAGAATGGCATCAAACTCGGAAAGATTCAGGGTGTAGATGTATCCTCAGATGGAGGGGGAAAGAAACATTACAGTGGTAAGAGACGTGAAGGTGAAACAAGCTCAGTGTCTAATGCTCGGGGAAAAGGAAAAGGCCAGTGCCATCAGGTCGCTAGCATTACTATTCCTGCTGTCCAGCAACCTCAGCAGCAGCAACAGCAGAACCAGCAGGGGTACCGGAGGTACCAGAACAAAGCGCCATTGTCAAATCATCATCTTAAAACCCCACCTATGTCGTATGCTCAGCTTTTGCAGACTTTGCTTCAGCTTGAGCTAGTTCAGAAGAGAACTTTGGCTCCCTTGATAGGGACACCTCCACCAGGATACGATGTGAATGTGAGATGTGAGTTTCATTCGGGGGCACCTGGCCACTCGATTGACAACTGTAAGGCATTCAAGCACAAATTGAAAGATATGGTTGACGCCAAGATAATCAACTTTTCTAATAATGCTCCGAATGTTACAAAGAACCTTATGCCTAACCATGGGGGAGATGGGGTTAGCGCCATCATTGAAGAGGAAGATTCGGACTTATTGACTGATGTCTAAGACCTGAAAACACCACTCGGTTTCGTTAAAGCCAAGTTGATGAAGAAAGGTATTTTTCCGGGCTGTGGGAAGTTGTGTATGGATTGTGTGAATCATTCAGACGACTGTGATCAGTTCGTAGCAGGGATTCAGAGTTTGATGAATGAAGGAATTCTGCATTTTAGTCGGAGGGCTGAGAACAGATCAGGGGAAGTAATGTTGAAGCAGAAGGATGAGGTTGCCACTATCACCATCCCTCGTAAAACAATTACCATTTCCGCATCCAGGCCACCTACGATCACTATCACGAAGGCTGGGCCTATACCCTTCGAGAGCACTAATGCTGTTCCATGGCACTATAGGGCAGATGTCTATTGCAATGGACAAAAATTGGAGTTGGAGCCATCCGGGCAATCTGTTGACAACCTAGTTGGAACTTGGGGAATAACGCGTAGTGGAAGAGTATTCGCTCCACCATAGATTGTAGCTGACAAAGCTAACAAGGCTGAGAAAGCTGACAGAGGTAAAAGTAAGGTTGTCGAAGAAACCTCCCGTGAGGTAGAGAAAGACCTGCTTGTGAAAGATGCCGAAGAATTTATGAGACTGATCAAGAAAAGTGATTATAAGATCGTTGATCATCTTCATCAAACGCCATCTAAGATCTCTATTTTGAATTTGTTGCTGTGTTCTGAGGCACATCACAACGCTCTGCTGAAGGTTCTGAATGCAACGTATGTACCGCAAGAGATCTCCGTCAACCAGCTAGAGGGGGTGGTTGCTCACGTGAATGCTGGGAATGGATTATGGTTCACTGACCTAGAGCTGACGCTGAAAGGAAGGAACCACAATAGTGCCTTGCATATCTCGATAGAATGTCGAGGAACGGTTATGTCCCATGTGTTGGTGGACATGGGATCATCTCTGAACGTTCTCCCTAAGAAAGCTCTAATGAGGTTGGATACGTGAGGGCTGATATGTACCTCTAGTGATCTGGTGGTAAAATCTTTCGATGGAACTAAGCAAACTATCTTTGGAGAGGTAACTCTACCCATTCAAGTTGGGCCAGAAACCTTTGACGCGGTTTTCTATATCATGGATATCATGCCTGCCTATAGCTGTCTATTGGACCGGCCTTGGATCCATTCTGAGGGCGCAGTGACTTCCACATTGCACCAGAAACTGAAGTATGCTGTGGGGGGTAGCATCGTGACCTTCTGTGGTGAAGAGGACATAATGGTGAGCCATTTGTCATCTTTTAAATACGTTGAGGTGGATGGCGAGATCCATGGAACTTTGTGCCAGGAGTTTGAAGTTGTTAAAGTCAAGGATGCGATTACGGTGATGATCGAGAAACTTGAGATGAATCTCTCTTCCTTCAAGGAAGCTCAAGCTGTTGCCTAAGCTGGCTCTGCCCCAGGCTGGGGGTAAGTTCTGGAAATCCCTAACAAGTAGGATAAGTTAGGGTTAGGGTATTCTCCTTCTGCTGATGTTTCCTCCTCTCGCAGTGCGCCATGCGTCAAAGGGCCGATTCATTTCACGATAGGTGGGGTGATATTTGAAAATGTCAACACCGTGTCTGAAGACGACGAAGATAGTGATTGCAACCTAGACTCCTGGATTCAGCCGTGCAAACCAGACCAAAGCCTCAACAACTGGTCCGTCCAGGACGTCATCCAAGTGACGCGCAAAGAGTAATGCTTTGTCTTTTCCAATTATTGTACAACCTTAGGCTCTACCCGAGGCATAACGGTTTTATTGTCAGGGCCTTGTTTGCTTATGCATGTACATATTATCAATAAATCAAAGGGCGTTTTCTTTGCATTCAAATTTTGTGATCTCTGTTATTCCTGTTTTACTTTTTGTTTTGAAAAACAATAAAATGGCAATGCGGTTTGTGCTAACCTGCATATCCTCTTTTTAAGCTTAACCCTTGTTATTGCAGGATTCACACTACAGATGACATCGACTCTGAACCTTCTATGACTCACTTCGACTTTGATTGCCCAATATATCAAGCTGAAGAAGAGATTGGTGAAGACGAAGACCTTCCGAAAGAGTTGGCCCGTTTGTTGAAATAAGAAGATAAGATCATTCTGCCTCACGAGGAAGAGATTGAGATTATTAATTTGGGTTCTGAGGAACTTGTCAGAAATGTCAGGATTGGGGTTGCGTTACAGAGCGATGTCAAACAGATATTGGTCGAGATGCTTCGAGAGTATAGTGACATCTTTGCTTGGTCGTATGAAGATATGCCCGGGCTCGACACTGAAATACTGGTTCATCATCTACCACTGCGAGAAGATTGTCCTCCCGTTAAGTAGAAGCTTAGAAGGACACGACCAGATATGGCCGTTAAGCTTAAAGAAGAAGTACAAAAGCAGCTGGATGGTGGCTTTTTAGCGGTCACTACTTACCCTTCGTGGGTCGCCAACATAGTACCTGTACCGAAGAAGGACGGTAAGGTACGGATGTGCGTTGATTATCGGGTTTTGAATTAGGCGAGCCATAAAGATGATTTCCCTTTCCCTCATATTGTTGTGTTGGTCGACAATACAACTCAATTTTCCGTGTTTTCATTCATGGATGGCTTCTCCGGCTATAATCAAATCAAGATGGCGCCAGAAGAAATGGAGAAAACCACGTTCATTACCCCTTGGGGGACGTTCTGCTACAAGGTAATGCCCTTCGGTCTGAAGAACACAGGGGCAACTTACCAGCGGGCGATGGTCACTTTGTTTCATAACATGATTCACCATGAGATTGAAGTCTATGTTGATGACATGATTACGAAATCCCAAATGGAGGAGGGACATCTGGTCAATTTGCTGAAGCTTTTTGAGAGGCTTAGGAAGTTCAGGTTGAGGCTAAATCCTAACAAGTTTACTTTCGGAGTACGGTCTAGAAAACTACTGGGGTTTATTGTGAGTGAAAAAGGCATTGAGGTTGATCCTGCTAAGATAAAAGCAATACGAGACATGCCAGCGCCAAAACCTGAAAAGGAAGTTTGTGGTTTCCTGGGTAGAATAAACTACATTGCAAGGTTTATATCTCAGCTCACAACCACGTGTGAACCGATGTTCAAGCTATTGAAAAAAGATCAAGCAATTATCTGGAACAAGGATTGCTAGAAGGCATTCGATAAGATAAAATAGTATCTACAGGAACCTCCAATTTTGATACCCCTAGTGGCCGGAAAACCCTTAATCATGTACTTGACAGTTCTTGAGAATAGCATGGGTTGCGTCCTCGGTCAACACGATGAGACTGGCAGAAAGGAGCATGCCATTTATTACTTGAGTAAAAAGTTCACAGATTGTGAGTCCCGTTACTCAATGCTGGAGAAAACGTGTTACGCACTCGCGTGGGTTGCCAAACGTTTACGATAGTATATGCTCAATCACACAACCATGTTAATTTTGAAGATGGATCCGATCAAGTACGTCTTCAAGAAGCAAGCGCTTTCAGGCAGGATTGCCAGGTGGCAAATGGTGTTGGCGGAGTATGACATTCAGTACGTTTCCCAAAAGGCCATCAAGGGAAGTGTATTGTCTGAATACCTTGCCGAACCGCCTATCGAAGATTATCAGCCGATGAAATTTGAATTCCCTGACGAGGATATCATGTTTCTCAAAGTGAAAGATTGTGATGAACCGTTGCCCGACGAGGGGCCAGATAGGAAGTCCAAGTGGAAATTGAAATTTGACGGTGCATTTAATTCCTACGGAAGTCGCATTGGGGTAATCATTACGACTCCCCAGAGATCCCACATCCCGTTTACTGCCAGGTTGACTTTTCCAGTCACCAACAATGAAGTAGAATACGAGGCATGCATCATGGGTTTAGAAGAAGCCATTGATTTGAGAATCAAGAACCTGGATGTATACGGTGACTCGTCACTCGTTGTTAACCAAATTAAAGGGGAGTGGGAGACTCGTCAGTCGAATTTGGTCCCGTACATGAATTATGCCAGAAGGCTGCTTCCGTTCTTTGATCGAGTGGAACACCATCATGTGCCTAGAGCAGAAAATCAGATGGCTGATGCCTTAGCCACGTTGGCTTTGATGTACAAAGTCAATTTTTGGAATGAAGCCCCAAGAATTGTCATTTCCCGTCTTGGCAGACCTGCATTCATTTTTTCAATTGTGGAAGCCTCCGATGGCAAGCCATGGTTCCATGATATCCAGACTTTCCTTATGACTAAGGAGTACCCTGCAGGAGCGTCAACCCAGGATAAGAAGACTCTGAGGAGGTTGTTTGGAAATTTCTATCTCAATCCTGATGGAGTTATGTATAAGAAAAATCACGACCTCGTGCTACTTAGATGTGTGGATGAAAAAGAAGCGAGTTTGCTTATGGAGGAAGTCCATGAAGGCACATTTGGTATGCACGCCGGCGGACATGCTATGACGAGAAAAATATTATGAGCAGGATATTACTGGCTGACGATGGAGTCGGATTGCTTCAAATTCACAAAGACATGTCATAAATGCCAGATTTATGCTGATAAAATTCATGTGCCACTGTGCCCGTTGAATGTCATGTCATCCCCGTGGCCGTTCTCCATGTAGGGCATTGATATGATAGGCAAGATCGAGCCCACTGCATCTAACGGTCATTGCTTCATTTTGGTAGCCATCGACTACTTCACCAAGTGGGTGGAGGCAGCCTCGTACGTCAACGTGACCAAGCAAGTGGTAGCCAGATTCATAAAGAAGGACATCATTTGCCGATACGGAGTTCCCGAGCAGATCATTACTGACAATGGTTCGAATCTGAATAATAAGATGATAAAGGAGTTATCCCAGAGCTTCAACATTGAACATCACAACTCATCACCTTACCGACCGAAGATGAATGGTGCGGTTGAAGCGGCCAACAAGAACATTAAAAACATAGTACAAAAGATGGTTGTGACCTATAAAGATTGGCACAAAATGTTGCCATTTGCCTTGTACCATTATCATACGATGGCACAGACATCAACCAGGGCAACTCCTTTCTCACTAGTGTACGGTATGGAGGTTGTCCTACCGTTGGAGGTCGGGATTCCTTCTTTGCGAGTTTTGGTTGACGTGAAACTCAATGAGGCAGAATGGATTAAGAACCGATTAAATCAACTCAGTCTAATGGATGAGAAGAGATTAGCATCGATTGCATATGGTCGTCTGTACCAGAGCCGAATGAAGAAAGCTTATGATAAGAAAGTGCGTCCTAGAAGCTTTCAGATGGGTGATCTCGTCCTGAAGAAGATTCTTCCACTATATTCCGATCACAGGGGCAAGTGGACTCCTAACTACAAAGGTCCATATGTCGTCAGCAAGGTCTTCTCGGGAGGAGCCTTGTTGTTATCCACGATGGATGGTGAAGATTTTGCATCCCCTGTGAACGCGGACGCAGTTAAAAAATACTTTGCTTAAAAATGACCCGCTGGAAAGAAAAAGAATATCCAGGCAAAAATGGGGCATCCCGGCGAACCAGAAAAAAGGAAACAGGTTCGGGTAAAAATTAGGGATATAAACGAAAAATGTACACCCGCAAAGTCAAAAACCTGAAAGGGCAACTTTGGCAAAAAAGGGTATCCCGGGGAATCGAAAACCCGAAAGGGCGATTCAGGAAAAAGTTAGGGATTAAAAAAGAAAATGATTGCGTTCTGCGTGTGAACTCTCATTGTTTAGTGGTTTGGGAAGACCTGAGGGCTGTTTATCTGAATCAATCTCTTCTGAAGCTGAAGCATTGGAGAAGTATCGAAGTCGAGTGGGTCATAGAGGGATCAACTCATGGTGCTCGTCTACACCACATTACCGACATTTGTGTATACTGATGTATATTTATGTTTATGCTTGCGCAACTTCCTCATTTCAGAAGCTTGCATATGTTGTAAAACATTTTGCCCATTCGGGTGCTCATTCATCAATAAACATATACTATTCAGTATTTTTGTTTGTTTGTTTAGCTTTTATCTGTTTTGTTTGCGAAAAACGCCCGATGTTTTTGATAAAATGCGCATACATAAACTTGTTGGCCTAGGTCGATAATTGTTGAAACATTGAATTACCTAGACACTGTCACAGGATGATAACCTTGATAGGTCCCTTTGTAAAGGGTATCTTGTCTATTTGTTCATGTTGTTGCAGGGACGTCACCCTCCAGGCAGTACGCCAGATGATTTCCAAGCAGGATGATTCCTTCTTCCCAAGGGAGTTCAACAGTGGTTCCCCATAGAGTCTGAACGTGAGACCGTGAGCATTGATATGTCTCCCCGAGCAGAGATAGATTCTCCCTAACCAGATGCATCCTAGGCAGGATCATCATTTCCTCAGCTGAGTCATACGCAGAAGTGTATACTCGTTCCCAGCAGTGGGTCAATAGGCAGTTTTCTCGTAGAAGACTAGGCGCAAGTGTTCAGCTTCCAATAGTTCAGACTGAAGTCTCCCGGAGAGTTGAAATTCCCCACAGAGTTGTATTCTCCCCGGCAGGTAGGAATTATTCCAGCGTCTGGTTGCCTATCCTCAGCCGAGTTTACAGTCCCCCAAGAGAGTCGAGTCCTTGGAAGCCGTTCAGGGCATTATTAGTTTTCCCCAGGAGTGTGTTGAATAGCTGTTGCTATACTTCCCCATTGGAGTCCGTGTCTCCAGGAAGATTCTATCTGTGAAGGCCATGCAGTTTATTTCTGCGATTGACATCGTTTCCTCAGCAGTTTGTGATTTGTATACCTAGTTGAGCAAGTACAGGTTCTCGTAGAACTTTGTCCCCTGCAGAGAGTCATCTGAAGTTCGTTTCCCCAGGTTAAGTCCAACTGAGATTGGTGTGATCCATTTTCCCAAGCAGAATGATTCCTTCTCCACCATCAAAGTGGTTCTTTCTCCTTGACAGGAGGATTTTCCCTTCAACATTTATTTTGCTAATGGGGTCGTAGCATTTTGCATGATTGCATAGCATTTACCCTAAACGCATAGCATTTCCACCGTGTGGAGCATTACGCCATTGTCAAACATATGCATGTGAAACATGAGCTAGGTTGTTACCGTTCTTGTTTTGCAGGCGTTCCTCAATGAAGTTGTTTGTTTAAGATGATTCTTAAAATCCCCAGTGAAGTCCCCGGCGGAGTTGTTTGTTCATGATGATTCTTAAATTCCTCAGCAAAGTTTATTCATCCAGGATGATTCCGAAATCCCCGAAGCAGAGTTACTTGATATTTCTGACAAAGTCCGACTAACGCCCGAGAGTTTCTTTGAATGCCTGACGACATAATTAACTCGATTGTCAAAAGTTCCTAATGACCTGATGAGTCCCGAGGAATTCTTTTGCTGCCGTGCCGCAGAACGCCTGACGGCAATATCAGCCACGTATCACCAGTTACCGTGTAACCAGTGGTCCCTTGATGACTTGAAAAAGAAGCTGCAGTAAAATTTGATGATCATCCTGACGGAGATTTAGGACAGTTGCCGTGCAACTGCCATTTCAGATTTCAAAGATTATCCTACCCATCAGAGTATCGTTTACTTGTGCGGTTGGCAAATTTCCAATTACCGTGTAACTGATTCCCCAACAAGTTGTCGTGCAACTGTCATTTCCGATTTCGAAGATTGTCCTACCAATCAAAGTATCGTTTACTTATGTGGTTGGCAATTCACTAGTTACCGTGTAACCAGTGATCCCTTATTGACTTACTGATGAAGTCTGGCAAGGATATTGTCGAGCGTTCCTAGCGACCCGACGAGTCCATAGGTGACGATAAGGAATTCTTCTGCTGTGGTGCAGAATGCCTGACGACATAATCGACCATCCTTCACCAGTTACCGTGTAACCGGTGATCCCTTGATGACTTAAGGACGAAGATCTATGGCAAAATCGTATGATCATCCTGACGGAGATTTGAGATTAAGCATCCACTAGCAAGTTTCCGTACAACTATCAATATCGACTATACTTCACCAGTTACCGTGTAACCGGTGATCCCTTGATGATTTGAGGACGACGTGCTACAGTGAGATCAGATTTTCAGATCAGTAATTCTCCAGCAAGTTGTCGTGCAACTATCACCTCAGTTTCCGAAGAGTTTGTCCCCATCAGAGTATCGTTTACTCGTGCGGTTAGCAAATTTCCGGGTTTATTGGTATTCAACCGTCTTTTACCTTGATTGTTTGAGAGTCGTTCGCTTCTCACCCAGTCAGGTCCAAGCCGTTTGAATAGGGGCAGCTGTTGCACCCCAAAATTTGCCTAACCTTGCTTTACCTAGCTTGTGTTTCATTGCATTCATATTAGCATTATCATCTGCATTGCATTGACATGTATGCAGGAGATCAAGAGGTATGACTACCAATCAAGGGCTACACAAGGCTATGAAGCTAGCTAAGAGGTTTATTCAAGTGTTCAAGGGATGATTCCAAGGTCAACTCATCATGAATCAAGAGTGTGAGGAGTTCCTAGGCTAGGGTTGCTATGCTTGACAGTGTAAAATCCCCTAGTTTGGTGCCTAACTTCAAGACCACATAACTCAAGATGTGATTTTCATCTCATCTTGACCCCAACATGATTGTTGTAGAGCATAATCATAGCGTTAATTTGAGTACTAGAAGTCCTTGATCGGGTTTATAAAACTCAAGTTATGAGCCACACAAGTTACAGGTCATCAGAGGAATTTGAAATTGGAGCTTGAAATTCAACCAACTTACATGACACTTTTCGCACGCGAACACCTTCAATTTCAAGCTTCAATTCAGGTTTTTATCCTTCAAAATTCCTCTTGATTTAGGTTTGTTTAGAATGAATTTGGCATGTGGTTAGGTTATAGATGTAACCTAGATCGTTTCAGGATTGAAATCTTGAGGTTTAGAGGTGATTTAGGATTGGATGGCATTTCTGTTTAGACTTGTATCTGGCTGTTCTTTGAGAGTTAGGATGAATAAGATAGTGAGTTGTGATCCTTGAGAGGTGAGGAAGATATCTATGTAGTTAATTTGGAGTTTGATGATGATTGTTGAAATGGTGAATTTTCTGTTGGCCTTCGAAACTAGAGATTCATGGAGAACTATGGCAAATGGATGAGAGATTCATGATCAGTGAGAAAATCCGAGCATAACGGTATAGGATTCATGAGTTTTGCCCAGGTTTGGATCCAGAGCATTGTTGCTCTCGCCGGAGAAGACGGGGGAGCTCTTCTCCGGCCACCGTGAGTGCACTTTCCCCCCTTTCAGTTTTAAAATGGAGAAGATGAACTGAGACCGTTCGATTGGCTTAATTTAGTTGACTAGGTCTGAAGATCTAACGCGCGAGGTTCATCCTGAGAGTCTTTGGCTTTGACCAGCTTAGGTGTCACATCCTGGAGCCTCAGATCAACATACTTTTTCAATTAATGGACATGATTAGACCATACCGTATACCTCTGTCAACTGAGCAGCACAACATCCATGAGCAAAGCGCATCATTTAAATAAATGAGGTGGCACGCGCGTAGCCTTTAGATGAGTGGACTGAGTCATAGATCCTAGGGCTGTGATATTTTCTGGATTCTTGTATTTTTATTTAATCATTTTCCATTTCTTTTAATTGATTTCTTCATTTTTAATTCATATTAATTAGAATATTGATCAGAAAATTATGGTAAAAATATGTGAGTGATCCTTGTTTAATTCCAGATTTTTCCATGCTTTTGGATTTAATTTTGGTGTTGTTTTCAATTTAATGTCCATTCTTCTATTTTTAATAGTTGATTAAAAATGTATAAAATGACTAGTTTACTTGCTGATTTTATTACTAGTTCATGCTTTGGAATTTGATCCTGAAAGTTTGCATGCTTGTCATATTCTCCTTGATAGGTTTGTGTGATTTTTGTTGTGTTTTTTAAATGATTCTCTGTAGGAGTTTGAGATAGATCTTTAGGAGCATTCCATGATGGATCCCCTTTAGCACACCCTTGGAATTTAGATTTTATAAGAACCTTTAGGATTAGGTTTTGCCCCTAGTTTTTGTACCATAGATTCTTACCCCAAGTAGGATAATATAGGATTTTCCTTAGGATTTTTAGAATTGATTTTCTATTATTCCCCCATTTTGCAAGTTGCTTATGGCTTAGGTGACCCTAACTAGGATAACTTCATAGATTAGTCTTTTAAGTGACCATTAGATGATTTTAAGTTTCATATCCTTTCTTGCTAGAATAGAACTTAGGTAGATACCTCATTAGAACCTTGTTGAAGCCTTGATAGAGCTTTTGAATCCCCCTAGTTTAGGTGATCCTTGTAGCTAGTCATTAGGGTTTCTTAGAAGTTGCTGTGGTGCCTTCTTTCCCCCTATGTGGTTTATTCCCTGGGCTTTGCCCTGCCCTCTTTCTCCAAGTCTTGAAGAGGAGCCCTCCTGGGAAAGCCTAATCCTTCCTTTGGTTGGATTCTATGCATTCCTCAAGAGGTTGAGCCTTGAATTGACATTCATCAGTATAGTACATTCCTTTGGTCTGCAGTATCTCTGTCCTTCAAGTCTTGATGTGGAGCCCTCCTGGGAGAGCCTAATCCTTCCTTTGGTTGGATTCTGTGCATTCTTCAGGAGGTTGAGCCTTGGATTGGCATTCTTGGCATGGTATATTCCCTTGGTTTATATACTATCATCCATCTCAAATTCCTTTTCTTAGGATCCCTCTTGGGAGAGCCTAATCCTTCCCTTGGTTGGATTATGTGCATTCCTCAACAGGTTGAACCTAAGATGGACATTCTGTGTTGATACACTTTAACCAGATACCTTAGATTGATATTTAGGATTAATACCCAGTCTTTTATATCCTATTGACATAGGATCCCTCTTGGGAGAGCCTAATCCTTCCCTTGGTTGGATTCTATGCATTCCTCAAGAGGTTGAGCCCATGATGGACTTTGGTGTTGATACACCTTCAACCTGGTGTAGCCTAGGATGACTTCCCTGTTGCTCATTTTGGTTTCATTTCTCTTCCTTGTTTGAAATTGCTTGATGCATTAGAATAGGTTCATATGTAGAATATTTTAGTCTAGGAGCATGACTGCATTAAGAGGTTGAGTGGGTCTCCCTCTGCTTGTTTGCATTAAGGGTTGAGGTGATCCTCCCCTTGCTTGTGTGTTGTTTTTCTTTTCGTATCTGTGTGTTTGCATTGAAAGGTTGAGCTGAGCTCCCTTTGCTTGTCTGTTTTGATTGTTTTCTTTGCTTGATTGCTTAGAGGTTAAGTGAGTCTCCTTTTGCTTGTATTGCTGCATTGCATGTGCATCTTTACTGTTTTCTTCTGTTTATCTGTTTTACTGATGTTTAGCTGATGCTTTATCTGTTGTCTGTTTCCCATTGACATGATCCCCTAGGAGTCTCACTTCTTTTGATAAGGAAGTGATGATATAACTTTAGGTTGAAACCTATGCATGATAATGTCTAGGAGTTCCCTGTTTCAAAACTCAACCATAGGAAGAATCCTTGGCATGATAACATTAGGGTTTGACAGTTTCCCCGTAGAGTTCTTTCTCTTCTCTCTCTAAAACAATAGTAAATAACGTAATAAAGGCAAGTTGGTACAAGTGCGTTACGAGCCTTAAGCCACTTGTGAAATGATAATTGATCAGTCTCCTCTCAATCGTCTAGAGTGTTTAGTATATGTCCTTTGGACGATATGCGACGCATTCGTTCCCAAGTCATAGTCTCTAGTGTTGTACTAACTACAAACAACCATAAAAAGCACTTCTTCTGTAAAAGACGAAAACAATCTTCAAACCTCTTTTTGCCCCATGGGCCCTTAACTCAAGGAAAACGTTTTCAGAAAAAGAGTGTCGTTAACACTCAGTTCTATCGTAAATGGTAACGCACGAGTCTCTGACGAGCGAGCTGCATACACCAAACTGCTGGAACTATTTGTTAACCCTACTCCGAAAAACAGATGAATTTGAAAACCCGTAAGCCGTATTATCCCGAACTACGTAAGCTCTGATCTCTCATATCTGTTGAGAGTACGTAGGCACAATACTAACGTATTGGCGAGCCACTTTCCCCCATCTGTTACCCATAGTTAGCCGAACTACGTTGACTCTGATTTCTCGTTCTTTGACGAGAATACGTAGGCACGAAGCGCGATGTTTTGCCGAGTCATTTTTTCTTTTCTTTTCAGACCAGCCTTGATAGGTAGATAGATAAAACCAACCCGTCAGATAAACACAACAAGCGTGGATCCCGTTCAGTACAACGAACGTGAGGGATGCTAATACCTTCCCCTTACGTAACCGACTCCCGAACCCAGACATGGTTGCGATGACCTTGTCTTATACCTTTTCGTTAGGTTTTTCCGATTGTTTCCTTTCCCTTTCTGTGGGATAAATAACGAAAGGTGGCGACTCTTCTATTTTGCCGACACCTTATTTTCGCGGTAGCGACGTACTTCAACTATAGAAAGTTGTTGAATGCTTGCTTATATAGACAAAGAAGTCCAAGACGTTGCAAGCTTGAAGACCGTGTGCTGCAAAGTAGCTGTAGCCTTTTGTCTTCACATCACTTGACCTTTCCTAGAAGTAGAACGTTCAGAGAAATTCTTTTTGCCTGAGTTCATGTGTCTAGCATAAAAGAGGAAAGAGTCGTTTGGCATAACCAACGGATATAACTTTGAATAATCTTCTTCAACAAGTTTCTATTTCACAGCAATCAACATCAGAGCCTTGAGTGATCAGAGTCTTTGATGTCATCATTTTGCTTTATCAGAGTGTTGCAGCAAGTGTGCTTCAGCGTGAAATTAATCAGAGCAGAGTTTGGAGATCAGATCCTCAGTACTTGCAGCAAACAGTACTATCAGAGTCGTCTGAAAAACAATGCCTGAAACTCTTCATACAAAGTCTTCAGTCTATGCTTCAGATGCTTTTGTAGCTTCTACATCAGAGACTTCTGTAGGTAGCGCTTAGAGTCTTCTGTAGGCAGCGCTCAGAGTCTTCTAACGAGATGCTTCTGACGCTCAGAGCCTTGCGTAGTTCAACGTTCAGATCTATTTTTGCTTTTAGAAAAATATTAATTGTAATATCTGCAGCAAAAATACTTGAACAAATTTAGAGTATATAATTTCTTAATACAAAATTCCATTAGTGTTATCATCAAAACATAGAGATATAACTAAGAACCAATTTGTGTTCTAAAAATCTGCACGTTACCCACGTGGAGGTAACATTGAAACAGGCAGAGTGAGTAAAACAGTTCATAATAATCAATGTATACAAATCAACTTATAACGGCGTCATATTCATATTCAACACATTCATATCCTTCATTTGGCCTCGAAGGCCACAACATCATAATTTATACAAAAAGGCTCTTAAATGCAAATCCAACATAGACTCAATGCATGTGGTACTAATCATCACAGCGCGATGGACACTAGGCCATCCACCCTCCATAGATCCCCATCAATAGGATCGATTCCGCTAGAGAACCGGAGCATATAAAAACACTTCACATCCACACAATGGGATTGAAGCCAAAGTAATCGAGGTCCTGAACCAAAGTCCGGATGCACATGAATGCATGATGCACACGTCACAAATCATCTTTATAATAACATCATAGGTGCATCATCATTCATCATATTCATCATCATCAAACGCCATAGCTCATCATCATAATCATCATCATACATCACGTCGTCATAGCACATCATAATAATCATTATCACACATCATATCATCATATAGTTCATCATAATAATCATCCTCACACATCATGTCATCATATAATTCCATCATGATAATCATCATCACAGTTCATGTCATCATAGCGCATCATAATAATCATCATCACACATCATATCATCACATAATTCATCATAATAATCATCATCACACATCATGTCATCATATAATCATGTACAAATCACATAGAGCTCATAGTCATACTCATTTTAACCCATCATGTTATCACATATTAATTCATAATATTATCTCATATTAATTCATCAAATTATACTCGCGGTAATCCTCACACTATCACCTATTAATCACATAAACTTCCCAGTCGTACTCATGTTAACTCATCACAGGAATCACAGAATCAAACTTAACGGCATCGCTGCACACAATCAACATTCGCAAAACTCTGTTGCGTTCGCTGGCATGTTCGTTAGGCGAGTCTGAGGCGAGTTTCTTCGCTAGGCGAAGGACTCTTTGTAACGCCCATTTAATTATTTGAGTTTTTCCGGTGTTATTTTTACTTATCGGCGTGTTGTGTGTGGAAGTATTGAGAAATAAGGAACGTAATATTAATATCATATAATTGATAATGATAATAATTGATAATTAATATTAATATTGATATTGGTATTATTATTCTTATTCTTATTATTATTATTATTATTATTATTATTATTATTATTATTATTATTATTATTATTATTATTATTATTATTAATGTTATGAAGTTTATGTTAATTCTGGATTAAAAGAAAATGAGGATTTTATTAATTGGGATTATTTGGAATAAAAGAAATTGGGATGACGGGCATTGTGGGGAATATTGAAAAGGGGTATTAAGGGCTGTTTGGGAAAGAGGAAAATGACACGATCAAAATTGGAGAAGGAAAGAAGAAGAGGAACACGGTGAAGTGAAGAGAAAGAGTGATGAGGAGATTCAAGGAGGAAGAAAGGGGGAGCTAGGATCATCGATTCTTCAAGATTTTCTTCATCTGATCAAGTTATCGAGGTAAGGGGGAGAAAATAGATGGGAAGTTGGTAATGCATGAATAAAGGTAGTTGGGGATTCCTTAACCCCATAGGTTTTGATGATGATGAATTGCATGATGATGATTGTATGTGGTTGATTAAGTTTCTGATTTTTGTTGTTCATGGTGGAATCATTGCATGTAATGTTTGATGATTGTTTGGGTGAATTGGATATTTCGGAGTGGATTAAGGTTTTAAGTCGAAAGTGGATTAATCGGCAGAAGTTGATGTATTATGAGATGATTTTAGAATTAGTTGGGTAGAACTTATGTAGAATGCTAAGTTAAAGTTGTTGGTACTGATCTAGAGAGAATTTGTTGAGTTTTGAGCTGCTATTGAGATTCTGCACAATGGGGTTTTTCTGAAATCACAGACACTCGCTAGCAGGTTTGCTAGGCGAGTGAGTAGTGAGTATTCACTCGGTTCTCGCTAGGCGAGCTAGGTCGCGATCCATTCTAGTGGCCATTTTTCTATACTCCCTAACAGGTTTGCTAGGCGAGTGGTGTAGCGAAGGATTCGTGAGGCGAAGTCCTAGAGAGGTGGTAGCGAACACTTCCAGTAGCTCAGAAGTGTGATTCGCGAGCAGGTTCGCTAGGCGAACGTGTAGCTAGAGTTTGCTAGGAGCTCGCGTGGCGAGCAAGGTAGCGAATGTAGTAGGATTTTGTTTTATTTGAGTTAAGTTCATCTGATGTTCATGATTGTGATCTGTTTGATGTACAGAGATAGTGCAAGGATGTTGGGTGTATGTTGAGTGTTACAGGGCTGTTTTGCCGATGTCTAATGTGATTAATTCGATTGATTGATTGTGTGATATATACATATATATGCGATGTATGATGATGGGTCAGTAGGATCGTGTGCCCCTTGTTTGCTTGATGGTTGTGTGTTGTCCGATGATGGATTAGTAGGATCGTGTACACCTAGTGTGCTTGATGTTGGTGTATGCATAGCATGATGCATGATGGTATCAGTAGGATCGTGTTGCTCCCTTGAGGAGGGTTGATGGCCAAGTGTCCATCGACGATTGCGGAGTTGAATCGTTGCTCGGATGGAGTGTATGAAATTCACCCGTAATCGTGGTAGGGATAGATCGTTGCTAGGATGGAGTGTATGTGATCTATCCTGAGATTGATTATTGTGCTCAGATGGAGCGTGGTAGGGATAGATCGTTGCTCGAATGGAGTGTATGCGATCTATCCTAAGATTTGATTATATGGGCTCAGGAGGAGCGTGGTAGGGATAGATCGTTGCTCGGATGGAGTGTATGTGACCTATCTTGAGTTTAAGTCGATACCGCATGCATGTGTTAAGTTGCATTTGTGCATTATTGTATGTTGTGATTGATGATTGGACAGTAGGTCGTGTATGATGATTTGTGGGGTGATGATTTATTTATTTAGCGCTTTTATTTCATGTAAATATTTACCGTTATATTTCGATCATGTTTTCTCACCCCTTTGCTTTTGTTGTGGTCTGTGCTTCTTCGGAAGTACAGATAATCCAGGTGTTTAGCTAGTTGGTTAGCGGTGTGTTGATCGATTCTAGGATGCTCTAATACATATCATGGGGCTTTGGGGAGTTTATTGTCTATCTAATGATTTTGTTTATACTCTGTGTCGTATCATGTTTTGATGATGGATTCTATTGATGATGTTTTGTATATTTTGGGCTGATGACCTAACTTGATGTATGAGATGATGTGTGTGTGTGTATATATATATATATATATATATATATATATATATATATATATATATATATATATATATATATATATATATATATATATATATATATATATATATATATATATATATATATATATATATATATATATATATATATATATATATATATATATATATATATATATATATATATATATATATATATATATATATATATATATATATATATATATATATATATATATATATATATATATATAACTAAACAAATTTATTTTCCGCTGCTTATTTTGAAAATCTTTTAATGGAATGTTTTGTGGAAATTTTGTGAAAAGTAATATCTCACTTTTGGAAGAGAAACTCTGATATTTTTAATTGATTTATTCGCATTTTATTTAACTTGGGAAGCGGGGTGTTACAATTTGGTATCAGAGCAGGTCGGTCCGCCCGACCAAGTTGTCTAATGTTGTTTGTTCCCTTGTATGCGACATGTGTGTGAAAACGTTGTCGGTACATGTTTGTTGTCTAACCTTTGTCTGCAGAAGTGGGAATGATTCAAGTGGGGGAGAAGCTTGTGCTTCTCCCGGGTGCTGCAAGTGTGGAGTAGTAGCTCGATGTATGGTTGAATGCTCTTATAGTTTGGTAAAGATGGTTCATACCCCCATTATGATTTTCGGCTGTCTATTGACAAATTGAGGAATTGATCACCCTTAATCTCTTGTTGATAGCAGTTGGAATTGTGTTGGATGGAATGAACGTGTCCTTCAAGCTTAGACGGCGTGAGTAGTGAATGGTCTGGAGTTCAGATAGGTGCTTAAGAATTGTTCTAACGAGTCGGCTCAGGACAACATTAAGGTGTTTGAATTTGGATGGGAATTTTGAGTATTGATTAAAGTGGGGAGGTTGGCGAATTGCCGATTATTTGTGGTTGCCTAGAGGCTATACTGATAAGACAATGATATACAACCAGGACATGAAGTGGAGTTGTGATCAACTTAGTTGCAGAAGCTAGTCCGAGAATGAAAGCTCCATATTATATGTCTGTTGGATGGTCGAGGAATTAAACTGATTAAGTAGTGTTGGGACTTGTGCCTGGTGTGTGCCAAGGCAACAAAGTGTGAGGCCGAGCATGTAAAGGATGGATAGTGACTCCTGGTGGATGTTAAAGAAAGTAAGATGTTGAATGCAAGATTGGTATAATTAGGCCTTTAAATATTTTAAGAGTTAAAGATATGTTGAATGGCCTTCTAAGTGTGAAATTGTTGTCGTACGTTGAATTCCGAGATCGCAGCTTTTTACGGAATCAAAATCGGACACTCGGAAGTCAGGTAACGGTCGAAAATAGGATTTCGAACAATCATGTTCGCCAGGTCCTTCGCCTAGAGAGCATGCTAGCTAACGGCTCCACGCTTGCTGCTGTGTTCGCCTAGCGAAGGGGTCCTAGGCAGAAGAATGTAGTTTTGGTATTTTTGTCGTAATAGGAGAACCGTAACTCGGAATGACGCACGGTTCGAAGCGTTGGGAAGCTATTTCAGTGTTTTATATGATGGTGAAGTAGTGGCATGGAATTAAGTCATTTAGTGATGGAATATGTTTGGGATGTTGTGGTAAGTGCGAAATATGCGGTTTGTGTTTCCGCCATAACTCCCAAATTGAATGTCCGTTTGGCATGGGATTTTCCATACTTATTTGAGCGAGGCAACGATTGTGCTAACGAATGATATTCTGATATAATTGAAGAGTATAGAGGATTATGTTGAGCATCGAGAACTTGAGTTATCGGTGTTGGGGAATAAGCAGTGATATGCCTCTGTGAAGAGAGTTCAAAGAGTTCGTGTGTTGGTTTTTGCCGTATCCGATGGAACTATTTGTTGTGTTTGGTGATGCTTTGTTGGTATGATTGGGAAGGTATGTTAAATGTAACGTCAGCGAGTGTTAGTTATGCTTTGAGGCAACTTAAAGTACATAAGAGGAATTATCGGACAAGTGGTTTAGAGTTGGTTGCTGCTGTCGTATGTTGTGCCGGAGTTTGAAGGCCTTAATTGTTTAGTGAATATATGAGATGCTTGGTGAACTTAAGAGCTTCAGGTATTAGTTTGATTTGAAAGACTTGGATATGAGACAAAGGAAATAATTAGGACTTCTGGAGGAGTATGGGTTTGGATTGAATTTCCATTCGGGCGAGACAACGTGGTAGCTGATGTATTTTGGAGAATTTTTGGGTATATACTGATGATGATGGTAAAGGAGTTAGCACTGATTGAGAAGATTCGAGATATGAGTTTGGTCCATGAAGGGACTTCTTATGGAATTAAGCTTCGTATGTTGAGGCTGACTATGAGTAATCTTGATGAGAGTCGAGGAGTTGGAATTCTAATTTGAGTTAGTAGGATGATTGAATTTAATGAATTAAGTCGAAGGGTTGATTTTTGAATTGATGGAAATGGTGCCATGAGATGTTGTGTTAGAGATGTGCTCCAGTATTGTGAGTTGGATAAGAGTACCCTGAGAGAAGGATATTAAGGTGGGTTGAATACCCATCCAGGTGCTATGAAGATGTGACCGAATGTGGGATGTTGTTTTGGTGGCCATAAGTGGAGGGAGAGAGAGTTGAGATTGTGTATGCTAATTAGACTTGTGGGAAGTCGAAGTTGGAACAACGGGAACTGTTGGGCCTGATGCAATTGTTGAATATTTTCGAGTGGAGTAGAACAGTGGTTCCATGGAATTATATGTCAGGTTTTCTAGAGAATTTGAAAAGGGGATATGATTTGGTTTGAGTAGTTGAGGATGGATGGAAAAGATTAATTCATTTTTACCAATGGAGATGAATCATTCTATGCTGGAGGTAGCTAAGATGTATAGTGAGGAAGTTGTGATGTAGTGTGAAGTGCCGTCGAATATTGTGTCAGATGGGAAATCTGAGGTTGCGATGAAATTTTGTGAGAGTGGCAGAAACTTTGAGTGCCATATTATAGTTGAACTCTGTTTAGCATTCGTGGACGGATGGACAGATAGAGAGCTATCCCATATGTAGAGGATTTGGTGAGAGCTTGTGTGTTGGATTAGGATAGATCGAGGGGCAGTTAATTGTCGTTGATTGAGTTACCTACAATAACCGCTATCATTCTAGTATCGGAATGACATCATATGAGGTTTTGTATGGTAGTAGAAGGTGTGGGACTCCTTTGTGCTTATGCGTGTCCGGCGAGAGTGTTGTACTCGGACCGTAAATTGTGCAAGAGGCGACTGAAAAGATCAAAAGGATCCAAGAAAAGAGGCATGTTGAGAGTTATGATGGTAACTAGAATTGGTCGAGCTTTGAAGTCTCGGAAGCACATTATGCTTTGTTTATCCGAATCAGAGTGGCGCAGCGGAAGCATGAGGAAATTAGCATGTTAGACCGTTTTGCCGTTGTCGTTTGTGAAAGCTGCAGGGCATGTTCATGTGTCAAAGCCGAGGAGGTACTTTGATTGAATTGGATGGTGTGAAAGTGAGAGATCAAATTGATTGTTGAGGCACTTCTAGTGTGACTTGTTGAACGAGGACTGACTCCGAGGGAAGGAGATACCTTTGGTGAGAGTGGCTTGGGGAGGTGTTGTAGGAGGCAGTGTGACCTGGGAATTGGAAAGCAGGATGCGGGATGCGTATCCAAAATTGTTTCCATCAGGTATTTTCGAGGACGAAAATAATTAAAGTGGGGGAGAGTTGTAACGCCCATTTTAATTATTTGAGTTTTTCCGGTGTTATTTTCACTTATTGGCGTGCTTTGTGTGGAAGTGTTGAGAAATAAGGAACGTAATATTAATATCATATAATTGATAATGATAATAATTGATAATTAATATTAATATTGATATTATTATCATTATTATTAATAATATTATTATTAATATTAATGTTATGAAGTTTATATTAATATTGGATTAAAAGGAAAATGAGGATTTTATTAATTGGGATTATTTGGAATAAAAGGAATTGGGATGAGGGGCATTGTGGGGAATATTGAAAAGGGGTATTAAGGGCTGTTTTAGAAATAGGGAAATGACACGATCAAAATTGGAGAAGGAAAGAAGAAGAGGAACACGGTGAAGTGAAGAGAAAGAGTGATGAGGAGATTCAAGGAGGAAGAAAGGGGGAGCTAGGATCATCGATTCTTCAAGAGTTTCTTCATCTGATCAAGTTATCGAGGTAACGGGGGAGAAAATAGATGGGAAATTGGTAATGCATGAATAAGGGTAGCTGGGGAGTCCTTAACCCCATAGGTTTTGATGATGATGAATTGCATGATGATGATTGTATGTGGTTGATTAAGTTTCTGAATTTTGTTGTTCATGGTGGAATCATTGCATGTAATGTTTGATGATTGTTTGGGTGAATTGAATATTTCGGAGTAGATTAAGCTTTTAAGCCGAAAGTGGATTAATCGGCAGAAGTTAATGTTTTATGGGATGATTTTAGAATTAGTTCGGTAGAATTTATGTAGAATGCTAAGTTGAAGTTGGTTGTACTGATCTAGAGAGAATTTGTTGAGTTTTGATCTGCTATTGAGATTCTGCACAATGGGGTTTTTCTGAAATCGCAGACACTCGCTAGCAGGTTCGCTAGGCGAGTGAGTAGCGAGTATTCGCTAGGTTCTCGCTAGGCGAGCTAGGTCACAATCCATTCGAGTGGCCATTTTTCTGTACTCGCTAGCAGGTTCGCTAGGCGAGTGGTGTAGCGAAGGATTCGCGAGGCGAAGTCCCAGCGAGGTGGTAGCGAACACTTCCAGTAGCTCAAAAGTGTGATTCGCGAGTAGGTTTGCAAGGAGAACGTGTAGCTAGCGTTCGCTAGGAGCTCGCGTAGCGAGCAAGGTAGCGAATGTAGCAGGATTTTGTTTTATTTGAGTTATGTTCATCTGATGTTGATGATTGTGATCTGTTTGATGTACAGAGATAGTGCAAGGATGTTGGGTGTATGTTGAGTGTTACAGGGCTGTTTTTCCGATGTCTAATATGATTAATTAGATTGATTGATTGTGTGATATATACATATATATGCGATGTATGATGATGGATCAGTAGGATCGTGTGCACCTTGTTTGCTTGATGCTTGTGTGTTGTATGATGATGGATCAGTAGGATCGTGTGCACCTAGCGTGCTTGATGTTGGTGTATGCATAGCATGATGCATGATGGGATCAGTAGGATCGTGTTACTCCCTTGAGGAGGGTTGATGGCCAAGTGTCCATCGGCGATTAGGGAGTTGAATCGTTACTCGAATGGAGTGTATGCGATTCACCCGTAATCATGGTAGGGATAGATCGTTGCTAGGATGGAGTGTATGTGATCTATCCTGAGATTGATTATTGTGCTCAGATGGAGCGTGGTAGGGATAGATCGTTGCTCGGATGGAGTGTATGCGATCTATCCTGAGATTTGATTATATGGGCTCAGGAGGAGCGTGGTAGGGATAGATCGTTGCTCGGATGGAGTGTATGTGACCTATCTTGAGATTTGATTATATGGGCTCAGGAGGAGCATGGTAGGGATAGATCGTTGCTCAGATGGAGTGTATGTGACCTATCCTGAGTTTAAGTCGGTACCGCATGCATGTGTCGAGTTGCATTTATGCATTATTGTATGTTGTGATTGATGATTGGATAGTAGGTCGTGTATGATGATTTGTGAGGTAATGATGTATTTATTTACCTCTTTTATTTCATGTATATATTTACCGTTATATTTCGATCATGTTTTCTCACCCCTTTGCTGTTGTTGTGGTCAGTGCTTCTTCGGAAGTACAGATAATCCAGGTGTTTAGCTAGTTGGTTAGTGGTGTGTTGATCGAGTCTAGGATGCTCTAATACATAACATGGGGCTTTGGGGAGTTTATTGCCTATCTGATGATTTTGTTTATACTCCGTGTCATATCATGTTTTGATGATGGATTCTGTAGCAGCCCAAATTTCATTAATTAATTAATTATGTTAATTAATTGATTTATTGGAATTAATCTTAATGATTTGGATTAATTGGATTTATTTTGTAGATAATTGAAGAGAGAAATGGGAAGGAAAGAAAATAATAGAAGTATATAAGGGATAAGTGGAAAGAATTGGATAGAAAGAAAATAGAAGAGAAAGAATAAAGAAAGAGGAGAAAAGAGAAGAGAAGAGGGAAACTTGGAGAAATCATCAAAGAATCAACTTCAAGCTCAGATTAATCAAGGTAAGGGTGAGAAACATTATTATCTAGTCAATGTATGTGGTTATGTATGATGGGGTTGGGTTTGTTGTGAGTTTCCATCATTTTCCCATTTAGGGAAAAAGTGATTTAATCGGTAGAATCGTAGTTTAATCGGTTAGAAACTGAAAATAATGCCGTAGAATAGTCGGGTGATGTGGGATTAAGATTACTGGAACTGGTTCGGTGAGAATCGGTAGATTTTTGGAGGGTAGAAGTTTTGGGACAGAATGAGGGTTCTGATATCGCTGGTTCGCTGGCTCTCGCTAGGCGTGTGAAGGCGAATCTTCGCCGGGCGAAGCCCAGCGAATAGCTGGAAAATAATTCAAGAAAACTCCCACTGGTCTTCGCCAGCAGTTTCGCCAGGCGAAGGTGAGTGGCGAAGGTTCGCCAGGCGAGTACATCAGCGAAGGGTAGCGAAACAAGTCAGTAGCTACTGACTTTTATTCGCTGGCGAGTTCGCCGGGCGAAGGTCCCAGCGAGCATTCGCCAATGGCTTCGCCAGGCGAAGGGTGGGAAGCAGGACAACATTGTTTCTTTTCTGTTTTATCCATCCAATGATTGATTGCTTGGTTCAATTATGTTAACCCTATGTGATATGAACAGCTTGTGTACTATTGTGGTGAGTTGTGGGTAGCCTTTGGGCGTGAATCCTAGATTGTGATATGTGTATTGTTTGAATTGATTAGGGATACATGAGAACATATTAGTGAATATGTGTGTATTGTCTAATAAGTATGTGAATGCATATTGTTGTATGCTAATGTATATAATGCATGGGAACATATCATGGATATGTGTGCATTGTTTTGATGAATGTGATGATGGTATTGAATGTGAATGCCTTAATTTGTTGAGAATATGTTGTGTGTGCAATGTTGTAATTCTTGAAGGGATGAATTATTTGAATGCATGGGATTAAGATGCAAGAACGGTCTTAAGTGCATTTTTGTTGGTTGATTGCATCATTTAGTCAAGAGGCAATGTTTGCTAGTTTTGTGGAGACTAGTGGCTTGTCCCAAACCTAAAAAGGTGGGTTTGAAGCCTAGGGGATGGGCTTTGTTGTTATCGGTCTAGAAGGGCGGACCCGGTTTAAGTGTAAAAACCGAAAAATGATAACAAGTGTTGGTACCACATAGCATTGAGTTGCATTGAGCCGTGATTGAGTCACATAACATGGATGTCCTGGTTATATGAATATGCTTGGTTGTGAATTATGGAGTTGAGGATATGGATGTATGTAGGGTGAAATATACTTGTTGAATATCCATGAATGGTTTGCGCATATGTATGATGATGCATATGATAATGAAAATGAATTGTGGTGAAAAATGTGGATTATATGTAATTGTTACTTTTATATAATATATATATATATATATAATATATATATATATATATATATATATATATATATATATATATATATATATATATATATATATATATATATATATATATATATATATATATATATATATATATATATATATATATATATATATATATATATATATATATATATATAATCTTATGCATTGATTATTATGGTAGTATTTCTCACCCTTCTGCTGTTTTATAATGCTCTATGAGGCATTGCAGATTAGGTTGTTGGAGGTTTCTTTTGTGAAGTATCGCTTCATTCTTTTGAGTCGGACTGCTCTGATTATGTAACACCGGGTAGTTAGGCTTGTATAACATTCTTTTGTGATACATTGGTGATGTATCAGTTGATGATGTTTTGTAACATGAATGATTGATGAACCAAACTGGATAACATGTATTTATGTGATAAAATGTTTTGAAGTAATTCAAATGTTTTATTCTTCCGCTTTAATTTAAAATATTGAGACGTGGGTTTAAGGACTAAGTTCCTCTACTTTGAAAACTATCCCACTGTTGCATATTTTTATAGAGCAGGTGTTGAGTGTTTTATTGGTAATAATATGACATACTTCTTCTATACCGTATTTTAAATCATACTCTGATAAAATTTATATGTGCCTATATATATTATTGTTTTATTTGGGGGTATTAGAAGGGGTTGTTACAAATTCTATTGATGATGTTTTGTATATTTTGGGCTGATGACCTAACTTGATGTATGAGATGATGTGTATATATATATATATATATATATATATATATATATATATATATATATATATATATATATATATATATATATATATATATATATATATATATATATATATATATATATATATATATATATATGTATGACTAAACAAATTTCTTTTCCACAGCTTATTTTGAAAATCTTTTAATGGAATGTTTTGTGGAAATTTTGTGAAAAGTAATATCCCACTTTTGGAAGAGAAACTCTGATATTTTGTATTGATTTATTCACAATTTATTTAACTTGGGAAGTGGGGTGTTACACTCTTCGCTATGCGAGTTTGGAAACACCTAGTGCGCTAGGCGAAGCTTTCTTCGTTAGGAGAAGCTTTCTTCGCTAGGCGAACTGTGCGACGACAGCAAATTTTTCTATGCACAAGAACACGATTCCACCCAAAAAGCTCTACGATTCACTTTCCAATGCTCCCAAAACATCCCTAAATCATCCCTAAGGTCCTACAACGATAAAGGTACAAAACCTACGGTTCATTAGGCCAATCTCGTAACCTATTCATGTCTTAAATCACAATTTCCCTACAATTGTCCCAAAGGCATCATAATTTCTCATATCAGATATTCCTATCCCTTATGGTCAGACATATAATAATCCAAGGTTTTGGCCACAAAGGCCTAAGGTTTCTTAATCCTCATGTCAATATATTCAGTGATACTTACCATTAACCAAACCCTCAGGTTCTCACCATCAATTTCCCTATTTTTCCACAATCAACCCAATATCCCTTAAATCTTAAATCAACCATAAATACACTGAAAGGCATACATGGAAAATCATGAAAAGCTATACTCCCCATACCTTAGCCGATTCAAATCTTTCACGATTATCTTTGGGAATCTTCTGGCTCCAATCTTTCCTCAAAGCTCTGGCCACCAAAACTTTTCACGGTTAACAAATGAATCCAAATTCCCTTCAGAACTCTATTTTGTCAAACCTAGTCTTGGGCCTCACAATTTGGGCTTTTCTCATAATATCCTCACTAACTCCTCTTAATGCCCAATTTACCCTTATTCCTCTTATATTTATTTTAATTCATAATAATATTAATAAATCCATATTTCATACTATTATTCCAAAATAAAAACTCCAAATATGGATAATTCCTCAATAATTCCCAAAACCACTGAAAACACCGAAAACACCAAAATACGAATATTCTCAATTAAATGAATTGATTAAAATATTCTGATTAAATTTGGGGTGTTACAACTCTCTCCCACTTAAAAGATTTTTTGCCCTCGAATATTACCTCAAGGAGACAGAGTCAGACACGACTCCCTCAACTGATCTCCACACTCCCAAACCCAACTTTCTCCAGCTGGTCCTCCCAAAACTACCTTCACCAAGGGAATCTCTCTACCTCGAAGTTGCTCCTTATTCATCAATCTGAACTAGCAACGCTTCAACAATCGGATTATCTCTCACTTGTACACCATCCATCAGAATCAATGTACTTCCTCATCTTAGACACATAAAACACATCAGGTAATTTTCACAAGCGACAACGATAAAATAGTCTATCAAGCTAACTTCCCCACACTTCCGCTGCGCCACTCTGATACAGATCGATAAAACACGGCATGTGCTTCCGATACTTCAAGGTTCGACCAACACCAGTTACCATTGTAACTCTTAAAACACGTCTTTTCTTGGATCCTCTTGATCTTCTCAGTCGTCTCTTGCACAATCTCAGGTCCGAGTACCGCACTCCCGCCTGACTCATACCAACACAAAGGAGTCCTACACCTCCTACCATACAAAGTCTCATACGGTGCCATTCCAAAACTAGAATGATAACTGTTATTATAGGTAAACTCAACCAACGGCAAATCACTATCCCACTATCCACTTTGATCCAAAACACAAGCTCTCAGCAAATCCTCTAAAGACAGAATAATTCTCTATGTTTGTCCATCCGCCTGCGAATATTAGGCAGAGTTCAAGTTCAACATGGTACCCAAAGCGTTTGCATACTCTCACAAAATCTCGATGTAAATCTCTGATTTCCATCTGACATAATACTTGATGATCTCTCATACGACTTCGCAACTTCCTAAATATACGTCTCAGCTAGCTTCAACATAGAATGATTAATCCTCATTGGTATAAAATGAGTTAATCTAGCAAACCTATCCAAAATCACCCAACTCGAATCCTTCAAGTCTTTGGCAACCCTGTCACAAAATTCATAGAAATGTTATCCCATTTCCATTGTTGAATACTCAACGGTTGCATCAGACCCAACGGTCTCTGATGTTCAATATTCAGCTCCTGACAAGTCTAACCATCATATACAAACTCAACCACTTCTTTCTTCATACTCGGCCGCCAAAACAATTCCATCAAGTTCTGGTACCTCTTCATAGCACCTATATGGATACTCAATCCACTTAAATGTCCTTCCTCAAGGATACTCTTATCCAACTCAAATCAGATCTCTAACCTCTTCGAATCTCGTCGAGACACTACTAGTAAGTTTCAACGTACCCAACTTAACTCCATAAGAAGTCTCTTCACAAACCAAACTTATGTCCCGAAATTGCTCAATCAGTCCTAACTCTTTTACCATCATCATCGGTATATGCAAAGATTTCCTACTCAATGCATCAGCTACAACATTAGCCTTACCAGGGTGGTAACTCAATTCAAAATCGTAATCCTTCAGAAGTTCAAGTCATTCTCCTCGGCCTCATATTCAAATATTTCTAATCAAACAAATACTTTAAGCTCTTAAGATCGCTAAACATCTTAAATCTCGAACTAAACAAATAATACCTCCAAAGCTTCGACACAAACACAACAACAACCAACTCTAAATCATATGTTAGATAATCCCCCTTATGCACTTTAAGTTGCCTTAAAGTGTAATCTAAAACTTGTTGATGTTGCACTAACATATCTTCCAATTCCATCAACAGAGCATCACAATATACCACAATGGTTCTGTCGGATTCGGCAAAATCAAACCTGAGCTGTTGTCAGTCTTCTCAAAATATCTTGCAACTTTTCTTCATACTTTGCATCCCAAAACAAAGGCTTGAACCTTCCTATCCCACTGCTTCAATGGCAAAGATGACTTGTAAAAATCCTTCAATGAATTCTAATAACAATCTGCCAACCCAAGAAAACTTCTAATCTCAAATACAGGTTATTGGGGCTTCCCATTGCAATGTAGCTTCAACCTTCGACATATCAACCGCAATAACTCTACTTGAGATCACCTGACTAAGGAACTTACTTCCTCCAACCAACTCACACTTTGACTGTTTTGCACACAACTGCTTCCCTCTCAACACTAATAACAACAATTTCAAATGCTCAGCATGATCCTCTTCACTCTTCGAATAATACCAAAATATCATCGATTAACACAACCATCAACTCGCTTAAATAAGTATATTAAATCTCGTTCATATACCCCACAAACCCACACGGTGCCTTAGTCACCCCAAATGGCACTATGAAATACTCATCATATTCATACCTTACTGTAGCACCCCAATATTTGCCTTCTCGTTTTTATATTTGGCTTATGTTTCATTTTCGCATTTAGCATTTTGCATTGCATAGCATTCGGTCTCAAGGCATGGGATCAAGGCGTTCCTGTGGCTCAGGTGCATTTCGGAGAAAGAGATCGAACAGCAAACAGAGAGCATCAGAGCTTCAGCATTTATTTTGCCCAGCAAACGAGCGATCGATTTTATTCGGTTTTGCAGGTTAATTTCATATGAGAAAGCAGCACTCAGGCTCATAACAAGTATTTTCACAGTGACAACGGTAAAAAATGAGGTTTAGCAGCTAAGCAGAGCTCCAGACAGTGGAAACAGGGCAAATTGACAGATTTCCCACCAAAAGGCGCCAAATTCCAATTTTTTAAGGTGTTAATCTATTAACACATACGGTTAACCAATTAACCATTTGAAAATCAGCCCATAATTGAAGTGTTAATAGTGTTAACCGGTTAACGTATATGGTTAACCGATTAACCATTGCAGAATTTTCCCTGTACGTGAATTTTCAAGTGGAGTTGCTTTGGGGTCCAATTTTGGTCACTTGAAAGCCCATTTTTGCACTTGGGAAAGATCTAGAACATCATTTGAAATTTGGTTAAATTTTATTTCCCTCCAAAATCCCAAACCTCATTCCATACCACAATTTCCAAACCAACTTCCAATCCTTGCTTTGGATCCCATACCAAGAGAGTATTTAAGTGATTTACTCCAAAGCAAGCTCATCTAACCTTCATAATTTCCATTTCAAGTTTAGAGTTGATCAATTCTCTCTCAATTCTCTCAATTTCCTCCATAGCCAAAACTTTCACTCAAAGCTCTTTTCCATTGGAATCATTGATTCTTCATTGGAAACCTTGATTTCTAAGAGCAAAACCTTAATCCATTACATTGATTGAAGTGATTTCATCATTCAATTTTTGTGCAAGTTCAGATCTGGATTTTGAGGTGATTGTAGAAGTGCTTATTTGGAGTAATTTGACTTAATTGTGAAGGATCTTCATTCATACATCATCCACTAGCTTGGATCTTAAAGTATACCGGACTTCTTTGCTTAGATCTACAGAATTACAGTTGAGTCAACAATTACCGAATCAATTCTTCGATTCGTAGGTTGGATTTCTGATCCGATTTTATTTTCAAGCTTATTTGTCTGTTTACCATGTTAATCTTCATATTCGATTGAATTGTGATTGATTTGAGTTGTTTGATCCATGATCTAGTTGTGTTGATCTGTTTACATGATGTTTAAATCATGATTTTCTGGTTTAAGTTCGTGAATAAGTGATTATGCGATCATCCGGTTGATCGGATAAGTGCTTATTTGTTGGAAAGTGGTTCTGTTTGCTGTTTTTCTACTTCTGGTACAGTGTTAACCGGTTAACGTATATGGTTAACCGGTTAACCCATTCAAATATTCCAAAGTTTCAAAGTTTTCAGGGTGTTAATCGGTTAACGCCTGGTGTTAACCGATTAACACCTACGAATTTCCAGATTTTCACTGGTTTTACACAGGTTAACCGATTAACAGTATGTGTTAACCGATTAACATTGTGCCAGAATGCCATATTTTGCTGTTTGCTTGCATGTTTGCGTACCAGTTTGATTCGAATCATAATAGATCAGTGTGATGCATTAGAATTGAATTGTTTTGGTTGTTTGCTACTGTTTGTGGTTGTTTAATCATGATGTCGTTGCCATGTATGATCATTCTTTTATTTGCATGTTTGTATGTGGTTCGAGTCGATCATTCGTTTGCATGTTCGTATGCTTCCATCTCTTGTTTTCTCCACATGTTTGCATCATTCTTGCATCGCTGTTGAGGTCAAGACGCGCTTGTGGCGGATGCTGCCCCACACAATTTTCCTCCCTCCCACCATTCTAAATGTGCATTTTTCATGTTTGCATTTATCTACTTGTGATTGATTCTTCCTTTGTTCTTCTTGTGCTTTCTTGCCATGCTCCCCATAGGATTCCTAGTCCCTCCGTTTAGGATGGGAGTAGGAGAGACATTAGGTGTTCAATCCAAGTATGATACATTAGGGTGGATGTTTCCCCTTTTCATCCAAACTTTAGGAGTACTTTGCATGACAAGGTTAGGGCCGAGTTTCCCTTAGACCTTTCGTGCGTCTCTCTTCTCATCTCAAAATCGTGCTAATTCATTTAATAAAGGCGATAAACGTTGCTCTCTACGAGCCTTAAGCTACATGGGGAATGATGAGTGAGGGGTCTCCTCTCGCTTATTTAGAATGTTTAGTATTCGTCCCGTTTAGGGGCGATATACGACGCATTCGCCTCCGTGTCATAGTCTTTAGTGCAACGTGAATCACAAACCGAATTAATTCACTTCACTAAAAAATACAAAAAAAATTCAAACCTGTTTCCTTTGGGATTAATCGGAACTTCTTTTTCAGAGAAAGAGTTTTGTTAAGCTTTGATTCTATCGCAAAAGGCAACGTCCCTAACTGCTGGAATCATTGTTTAACCCTACTCGATTAAAACGCTTAATCAACCTGTGGTTTCGTGTACACCCGAACTACGTTTGCTCTGATCTTTCATGCCAGATGAAAGTACGTAGGCACAAGACATGATGTATTGGCGAGCAACGTTCCCCCCTTCTCTCCCGTAGTTGGCCGAACTATGTTGACTCTGATCTTTCATACCAGATGAAAGTACATAGGCACAGAGACGTGATGCTCTGTCGAGTCTCTCTTTTCTTTTCCTTTTGTCCTGAAGCTTGTAGTGTAGATAGTTTAAACACACCCTTAGATAGACAACAAGCGTGGATCCCGTCGAGTACGATGGACGTGAGGGGTCCTAATAACTTCCCCTTGCGTAACCGACTCCCGAATCCAGGACTGGGTTGCGATGACCTCGTCTTTTCCCGTTTTCGTCAGGTTTTTCCGATCGTTTTCTTTCCCTCTCTTTGGGATAAATAACGAAAGGTGGCGACTCTTCTGTTTTTTCCGGGTTTTTTTCGCAGTTGCAACACTTACTTTAAAAGCAGTCTCTTGAATATGTTCAGCCTTCACACGAATCTGATGATACCCAGATTTCAAATCCATCTTACCAAACACACTTGCAACAACCAACTGAACCATCAAATCATCAGTCCTTGGAAGTGAACACTTATCTTGATAGTCACCTTGTTCACTTGTCTATAATCCACACAAAGCCTTACAGAACCTTCTTCCTTCATAATCAACAAAACTGGTGCACCCTACGGTGACACACCCGAACGAAAGAATCTCTTCTCAAAACAATTCTTCCAATTGACTCTTCAACTCTTTCAATCCCAATGTATACACACAACATGGAACCATCAATACCGGACTAGTTCCAGAAACTAATTCGATTGCAACTCCACCTCACATTCTGGCAGTAAATCACTTATCTCATCAGGAAAAACCTTCGGACAATAACAATTAATTGGCAAACCACCAACTTCCCCATTTTCATCAACACTCACAGTTTCCATCAAAATAAACATCTCGGCATCATCCTACACCGACTCACCAAAACAAGTTGTAAGCACTTAGCTTAACTCAAAGCAATTCACTGCCCATGCCAACTAAGCTTGCAAGACACGTCTATCCCATCCAACATGACTCTGTCCACTATCAACAAGAGATTAAGGGTGATCAGTCCCTTAAGTTGTCAATAGACAGCCGAAAATCATGATGGAGTATAAACCATCTTTACCAAACTATAAGAGCATTCATCGACACACTGAGCCACCACTCCACACTTGCAGCATCCTGGAGAAGCGAAAGCTTCTCCCCCACTTGATTCATTCCCACTTCTGCAGACAAAGGTTAGAACAAACGTATACCAACAATGTTTTCACACACATGTCGCATACAAGGGAACAAACAACATTAGACAACTTGGGCGGACGGACCGATCTGCTCTGATACCACTAATGTAACACCCTTTTCTACCCCACGATTATTAAGGCAAAATAACACGTATTTCAAAGTAAATAAATAAATATCAATAAAAGCCACCAAAAGAGCGTACATTTATCAATGTCATAAAAATCGGTCAAATACTCCGTAACTACGGGTTTTCCCCAAAAAAAATCAGACAATATAAAACAGCGGAACTCAAAGCAGAAATTAAGGTTTTTCCTCATAAGGGAAAGTTAGCAAAATAACTAAACGGTATAAAGTTTAACTCAAAGAACCCAACTCGATGTTACATATCAGAGCAAGACCCTCTAAGTTAATCATAAAGGATAACGACTCTAAAACTTCAAAAGTAACTCCTCGACGACATCCGTATCTAAACTTGGTCATCTGCATGTTACCCACGTGGAGGTAACATTCAAACAGAGAGGGTGAGTAAAACAGTTCATAATAACCAATGTATACAAATCAACGTATAACAGCGTCATATTCATATTGAACACATTCATATCCTTCATTTGGCCTCGAAGGCCACAACATCATAATTTATACAAAAAGGCTCATAATTGCAAATGCAACATAGAATCAATGCATGTGCTACCAATCATCACAGCGCGATGGACACTGGGTCATCAACCCTTCATAGATCCCCATCAATAGGATCGATTCTTCTAGAGAATTGGAGCACATCAAAACACTTCACATCCATACAATGGGATTGAAGCCAAAGTAATAGAGGTAATGAACCGAAGTTCGGATGCACATGAATGCATGATGCACACGTCACAAATCATCCTCATAATAACATCATAGGTGCATCATCATTCATCATATTCATCATCATCAAACGTCATAGCTCATCATCATAATTATCATCATACATCACGTTGTCATAGCACATCATAATAATCATCATCACACATTATATCATCATATAATTCATCATAATAATCATCCTCACACATCATGTCATCATAGCACATCATGTCATCATAGCACATCATAATAATCATCATCACACATCATATCATCACCCAATTCATCATAATAATCATCATCACACATCATGTCATCATATAATCATGTACAAATCACATAGAGCTCATAGTCATACTCATTTTAACCCATCATGTTATCACATATTAATTCATAATATTATCTCATATTAATTCATCAAATTATACTCGCAGTAATCCTCACACTATCACCTATTAATCACATAAACTTCCCAGTCCTACTCATGTTAACTCATCACAGGAATCACAGAATCAAACATCACGGCATCGCTGCACACGATCAACATTCGCAAAACTCTGCTGCGTTCGCTGGCATGTTCGTTAGGCGAGTCTGGGGCGAATTTCTTCGCTAGGTGAAAGACTTTTTTCTATGCAAGTCTAGAAACACCTTGTTCGCTAGGCGAACTATGCGACGACAGCAAATTCTGCTACACACCAGAACACGATTCCACCCAGAAAGCTCTATGATTCACTTACCCAATGCCCCCAAAACATCCCTAAATCATCCCTAAGGTCCAACAGCGATAAAGGCACAAAACCTACGGAGATAAAGGCACAAAACCTACGGAGATAAAGGCACAAAACCTACGGAGATAAAGGCACAAAACCTACGTTTCATTAGGCCAATCCCGTAACCTATTCATGTCTTAAATCACAATTTCCCTACAATTGCCCCGAAGGCATCATAATTTCTCATATCAGATATTCCTATCCCTTATGGTCAAACATATAACAATCCAAGGTTTTTGCCACAAAGGCCTAAGGTTTCCTTATCCTCATGTCAAATATTCAGTGATACTTACCATTAACCAAACCCTCAGGGTTTCACCATCAATTTCCCTATTTCCCACAATCAACCCAAAATCCCTTAAATCTTAAATCAACCATAAACACACCGTAAGGCATACATGGAAAATCATGAAAAGCTATACTCCCCATACCTTAGCCGATTCAAAGCTTTCACGATTATCTCCAGGAATCTTCTGGCTCCAATCTTTCCTCAGAGCTCTGGCCACCAAAACTTTTCACGGTTAAAAAATGAATCAAAATTCCTTTCAGAATTCTATTTTGTCAAACCTAGTCTTGGGCCTCACAATTTGGGCTTTTCCCATAATATCCTCACTAACTCCTTTTAATGCCCAATTTACCCTTATTCCTCTTATATATATTTTAATTCATAATAATATTAATAAATCCATATTTCATACTATTATTCCAAAAAAATACTCCAAATATGCATAATTCTTCAATAATTCCCAATACCACCGAAAACACCGAGAACACCAAAATACGAATATTCTCAATTAAATAAATTAATTAAAATATTCCTATTAAATTTGGGGTGTTACAATAGACACTCGGATTACAATCCATGCAGGATAACAAGTAGGCTAATCCCTTTTAACCTCAACCTTAGGTCCATCTTCTGCATGCTAACATTTGGATAGAATCTCCTTTCATATCCCGACTTTAGGACTACATTGCATGACAATGTTACGGTCGAGTTTCCCCTTAGACCTTTCGTGCGTCTCTCTTCTCATCTAAAAACACATTATAACTCATCTAATAAATATGATGAACGTTTTACACTATGAGCCTTAAGCACGTGGGAAATGATGAGTGTGGGGTTTATCCTCACTTGTCTAGAGTGTTTAGCATATGTCCTTAGGGCGATATGCGACGCATTCGCTCCTATGTCATAGTCTTTAGTGAACATGAATCACAAAGCAAACTAATTCACTTCACTAAAACTCACAAACTAAATCAAACCTTTTATCCTTTGGGATTTGTGTTTCAAACTCATTTTCAGAAAAGAGTACATTAGTTTTCCGTTCACCGCAAATACACATCGACCCTAACTGCTGGATTGGGAGTTTAACGTCACTCATAAAAAACGCTTAACCAATCTATGGTTTCGTTACCCGAACTACGTTTGCTCCGATTTCTCATACTAGGTGAGGATATGTAGGCACAAGACGACGATGTCTTGGCGAGCAACCATTCCCCCATCACCCGTAGTTTTCCGAACTACGTTGACCCTGACTTTCCCATTGCACGAGGGAATACGTAGGCATAGGGCGACGATGTCCTATTGAGTCTCTTTCTTTTTCTATTTTGTTCTCATTTCCGTTTGTAAATAGCTTATAGATAAACACACCCTTTGATTAGACAACAAGCATGGATCCTATTGATTAAAACAAACGTGAGGGGTGCTAATACCTTCACCTTGCCTAACCGACTCTCGAAACCAAGATTTGGTTGCGATGACGGATCCCCTTTAGCACACCCTTGGAATTTAGATTTTATAAGAACCTTTAGGATTAGGTTTTGCCCCTAGTTTTTGTACCATAGATTCTTACCCCAAGTAGGATAATATAGGATTTTCCTTAGGATTTTTAGAATTGATTTTCTATTATTCCCCCATTTTGCAAGTTGCTTATGGCTTAGGTGACCCTAACTAGGATAACTTCATAGATTAGTCTTTTAAGTGACCATTAGATGATTCTAAGTTTCATATCCTTTCTTGCTAGAATAGAACTTAGGTAGATACCTCATTAGAACCTTGTTGAAGCGTTGATAGAGCTTTTGAATCCCCCTAGTTTAGGTGATCCTTGTAGCTAGTCATTAGGGTTTCTTAGAAGTTGCTGTGGTGCCTTCTTTCCCCCTATGTGGTTTATTCCCTGGGCTTTGCCCTGCCCTCTTTCTCCAAGTCTTGAAGAGGAGCCCTCCTGGGAAAGCCTAATCCTTCCTTTGGTTGGATTCTATGCATTCCTCAAGAGGTTGAGCCTTGAATTGACATTCATCAGTATAGTACATTCCTTTGGTCTGCACTATCTCTGTCCTTCAAGTCTTGATGTGGAGCCCTCCTGGGAGAGCCTAATCCTTCCTTTGGTTGGATTCTGTGCTTTCTTCAGGAGGTTGAGCCTTGGATTGGCATTCTTGGCATGGTATATTCCCTTGGTTTATATACTGTCATCAATCTCAAATTCCTTTTCTTAGGATCCCTCTTGGGAGAGCCTAATCCTTCCCTTGGTTGGATTATGTGCATTCCTCAATAGGTTGAACCTGAGATGGACATTCTGTGTTGATACACTTTAACCAAATACCTTAGATTGATATCTAGGATTAATACCCAGTCTTTTATATCCTATTGACATAGGATCCCTCTTGGGAGAGCCTAATCCTTCCCTTGGTTGGATTCTATGCATTCCTCAAGAGGTTGAGCCCATGATGGACTTTGGTGTTGATACACCTTCAACCTGGTGTAGCCTAGGATGACTTCCCTGTTGCTCATTTTGGTTTCATTTCTCTTCCTTGTTTGAAATTGCTTGATGCATTAGAATAGGTTCATATGTAGAATATTTTAGTCTAGGAGCATGACTGCATTAAGAGGTTGAGTGGGTCTCCCTCTGCTTGTTTGCATTAAGGGTTGAGGTGATCCTCCCCTTGCTTGTGTGTTGTTTTTCTTTTCGTATCTGTGTGTTTGCATTGAAAGGTTGAGCTGAGCTCCCTTTGCTTGTCTGTTTTGATTGTTTTCTTTGCTTGATTGCTTAGAGGTTAAGTGAGTCTCCTTTTGCTTGTATTGCTGCATTGCATGTGCATCTTTACTGTTTTCTTCTGTTTATCTGTTTTACTGATGTTTAGCTGATGCTTTATCTGTTGTCTGTTTCCCATTGACATGATCCCCTAGGAGTCTCACTTCTTTTGATAAGGAAGTGATGATATAACTTTAGGTTGAAACCTATGCATGATAATGTCTAGGAGTTCCCTGTTTCAAAACTCAACCATAGGAAGAATCCTTGGCATGATAACATTAGGGTTTGACAGTTTCCCCGTAGAGTTCTTTCTCTTCTCTCTCTAAAACAATAGTAAATAACGTAATAAAGGCAAGTTGGTACAAGTGCGTTACGAGCCTTAAGCCACTTGTGAAATGATAATTGATCAGTCTCCTCTCAATCGTCTAGAGTGTTTAGTATATGTCCTTTGGACGATATGCGACGCATTCGTTCCCAAGTCATAGTCTCTAGTGTTGTACTAACTACAAACAACCATAAAAAGCACTTCTTCTGTAAAAGACGAAAACAATCTTCAAACCTCTTTTTGCCCCATGGGCCCTTAACTCAAGGAAAACGTTTTCAGAAAAAGAGTGTCGTTAACACTCAGTTCTATCGTAAATGGTAACGCACGAGTCTCTGACGAGCGAGCTGCATACACCAAACTGCTGGAACTATTTGTTAACCCTACTCCGAAAAACAGATGAATTTGAAAACCCGTAAGCCGTATTATCCCGAACTACGTAAGCTCTGATCTCTCATATCTGTTGAGAGTACGTAGGCACAATACTAACGTATTGGCGAGCCACTTTCCCCCATCTGTTACCCATAGTTAGCCGAACTACGTTGACTCTGATTTCTCGTTCTTTGACGAGAATACGTAGGCACGAAGCGCGATGTTTTGCCGAGTCATTTTTTCTTTTCTTTTCAGACCAGCCTTGATAGGTAGATAGATAAAACCAACCCGTCAGATAAACACAACAAGCGTGGATCCCGTTCAGTACAACGAACGTGAGGGATGCTAATACCTTCCCCTTACGTAACCGACTCCCGAACCCAGACATGGTTGCGATGACCTTGTCTTATACCTTTTCGTTAGGTTTTTCCGATTGTTTCCTTTCCCTTTCTGTGGGATAAATAACGAAAGGTGGCGACTCTTCTATTTTGCCGACACCTTATTTTCGCGGTAGCGACATACTTCAACTATAGAAAGTTGTTGAATGCTTGCTTATATAGACAAAGAAGTCCAAGACGTTGCAAGCTTGAAGACCGTGTGCTGCAAAGTAGCTGTAGCCTTTTGTCTTCACATCACTTGACCTTTCCTAGAAGTAGAACGTTCAGAGAAATTCTTTTTGCCTGAGTTCATGTGTCTAGCATAAAAGAGGAAAGAGTCGTTTGGCATAACCAACGGATATAACTTTGAATAATCTTCTTCAACAAGTTTCTATTTCACAGCAATCAACATCAGAGCCTTGAGTGATCAGAGTCTTTGATGTCATCATTTTGCTTTATCAGAGTGTTGCAGCAAGTGTGCTTCAGCGTGAAATTAATCAGAGCAGAGTTTGGAGATCAGATCCTCAGTACTTGCAGCAAACAGTACTATCAGAGTCGTCTGAAAAACAATGCCTGAAACTCTTCATACAAAGTCTTCAGTCTATGCTTCAGATGCTTTTGTAGCTTCTACATCAGAGACTTCTGTAGGTAGCGCTTAGAGTCTTCTGTAGGCAGCGCTCAGAGTCTTCTAACGAGATGCTTCTGACGCTCAGAGCCTTGCGTAGTTCAACGTTCAGATCTATTTTTGCTTTTAGAAAAATATTAATTGTAATATCTGCAGCAAAAATACTTGAACAAATTTAGAGTATATAATTTCTTAAGACAAAATTCCATTAGTGTTATCATCAAAACATAGAGATATAACTAAGAACCAATTTGTGTTCTAAAAATCTGCACGTTACCCACGTGGAGGTAACATTGAAACAGGCAGAGTGAGTAAAACAGTTCATAATAATCAATGTATACAAATCAACTTATAACGGCGTCATATTCATATTCAACACATTCATATCCTTCATTTGGCCTCGAAGGCCACAACATCATAATTTATACAAAAAGGCTCTTAAATGCAAATCCAACATAGACTCAATGCATGTGGTACTAATCATCACAGCGCGATGGACACTAGGCCATCCACCCTCCATAGATCCCCATCAATAGGATCGATTCCGCTAGAGAACCGGAGCATATAAAAACACTTCACATCCACACAATGGGATTGAAGCCAAAGTAATCGAGGTCCTGAACCGAAGTCCGGATGCACATGAATGCATGATGCACACGTCACAAATCATCTTTATAATAACATCATAGGTGCATCATCATTCATCATATTCATCATCGTCAAATGCCATAGCTCATCATCATAATCATCATCATACATCACGTCGTCATAGCACATCATAATAATCATTATCACACATCATATCATCATATAGTTCATCATAATAATCATCCTCACACATCATGTCATCATATAATTCCATCATGATAATCATCATCACAGTTCATGTCATCATAGCGCATCATAATAATCATCATCACACATCATATCATCACATAATTCATCATAATAATCATCATCACACATCATGTCATCATATAATCATGTACAAATCACATAGAGCTCATAGTCATACTCATTTTAACCCATCATGTTATCACATATTAATTCATAATATTATCTCATATTAATTCATCAAATTATACTCGCGGTAATCCTCACACTATCACCTATTAATCACATAAACTTCCCAGTCGTACTCATGTTAACTCATCACAGGAATCACAGAATCAAACTTAACGGCATCGCTGCACACAATCAACATTCGCAAAACTCTGTTGCGTTCGCTGGCATGTTCGTTAGGCGAGTCTGAGGCGAGTTTCTTCGCTAGGCGAAGGACTCTTTGTAACGCCCATTTAATTATTTGAGTTTTTCCGGTGTTATTTTTACTTATCGGCGTGTTGTGTGTGGAAGTATTGAGAAATAAGGAACGTAATATTAATATCATATAATTGATAATGATAATAATTGATAATTAATATTAATATTGATATTGGTATTATTATTCTTATTATTATTATTATTATTATTATTATTATTATTATTATTATTATTATTATTATTATTATTATTATTATTATTAATGTTATGAAGTTTATGTTAATTCTGGATTAAAAGAAAATGAGGATTTTATTAATTGGGATTATTTGGAATAAAAGAAATTGGGATGACGGGCATTGTGGGGAATATTGAAAAGGGGTATTAAGGGCTGTTTGGGAAAGAGGAAAATGACACGATCAAAATTGGAGAAGGAAAGAAGAAGAGGAACACGGTGAAGTGAAGAGATAGAGTGATGAGGAGATTCAAGGAGGAAGAAAGGGGGAGCTAGGATCATCGATTCTTCAAGAGTTTCTTCATCTGATCAAGTTATCGAGGTAAGGGGGAGAAAATAGATGGGAAGTTGGTAATGCATGAATAAGGGTAGTTGGGGATTCCTTAACCCCATAGGTTTTGATGATGATGAATTGCATGATGATGATTGTATGTGGTTGATTAAGTTTCTGATTTTTGTTGTTCATGGTGGAATCATTGCATGTAATGTTTTATGATTGTTTGGGTGAATTGGATATTTCGGAGTGGATTAAGGTTTTAAGTCGAAAGTGGATTAATCGGCAGAAGTTGATGTATTATGAGATGATTTAAGAATTAGTTGGGTAGAACTTATGTAGAATGCTAAGTTAAAGTTGTTGGTACTGATCTAGAGAGAATTTGTTGAGTTTTGAGCTGCTATTGAGATTCTGCACAATGGGGTTTTTCTGAAATCACAGACACTCGCTAGCAGGTTTGCTAGGCGAGTGAGTAGTGAGTATTCACTCGGTTCTCGCTAGGCGAGCTAGGTCGCGATCCATTCTAGTGGCCATTTTTCTATACTCCCTAACAGGTTTGCTAGGCGAGTGGTGTAGCGAAGGATTCGTGAGGCGAAGTCCTAGAGAGGTGGTAGCGAACACTTCCAGTAGCTCAGAAGTGTGATTCGCGAGCAGGTTCGCTAGGCGAACGTGTAGCTAGAGTTTGCTAGGAGCTCGCGTAGCGAGCAAGGTAGCGAATGTAGCAGGATTTTGTTTTATTTGAGTTAAGTTCATCTGATGTTCATGATTGTGATCTGTTTGATGTACAGAGATAGTGCAAGGATGTTGGGTGTATGTTGAGTGTTACAGGGCTGTTTTGCCGATGTCTAATGTGATTAATTCGATTGATTGATTGTGTGATATATACATATATATGCGATGTATGATGATGGGTCAGTAGGATCGTGTGCCCCTTGTTTGCTTGATGGTTGTGTGTTGTCCGATGATGGATTAGTAGGATCGTGTACACCTAGTGTGCTTGATGTTGGTGTATGCATAGCATGATGCATGATGGTATCAGTAGGATCGTGTTGCTCCCTTGAGGAGGGTTGATGGCCAAGTGTCCATCGACGATTGCGGAGTTGAATCGTTGCTCGGATGGAGTGTATGAAATTCACCCGTAATCGTGGTAGGGATAGATCGTTGCTAGGATGGAGTGTATGTGATCTATCGTGAGATTGATTATTGTGCTCAGATGGAGCGTGGTAGGGATAGATCGTTGCTCGAATGGAGTGTATGCGATCTATCCTAAGATTTGATTATATGGGCTCAGGAGGAGCGTGGTAGGGATAGATCGTTGCTCGGATGGAGTGTATGTGACCTATCTTGAGTTTAAGTCGATACCGCATGCATGTGTTAAGTTGCATTTGTGCATTATTGTATGTTGTGATTGATGATTGGACAGTAGGTCGTGTATGATGATTTGTGGGGTGATGATTTATTTATTTAGCGCTTTTATTTCATGTAAATATTTACCGTTATATTTCGATCATGTTTTCTCACCCCTTTGCTTTTGTTGTGGTCTGTGCTTCTTCGGAAGTACAGATAATCCAGGTGTTTAGCTAGTTGGTTAGCGGTGTGTTGATCGATTCTAGGATGCTCTAATACCTATCATGGGGCTTTGGGGAGTTTATTGTCTATCTAATGATTTTGTTTATACTCTGTGTCGTATCATGTTTTGATGATGGATTCTATTGATGATGTTTTGTATATTTTGGGCTGATGACCTAACTTGATGTATGAGATGATGTGTGTGTGTATATATATATATATATATATATATATATATATATATATATATATATATATATATATATATATATATATATATATATATATATATATATATATATATATATATATATATATATATATATATATATATATATATATATATAACTAAACAAATTTATTTTCCGCTGCTTATTTTGAAAATCTTTTAATGGAATGTTTTGTGGAAATTTTGTGAAAAGTAATATCTCACTTTTGGAAGAGAAACTCTGATATTTTTAATTGATTTATTCGCATTTTATTTAACTTGGGAAGCGGGGTGTTACAATTTGGTATCAGAGCAGGTCGGTCCGCCCGACCAAGTTGTCTAATGTTGTTTGTTCCCTTGTATGCGACATGTGTGTGAAAACGTTGTCGGTACATGTTTGTTGTCTAACCTTTGTCTGCAGAAGTGGGAATGATTCAAGTGGGGGAGAAGCTTGTGCTTCTCCCGGGTGCTGCAAGTGTGGAGTAGTAGCTCGATGTATGGTTTAATGCTCTTATAGTTTGGTAAAGATGGTTCATACCCCCATTATGATTTTCGGCTGTCTATTGACAAATTGAGGAATTGATCACCCTTAATCTCTTGTTGATAGCAGTTGGAATTGTGTTGGATGGAATGAACGTGTCCTTCAAGCTTAGACGGCGTGAGTAGTGAATGGTCTGGAGTTCAGATAGGTGCTTAAGAATTGTTCTAACGAGTCGGCTCAGGACAACATTAAGGTGTTTGAATTTGGATGGGAATTTTGAGTATTGATTAAAGTGGGGAGGTTGGCGAATTGCCGATTATTTGTGGTTGCCTAGAGGCTATACTGATAAGACAATGATATACAACCAGGACATGAAGTGGATTTGTGATCAACTTAGTTGCAGAAGCTAGTCCGAGAATGAAAGCTCCATATTATATGTCTGTTGGATGGTCGAGGAATTAAACTGATTAAGTAGTGTTGGGACTTGTGCCTGGTGTGTGCCAAGGCAACAAAGTGTGAGGCCGAGCATGTAAAGGATGGATAGTGACTCCTGGTGGATGTTAAAGAAAGTAAGATGTTGAATGCAAGATTGGTATAATTAGGCCTTTAAATATTTTAAGAGTTAAAGATATGTTGAATGGCCTTCTAAGTGTGAAATTGTTGTCGTACGTTGAATTCCGAGATCGCAGCTTTTTACGGAATCAAAATCGGACACTCGGAAGTCAGGTAACGGTCGAAAATAGGATTTCGAACAATCATGTTCGCCAGGTCCTTCGCCTAGAGAGCATGCTAGCTAACGGCTCCACGCTTGCTGCTGTGTTTGCCTAGCGAAGGGGTCCTAGGCAGAAGAATGTAGTTTTGGTATTTTTGTCGTAATAGGAGAACCGTAACTCGGAATGACGCACGGTTCGAAGCGTTGGGAAGCTATTTCAGTGTTTTATATGATGGTGAAGTAGTGGCATGGAATTAAGTCATTTAGTGATGGAATATGTTTGGGATGTTGTGGTAAGTGCGGAATATGCGGTTTGTGTTTCCGCCATAACTCCCAAATTGAATGTCCGTTTGGCATGGGATTTTCCATACTTATTTGAGCGAGGCAACGATTGTGCTAACGAATGATATTCTGATATAATTGAAGAGTATAGAGGATTATGTTGAGCATCGAGAACTTGAGTTATCGGTGTTGGGGAATAAGCAGTGATATGCCTCTGTGAAGAGAGTTCAAAGAGTTCGTGTGTTGGTTTTTGCCGTATCCGATGGAACTATTTGTTGTGTTTGGTGATGCTTTGTTGGTATGATTGGGAAGGTATGTTAAATGTAACGTCAGCGAGTGTTAGTTATGCTTTGAGGCAACTTAAAGTACATAAGAGGAATTATCGGACAAGTGGTTTAGAGTTGGTTGCTGCTGTCGTATGTTGTGCCGGAGTTTGAAGGCCTTAATTGTTTAGTGAATATATGAGATGCTTGGTGAACTTAAGAGCTTCAGGTATTAGTTTGATTTGAAAGACTTGGATATGAGACAAAGGAAATAATTAGGACTTCTGGAGGAGTATGGGTTTGGATTGAATTTCCATTCGGGCGAGACAACGTGGTAGCTGATGTATTTTGGAGAATTTTTGGGTATATACTGATGATGATGGTAAAGGAGTTAGCACTGATTGAGAAGATTCGAGATATGACTTTGGGCCATGAAGGGACTTCTTATGGAATTAAGCTTCGTATGTTGAGGCTGACTATGAGTAATCTTGATGAGAGTCGAGGAGTTGGAATTCTAATTTGAGTTAGTAGGCTGATTGAATTTAATGAATTAAGTCGAAGGGTTGATTTTTGAATTGATGGAAATGGTGCCATGAGATGTTGTGTTAGAGATGTGCTCCAGTATTGTGAGTTGGATAAGAGTACCCTGAGAGAAGGATATTAAGGTGGGTTGAATACCCATCCAGGTGCTATGAAGATGTGACCGAATGTGGGATGTTGTTTTGGTGGCCATAAGTGGAGGGAGAGAGAGTTGAGATTGTGTATGCTAATTAGACTTGTGGGAAGTCGAAGTTGGAACAACGGGAACTGTTGGGCCTGATGCAATTGTTGAATATTTCCGAGTGGAGTAGAACAGTGGTTCCATGGAATTATATGTCAGGTTTTCTAGAGAATTTAAAAAGGGGATATGATTTGGTTTGAGTAGTTGAGGATGGATGGAAAAGATTAATTCATTTTTACCAATGGAGATGAATCATTCTATGCTGGAGGTAGCTAAGATGTATAGTGAGGAAGTTGTGATGTAGTGTGAAGTGCCGTCGAATATTGTATCAGATGGGAAATCTGAGGTTGCGATGAAATTTTGTGAGAGTGGCAGAAACTTTGAGTGCCATATTATAGTTGAACTCTGTTTAGCATTCGTGGACGGATGGACAGATAGAGAGCTATCCCATATGTAGAGGATTTGGTGAGAGCTTGTGTGTTGGATTAGGATAGATCGAGGGGCAGTTAATTGTCGTTGATTGAGTTACCTACAATAACCGCTATCATTCTAGTATCGGAATGACATCATATGAGGTTTTGTATGGTAGTAGAAGGTGTGGGACTCCTTTGTGCTTATGCGTGTCCGGCGAGAGTGTTGTACTCGGACCGTAAATTGTGCAAGAGGCGACTGAAAAGATCAAAAGGATCCAAGAAAAGAGGCATGTTGAGAGTTATGATGGTAACTAGAATTGGTCGAGCTTTGAAGTCTCGGAAGCACATTATGCTTTGTTTATCCGAATCAGAGTGGCGCAGCGGAAGCATGAGGAAATTAGCATGTTAGACCGTTTTGCCGTTGTCGTTTGTGAAAGCTGCAGGGCATGTTCATGTGTCTAAGCCGAGGAGGTACTTTGATTGAATTGGATGGTGTGAAAGTGAGAGATCAAATTGATTGTTGAGGCACTTCTAGTGTGACTTGTTGAACGAGGACTGACTCCGAGGGAAGGAGATACCTTTGGTGAGAGTGGCTTGGGGAGGTGTTGTAGGAGGCAGTGTGACCTGGGAATTGGAAAGCAGGATGCGGGATGCGTATCCAAAATTGTTTCCATCAGGTATTTTCGAGGACGAAAATAATTAAAGTGGGGGAGAGTTGTAACGCCCATTTTAATTATTTGAGTTTTTCCGGTGTTATTTTCACTTATTGGCGTGCTTTGTGTGGAAGTGTTGAGAAATAAGGAACGTAATATTAATATCATATAATTGATAATGATAATAATTGATAATTAATATTAATATTGATATTATTATCATTATTATTAATAATATTATTATTAATATTAATGTTATGAAGTTTATATTAATATTGGATTAAAAGGAAAATGAGGATTTTATTAATTGGGATTATTTGGAATAAAAGGAATTGGGATGAGGGGCATTGTGGGGAATATTGAAAAGGGGTATTAAGGGCTGTTTTAGAAAGAGGGAAATGACACGATCAAAATTGGAGAAGGAAAGAAGAAGAGGAACACGGTGAAGTGAAGAGAAAGAGTGATGAGGAGATTCAAGGAGGAAGAAAGGGGGAGCTAGGATCATCGATTCTTCAAGAGTTTCTTCATCTGATCAAGTTATCGAGGTAACGGGGGAGAAAATAGATGGGAAATTGGTAATGCATGAATAAGGGTAGCTGGGGAGTCCTTAACCCCATAGGTTTTGATGATGATGAATTGCATGATGATGATTGTATGTGGTTGATTAAGTTTCTGAATTTTGTTGTTCATGGTGGAATCATTGCATGTAATGTTTGATGATTGTTTGGGTGAATTGAATATTTCGGAGTAGATTAAGCTTTTAAGCCGAAAGTGGATTAATCGGCAGAAGTTAATGTTTTATGGGATGATTTTAGAATTAGTTCGGTAGAATTTATGTAGAATGCTAAGTTGAAGTTGGTTGTACTGATCTAGAGAGAATTTATTGAGTTTTGATCTGCTATTGAGATTCTGCACAATGGGGTTTTTCTGAAATCGCAGACACTCGCTAGCAGGTTCGCTAGGCGAGTGAGTAGCGAGTATTCGCTAGGTTCTCGCTAGGCGAGCTAGGTCGCAATCCATTCGAGTGGCCATTTTTCTGTACTCGCTAGCAGGTTCGCTAGGCGAGTGGTGTAGCGAAGGATTCGCGAGGCGAAGTCCCAGCGAGGTGGTAGCGAACACTTCCAGTAGCTCAAAAGTGTGATTCGCGAGTAGGTTTGCAAGGAGAACGTGTAGCTAGCGTTCGCTAGGAGCTCGCGTAGCGAGCAAGGTAGCGAATGTAGCAGGATTTTGTTTTATTTGAGTTATGTTCATCTGATGTTGATGATTGTGATCTGTTTGATGTACAGAGATAGTGCAAGGATGTTGGGTGTATGTTGAGTGTTACAGGGCTGTTTTTCCGATGTCTAATATGATTAATTCGATTGATTGATTGTGTGATATATACATATATATGCGATGTATGATGATGGATCAGTAGGATCGTGTGCACCTTGTTTGCTTGATGCTTGTGTGTTGTATGATGATGGATCAGTAGGATCGTGTGCACCTAGCGTGCTTGATGTTGGTGTATGCATAGCATGATGCATGATGGGATCAGTAGGATCGTGTTACTCCCTTGAGGAGGGTTGATGGCCAAGTGTCCATCGGCGATTAGGGAGTTGAATCGTTACTCGAATGGAGTGTATGCGATTCACCCGTAATCATGGTAGGGATAGATCGTTGCTAGGATGGAGTGTATGTGATCTATCCTGAGATTGATTATTGTGCTCAAATGGAGCGTGGTAGGGATAGATCGTTGCTCGGATGGAGTGTATGCGATCTATCCTGAGATTTGATTATATGGGCTCAGGAGGAGCGTGGTAGGGATAGATCGTTGCTCGGATGGAGTGTATGTGACCTATCTTGAGATTTGATTATATGGGCTCAGGAGGAGCATGGTAGGGATAGATCGTTGCTCAGATGGAGTGTATGTGACCTATCCTGAGTTTAAGTCGGTACCGCATGCATGTGTCGAGTTGCATTTATGCATTATTGTATGTTGTGATTGATGATTGGATAGTAGGTCGTGTATGATGATTTGTGGGGTAATGATGTATTTATTTACCTCTTTTATTTCATGTATATATTTACCGTTATATTTCGATCATGTTTTCTCACCCCTTTGCTGTTGTTGTGGTCTGTGCTTCTTCGGAAGTACAGATAATCCAGGTGTTTAGCTAGTTGGTTAGTGGTGTGTTGATCGAGTCTAGGATGCTCTAATACATAACATGGGGCTTTGGGGAGTTTATTGCCTATCTGATGATTTTGTTTATACTCCGTGTCATATCATGTTTTGATGATGGATTCTGTAGCAGCCCAAATTTCATTAATTAATTAATTATGTTAATTAATTGATTTATTGGAATTAATCTTAATGATTTGGATTAATTGGATTTATTTTGTAGATAATTGAAGAGAGAAATGGGAAGGAAAGAAAATAATAGAAGTATATAAGGGATAAGTGGAAAGAATTGGATAGAAAGAAAATAGAAGAGAAAGAATAGAGAAAGAGGAGAAAAGAGAAGAGAAGAGGGAAACTTGGAGAAATCATCAAAGAATCAACTTCAAGCTCAGATTAATCAAGGTAAGGGTGAGAAACATTATTATCTAGTCAATGTATGTGGTTATGTATGATGGGGTTGGGTTTGTTGTGAGTTTCCATCATTTTCCCATTTAGGGAAAAAGTGATTTAATCGGTAGAATCGTAGTTTAATCGGTTAGAAACTGAAAATAATGCCGTAGAATAGTCGGGTGATGTGGGATTAAGATTACTGGAACTGGTTCGGTGAGAATCGGTAGATTTTTGGAGGGTAGAAGTTTTGGGACAGAATGAGGGTTCTGATATCGCTGGTTCGCTGGCTCTCGCTAGGCGTGTGAAGGCGAATCTTCGCCGGGCGAAGCCCAGCTGTTGCACCCCAAATTTTGACCCCTTATATCCTCTTCATATCATATGCATTTATTTATCTAACATTAACAAGTTTCAGAGTGTATTTTGTCAAGACACAGATGGAACGGGGCTCCGTACTGATAAAATTGAAGGATTCGAGGATTGGGTAACCATCGCTTTGGGATGAATCATTCATGAAATAAGATCAAGAGTATCATATTGGACCATGTGTGAGTTCAATTTGCAGTGATCACCCCCAGATGGAGTACAGCGCAGTTCAGGGTACTCGATTAGGGTTTTCGAGCAGGAAAAGTCAACCGTAGTTTGACTTTGGATTAAAAGGAAGGTTCAATGATGCAACTTTGGTCCAACAAGTTTACAAGACTTAGTGAAGTCCCCTCAAAGGGTTTCAAAGTCTTGGAAGCTCCGAAACATGAACAGACAGTTCGGTAATCGCCGATCGATCGTTCGGTTGACCGGAAAGTCAACCCCCTCAAGTTTTAGGAATTGAACTTCAAGTGGTGAAGCAAAGTTGTTCCTTATGTCATAGGGGACCTACATATCAATTTTCATGATCATCGGATCAAAGACGTGAGAGTAATTGGAAAAACGGGAAATTAGGGTTTCGAAAGGGGCTAAACCCTAACTCCCTAACCGCGCACCCGATTGAAGTGGTTCAAAGCTCGTCGGAAAGCTCTTAATAAGTCCTACAAAAGTCCTATACTAGGTCACACTCAGAAAATGCATGGAATTGAAGTTATCATCAAAATCGATTCTTAGTACAAAACACTTAGTGAAATTTTGAAAATCTGGCAGCACTAAAACTTGTTTTTTGCTGACTTTGAAGGACTTTTCAACCAAGATTCACATAGATTTGGAACTTTTGGCAAACATGAATGTTGTAGAGCTACATAAGGGCTTTCCAAAATGTACAAGAACTCCCCAAGAGGAGTTAGGAGCTGAGAGTTATGAAGTGAGAAAGTTGGGCCTGTGCACTAATTTGTTAACTTGACAAAACCTAACATAAACTTGGTTTCCAACTATGCATTTCATCTCTAACCATGGATGGACATCTGATATGATGAGTTTAGAGATGGGAATAAGAAAATTCAGAAGGGCATACCAAGCAAGTACAAGATCTTAGACAAGATCCATTACTTTAATAGAAAAAGTACAAAGGTACCATAGGAGAGAGAAGGTTTGTGGCTGCAACAGGAGGGGGCTGTCCTTTCTACCTCTATAGTCACTTCTTATGGCTTAATAGTATCTGGTTTTAGAGGCCAATGACTCTTGAAAGCATGCACCATTTGCAGAAAAAAAGATCACACTTGGATTCATGAAGATTTCCCTTTCAAAACTCCCTCCAAAAAGCCAAAATACAAAGCTGCCCTCACCCTTGTCTCTCCTATAAATAGAGGCTTCCCCCTCACTTATTCTTCACACCAGAGCTGCTCATAAGATCAAAGCATCACAACTCTCCCTCTCATTCTCTCTTTACTTATAAGTGAAGAAAAGCACAAAAACACCAAACATGGTCATTTTTCAACTTTCACACCATTTTCATTTCTAATATTTCCGACACTCTCACAACCATCCACACATCTTCTAAATGGCATATAGAAGGTGTATGACTCATTAAAACATCAAGAACCACAAAAAATCAAAAAGTCAACCCTCATTCCACCAAACTTTGACCAAAGCTACAAAAATCACCATATCTCATTCTACTCATTTCCTTGGCATCCTAAGAGCTCTAACACCTTGCATATATTGTGTTTCAACTGTCCAAGCTGCTAAGAATCATCAACAGTACCTAGCTCTTCCATTGGCATCATAAGTGCATTCTACTCAAAATTTCAATTTCAAGGCAAGCAAGGCATTCAAAAGGGCATCTGGTTTTCTAGGAGTAATATAGCTTACTCAAGTGCATCATCACAGGTATGTAATCCCTAGGCTATTCCCCTTCAACACCATGACATAGAATTCATCCTTCTCATTATTGCCTATGCCTTGGTTTATGGTCATAATATTGTTGTGATGATGTGAATACTACTGCTTATGATCAATGTGCCTAAATGCAATATTCTTGACTCTTGATGTATGAATCCAACCTGTTAGGAGGCTAAATCATTATGGTAAGGGATTTCATTTTGGTTCATCAAAAAGAACAAAAACTGTCTGCATATAGGTAGCATTTTGATTGACTTTCTGTTTGGTGTGTACTACATGTTTTCTGTTAGCATTTTTTCTGGTATGTAAATGTTGCTACTTGGCACATCTTCACCTGAAACCAAAAGACTTCTGCCTTAAAACTGTTACTCTCAAATTGTTGGAATCTTGCCTTTATCATACTAAAAAAAAAAACTGCATATAATCCTGAAACTGCTTTGAACTAAAGGGAAGCATTCAGTTTTTGTTTTCTGTCACTTGGATTCCATATTAATGTAGCTCTTGATGAGGAAAGTGTAGATTGCTTCAAGTAATTTAACAGCAACTCCACATTTGAACTTTAAACCTGTTAGAAAACCAATAGTGCAGGAGTCTATTTTTGATAGCAGTGAGCTGGATACCGCATTCACAGCAGTGAACCATCTGCTAGGTTCCATATATTTGTGACTTTTATACTGATTGAATTCAGCTTGTTGATTCTTGGAGGTTTCATTGATTTTTTAGGTTGCCATTAATGTAGTGTGCATAAGAGGGACATTGCCATCCAGTTGCATATCATCAGCATACTATTTGAATCAAGGTTGTATTGTTTGGTCTCAAAGTTGCTGTCAAAACATACCAGCTGAACATCACTTTTTGCATAAGGCATTAAAACCTTGTTTTCAGCATCTAGACATATTTCTTCATGCATTTATGATGTGCCTATATGAATGTTTTTGATTGGTTTGTACATAAACTCTAATTTCACATTCTTGTCACAAAGGCAACAAAATCCATCAAAATGCATTAGTCATAGCAGTTGATAGTCTCACTCTGCATAAGAACCTTACAAACCTATTTTTCATCATTCTAGCTTGTATTTATGCGCATTCTAGGTGTGCTTGTATGTTTGCTTTACTGTTTTGTCCATAGCATCAAGTTTTCTCATATTCACACCAAATCCATTTGCAACTCTACTGCTGCATTTGTAAGCAGTCAGTTTTTCACCATCTCATAGAATACAACTTATGCAATGAATATGTGTATATTGGAGACAAATTTGAAACTGTATGAATTGAGTCCACATCCTCATCAGTCTGTGGCAGTTTAGGACTTGTGTTGGTGGTTCTTTTAATAGTGCTGTCATGAACAATACCATAACAGCTGGAATGTTTTTTTGCATAAAGCCCTAAAAATCCAATTTCATCATTTCCACATGTTTCAATACATATTTGAAGTATGCCTGCATGTTTGTTTTGGCTGGTTTGTACATCAAGACAGATTCACATATGTTCCACCAATGCATCAAAATTCAAAAATCACTCAAATACCATTTTTCCATAATAATTCCTTTTTGCATCAAAAGAGCATTTGAACATCTCATATATACCATTTGAAATGTGTTGGTGTGATTGCATTGGCCTCAAAGTAGCTCTTTCAAAATTTCATGTTTCAAAACCACTCTTCACACACACAATACCACTCAATTGCTATTTTGTACTCCAAGTTGATTTTCACTAAAACAACACCTCACACACCTCATATAGGTCATTTTTGAGATGTTGGAGAGATCACTTTGTACAAAACACCACTGTCATGAAAATCACTCTTCAAAATGCATTTTTCTTCAAAAATTGGCATATCACATACCTTTTACTGCAGCAGTTAGTTATGATGTGAAATACTTAATCTATCATTACATGTTTATCATTTCTAACATACTCCAACCATCATTTAAAGATGTAGACATCAGTTTGTAAGTTGCTGCATTTTTCAATTTGAATACATTTGAATTTTGGTCTTTGTGAAAGAAACTGTTGGGGATAGCTCACTATATGTGTTGTCAAGCATGTCATTAGATCTATAATGGTCCACATTGGCATATGGGGTCTATCTGTTGTCACAAACTCATCTTTCTTAATTAGTTTAGTTAAACTTTTGCTGCTAAATGCTTGATCATGTTTGTGTTTGGAAGGCATTTCCTTGTGCCTGCTGTTTTTTTCTTTAGAGGGTTTGTTAACCTATGTTCTTCACTATAACTTCATTAGGCCAGAATTCATGTGTGCTGAGCTTGTGAGCTGTTAGTTACATCTCTGCATTTGCTCATTTTGCTGCTAAAGCTATTGATGTTTGTGTTTTGTTTGGTCATCCCTTGCTTTAGAGTTTGATAACCTATAATGCCATCAAGCTTCCTCTTAGATTGCTGCAATTCATAACTTGGTACAGTTTGGATTGATGTTTTTGTTTTAGCTTTGATTAAGCATAAAGCTTGTTAGTTTGCAACTCATAGGCCACTTTATAATTCACTGAAAATCTGAGGCTTTCTGTTTGAGCTTAACCATGAGTGACATATTTGAAATATGTGTGTGACTGTTTTCGAGCCTATTTACATCAATTTTCAGACATAACTTCAAAGATGCATTCTTCAAAATGCACTTGCAACTGATGCACCAGATTTTGTTTTAATTCAAGTATGAGCTTCAATTCTGTTGGGACTGCCTGTATGTAGTATTTAGATTGTGTGCAGACCCTCCCTCATTTGAAAACATGCTTGTTTTGACCCTTGGCTTCGAAAATGAATTTCAAAATCATGGTATGCATGTGCATTCGTGTTTTTTGTTATGTACATTATCTAAAAATTTGAACTGCACCATCTCAATCCTCATTAAATTCCAAGCAATTTAGACTCTAATTTTGTTGAATTTGGTTTTGATTTGATAGAGTTTCGATCTAATCCGTTCCCACCATTGTTGTTTGAGGCCTGGCCCAGAATTCTTGGCCTTGTAAGGTTTATCTTTTTCTGGGGTGGGATAATCAACGGATGTATCGCCACCCCAGTGGTTATTGCCTTGCCTTAAAAACGCCTCTCACGCCTTGTGTCCTGGGTTCGAGCCCCAGCGAGGCATTTTTGCGCTTCTTTTTATTCTTTTTTCATGTTTTATTATTTTATTCATTCTTTCCATTTCTCTGCAGCACGCGCGTAGTGCCCCAGTGGTAGAGTTTGAGTGTTTGTAAACATAAGGGCCTGGGTTCAACTCCCAGCTTGGCCTTTCCTCTTTTTATTATTTTGTTTATTTATTTTATTTGTCATAAATCACCTAAACTTCAAATATTCATAACTTGTTCATTTTTCATCTTTTTCAACTCGTTCTTTTTGCAAACTATTCATTGTGATGTCTAGTTTTGTTTAGTAGATTGAAATCTCATGATTATTTATTTTAACAATGCTTGTGTTTGCTTGTTAGTAGATCCACTTTTAGGTCGTCACCTTACGCCTCGATTTAAATTCTCCCCATACCATGTTTATTTTTCTTGTAAGATTTATTGGTATTTGTTTATGTTCATCAACCTGTTGAGTTTTCATCTTTTATTAGTTGTTACCATGTATATGTTTATACCTCCTAAATTACGAGGCTAAACTAATTTAATTGTGTGAGATTGTTATCTATGCATATTGTTGTTACGCTTTGAGTTTATAACATGATTTGTTTTCAAATTGTTATTTGTTTACATGTTTGTCACCTTTATCATGTTTCCTAATCTTTGTTAAGACCGTACTTTCAATCTTTATTAAGATATGCCTTCATTTGTCAAGATATGCCATTTGTAACATCCTTGTATATTTTGGTTGTAACCATTCATCTCACTTAAAATACTTGCTCATTGTAATGTGTTGGTTAATCCTTGATCATAATCATTGTCTTCTATATTCCTCATGCTTGAATATGTTTATACTTTGTTAAGTATTTTTCTTCCCCAAGTGATGGAACTTTTTAGTTCTCATCCAAGTTGCCTCATCTCCTCCCTTCCAAAGGAAAATCTCTCCATTGACCTGTGTGTCATGGATAGCTCATTACCCCTCTTGACTTTTAAAAGTCATCTTAAACCTTAGTTAAGTTTAGAACCCATAAGACATTAGACTTTGCTCAAGTCTAAAAGACCCACCTTTACTAGGAGTGTTCCTCAACTAGAACCCTAGGTTAGAGTTCGTTAACTCTATATAAGAATCATAGTAATGATTACTTATTTCCCCTTTGAGTGTTACAACAGAGATCCAGAGAGTTTTGTGAAACTCTACACAAGTATTGTTATACTTGTTTCCCCCCTGAACCTTGGTCATAATCAAGTGTTCTTTAACCCTTGTGAGGTGAACTACGATTGCTCTGATTCTATCCTAGTTAGGATACGTAGGCAGAAGACGTGATGTCTTTGCGAGCAAACTTAGAAACAATCTTAGGTCTTCATCTATCGTATCCCCTCTCTTCACCCAATTCCAAACCTTAGCAAATATAAAAAAAAACTTAGCATACAAATAAACAAAAGGTTCCTGTAGAGTACTACAGATGTTTAGGATGTGAAATACCTACCCTATGCATAACCAACCCCCGATCCCCGAATCTCTTAGCGTTGTTGTAACATCGCGCAAAAGGTTCTTTCTTTCTTTAGACCTTTCCTTTGGATAAATTAAAGTCCGGTTGTAAAAGAATTAAGGTTCAAGTTAATTCAATAGCTTGATATCCGATTTTCACCGCAACAGAAATGGCGACTTCACTGGGGAGACTTATTTTTGAGGGTTTAGCCTATTTTGTTTAATTGCATGCTATATTTGTAAATATTTGCTTAACATGTATATTTGTCAATATATTTGTATGTTGGATATTGGGTGCTTTGAGCGGTGAGACAGTCCTATACCCGGACTTGAGTGAAATTATGATAGGATGGTGGTATATTCAAGAAGGCTTATAGGGAGTTGATTCCCGACCAAGCTAACTTGAGAAATCGCCGCTCGGTGTAGGCCCTCTTGAAAGTTTAGTATCGTTGATCGAGTATTCGTGAAAACAATGCTACTTTCAACGAAGGAGCCTATGACACCGTGGACTTTTAGAAAACATTCTACCCCACTTTGGCCTTATCAGGACGTAGTGCGATGGCTATAAGGAAGTATTTCCGAAATAGTCGATACGCGATACTACACTCAGACAAGATTCTCTTGAGAATATTATCAATTACCAAGTAATTTGGGAAGTCGATAATATCCGAAAGATGGGTCGATGACTCTGGGAACTTTGTAGAACCCGTTCGGCAGGTACAATCAATCCATAGCACAATCTTTGGGGATGGGTAGACCTTTGAACTCATGCTTGTCCTTAACCCTAAACCTGTGTTGTGTGCATATGCATCTTGTTTATGTTTTCATATCATCATATCATCATATCATCATATCATCATATCATCATATGGTTTCATGGAACTCAGACTTTGTTGTTTGTAAATATCAGAGGTCGTCATGAACATTGAAAGAAAGAAAACTTTGAAATACACTTACAAGGGTTTTAACCTGGATGATTTGAGAAGATTGAGCACCTTGGTAACAGATTCAGAGGGATTTCAAAACCGGAACGGGAAGCTGTTGCTACTCTTGAAGATAAAAATGGATAGTGGACTTCTCTCTACCCTCCTCCAGTTTTATGACCCGCTCTACCATTGCTTCACATTTCCTGATTATCAGCTAGTACCCACACTAGAAGAGTATTCTCAGTTAATCGGGTTGCCTATTCTTGAAGAATCTCCTTTTCCGATTGTAGAGAAGGACCCCAAAGAGCAGGATATCGCCAAAGCTACACGTTTAGGAGTGGATGACATAAAAAAGAATCTGATTACAAAAGGGGGAGTCTTTGGGTTCAAAGCAGAATTCTTGATTGAGAAAGCTCAATACTACGCAGATCATTTAAGCATGGATGCATTCGAAGCTATCCTTGCCTTACTCATCTATGGTATATTCTTGTTTCCAAGCTTTGAGAATTTCGTGGACCTCAATGCCATCAAAATTTTCTTAAAGAAGAACCCTGTGCCTACCTTGTTGGCAGACGCGTACCATTCTGTTCATCTGAGGAATTTCCATAATGGGGGAATGATCACTTGTTGTGCTCCTTTATTGTACAAATGGTTCACTTCACATTTACCCAAAGCCAACGCTTTTTGGGATCCAAAGAAAGGATGGTGGTCACAAAAGATCATGGCTCTTACCCATTCTGATATTGATTGGTATAATCGTGATTATGATGGGATAATGATCATTGACAGTTGTGGGGAATTTAGCAACGTACCTCTTCTCAGCATTAATGGAGGGATCAGCTACAATCCGATACTTGCCCGCCGACAATTGGGATACCCCCTAAAAGACAAACCCAAAGGTGTTCAAGTAGAAAGCATCTTCTTCAAAGAAGGGGAAGACAGTCAAGGATTAAAAGAGAAAATTCTAGAAGCTTGGAAGCGTCTGCATAAAAAAGGAAAGAAAGATCTTGGAAAACTCAACTGTATTTCTTTAGAACCTTACCTCCAATGGGTTCGGAAAAGAGCTGTCACACTAAAGATGCCGTATCCCAAACAAGAACCTATGGCCTTAAAAGAAGAACGCCCGTTGGTCTTCATGTCTGAAGAAGAAAAGTTGAAAATTGCTTTGGTCAAAGCACAACAAACTGAAGAAGCTTGGAAGCACAAGTATCAGATAGTCATTGAAGAAAATGCAGAGCTCCGGAGACAACTCCAGTCGAAAGATGAAGAAATCCTCTCTTGTAAGAAGAGGAAGGCACTAGAGGAGCCTTATGAGCCTCAGTCTAATCCATGGAAGATAATTGTGGACAGACTCATCATTGAGAAGACTCAGTTGGAAAGAAAGATCGAGAAACTCAACCTCAGGCTGTTAGGAGAACCTTGATAGATTGCGCCAATTTGTTTAGTTAAAACTTTTGTAAGAGGAAATGATGTTTTGTAATCTGTTTTGTTTATTAATGAAATGACGATTTCCGATGTTCAGAAATATCTGAGTTCCATGACAATCATGTGCATTTGCATTCATACTTCTTCTAATCATTCAAGGAAATTCAACTTTTTTCTTTGCAGGCAACAACATGGTAAGAAGAGGCATGCTTCGAGTCCCGGATCTGAGGTTGGGCCGTCTAAGAATGCTAACCAGACTTGTTCGAAATCCTGCTGCTTTCATAGCCAAATATGGGGACCTATTGCCATTAATAAGCGCTCCAATCAATGAGCCCATGTTGCAAGCTTTGTTGGAGTTCTATCATACAACTTACCACTGCTTTGTGTTTCCGGATTTTCAGTTACTCCCGACCCTCGAAGAGTATAATGCTTACTTGAAGATCCCATGGGCTCTTACACTCCCTTATGGAAAACCAAAGAAGAAGGACTTAGCTAAAGCCCTGCATATCAAGCTGGAAGACTTACCACCAATGAGGGCGAAAGCAGGGTGGTATGGAATGGATGCCGGGCCTCTAATGGAAATGGCCGAGTATCACTATGAAAGTCGAAACCTGGGCATTTTTGAGGCAATTTTGGCACTACTAATATATGGACTGTATCTGTTCCCAAGCAATTACGACTTCATCAGCGAGGAAGCAATACGTCTCTTCATCCTCAAGAGTCCGGTCAACGCAATACTGGCTGATACTTATGTGGTCATTCACCGTTTTGCCTTGTATGATTGTGGGCGATACTCATGCTGTCTTGCACTACTCGACCGATGGTTTACTTCTCATCTGCCAAGGACCCATATCCTTTGGAGGCTTCCTACCAAAAACGCTTGGGTTTCTAAACTCGTCACTCTCAGACACCATGATATCACCTGGTACGACACTAGCATCGGCGGCCAAATCATGATTTCCAGTTACGGAGATTTTCCCAATGTGCCTCTCATTGGGATAGGAGGGGTGATCACTTATAATCCTATCCTTGCTAGGCGTCAACACGGGTATCCTACCGGGCCAGAGCCTGAACCAGAACTGTTGAGGCCCCGCTTCTGTGAGACAGGTCGCAACCAAGAGCTAGAAGCTAACGCCGAATACGCTCAAAGAGATCCACACCTTATGGGCCCAACTCCGATGGAGAATGTAAGTTGCCTAACCACCAGGGGGTACCTGCTATGGTCAAAGGAAATAGCTTTAATCATGTTCTACACTCACGATTACGAGATAACTATGGAACCTGAAGTCCCCACGACTAGGGAAGAACTGAAATACGCTTTGGTTAAAGCGCAAAGGGAAAATGAAGACCTGTGGGAGATTATCCGCCAGGATCAAGTTCATGCCGGGGTCCAAGAAGGAGAAGGGTCGTCTTGTTAGATTGGTTTTTGTTTCGTCATTTCCCTGCTTTCCCTAAAAAAGGATTGAAATCCTGCTTGTTGCATTTACTTTCATTGTAAGAAAAGTCTTGCTTTTTTAAGCAAAGACCACTCTATTGTAATGGATTCCCAGCTATCAAATGAAAAACGCTTTTTAAAGCACGTCGTCACATGTTGGTCTAACTTTTTGTTTGTAAATGAAAATCTTGAGTTTCCTTGAATGGTTCATGCATCTGCCTTTGCATGTCATCCTACATTTGGGGTTCCGCAGCTCATCTTTTGTTCTTGTCCAGAGAGAGAGAGAAGGAGTCACGCTGAGTACTCACCGATACAACACACGGTCCCAAGCTCAAAAGAAGATGGCAGATAACGATCAAAGGTTCGACCGAATGGATAATGACATTGAAGGGATCAAAGGGGACGTCAACCAGATCTTAGAAGCCCTCAACATGATCAAAGCAAAAATGGATACACAACCTACAGTGGTCTCCGAAGTTGCCACAACAGCAGCCAATGTCACGATGGCTCCTGTTACTTCAGCAGAGTTTCCCTATGGCATGTCCCGGGATTTTGTGCCACCTTTCAACGGCATGCAGTCTTCAGGTCTCAATCCGTTGTTCGACTCAACGATCAGAAACCCCATTTTTACTACAGCAGGTGGTCCCACCACGGTACGACCAGTCTTCGCCAATCAACAGCCAATCTTTGATATACCCGATGGATCCGAAGCTGAGGATGAAAAACACGAGAAGTTAAGGGTAGAGATGGACATCATGGCCAAGAGGATGAGGGCCATTGAAGGAAATCATGTCTTTGGATCTGATGCCAAGGATCTATGTCTGGTATCTGGATTAGTGTTCCCTCAGAAATTTAAAATACCGGTCTTCGACAAATATGAAGGGACTACTTGTCCTAAAGAGCACTTAATCATGTACTGTAGGCGGATGGCTCCGCATATTGAAAATGATAAACTGTTGGTACACTGCTTCCAAGATAGTCTGAAAGGAGCTTCAGCCAAGTGGTATCTCGGTTTAGATCAAGCTAAGATTCACAGTTTCCAAGACCTCTCAGATGCTTTTATTCAACAGTACAAATACAACATGGACCTAGCTCCAGACCGCCGTCAGCTTCTTAATATGACGCAGAAAAATACCGAAACCTTCAAAGAGTATGCGCAAAGGTGGCGCGGAACTGCAGCACAGGTAGAGCCTCCTCTTACTGAGAAGGAGTTGGCAGATTGGTTTGTGGATACAGTTCGACCCGAATTCTATGAACGTTTGATCAGCAGCGTTACAACAAATTTCTCTGATATTGTGGCAGTGGGGGTTAAGGTAGAAGCGGGTTTGAAAAGCGGAAAAGTGACTACTTCAAATGTTACTTCAAGCGCCAACACGGCAAAAAAGCCAGTCAGCTCGTTCCACAAAAAGAAAGAGGGAGAAGTGAGCGCAATCACATATGGAAAGAAAGTACAAAGCTCTCGAAGCCTCCACCAACAGTACCAACCATCATATGTAGCGGCAGTAACCCCGGTTTTTCAGCCTTCTTCGCAGCATGGTCCCCAACCTGGGGCATTCAACAATCAACACCAGTATCAGCCTGGCGGTCAGCAACAGTATTGCACCAGTAATCAACAACAAAGCCAGCAGCCGCAGGGTCAACAACCTCAGAACAGGGCCCCAAGGGCAAATTATCCAGCAAATAGGCCAAAGATACATCCTATTCCAATGAGTTACACCGACCTGTTTCCCATGCTAGTAGAAAGAGGGTTGGTTAAAACAAGAAAATTGGGTGCTCCACCTAATCCACTCCCGTTCTATTATGATGCGAATGCTCGCTGCCCATTTCATGAGAATGCTCCAGGCCACAATCTCGAGGGTTGCTTTGCCCTTCAGCACCTAGTTCGTGAGCTTATCGAGAAGGGAACTCTATCCTTCGAAGATAATCCGCCCAATGTTAAAAGCAACCCTCTTCCCAATCATGGTGAAGTCAATGCCATTACTGAAGAAGGGGAGGGGTCAGAAGATAAGAAGGTTACCACCGTTGGTGAGATCAAAGTGCCATTAGCAGACCTACACAAACGCCTCGCTCAGGCATGGTTACTCAAGACATCTCACGAAGATTGCAAAGAATGTATGCTAAATCCTGAGGGTTGTGACGCTGTGAAAAAGGATATTCGAGCTATGATTGAACAAGGAATGATAGAAATCGCTAACCGAAAAAAGGAAGAAGATGTGGCAGTCATCGAGCCTGTGTTTAACATACCAGGAGAATCCTACAAAGGAGCTGGGTCCAGAGATGGTAACAGTAACAAAAACTACAAGAATATTCGGCCAGTATTTCATGATGACGAACCCCCGAAATTCGGGAGGGGACAGACTAGGTTTGAGCCAAGAGGAGGATTCCAGCCTCGCCCAAGAACCGTGACACCAAAACAAGATTATTCATGGCGTGAAGGGATTTTCAAAGAAAAGAAACCAGTAAGTGTGGCCAATATCGCCGGTGGAAGCAAAATGACTCGGAGTGGTCGTGTCTATCAACCTCGAACATACAGCGAGGCTCCTCCACCAGCAGTTCCCGTTCAAAAGACGCCCGTTCCTCAGAAGCCTGTTCCGGAGACAACCACTGACAAAGAGCCTTTAAGAAAAGAAAGTCTCAAGAACGATGAAGAAGAATTCTTGAGAATCATTCGACGAAGCGATTATAGGGTGGTGGACCAATTGAATCAGACACCCTCCAAGATCTCGGTCATGGCTTTGCTTTTGAGTTCTCCAGCACACCGCCAGGCATTACTCAAAATCCTAACGCAAGCTCACGTTACTAAGGATATTACAGTGGGGCAGTTCGACTCCGTTGTAGCAAATATCACTGCCTGCAACACCTTGAGCTTTGATGATAATGATCTAACGGCTGAGAAGCGCAAGCACAATCGTGCCTTGCATGTATCAGTCAAGTGTGAAGCAGACACAATGTCCCGAGTTCTTGTGGATACCGGATCAGCGCTCAATGTAATGCCTAAAAGAACTTTGGCCAAGCTGGCATATCAAGGCGCTACCATGAGACCAACTTCTCTTATAGTCAAGGCGTTCGACGGATCCAGGAGAACCGTGATAGGAGAAGTTGATCTCCCTATTCTAATTGGACCACAAATCTTTGAAATCACCTTCCAGGTGATGGACATAAATCCGGTTTATAGCTGCTTATTGGGAAGACCCTGGATTCATACAGCTGGCGCTGTCACTTCCACGCTCCACCAAAAAATGAAGTTTGTTGTAAATGACCAGCTAGTCATTGTCCATGGAGAAGAGGACTTGATGGTAAGCAACTTGTCATCTTTCCGGTATATTGAGGCTGAGGAAGACTCTCTCGAAACAGCTTTCCAAGCACTAGAAATAGCTCACGCTGTTCTAGTAGATGAATCAGACATAACCCAAAGGCCATTATTTACCTCTGCTCAAAGTATTAAGGCGGCACTGAAAGCCGGAGTCCCACTGGGTTGGGGAGAGGTCATCGAAGTCAACGCTCGGGCCAAGAATGATCGACAGGGGTTGGGTTACAAACCAACTCCGGAAGGCGAGCCGGAAGAAAGCACCATGAGGAAGAAGTCCTTAAAAGAGATATTCACCAGCGGCGGTGTACAAGTTAACGCCATTATTTCTGAAAATGAGGACGGTAATCTGGATCATCTAATAATTAGAGGAGGAGGAGCATTGCGCAGTTGGGAGGCTGTGGAAGTTCCCCTCTTTTTACCTTTAGAGTAATTCATTCTGCCTGTTAGCTTTGTGTCTTTCTTTAAAAATTTCTCGGTCTTGCCCAAGACTTGTGAATTATTTTGTACTGGGCCACTTTGCAAAAATTGAAAATCATTAATGAAAAAGTGTTTTTGTTAAAACTCTTGTTATTGTTTGCACGTCACTTTCACTCTTTTTGGAAAAATGGCAATCTCTTTTGGAAAATAATAAAAACCACCCCTCATCTGCATGTTTGTGTGTGAGTGCCTAATTGTTCCTAAATAAAACATGCAGAATACCCCCATCAACCACAGAATCCTATGATCATTCGGTTCCTTCTATTAGCGGTTCATTCGTCTTTCAAGCTGAAGAAGGGAACGAAGGAGAGTTAGAGGTCCCAGAAGAGCTAAAAAGAATAGCTGAGCATGAAGATGATTATATCCAGCCCCATAAAGAGCAGACGGAAGTCATTAACTTGGGGTCAGAAGAGGACAAAAGGGAAGTCAAGATCGGGGCGTCATTAAGGCCAGAAATCAAAGATAAGTTGATACTAATCCTCAGAGATTTTGTTGACATATTTGCTTGGTCCTACCAAGATATGCCAGGGTTAGATACTGACATTGTCATGCACAAGCTCCCCCTGAAACCAGAATGTCCTCCGATCAAACAAAAGCTTCGCAGGTCGAGACCAGATATGGCACTTAAAATCAGAGATGAGGTCAAAAAGCAAATAGATGCTGGTTTTCTAGCAGTATCCAAATATCCCGAATGGGTAGCCAACATTGTACCGGTCCCAAAAAAGGATGGCAAGGTCAGGATGTGCGTTGACTACAGAGATCTAAATAAAGCAAGTCCGAAGGATGATTTCCCATTACCACATATTGACACTTTGGTAGATAACACGGCAAGCTTTGCAGTGTTCTCATTCATGGATGGGTTTTCGGGCTATAACCAGATAAAAATGAATCCAGAAGACATGGAAAAAACGACTTTCATCACACCATGGGGCACCTATTGTTATAAGGTAATGCCTTTTGGTTTGAAGAACGCAGGGGCAACATATCAGAGAGCTATGGTCACACTATTTCATGATATGATGCACAGAGAAATCGAAGTATACGTGGATGATATGATTGCAAAATCCCAAAGTGAAGAAGACCACTTGGATCATCTACTAAAGCTATTTGAAAGACTCCGAAAGTATCAATTGAGACTAAATCCAGCCAAATGCACCTTCGGAGTTCGCTCAGGCAAGCTACTTGGTTTCATCGTTAGTCAGCGAGGAATTGAGGTAGACCCTGACAAGGTTAAAGCAATCCAGGAGATGCCTGCTCCTAAAACTGAGAAACAAGTTAGAGGTTTCCTTGGACGTTTGAATTACATCTCCAGGTTCATCTCCAACCTGACTCCTACCTGCACACCGATCTTCAAGTTGTTACGAAAGGATCAAACAGTGGTATGGAATGAAAATTGCCAGGCGGCGTTCGACAAAATCAAGCAGTATTTGCAAGAACCTCCAGTGCTGATTCCTCCGGTACCTGGAAGGCCTTTGTTCATGTATATGACCGTATTAGAAAGTTCGATGGGCTGTGTCTTGGGCCAAACGGATGAGTCAGGGAAGAAGGAACATGCAATCTATTATCTAAGTAAGAAGTTCACTGATTGTGAGAGACGTTACTCTCCCCTGGAAAAAGCTTGTTGTGCGTTGGCATGGGCTGCTAAACGTCTGAGGCAGTACATGATTTGCCACACTACGATGTTGATTTCTAAGATGGACCCCATCAAGTACATCTTTGAGAAACCAGCTCAGACAGGAAGATTAGCCCGATGGCATATGCTCCTATCAGAATATGATATCCAGTACGTTGCTCAGAAATCCATCAAAGGGAGCATTTTGTCAGAACACCTTGCAGAGTATCCTATGGAGGATTATCAACCGCTCAAGTTCGACTTTCCCGATGAAGATGTGATGTATATTCAGCGCACGAAACCAGAGCCTGGTCCAGAGGAAGGCCCCGAGCCAGGGTCCCGTTGGGAGATGATGTTCGACGGAGCGTCAAACAAAAATGGACATGGCATCGGAGCTGTTCTAAAAAATCCAACTGGAGGGTACACTGCGGTCACAGCCCGACTCTGTTTCTCTTGTACAAACAACATAGCGGAATATGAAGCCTGCATCCTGGGGTTGGAGGCTGCCATTGATCTCCGTATCAAAATTTTGGAAGTAATTGGTGATTCTGCTTTAGTGATATACCAACTCAAAGAGGAATGGGAAACCAGGGATGAAAAATTGATTCCTTATAAGACCCACATCCTAGAGATGGCTGAGTATTTCGATGAAATTACCTTCAAGCATGTACCAAGGGCGGAAAATCACATTGCCGATGCATTGGCCATGATGGCATCCATGTGGAAAGTCCAGTTTGTTAACGAAGCACCTCTGATTCGCATCGAAAGAAGGACAGTACCCGCATACGTCATGGCAATGGACGAAGAATTTGGGGAGAAGCCGTGGTTTTATGATATCAAGAATTTCCTTCAAAATCAAGAATACCCCGCCGACGCATCCACAATTGACAAAAGAGCGATACGGAGGTTGTCATCTAAATTCTTCATCAGCAATGGCATCTTGTACAAGAGAAATCATGATATGGTCTTACTCCGATGTGTCGATGAAAGTGAGGCGAATCTCATAATGGCCGAAGTACACGAAGGGACCTTCGGCACCCATGCAAATGGCCACGCCATGGCTAAGAAAATATTAAGAGCGGGTTACTTCTGGTTAACTTTGGAGACGGATTGCATACTCTTCGCTCGAAAGTGTCATAAATGTCAAGTTTATGCTGATAAAGTGCATGTCCCTCCGCATCCTCTCAATGTGATGACGTCACCTTGGCCTTTTGCAATGTGGGGCATAGATATGATCGGGGCAATAGAGCCTAAAGCCTCTAATGGTCATCGCTTCATCCTTGTCGCAATTGATTATTTCACCAAATGGGTGGAAGCAGCGTCATATGCGAATGTGACGAAGCAGGTGGTCGCACGCTTCATTAAAAAGGAAATTGTCTGCCGATATGGTATCCCTAACCAGATCATCACTGACAACGGGTCGAATCTGAACAACAAAACAATGAAGGAACTCTGTGACGACTTTAAGATCAAACATCATAACTCGTCCCCTTACAGACCTAAGATGAATGGCGCAGTTGAGGCTGCAAACAAGAACATCAAAAAGATAATACAAAAAATGGTCGTAACTTATAAAGATTGGCACGAGATGTTACCATTTGCTTTGCACGGCTACCGGACATCAGTACGCACTTCGACAGGGGCAACTCCCTTTTCCCTAGTATACGGGATGGATGCGGTGCTACCCATTGAAGTCAAAATACCTTCCTTGAAGATCTTGACGGAAGCAGAGTTGGATGAAGACGAGTGGATAAAAGAAAGATTTGATTCGTTGAATCTCATCGACGAAAAAAGAATGACGGCCATGTGTCACAGTCAAATCTATCAACAAAGGATGGCCCGGGCATTCAATAAGAAAGTTCGTCCCAAAGAGTATAGAGAAGGAGAGCTGGTGCTTAGAAAAATCCTACCTACACAAAAAGACATGCGTGGCAAGTGGATGCCCAACTACGACGGCCCTTTCGTTGTGAAGACTGTTTTCTCCGGAGGATCTCTGATTCTCGAAACCATGGATGGCGAATCACTCAAGTATCCCATCAACTCGGACGCAGTAAGAAAATACTACGCCTGAAAACGGATGCATAGAAAGAGAATTTCAATGCCTCGACAAGAAAAAACCCAATGTTTGAAAGATGTCGGACGCTGGGGCGGACTCCTGTGCAGAGTATTAGAAGAAAGGGTCAAAACGTGTTGTTTTCGTCAGAAGCGGCAAAACAAGTGAACTAATAGTCGGAAGGACCAAATTATTATGGGATTCTGTAATCTTTTCTGTTGCCATTTTTCAAAACTTTTAAAGTCCCCAAGGCTTTATCTTTTGTAAAGTTCTTGTCCATCAATAAAATCAGTTCTCTCTTTGGCCAAATCATTGTCATGATCTGCTATTTTTGTTATGCAATTTCACTTATTTATTAATAAGAATTTTTTTATTGAAAGCAAAGTGTTTTGAAAAACCTAAGCCCTGATTTAAAAAGAAAGAAGGAGAAAGCACAATTTGACAAAATGATTGAAAAGTTCCAAAGGTAATATGATGATATTACACAGTTCTTGAAGTTGTGGAAATCGCTGTTGTCTTTGACCGAGATAAATACGTCCGATAGAAATTCTAGCTAGACTTCTTCCTTGCAAGATTATGGGGGACATTACTGAGGAAAGAATCGTTATCTGTATCAAAGAAGGAAGTGTCGCCTGATTTGAGGCATTTTGAAGCTCAGCGTGATAAGTTCCCGCTTTATTGGATTTTCTTTTGTCCCGCCGGGTCGTTTTGTGTCTTGCATACAGCATCATGCTAGCATACGCATTTGTTTGCATTCGCACCATTGAGGTCCTTTGGTCGTTACCTTTATCTTTATTTTGTTGTTACAAGTCCGTTTAGAGTTGACACCCTGGGATTTCCTTATTTTTGTTCTGGGAGAGCAGTGGTGACTAGCAATGCTTGGTTTATACAAACAGGGGGTTATTACCAATTTTCACCTTCGATTGGGTTATCACTAACAAACTGTGAAAGACTAGTGGTCACTAGCACGTATTCAGAACTAACTATGTCTGGTATAGTAGTTTGGTCTTCACCAGCAGGTTTCCAAACCCGTTCGTCACTAATTCGGTTATAAGGCCAACCATTTGTTATTGGAGTCCTTTTGATTTGGTTTTCACCAATCTGTGCCAAGAAATCTAGTGGTTACTAGTATTGCCTTCTAAAACCAATGGTCACTGATACTTGAGTTGGTCGCCACCAAAATTCCCTGAAAAGCCCAATAATTATTGGCATCGCCTGGAATCCAATAGTCATTGGTACCTGTTTGATTTGGTTATTACCAGTCTTTTTGAATCTAGTAGTTACTAGTGTTACCTTCAGACCCAATTGTTATTGGTGGCTTTTGATTTGGTTATTACCAATCTTTCTAAGTCTAGTGGTCACTAGCATTGCTTGGAAAATCTAGTTTTCACTAGCCGTGTCCAGTACCAGTTGTTATTGGTATACCACTGGACTTGGTTGTCACCAGTTACCATAAGTCCAATGATTATTGGCATTGTTTAAATCAGATTGTTATCACCACTTTGGTCTGGTCGTTACCAAACTCTGTGAAAATCCAATCATTATTGGTACCCTTTGGTCCGGTTGTTACCAAACTCTGTTAAAATCCAATCGTGATTGGTACCCTTTGATTTGGTCATCACCAGTCTCCTCTAAGTCCAGTAGTCACTAGCATTGCTTGAAAGCTAATTGTTACAAGTTGATTGTTACCAACTTCCCCAACCGAAGTCCTGTGTTTTTGTCAGTATCGTTTGGAATTCCCAATTGTAATTGGAACTTTGGTTCTAGTTGTCACCATCACCCCAGGAAGTCTAGTGGTAACTAACACCTTGGAAAAAGACTGTTTGTTGTTCTGAACGTCGCCAATATCCCTTTGAAGCTTTTGATTTTCCAGTCGAGTCTCGGAGAACTAGTGGATACTAGCATCCCCGGTGCATCTGGTTTTGTTTCTAATATTTTCCTGAAGATCCCATTTGAACTCTTCGTTATAGGAAATTTCTCATCTGGTTATCCCCAGTGAGGCTTGTGTCTCCGTTCCATCTTTTCCCCGGTGAAGCTTCACTTCCCCAGTGGATTTTGTTCCCCAGCAAGTTTGCCCCAGTGGGTTCCTTCCCTAGTGAAGTTTGCGCTTCTTTTCTTTCGTATCCCCAGTGAAGAATTGTGATCTTCCCCGGTGGACTTCCTCATCTGGTTATCCCCAGTGAGGTTCGTATCTCCTCTCCCCAATGAAGATGTATCTTCCCCGGTGGAATTTGTGTCCCCTGCGTGAAAGATTCCCTTGAACAAACATCATTAGTCATGTCTGAACTATCTTGCTTACTTCGCTCGGAATTTCTCCCCAGTGTGTTGGGTCCTCGTGAGTGGTTACTCGTCGTTTCGCCGTTCTTTTATATTTGCTCGTGTGTCCGCATCTGTATTACATTCAAGCATCATATAGCACCATTTAGATTCATGGCATGATCGCATTTGTCCTTTTGCATATCATCGGATCTAAGGGACAAAATTTCTGGTTTGCTATATTTAAATACCTTTCACACGATTTCTATGAGGATTGTCATCTCTCATTACCATCTAGTGAAGATATTTAAATAGGGGCATCTGTTGCACCCCAAATTTTGACCCCTTATATCCTCTTCATATCATATGCATTTATTTATCTAACATTAACAAGTTTCAGAGTGTATTTTGTCAAGACACAGATGGAACGGGGCTCCGTACTGATAAAATTGAAGGATTCGAGGATTGGGTAACCATCGCTTTGGGATGAATCATTCATGAAATAAGATCAAGAGTATCATATTGGACCATGTGTGAGTTCAATTTGCAGTGATCACCCCCAGATGGAGTACAGCGCAGTTCAGGGTACTCGATTAGGGTTTTCGAGCAGGAAAAGTCAACCGTAGTTTGACTTTGGATTAAAAGGAAGGTTCAATGATGCAACTTTGGTCCAACAAGTTTACAAGACTTAGTGAAGTCCCCTCAAAGGGTTTCAAAGTCTTGGAAGCTCCGAAACATGAACAGACAGTTCGGTAATCGCCGATCGATCGTTCGGTTGACCGGAAAGTCAACCCCCTCAAGTTTTAGGAATTGAACTTCAAGTGGTGAAGCAAAGTTGTTCCTTATGTCATAGGGGACCTACATATCAATTTTCATGATCATCGGATCAAAGACGTGAGAGTAATTGGAAAAACGGGAAATTAGGGTTTCGAAAGGGGCTAAACCCTAACTCCCTAACCGCGCACCCGATTGAAGTGGTTCAAAGCTCGTCGGAAAGCTCTTAATAAGTCCTACAAAAGTCCTATACTAGGTCACACTCAGAAAATGCATGGAATTGAAGTTATCATCAAAATCGATTCTTAGTACAAAACACTTAGTGAAATTTTGAAAATCTGGCAGCACTAAAACTTGTTTTTTGCTGACTTTGAAGGACTTTTCAACCAAGATTCACATAGATTTGGAACTTTTGGCAAACATGAATGTTGTAGAGCTACATAAGGGCTTTCCAAAATGTACAAGAACTCCCCAAGAGGAGTTAGGAGCTGAGAGTTATGAAGTGAGAAAGTTGGGCCTGTGCACTAATTTGTTAACTTGACAAAACCTAACATAAACTTGGTTTCCAACTATGCATTTCATCTCTAACCATGGATGGACATCTGATATGATGAGTTTAGAGATGGGAATAAGAAAATTCAGAAGGGCATACCAAGCAAGTACAAGATCTTAGACAAGATCCATTACTTTAATAGAAAAAGTACAAAGGTACCATAGGAGAGAGAAGGTTTGTGGCTGCAGCAGGAGGGGGCTGTCCTTTCTACCTCTATAGTCACTTCTTATGGCTTAATAGTATCTGGTTTTAGAGGCCAATGACTCTTGAAAGCATGCACCATTTGCAGAAAAAAAGATCACACTTGGATTCATGAAGATTTCCCTTTCAAAACTCCCTCCAAAAAGCCAAAATACAAAGCTGCCCTCACCCTTGTCTCTCCTATAAATAGAGGCTTCCCCCTCACTTATTCTTCACACCAGAGCTGCTCATAAGATCAAAGCATCACAACTCTCCCTCTCATTCTCTCTTTACTTATAAGTGAAGAAAAGCACAAAAACACCAAACATGGTCATTTTTCAACTTTCACACCATTTTCATTTCTAATATTTCCGACACTCTCACAACCATCCACACATCTTCTAAATGGCATATAGAAGGTGTATGACTCATTAAAACATCAAGAACCACAAAAAATCAAAAAGTCAACCCTCATTCCACCAAACTTTGACCAAAGCTACAAAAATCACCATATCTCATTCTACTCATTTCCTTGGCATCCTAAGAGCTCTAACACCTTGCATATATTGTGTTTCAACTGTCCAAGCTGCTAAGAATCATCAACAGTACCTAGCTCTTCCATTGGCATCATAAGTGCATTCTACTCAAAATTTCAATTTCAAGGCAAGCAAGGCATTCAAAAGGGCATCTGGTTTTCTAGGAGTAATATAGCTTACTCAAGTGCATCATCACAGGTATGTAATCCCTAGGCTATTCCCCTTCAACACCATGACATAGAATTCATCCTTCTCATTATTGCCTATGCCTTGGTTTATGGTCATAATATTGTTGTGATGATGTGAATACTACTGCTTATGATCAATGTGCCTAAATGCAATATTCTTGACTCTTGATGTATGAATCCAACCTGTTAGGAGGCTAAATCATTATGGTAAGGGATTTCATTTTGGTTCATCAAAAAGAACAAAAACTGTCTGCATATAGGTAGCATTTTGATTGACTTTCTGTTTGGTGTGTACTACATGTTTTCTGTTAGCATTTTTTCTGGTATGTAAATGTTGCTACTTGGCACATCTTCACCTGAAACCAAAAGACTTCTGCCTTAAAACTGTTACTCTCAAATTGTTGGAATCTTGCCTTTATCATACTAAAAAAAAAAACTGCATATAATCCTGAAACTGCTTTGAACTAAAGGGAAGCATTCAGTTTTTGTTTTCTGTCACTTGGATTCCATATTAATGTAGCTCTTGATGAGGAAAGTGTAGATTGCTTCAAGTAATTTAACAGCAACTCCACATTTGAACTTTAAACCTGTTAGAAAACCAATAGTGCAGGAGTCTATTTTTGATAGCAGTGAGCTGGATACCGCATTCACAGCAGTGAACCATCTGCTAGGTTCCATATATTTGTGACTTTTATACTGATTGAATTCAGCTTGTTGATTCTTGGAGGTTTCATTGATTTTTTAGGTTGCCATTAATGTAGTGTGCATAAGAGGGACATTGCCATCCAGTTGCATATCATCAGCATACTATTTGAATCAAGGTTGTATTGTTTGGTCTCAAAGTTGCTGTCAAAACATACCAGCTGAACATCACTTTTTGCATAAGGCATTAAAACCTTGTTTTCAGCATCTAGACATATTTCTTCATGCATTTATGATGTGCCTATATGAATGTTTTTGATTGGTTTGTACATAAACTCTAATTTCACATTCTTGTCACAAAGGCAACAAAATCCATCAAAATGCATTAGTCATAGCAGTTGATAGTCTCACTCTGCATAAGAACCTTACAAACCTATTTTTCATCATTCTAGCTTGTATTTATGCGCATTCTAGGTGTGCTTGTATGTTTGCTTTACTGTTTTGTCCATAGCATCAAGTTTTCTCATATTCACACCAAATCCATTTGCAACTCTACTGCTGCATTTGTAAGCAGTCAGTTTTTCACCATCTCATAGAATACAACTTATGCAATGAATATGTGTATATTGGAGACAAATTTGAAACTGTATGAATTGAGTCCACATCCTCATCAGTCTGTGGCAGTTTAGGACTTGTGTTGGTGGTTCTTTTAATAGTGCTGTCATGAACAATACCATAACAGCTGGAATGTTTTTTTGCATAAAGCCCTAAAAATCCAATTTCATCATTTCCACATGTTTCAATACATATTTGAAGTATGCCTGCATGTTTGTTTTGGCTGGTTTGTACATCAAGACAGATTCACATATGTTCCACCAATGCATCAAAATTCAAAAATCACTCAAATACCATTTTTCCATAATAATTCCTTTTTGCATCAAAAGAGCATTTGAACATCTCATATATACCATTTGAAATGTGTTGGTGTGATTGCATTGGCCTCAAAGTAGCTCTTTCAAAATTTCATGTTTCAAAACCACTCTTCACACACACAATACCACTCAATTGCTATTTTGTACTCCAAGTTGATTTTCACTAAAACAACACCTCACACACCTCATATAGGTCATTTTTGAGATGTTGGAGAGATCACTTTGTACAAAACACCACTGTCATGAAAATCACTCTTCAAAATGCATTTTTCTTCAAAAATTGGCATATCACATACCTTTTACTGCAGCAGTTAGTTATGATGTGAAATACTTAATCTATCATTACATGTTTATCATTTCTAACATACTCCAACCATCATTTAAAGATGTAGACATCAGTTTGTAAGTTGCTGCATTTTTCAATTTGAATACATTTGAATTTTGGTCTTTGTGAAAGAAACTGTTGGGGATAGCTCACTATATGTGTTGTCAAGCATGTCATTAGATCTATAATGGTCCACATTGGCATATGGGGTCTATCTGTTGTCACAAACTCATCTTTCTTAATTAGTTTAGTTAAACTTTTGCTGCTAAATGCTTGATCATGTTTGTGTTTGGAAGGCATTTCCTTGTGCCTGCTGTTTTTTTCTTTAGAGGGTTTGTTAACCTATGTTCTTCACTATAACTTCATTAGGCCAGAATTCATGTGTGCTGAGCTTGTGAGCTGTTAGTTACATCTCTGCATTTGCTCATTTTGCTGCTAAAGCTATTGATGTTTGTGTTTTGTTTGGTCATCCCTTGCTTTAGAGTTTGATAACCTATAATGCCATCAAGCTTCCTCTTAGATTGCTGCAATTCATAACTTGGTACAGTTTGGATTGATGTTTTTGTTTTAGCTTTGATTAAGCATAAAGCTTGTTAGTTTGCAACTCATAGGCCACTTTATAATTCACTGAAAATCTGAGGCTTTCTGTTTGAGCTTAACCATGAGTGACATATTTGAAATATGTGTGTGACTGTTTTCGAGCCTATTTACATCAATTTTCAGACATAACTTCAAAGATGCATTCTTCAAAATGCACTTGCAACTGATGCACCAGATTTTGTTTTAATTCAAGTATGAGCTTCAATTCTGTTGGGACTGCCTGTATGTAGTATTTAGATTGTGTGCAGACCCTCCCTCATTTGAAAACATGCTTGTTTTGACCCTTGGCTTCGAAAATGAATTTCAAAATCATGGTATGCATGTGCATTCGTGTTTTTTGTTATGTACATTATCTAAAAATTTGAACTGCACCATCTCAATCCTCATTAAATTCCAAGCAATTTAGACTCTAATTTTGTTGAATTTGGTTTTGATTTGATAGAGTTTCGATCTAATCCGTTCCCACCATTGTTGTTTGAGGCCTGGCCCAGAATTCTTGGCCTTGTAAGGTTTATCTTTTTCTGGGGTGGGATAATCAACGGATGTATCGCCACCCCAGTGGTTATTGCCTTGCCTTAAAAACGCCTCTCACGCCTTGTGTCCTGGGTTCGAGCCCCAGCGAGGCATTTTTGCGCTTCTTTTTATTCTTTTTTCATGTTTTATTATTTTATTCATTCTTTCCATTTCTCTGCAGCACGCGCGTAGTGCCCCAGTGGTAGAGTTTGAGTGTTTGTAAACATAAGGGCCTGGGTTCAACTCCCAGCTTGGCCTTTCCTCTTTTTATTATTTTGTTTATTTATTTTATTTGTCATAAATCACCTAAACTTCAAATATTCATAACTTGTTCATTTTTCATCTTTTTCAACTCGTTCTTTTTGCAAACTATTCATTGTGATGTCTAGTTTTGTTTAGTAGATTGAAATCTCATGATTATTTATTTTAACAATGCTTGTGTTTGCTTGTTAGTAGATCCACTTTTAGGTCGTCACCTTACGCCTCGATTTAAATTCTCCCCATACCATGTTTATTTTTCTTGTAAGATTTATTGGTATTTGTTTATGTTCATCAACCTGTTGAGTTTTCATCTTTTATTAGTTGTTACCATGTATATGTTTATACCTCCTAAATTACGAGGCTAAACTAATTTAATTGTGTGAGATTGTTATCTATGCATATTGTTGTTACGCTTTGAGTTTATAACATGATTTGTTTTCAAATTGTTATTTGTTTACATGTTTGTCACCTTTATCATGTTTCCTAATCTTTGTTAAGACCGTACTTTCAATCTTTATTAAGATATGCCTTCATTTGTCAAGATATGCCATTTGTAACATCCTTGTATATTTTGGTTGTAACCATTCATCTCACTTAAAATACTTGCTCATTGTAATGTGTTGGTTAATCCTTGATCATAATCATTGTCTTCTATATTCCTCATGCTTGAATATGTTTATACTTTGTTAAGTATTTTTCTTCCCCAAGTGATGGAACTTTTTAGTTCTCATCCAAGTTGCCTCATCTCCTCCCTTCCAAAGGAAAATCTCTCCATTGACCTGTGTGTCATGGATAGCTCATTACCCCTCTTGACTTTTAAAAGTCATCTTAAACCTTAGTTAAGTTTAGAACCCATAAGACATTAGACTTTGCTCAAGTCTAAAAGACCCACCTTTACTAGGAGTGTTCCTCAACTAGAACCCTAGGTTAGAGTTCGTTAACTCTATATAAGAATCATAGTAATGATTACTTATTTCCCCTTTGAGTGTTACAACAGAGATCCAGAGAGTTTTGTGAAACTCTACACAAGTATTGTTATACTTGTTTCCCCCCTGAACCTTGGTCATAATCAAGTGTTCTTTAACCCTTGTGAGGTGAACTACGATTGCTCTGATTCTATCCTAGTTAGGATACGTAGGCAGAAGACGTGATGTCTTTGCGAGCAAACTTAGAAACAATCTTAGGTCTTCATCTATCGTATCCCCTCTCTTCACCCAATTCCAAACCTTAGCAAATATAAAAAAAAACTTAGCATACAAATAAACAAAAGGTTCCTGTAGAGTACTACAGATGTTTAGGATGTGAAATACCTACCCTATGCATAACCAACCCCCGATCCCCGAATCTCTTAGCGTTGTTGTAACATCGCGCAAAAGGTTCTTTCTTTCTTTAGACCTTTCCTTTGGATAAATTAAAGTCCGGTTGTAAAAGAATTAAGGTTCAAGTTAATTCAATAGCTTGATATCCGATTTTCACCGCAACACCAGCGAATAGCTGGAAAATAATTCAAGAAAACTCCCACTGGTCTTCGCCAGCAGTTTCGCCAGGCGAAGGTGAGTGGCGAAGGTTCGCCAGGCGAGTACATCAGCGAAGGGTAGCGAAACAAGTCAGTAGCTACTGACTTTTATTCGCTGGCGAGTTCGCCGGGCGAAGGTCCCAGCGAGCATTCGCCAATGGCTTCGCCAGGCGAAGGGTGGGAAGCAGGACAACATTGTTTCTTTTCTGTTTTATCCATCCAATGATTGATTGCTTGGTTCAATTATGTTAACCCTATGTGATATGAACGGCTTGTGTACTATTGTGGTGAGCTGTGGGTAGCCTTTGGGCGTGAATCCTAGATTGTGATATGTGTATTGTTTGAATTGATTAGGGATACATGAGAACATATTAGTGAATATGTGTGTATTGTCTAATAAGTATGTGAATGCATATTGTTGTATGCTAATGTATATAATGCATGGGAACATATCATGGATATGTGTGCATTGTTTTGATGAATGTGATGATGGTATTGAATGTGAATGCCTTAATTTGTTGAGAATATGTTGTGTGTGCAATGTTGTAATTCTTGAAGGGATGAATTATTTGAATGCATGGGATTAAGATGCAAGAACGGTCTTAAGTGCATTTTTGTTGGTTGATTGCATCATTTAGTCAAGAGGCAATGTTTGCTAGTTTTGTGGAGACTAGTGGCTTGTCCCAAACCTAAAAAGGTGGGTTTGAAGCCTAGGGGATGGGCTTTGTTGTTATCGGTCTAGAAGGGCGGACCCGGTTTAAGTGTAAAAACCGAAAAATGATAACAAGTGTTGGTACCACATAGCATTGAGTTGCATTGAGCCGTGATTGAGTCACATAACATGGATGTCCTGGTTATATGAATATGCTTGGTTGTGAATTATGGAGTTGAGGATATGGATGTATGTAGGGTGAAATATACTTGTTGAATATCCATGAATGGTTTGCGCATATGATAATGAAAATGAATTGTGGTGAGAAATGTGGATTATATGTAATTGTTACTTTTATATATATATATATATATATATATATATATATATATATATATATATATATATATATATATATATATATATATATATATATATATATATATATATATATATATATATATATATATATATATATATATATATATATATATATATATATATATATATATATATATATATATATATATATATATATATATATATATATATATATATATATATATATATATATATATATATATATATATATATATATATATATATATATATATATATATATATATATATATATATATATATATATATATATATATATATATATATATATAATCTTATGCATTGATTATTATGGTAGTATTTCTCACCCTTCTGCTGTTTTATAATGCTCTATGAGGCATTGCAGATTAGGTTGTTGGAGGTTTCTTTTGTGAAGTATAGCTTCATTCTTTTGAGTCGGACTGCTCTGATTATGTAACACCGGGTAGTTAGGCTTGTATAACATTCTTTTGTGATACATTGGTGATGTATCAGTTGATGATGTTTTGTAACATGAATGATTGATGAACCAAACTGGATAACATGTATTTATGTGATAAAATGTTTTGAAGTAATTCAAATGTTTTATTCTTCCGCTTTAATTTAAAATATTGAGACGTGGGTTTAAGGACTAAGTTCCTCTACTTTGAAAACTATCCCACTGTTGCATATTTTTATAGAGCAGGTGTTGAGTGTTTTATTGGTAATAATATGACATACTTCTTCTATACCGTATTTTAAATCATACTCTGATAAAATTTATATGTGCCTATATATATTATTGTTTTATTTGGGGGTATTAGAAGGGGTTGTTACAAATTCTATTGATGATGTTTTGTATATTTTGGGCTGATGACCTAACTTGATGTATGAGATGATGTATATATATATATATATATATATATGTATGACTAAACAAATTTCTTTTCCACAGCTTATTTTGAAAATCTTTTAATGGAATGTTTTGTGGAAATTTTGTGAAAAGTAATATCCCACTTTTGGAAGAGAAACTCTGATATTTTTTATTGATTTATTCACAATTTATTTAACTTGGGAAGTGGGGTGTTACACTCTTCGCTATGCGAGTTTGGAAACACCTAGTGCGCTAGGCGAAGCTTTCTTCGTTAGGAGAAGCTTTCTTCGCTAGGCGAACTGTGCGACGACAGCAAATTTTTCTATGCACAAGAACACGATTCCACCCAAAAAGCTCTACGATTCACTTTCCAATGCTCCCAAAACATCCCTAAATCATCCCTAAGGTCCTACAACGATAAAGGTACAAAACCTACGGTTCATTAGGCCAATCCCGTAACCTATTCATGTCTTAAATCACAATTTCCCTACAATTGTCCCAAAGGCATCATAATTTCTCATATCAGATATTCCTATCCCTTATGGTCAGACATATAATAATCCAAGGTTTTGGCCACAAAGGCCTAAGGTTTCCTAATCCTCATGTCAATATATTCAGTGATACTTACCATTAACCAAACCCTCAGGTTCTCACCATCAATTTCCCTATTTTTCCACAATCAACCCAATATCCCTTAAATCTTAAATCAACCATAAATACACTGAAAGGCATACATGGAAAATCATGAAAAGCTATACTCCCCATACCTTAGCCGATTCAAATCTTTCACGATTATCTTTGGGAATCTTCTGGCTCCAATCTTTCCTCAAAGCTCTGGCCACCAAAACTTTTCACGGTTAACAAATGAATCCAAATTCCCTTCAGAACTCTATTTTGTCAAACCTAGTCTTGGGCCTCACAATTTGGGCTTTTCTCATAATATCCTCACTAACTCCTCTTAATGCCCAATTTACCCTTATTCCTCTTATATTTATTTTAATTCATAATAATATTAATAAATCCATATTTCATACTATTATTCCAAAATAAATACTCCAAATATGCATAATTCCTCAATAATTCCCAAAACCACTGAAAACACCGAAAACACCAAAATACGAATATTCTCAATTAAATGAATTGATTAAAATATTCTGATTAAATTTGGGGTGTTACAACTCTCTCCCACTTAAAAGATTTTTTGCCCTCGAATATTACCTCAAGGAGACAGAGTCAGACACGACTCCCTCAACTGATCTCCACACTCCCAAACCCAACTTTCTCCAGCTGGTCCTCCCAAAACTACCTTCACCAAGGGAATCTCTCTACCTCGAAGTTGCTCCTTATTCATCAATCTGAACTAGCAACGCTTCAACAATCGGGTTATCTCTCACTTGTACACCATCCATCAGAATCAATGTACTTCCTCATCTTAGACACATAAAACACATCAGGTAATTTTCACAAGCGACAACGATAAAATAGTCTATCAAGCTAACTTCCCCACACTTCCGCTGCGCCACTCTGATACAGATCGATAAAACACGGCATGTGCTTCCGATACTTCAAGGTTCGACCAACACCAGTTACCATTGTAACTCTTAAAACATGTCTTTTCTTGGATCCTCTTGATCTTCTCAGTCGTCTCTTGCACAATCTCAGGTCCGAGTACCGCACTCCCGCCTGACTCATACCAACACAAAGGAGTCCTACACCTCCTACCATAAAAAGTCTCATACGGTGCCATTCCAAAACTAGAATGATAACTGTTATTATAGGTAAACTCAACCAACGGCAAATCACTATCCCACTATCCACTTTGATCCAAAACACAAGCTCTCAGCAAATCCTCTAAAGACAGAATAATTCTCTATGTTTGTCCATCCGCCTGCGGATATTAGGCAGAGTTCAAGTTCAACATGGTACCCAAAGCGTTTGCATACTCTCACAAAATCTCGATGTAAATCTCTGATTTCCATCTGACACAATACTTGATGATCTCTCATACGACTTCGCAACTTCCTAAATATACGTCTCAGCTAGCTTCAACATAGAATGATTAATCCTCATTGGTATAAAATGAGTTAATCTAGCCAACCTATCCAAAATCACCCAACTCGAATCCTTCAAGTCTTTGGCAACCCTGTCACAAAATTCATAGAAATGTTATCCCATTTCCATTGTTGAATACTCAACGGTTGCATCAGACCCAACGGTCTCTGATGTTCAATCTTCAGCTCCTGACAAGTCTAACCATCATATACAAACTCAACCACTTCTTTCTTCATACTCGGCCGCCAAAACAATTCCATCAAGTTCTGGTACCTCTTCATAGCACCTATATGGATACTCAATCCACTTAAATGTCCTTCCTCAAGGATACTCTTATCCAACTCAAATCAGATCTCTAACCTCTTCGAATCTCGTCGAGACACTACTAGTAAGTTTCAACGTACCCAACTTAACTCCATAAGAAGTCTCTTCACAAACCAAACTTATGTCCCGAAATTGCTCAATCAGTCCTAACTCTTTTACCATCATCATCGGTATATGCAAAGATTTCCTACTCAATGCATCAGCTACAACATTAGCCTTACCAGGGTGGTAACTCAATTCAAAATCGTAATCCTTCAGAAGTTCAAGTCATTCTCCTCGGCCTCATATTCAAATATTTCTAATCAAACAAATACTTTAAGCTCTTAAGATCGCTAAACATCTTAAATCTCGAACTAAACAAATAATACCTCCAAAGCTTCGACACAAACACAACAACAACCAACTCTAAATCATGTGTTAGATAATCCCCCTTATGCACTTTAAGTTGCCTTAAAGTGTAATCTAAAACTTGTTGATGTTGCACTAACATATCTTCCAATTCCATCAACAGAGCATCACAATATACCACAATGGTTCTGTCGGATTCGGCAAAATCAAACCTGAGCTGTTGTCAGTCTTCTCAAAATATCTTGCAACTTTTCTTCATACTTTGCATCCCAAAACAAAGGCTTGAACCTTCCTATCCCACTGCTTCAATGGCAAAGATGACTTGTAAAAATCCTTCAATGAATTCTAATAACAATCTGCCAACCCAAGAAAACTTCTAATCTCAAATACAGGTTATTGGGGCTTCCCATTGCAATGTAGCTTCAACCTTCGACATATCAACCGCAATAACTCTACTTGAGATCACCTGACTAAGGAACTTACTTCCTCCAACCAACTCACACTTTGACTGTTTTGCACACAACTGCTTCCCTCTCAACACTAATAACAACAATTTCAAATGCTCAGCATGATCCTCTTCACTCTTCGAATAATACCAAAATATCATCGATTAACACAACCATCAACTCGCTTAAATAAGTATATTAAATCTCGTTCATATACCCCACAAACCCACACGGTGCCTTAGTCACCCCAAATGGCACTATGAAATACTCATCATATTCATACCTTACTGTAGCACCCCAATATTTGCCTTCTCGTTTTTATATTTGGCTTATGTTTCATTTTCGCATTTAGCATTTTGCATTGCATAGCATTCGGTCTCAAGGCATGGGATCAAGGCGTTCCTGTGGCTCAGGTGCATTTCGGAGAAAGAGATCGAACAGCAAACAGAGAGCATCAGAGCTTCGGCATTTATTTTGCCCAGCAAACGAGCGATCGATTTTATTCGGTTTTGCAGGTTAATTTCATATGAGAAAGCAACACTCAGGCTCATAACAAGTATTTTCACAGTGACAACGGTAAAAAATGAGGTTTAGCAGCTAAGCAGAGCTCCAGACAGTGGAAACAGGGCAAATTGACAGATTTCCCACCAAAAGGCGCCAAATTCCAATTTTTTAAGGTGTTAATCTGTTAACACATACGGTTAACCAATTAACCATTTGAAAATCAGCCCATAATTGAAGTGTTAATAGTGTTAACCGGTTAACGTATATGGTTAACCGATTAACCATTGCAGAATTTTCCCTGTACGTGAATTTTCAAGTGGAGTTGCTTTGGGGTCCAATTTTGGTCACTTGAAAGCCCATTTTTGCACTTGGGAAGGATCTAGAACATCATTTGAAATTTGGTTAAATTTTATTTCCCTCCAAAATCCCAAACCTCATTCCATACCACAATTTCCAAACCAACTTCCAATCCTTGCTTTGGATCCCATACCAAGAGAGTATTTAAGTGATTTACTCCAAAGCAAGCTCATCTAACCTTCATAATTTCCATTTCAAGTTTAGAGTTGATCAATTCTCTCTCAATTCTCTCAATTTCCTCCATAGCCAAAACTTTCACTCAAAGCTCTTTTCCATTGGAATCATTGATTCTTCATTGGAAACCTTGATTTCTAAGAGCAAAACCTTAATCCATTACATTGATTGAAGTGATTTCATCATTCAATTTTTGTGCAAGTTCAGATCTGGATTTTGAGGTGATTGTAGAAGTGCTTATTTGGAGTAATTTGACTTAATTGTGAAGGATCTTCATTCATACATCATCCAGTAGCTTGGATCTTAAAGTATACCGGACTTCTTTGCTTAGATCTACAGAATTACAGTTGAGTCAACAATTACCGAATCAATTCTTCGATTCGTAGGTTGGATTTCTGATCCGATTTTGTTTTCAAGCTTATTTGTCTGTTTACCATGTTAATCTTCATATTCGATTGAATTGTGATTGATTTGAGTTGTTTGATCCATGATCTAGTTGTGTTGCTCTGTTTACATGCAGTTTAAATCATGATTTTCTGGTTTAAGTTCGTGAATAAGTGATTATGCGATCATCCGGTTGATCGGATAAGTGCTTATTTGTTGGAAAGTGGTTCTGTTTGCTGTTTTTCTACTTCTGGTACAGTGTTAACCGGTTAACGTATATGGTTAACCGGTTAACCCATTCAAATATTCCAAAGTTTCAAAGTTTTCAGGGTGTTAATCGGTTAACGCCTGGTGTTAACCGATTAACACCTACGAATTTCCAGATTTTCACTGGTTTTACACAAGTTAACCGATTAACAGTATGTGTTAACCGATTAACATTGTGCCAGAATGCCATATTTTGCTGTTTGCTTGCATGTTTGCGTACCAGTTTGATTCGAATCATAATAGATCAGTGTGATGCATTAGAATTGAATTGTTTTGGTTGTTTGCTACTGTTTGTGGTTGTTTAATCATGATGTTGTTGCCATGTATGATCATTCTTTTATTTGCATGTTTGTATGTGGTTCGAGTCGATCATTCGTTTGCATGATCGTATGCTTCCATCTCTTGTTTTCTCCACATGTTTGCATCATTCTTGCATCGCTGTTGAGGTCAAGACGCGCTTGTGGCGGATGCTGCCCCACACAATTTTCCTCCCTCCCACCATTCTAAATGTGCATTTTTCATGTTTGCATTTATCTACTTGTGATTGATTCTTCCTTTGTTCTTCTTGTGCTTTCTTGCCATGCTCCCCATAGGATTCCTTGTCCCTCCGTTTAGGATGGGAGTAGGAGAGACATTAGGTGTTCAATCCAAGTATGATACATTAGGGTGGATGTTTCCCCTTTTCATCCAAACTTTAGGAGTACTTTGCATGACAAGGTTAGGGCCGAGTTTCCCTTAGACCTTTCGTGCGTCTCTCTTCTCATCTCAAAATCGTGCTAATTCATTTAATAAAGGCGATAAACGTTGCTCTCTACGAGCCTTAAGCTACATGGGGAATGATGAGTGAGGGGTCTCCTCTCGCTTATTTAGAATGTTTAGTATTTGTCCCGTTTAGGGGCGATATACGACGCATTCGCCTCCGTGTCATAGTCTTTAGTGCAACGTGAATCACAAACCGAATTAATTCACTTCACTAAAAAATACAAAAAAAATTCAAACCTGTTTCCTTTGGGATTAATCGGAACTTCTTTTTCAGAGAAAGAGTTTTGTTAAGCTTTGATTCTATCGCAAAAGGCAACGTCCCTAACTGCTGGAATCATTGTTTAACCCTACTCGATTAAAACGCTTAATCAACCTGTGGTTTCGTGTACACCCGAACTACGTTTGCTCTGATCTTTCATGCCAGATGAAAGTACGTAGGCACAAGACGTGATGTATTGGCGAGCAACCTTCCCCCCTTCTCTCCCGTAGTTGGCCGAACTATGTTGACTCTGATCTTTCATACCAGATGAAAGTACATAGGCACAGAGACGTGATGCTCTGTCGAGTCTCTCTTTTCTTTTCCTTTTGTCCTGAAGCTTGTAGTGTAGATAGTTTAAACACACCCTTAGATAGACAACAAGCGTGGATCCCGTCGAGTACGATGGACGTGAGGGGTCCTAATAACTTCCCCTTGCGTAACCGACTCCCGAATCCAGGACTGGGTTGCGATGACCTCGTCTTTTCCCGTTTTCGTCAGGTTTTTCCGATCGTTTTCTTTCCCTCTCTTTGGGATAAATAACGAAAGGTGGCGACTCTTCTGTTTTTTCCGGGTTTTTTTCGCAGTTGCAACACTTACTTTAAAAGCAGTCTCTTGAATATGTTCAGCCTTCACACGAATCTGATGATACCCAGATTTCAAATCCATCTTACCAAACACACTTGCAACAACCAACTGAACCATCAAATCATCAGTCCTTGGAAGTGAACACTTATCTTGATAGTCACCTTGTTCACTTGTCTATAATCCACACAAAGCCTTACAGAACCTTCTTCCTTCATAATCAACAAAACTGGTGCACCCTATGGTGACACACCCGAACGAAAGAATCTCTTCTCAAAACAATTCTTCCAATTGACTCTTCAACTCTTTCAATCCCAATGTATACACACAACATGGAACCATCAATACCGGACTAGTTCCAGAAACTAATTCGATTGCAACTCCACCTCACATTCTGGCAGTAAATCACTTATCTCATCAGGAAAAACCTTCGGACAATAACAATTAATTGGCAAACCACCAACTTCCCCATTTTCATCAACACTCACAATTTCCATCAAAATAAACATCTCGGCATCATCCTACACCGACTCACCAAAACAAGTTGTAAGCACTTAGCTTAACTCAAAGCAATTCACTGCCCATGCCAACTAAGCTTGCAAGACACGTCTATCCCATCCAACATGACTCTGTCCACTATCAACAAGAGATTAAGGGTGATCAGTCCCTTAAGTTGTCAATAGACAGCCGAAAATCATGATGGAGTATAAACCATCTTTACCAAACTATAAGAGCATTCATCGACACACTGAGCCACCACTCCACACTTGCAGCATCCTGGAGAAGCGAAAGCTTCTCCCCCACTTGATTCATTCCCACTTCTGCAGAAAAAGGTTAGAACAAACGTATACCGACAATGTTTTCACACACATGTCGCATACAAGGGAACAAACAACATTAGACAACTTGGGCGGACGGACCGATCTGCTCTGATACCACTAATGTAACACCCTTTTCTACCCCACGATTATTAAGGCAAAATAACACGTATTTCAAAGTAAATAAATAAATATCAATAAAAGCCACCAAAAGAGCGTACATTTATCAATGTCATAAAAATCGGTCAAATACTCCGTAACTACGGGTTTTCCCCAAAAAAAATCAGACAATATAAAACAGCGGAACTCAAAGCAGAAATTAAGGTTTTTCCTCATAAGGGAAAGTTAGCAAAATAACTAAACGGTATAAAGTTTAACTCAAAGAACCCAACTCGATGTTACATATCAGAGCAAGACCCTCTAAGTTAATCATAAAGGATAACGACTCTAAAACTTCAAAAGTAACTCCTCGACGACATCCGTATCTAAACTTGGTCATCTGCATGTTACCCACGTGGAGGTAACATTCAAACAGAGAGGGTGAGTAAAACAGTTCATAATAACCAATGTATACAAATCAACGTATAACAGCGTCATATTCATATTGAACACATTCATATCCTTCATTTGGCCTCGAAGGCCACAACATCATAATTTATACAAAAAGGCTCATAATTGCAAATGCAACATAGAATCAATGCATGTGCTACAAATCATCACAGCGCGATGGACACTGGGTCATCAACCCTCCATAGATCCCCATCAATAGGATCGATTCTTCTAGAGAATTGGAGCACATCAAAACACTTCACATCCATACAATGGGATTGAAGCCAAAGTAATAGAGGTAATGAACCGAAGTTCGGATGCACATGAATGCATGATGCACACGTCACAAATCATCCTCATAATAACATCATAGGTGCATCATCATTCATCATATTCATCATCATCAAACGTCATAGCTCATCATCATAATTATCATCATACATCACGTTGTCATAGCACATCATAATAATCATCATCACACATTATATCATCATATAATTCATCATAATAATCATCCTCACTAATCATGTCATCATATAATTCCATCATGATAATCATCATCGCACATCATGTCATCATAGCACATCATAATAATCATCATCACACATCATATCATCACCCAATTCATCATAATAATCATCATCACACATCATGTCATCATATAATCATGTACAAATCACATAGAGCTCATAGTCATACTCATTTTAACCCATCATGTTATCACATATTAATTCATAATATTATCTCATATTAATTCATCAAATTATACTCGCAGTAATCCTCACACTATCACCTATTAATCACATAAACTTCCCAGCCCTACTCATGTTAACTCATCACAGGAATCACAGAATCAAACATCACGGCATCGCTGCACACGATCAACATTCGCAAAACTCTGCTGCGTTCGCTGGCATGTTCGTTAGGCGAGTCTGGGGCGAATTTCTTCGCTAGGTGAAGGACTTTTTTCTATGCAAGTCTAGAAACACCTTGTTCGCTAGGCGAACTGTGCGACGACAGCAAATTCTGCTACACACCAGAACACGATTCCACCCAGAAAGCTCTATGATTCACTTACCCAATGCCCCCAAAACATCCCTAAATCATCCCTAAGGTCCAACAGCGATAAAGGCACAAAACCTACGGAGATAAAGGCACAAAACCTACGGCGATAAAGGCACAAAACCTACGGTTCATTAGGCCAATCCCGTAACCTATTCATGTCTTAAATCACAATTTCCCTACAATTGCCCCGAAGGCATCATAATTTCTCATATCAGATATTCCTATCCCTTATGGTCAAACATATAACAATCCAAGGTTTTTGCCACAAAGGCCTAAGGTTTCCTTATCCTCATGTCAAATATTCAGTGATACTTACCATTAACCAAACCCTCAGGGTTTCACCATCAATTTCCCTATTTCCCACAATCAACCCAAAATCCCTTAAATCTTAAATCAACCATAAACACACCGTAAGGCATACATGGAAAATCATGAAAAGCTATACTCCCCATACCTTAGCCGATTCAAAGCTTTCACGATTATCTCCAGGAATCTTCTGGCTCCAATCTTTCCTCAGAGCTCTGGCCACCAAAACTTTTCACGGTTAAAAAATGAATCAAAATTCCTTTCAGAATTCTATTTTGTCAAACCTAGTCTTGGGCCTCACAATTTGGGCTTTTCCCATAATATCCTCACTAACTCCTTTTAATGCCCAATTTACCCTTATTCCTCTTATATATATTTTAATTCATAATAATATTAATAAATCCATATTTCATACTATTATTCCAAAAAAATACTCCAAATATGCATAATTCTTCAATAATTCCCAATACCATCGAAAACACCGAGAACACCAAAATACGAATATTCTCAATTAAATAAATTAATTAAAATATTCCTATTAAATTTGGGGTGTTACAATAGACACTCGGATTACAATCCATGCAGGATAACAAGTAGGCTAATCCCTTTTAACCTCAACCTTAGGTCCATCTTCTGCATGCTAACATTTGGATAGAATCTCCTTTCATATCCCGACTTTAGGACTACATTGCATGACAACGTTACGGTCGAGTTTCCCCTTAGACCTTTCGTGCGTCTCTCTTCTCATCTAAAAACACATTATAACTCATCTAATAAATATGATGAACGTTTTACACTATGAGCCTTAAGCACGTGGGAAATGATGAGTGTGGGGTTTATCCTCACTTGTCTAGAGTGTTTAGCATATGTCCTTAGGGCGATATGCGACGCATTCGCTCCTATGTCATAGTCTTTAGTGCAACATGAATCACAAAGCAAACTAATTCACTTCACTAAAACTCACAAACTAAATCAAACCTTTTATCCTTTGGGATTTGTGTTTCAAACTCATTTTCAGAAAAGAGTACATTAGTTTTTCGTTCACCGCAAATACACATCGACCCTAACTGCTGGATTGGGAGTTTAACGTCACTCATAAAAAACACTTAACCAATCTATGGTTTCGTTACCCGAACTACGTTTGCTCCGATTTCTCATACTAGGTGAGGATATGTAGGCACAAGACGACGATGTCTTGGCGAGCAACCATTCCCCCATCACCCGTAGTTTTCCGAACTACGTTGACCCTGACTTTCCCATTGCACGAGGGAATACGTAGGCATAGGGCGACGATGTCCTATTGAGTCTCTTTCTTTTTCTATTTTGTTCTCATTTCCGTTTGTAAATAGCTTATAGATAAACACACCCTTTGATTAGACAACAAGCATGGATCCTATTGATTAAAACAAACGTGAGGGGTGCTAATACCTTCACCTTGCCTAACCGACTCTCGAAACCAAGATTTGGTTGCGATGACCTTGTCTTTTCCGGTTCTTCATATTTTCTTCGATCATTTCCTTTCCCTCTCTTTGGGGTAAATAACGTTTGATGGAGACTCTTCTATTTTTCCACCGGGTGTTTTTCGCAGTTGCGACAACACGATCCCGCCTATGACTGAGGAGTCTACATTGATTGATGTGGTTCTTTTTCGAATGTACCACTCTTGGGAGTACAAGGGGGGATCAACTATAATCCTGCTTTGGCTAGACGTCAATTCAGATTCCCAATGAAGGATAAGCCTAACAACGTCTTATTTCCAGTTTCTTCTACATTAACGCCGAAGCAGAGGAAAGTTTAAGAAATCGTACGATCGATGCTTGGAAGAAAATCCGGAGAAAAACCAAAGTTGTCCTTGGGAAGAGGAATTATGTAGCCTTTGTGCCATTCACTCAGTGGGTCCAATCTAGAGCTCGTGATCTCAAAATGCCTTACCTTCTTGAGAAGAATATGCAAATTGTCATCGCGTCATCCTCTGCCATTCCCATTGAAAATATGGAAGAGTGCCAAGATATTCTTGAAAGAACGAAGCTTGAGAGGGACACTTGGGAAGGAAAGTACCGTACTCTTCATGCTGAGACGACGGAATTGCAGAGAGAGCTACAAGATAAAGATGAGTTAATTTGGTGGCTCGAAAGACGCTTGGGTAGTGAAGTTGTGACTAAAGAGAATTTGTTTTTCTCTAGCGTCAAACCCACGCAGAGTAATCATGAGTATTTAGATATCCCACCAACTTCTGGCACATGGAGAGGAATAGTAGACAAGTTGGTGATGGAAAATACTATGCTGAAAAGACTGAAGAGGACACACGGATAGGATTCTCGTCAGACTTCCTAACCATAGGGCCTAGTCTTTTGCTTTGATGTAGCCTCACTTTTCTTGTGTTATATTTCAAAAGTTGTAACTTTTCCCAAAATAAATGAAACAAGGGTTTTGCATTTTGCATTGCATTTTGCATTTTGCTAGCCATTCATGGAACTCAAAAATCTTATTTTTTTATGATGGATCAAAGAAACATGATTACATTCCCAAGCCTGAGGTTGGACAACCTAAGGATCTTTAGGAGCCTAGTAAGGAATCTTGCTGCTTTTATAGCCAAATATGGGGACTTGTTATATTTGCTAGATATGCAAGTAAATGAAGAAATGCTGCAAGCCCTCGTAAAGTTTTACGATCCACTCTACCATTGCTTCACATTCCCAGACTTCAAGTTGCTGCCAACCTTGGTGGAAGAATACTCTGAGCATCTGAAATTTACTACGACTTTCACAACTAACTATGTGTTAGTTCTTGATTGGCAGGCATTTTGGTAAAACTAGGTGTAATCACAAGATGTCCTACAGGATGTCGTCACATCTATCTTTAAGGTTCTGCAGGTCGCTTTGGATGTTGCAGCAGGACTTATCTTATGATGTCAAATATGATGTCCTGACACTTATGGATAAAACATTCAGTATGAATGTGTTTGTGTGTCTATTCCTTTTTGTGCAATCTTGTTGCACTGATCTGGTGTAAAATCTGCGAAGATTTTGGTGTTTTACTAAGGCATTTCTGATGCAAATATTTTGGATCATATTTGATTTGATTTGAAGCTTTTATCAAAAGATTTTATTGAAGATTGGAAGAAAGATTTGATTGGATCTGATTGATCAACTCAAATCTGTTTCATTGTTGCAATTTATGAAGATTGAAATCTTCTCAAACCTGCTGTTACTTTTGCCACAACCCAAGCCCATTCTGCATTACTATTTAAAGCAGCAAAAACCCTAACTTGGAGATCAGAGAAGCAAGGATTAAAAAGTGTGTGAATTTGTGTAAGGTTTAGCCTTCGTGTGTGTTAGTTTTATGAGCCATTCACTCATTGTTTAATGTGTGAATTGGACTAAGTTGTTAATTGTAAATTGTTCACTCAAAGCTTGTAAGCAAGAGTGTATTATACTTGATTGAAGATTTTAAGCAAGATCAAGTTGTGACTTTGAAGAGTGTCTTCTAAAGTCTTCTTATTTTTGTTGATTGGTATCATTACTGTGATTGAGGGGGAGTGAGAGGTGTCTCTTATCTAGGTGAGTCCTAGGTAGAAATTGCAAGGGTAGAGATTAGGTTAGAAGATGGTAAACTAGAGAGAGTCTACGGTGTATCTTCAAACTAATTCTACTTAGTGGATTTCCTTCCTGGCTTGGTAGCCCTCAGATGTAGGTCTATTTTCATCGAAATGGGTTAACAATTGATGTGTCTCTTTACAATTGTTATTTGTCTATGTTTGTTCTTATTGTTGATGAAACAGATATTTGTGTCGTAAACATCACCTTCGACATCTAATATCTGATACCAGAATTTCAATTGGTATCAGAGCAGGCATCCTACTCTAGTTCTGAGTGAGATCTAAGGATGATACTTTATGGTACCATGGACAAGGAAGGAGGTTTTGTGAACAAACCACCTATTCTGGACGGGAGTAATTATGACTACTGGAAACCTAGGATGGTTGCTTTCTTAAAGTCGATGGACAGTAAGGCATGGAAAGCTATCATAAAGGGATGGGAACATCCTGTGATTATTGATAAAGATGGAAAGGCTACATCTGAATTAAAACCGGAGGAAGAATGGACAAAGGAAAAAGATGATCTGGCTCTGGGAAACTTCAAGGCCTTGAATGCCTTGTGCAATGGAATTGATAAGAACATATTCAGGCTGGTGAACAACTGTGATATTGCTAAAGAAGCATAGGAAATACTAAAGACTAATCTTGAAGGCACATCCAAGGTAAAAATGTCTATACTTCAACTTCTCACAACCAAGTTTGAAAACCTGAGAATGAAAGATGATGAAAGCATATATGACTTCCATATGAATATTCTTGAAATAACAAATGCTTCAAGTGCCCTATGTGAAAAAATGTCTGAAGAAAAGATGGTAAGAAAAATTCTCAGATCTCTTTGTTGTACCCCAAAATTTGACCAACCTTTTTCTTGCTTGGCTTATGTTTCATTTCCATTTTAGCATCTTGCATTTGCATAGAATTGTTCTTATAAGGGGTCAAGATTGTTTGTGTTCCATCGAAGAAGAGATTCTTATTGGCTTCAAGTTCAAGCAAAGGCATTGTTAGAGGTCATTAAGTGTGTGGAATCATTATGAAGTTGTCAAAGCTCCTTGAGAGGAGAGGTGTGCTATAGCTCTTTGTATGAGAATCACCAGAGGATTTGTCAAGAGTTCAAGAGGATCTATCATTAGTTTGAGCGTGGGATAGAGGTTTGTTGAGTACCTTAGAGGCTATTGTGGAGTTGGAATGGTCATCCAATTCATCTGCAAAAAGCCTAGGCAAAGAACATGAAATTAGGGTTTTACATATGATCAGTCTGAACTTGTTATTGGAGAAAAACTTGTTTCCATGATCCTTCATATGTCCCAAGGTGTCTAGAGGTAGAAGATTGATCATCAATTTCAACCAGAAGGGCTCCAATTGGTCAGTCAATTGCAAATTAGGAGATTTGGAAAAAAGTCAATTGTGCAATGAAAAAGTCAACTCCTGACTTTTTAAGGTCAAAATCATGTCCCTCAAGTTCAATGTGACCAATGGGTGAGATTTGACCATGCATTTTCAAAGGAATAAAAAAATCAAGGAGTGTGAAATTTGCCATTTTGGGAAATTAGAGTTTTAGAAACTTTATGGAAAGTTTCAAGTGTAAACCAGCCACTTTCCAGGCCATTTCCACTCATGATCAAGGTTCCAAATGAACTTTTTTCCAACATCAAACTTTTTCCTCATATTCTGAGCATTCTTTTGAGTACCAATTTATCATCATATGTTGTTTGAAGCTCAAGCTATGATGAATCAAAGTCAGGGTTTTCAATCACCTCAAATTTAGCATGTTTGGACAAATTTTTGGACCCACTTTCCAAGCCAATTTTCATCAAGTTCTTGGTGTCAAATAAAGTTTTGTCCGACATGAGAGTTGTAGGTCTTGTTCCAAGATTTCCATCGATTACTAGAAGTACCTCATGCGATGTTTAAAGCTCAATATGAAGGTTCAGAGTTGAGGTTTCAATTGGATCAAACTCATAACTTAGAAATTTTTCTAAGTTATCTCAAGGCAGTTTCATGTCATGACTTTCAACCTCAATTTCCATGACTTTCCAAGTTGCAAATCAAACTTCCACTAACATCAAAGTTGTTCCTTGCCATGCAAGCTTGCATTTGAGCCCAAGTTCCAATTAAGAGGAGCTTTGTGCATCAAGATACCATGGTCCAGAGATGGTGGTTTGGGAAGTATTTCAAGGCATGATCCTTATGTGATTTTGGAATGTTTCTCATTTCAGCCTGACAGCATTATCCCCTTCTCATTCCATGCGCATAAAATGACAAACGTTGAACTCCAAACCTTGCTAAAACAAGAACAACCAAGCATGTACCATGATGGATTGATTTTGAATTTTCTTGCCCAAAGAACGAAAGGACAAGCAGCCCTTGGTCTGACCATCACACAGTCCATCTGGTTTCTCATTTCCACTCAAACAAAATAGCCACAAATGCAAGGCACTCGTGTGAGGCACATCATTCACCATTGAACGGAACTTTCCATTTGATTGCAGCATCTGATCCCTTGGTTTTTCACCACAGTAAAAACCTCAAATTTCATTTTCACTTCATATATAAGCTAAGAGAAAACCCTAGCATAGAGAGAGTGCCACCATTTGAGAAAAATGTAAGCTTGGAATTGGAATCCTCATGAAATTTTGAGGGGAGAGCTACCATTTTCCTCCATTTTTGGGCAGGTTGGACCTTGCTCTAGTGGCTCCTTACCGGAGAAGATGACTGGAACTAGGGTTTCGGTGTCTGAAGGTCAGGGGCGAGCTGACTTGGCTTTGGTGCCTTCCATTTTAATTTGAATTTATGTGTTGTCTTGTTTCCATTTGCTCTGGTGTATGACTAACCTTCCACGTGAATTAATGAGACAACGTGGCATCAGACTTGGGCGTTGGGCCTTGCTTTTTGACTCTTCACACCCCATTTATTTGTCCCGTTTGCGCTCCAAACTGAATTCCAGTTCACTTGGTTTTACTACAACACCCCCTTTGGGTTTTATTTTGTTTCTTTTATGGCTTTCATTTAATTATTTTAAAAAATAGTTCTTTAACTTCAAAAAATCCATAAAAATTTTTTTCTTACAGTTTGATATGTTATTTATTTTTTCCCATAATTTTATTTTATTTTCCATTTAATTTTATTATTTTATTTGGAATTTACAAATTGATATGTTTTATGTTGTGTACCTTGTGATGTCTTGTCCATTTGAACCCTAAATTTTACCCCCTATGACTATGGTTTCTCCCTCACTTAGGTGAGGGATTGAGGCTTCTTTGAGGGTGGTTTTGGACCATGTTTGTTTATTTTACAATAGATTTTGAATTGGTTTTTCATGTCCCTCGATAAGGTGGAATACCATACCTTCTTGGAGTTATTTGATGGTGCCTTGAGTGGAACTTGACCATGAGTCTTTTCTTGTTGTTTTATGCTTGATCAAGCTTGCTTTGACATTTTATTTGAGATTTATTGGTCTTGTTTTCTATTTTTCATGATTGCTTCAAGTTCAAGTCATCTTTTGACATATGCACCTTTTGATTACAAACTAGTGAATTGTGTACAAACTAGTGAATTGAGTGATCCCATTTGCATCTTTTGAGCTTTGTTGATTCATTTTAACATACTTAAGGTGTTGTTTCATCTTTTCATAGGTCATTTGAGTGTGTAACTTGCATCACAAGTCACCTTTGAATCATGTGTCTCCACTTGTTCTAAGTGTTGAGTTTGTGCTGGAACATTGGTTCATCACTTGTACATGATCATACTTGTGTTTCCTCCTTGTTATAACCTTCAGTTTGAGGCTTTCTTCTTATTGTTCTACTTCTGCCCCATGTGGTTTAGACACTTGTTCATGATAATTTGGTGCTTATGTTTGCATTTTGAGTTTGTCATGAACATTGGTGTTTGTTTTGCATTGTTTGTTTGCCTTACTTTGTTTGAGTCTTAAGAATTGTATAGTTAAGATGTGCTTATGGTGGTGGCTGCCCCAAAATTTTTCCTCCCTCTTTCTTTGTGTATGCATCTTAGGATAGCGTCATTCTCTCTTGATGATTGATGGTATATGGTTGTAGGAGTTTACTTCTCCAATTTCATCTCGTCCTTCTTGACTTGTTTAAGTCATTCTTTTGTGTTGAGTCTCTCGTGTTGTTGAGTCTTGTTGCATCATTTGTATTTGCATTTCTTCTTTTCATCTCACATCTCATGGTTGCATTGTCCTTTGACTTGTTTAAGTCAATTACTATTCTTTTTTCCATTTCATCTGTGAGTGAAGTATCTGTTGTTTACTTGGCCTCTTGCCATGATCCCCTTAGGATTCCTAGTCCCTCTGTTTAAGATGGGAGTAGGAGAGACATTAGGTTTTCAATCCTTTGCATGATAACATTAGGATAGTTTCTTCCCTCTTCATCCCAACTCTAGGAACAATGTGTATGATAACACTAGGGTCCAGTTTCCCCTTAGTTTGTGTCTTTCTCTTCTCATCTCCTAAACACTTCAAAGCATCTAATAAAGGATAACATATGTTGTACGCTACGAGCCTTAAGTACTTGACGAATGATGGTTGGGGGGCCTCCTCTCAACTATCTAGAGTGTTTAGCGTATGCCCTTTGGGCGATATGCGACGCATTCGCTCCCAAGTGATAGTCTTTAGTGCAACATGAGTTACAAACTTAACTCAATTCATTGCTTGTTTAAAAAACACAAAAACAAAAACATAAAACCTTTTTAGCCTTCGGGATTAATTGAAAACCATTTTCAGAAAGAGTGTGTTAACACTTGGTTCTACCGCAATCAGGCGTCGTCCCTAACTACTGGAACCACTATTTAACCCTACTCAATTAAAACACTTAACCAACCAGATGAGGATACGTAGGCACGAGACACGATGTCTTGTGAGCAACCTCCCCCGTAGTTCCCAAACTATGTTGACTCTGACTTTCCCATTGCACGAGGGAATATGTAACACCCCATTTCTATACCCCTAAATAATGCAAATAATCATTTAGGAACATAATATAAATTCCATCAGAGTATAATTGCATCATGGCATAAAAGAGGTATGTCACATTAATCATGAAATAAAAACATAACATACAACACCTGCTCGACATATGATATGCAACTGTGGGGTAACTTTAAAAACATAGGAACTTAGTCCTCACACCCACATCTCAATATTTAGAATAAAAACAGAAAATCTAAACATTGAATCACAACTGGCATGTATTTACATATATACATATTCACATCATCCACTGTAATTCATCAACAACCTTCATGTTTACATAAACATGCATCACCAAAAGTACATATACAAATGTATTCATCAAAAAGAGCCAAAGGCATCCTAGCTACCCGGTATTACATATCAGAGCCATCTGACCAAAACAATGAAGACACGCTTCACAAAAAGGGATCACCAGCGTACCTAATCTGCAATGCTTCATAGAGCATCATAAAACAGCAGAAGGGTGAGAAATACTATCATAATCATCAATGCATATATATATATATATATATATATATATATATATATATATATATATATATATATATATATATATATATATATATATATATATATATATATATATATATATATATATATATATATATATATATATATATATATATATATATAATATATATATATATATATATATATATATATATATATATATATACACACACACACACACACACACACAAACATAGAATACACATATTCCTCATTTCTCACCACAATTCATCATCCTTCATCATATACACTGCAATGTATAAATAAACAAATAATCGATAGTCACCAAACATATTTATCATGCACATATCCATAATTCCAAACAATCTATATACACATACACAATATTTTCATTTCATCACCAATTCACATAAACATCTACATTCATGTTTATTTCACCAATGCATCATATAAAGATGATAAATGCAACTCATAGAGACCGACTCCCGACTCTATGCAGATGCAAATGTGGTATCGACGCATTCAGCAGGTTCAATTGAAGAACCAAAATGGAACCATCGCTCGTTACTGAAGTAACTCCTCGTCACGCCTACGATGTTCACCCATCGCTCACACCCCACATGGGCACACGATTTTTCGGGATTGCTCACACCCCACACGGGCACACAATCCGATTTCTCACACCCCATACGGGCACACAATTGTTCTGCAGATTCTACGCAAAATCAATTATAAACCATCGCTCACACCCCACATGGGCACACGAGGTTTCTGCAGATCTTACGCGGGATCAATCAACACAAGAATGCATATCATGATGCTTCACATGCAAAATGACTCATGACATTCTTGAAATGCATACATATTCACAAATATATTTTTGATGCATTCTTTACATATTAACACATACAATCATCATACATTCACCATGTATATTGTATTCATCATTCATCACATTCATCATGCATTTTTAATCAATTTTAAACAATGCATATAAATTTCCCAATGGCCACAATTCACAATCGATTCATAATCTAGGATTCACGCCATACGGATACCCATAACACAACAATCGACAACACACAAGTTACTCATGCATGAAGAGGTCAATCGCAACCGAACGCACTAGCTAATTAAGCTTCACTCACTTAAAATCATTATTTCTGATTAATCGGTCAAATCGGCTAAAAGTCGGCTAAAAATAATATTTATTTTCACCATGTTATAGAACATATTATTAGCTTCAGTTTGATATAAAGAACGACAAAATCCGATAAACGGTGAAAAAGTTATGAATTTTCAAAGTTTTGAAAAAAAGTATTTTTCCTCACACTTACAGTGTTAACCGGTTAACCATATACGTTAACCGGTTAACGCGCGTAGATTTTCACTTCCCAGAGGCATTAACACTGCCTTAACCGGTTAACCCATACCGTTAACCGGCTAAGTCCTGCAAATTTTTGAAAGTTAGCTATGGGTTTGGGCTAAAAATCCTCAAAAACCTGGCCGATTAAATTCTTTTCACCCGATTAAATGCCTATTAACCATTACCAATCATATAGGAACAAATTAGAATCATAAAACACGAATTTTACGACTTCCAATTTTCATCCAAAATCTTAACTTCAAATTATCCAAAAATGGTAAAACTCACAATATCGCTCGATTTTCACCAAACTAGTTTCAATAGTCTTAGTCTATCATCCCCCGACTAAACTACGTAAGTTATTCCCGATTCTAACCATTCAAACATCAGTTTCTATCAATTTTTCCTAATTCGACCTAAATGGAAAAAGATGTGAAAACAATCAAACAAAACCAAACACATACATGCATGATTCATACACAATGATAAGATGATAGAATTTCACACCCTTACCCGATTATCCGATTCCTAGCAAGCGTTCTTAATGATTTCCCAAATTTTCCTCTTTTTCTTCTCTTCCTACTTCTTTCTCTTCTCTTTCCCTCTATTTCTCTTTTCTTTCTTTTTCTTTCCTTTCTTCTATTTTTCTCTCTTATTTCCTCTTATAACATTTTCCTTCTATTTCTATTTCTATTATACTAATTTCCTTACTATTAAATGTTAAATGACCAAAATACCCTCCAATCTAATTTTACCTGAAACTCTCCGAAACGGTAAAATATCAAAACACACTATATTACCACATCAATTCACAATTTAAAATAATTATTACTCAAATCAAACAAAACACTCAATAAAATGCAATAATCAAAATCGGGGTGTTACAACTCTCCCCGACTTTAGAAATTTTCGTCCTCGAAAATAGTACCTGATTCAAACAAGTCCGGATATGACTCTCGCATCCCACTTTCCAATTCCCAAGTCATATTGACTTCAGAAGCGCCTCCCCACGCTACTTTCACAAGGGCAATATCCTTGCCTCTATGTTTCTTAACTTCACGGTCCAAAATCCTAACCGGTAAAACTTCAACCGTAAGGTTATCTCTCACCTCAACCTCATCCATAGGAACAACATGTGACGGATCCGGAACATACTTCCGAAGTTGCGAAACATGGAACACATCACTTTCTCTGTAGTTTGTTGTACCATCTCCGGCCCAACTACCGACCTCTCACCGGTTTCATGCCAACACAAAGGTGTCCGACATCTCCTACCATACAAGGCCTCAAATGGTGTCATACCAATACTCGAATGGAAACTGTTATTATAAGTGAACTCAATCAATGCCAAATAACTATCCCAAGCACCACCTTGTTCTAGCACACCAGCACGCAACAAGTCTTCCAATGATTGAATTGTCCTCTTGGTTTGACCATCCATCTGCGGATGATAAGCCGAACTCAATCTCAACTTAGAACCCAAAGCACTTTGCAAACTTTCCCAAAATCTTGATGTAAATCTAAGATCTCTATCCGACACAAGACTCTTAGGAACTCCATGTAACTTCACAATCACGTGAACATAAATCTCGGCTAACTTTTCCAAAGGATAACTAATATCAATCGGAACAAAGTGAGCATATTTAGTAAGCCTATCAATAATTACCCAAATAGCATTATGACCTCTTTGCGTATTCAGCAATACCGTAACAAAATCCATAGATATACTATCCTATTTCCATTTCGTAATGTCTATCGGTTGCATCAATCCACTAGGCTTCTGATCTTCCACCTTAGACTTCTGACAAGTCAAACACGAATACACAAAACGAGCAACATCCCGCTTTAACCCGGACCACCAAAAGATCTTCTTCAAATCTTGATACATCTTGTTCGCACTCGGATGAATACTTAAGTTGCTTCGGTGTCCTTCCTTCAATATCATCTTTTTCAACTCCGAATCATCGGGAATACAAATACGACCATGAAATCTCAAAACTCCAAAATCATCAACCTTGAAATCTCCACTCTCATTCATCATCAAATCAACAAACTTCAAATCCAACTTTTGCTTTTCACAAACGGTTGCAAGAAAATCATTTGTGACATATAACATACCAAGTTTCACACTTCTCGGCGTCATTTCACAAACCAAACTCAAGTCTCTGAAATCTTCTAAAAGTTCCCACTCTTTCACCATCAAGGTGCACATATGTAACAACTTCCTACTTAAAGCATCAGCCACCACATTCGCCTTACCCGGATGGTAATTCAAACCAAAGTCATAATCTTTCAAAAGTTCTAACCATCTCCTTTGCCTCATGTTCAATTCTTTCTGATCAAATAAATACTTCAACCTCTTGTGATCACTAAAAACTTCAAATCTTGCACCAAAAAGATAATGTCTCCAAAATTTCAAAACAAACACCACGGCTGCTAACTCCAAGTCATGGGTAGGATAATTCTTTTTCATGCACTCTCAATTGCCTCGAAGCATAAGCCACACATTTTCCATATTGCATCAAAACTCCACCTAAACCTCTCAATGAAGCATCACAATACACCACAAATGGATCGGTAGGATTCGGTAAAATCAAAATTGGCGTCGTTGTGAACCATCTCTTAAGCTCCATGAAACTCTCTTCGCAATGAATATCCCAAACAAAAGCTTCTCCTTTACAAGTCAACTGCGTCAAGGGAAGTGCTAACTTCGAAAATCCTTCAATGAACCTTCGATAATAACCCGCCAATCCTAAAAAGTTTCGGATTTCCGTAACCGACTTAGGAGTCTCCCATTGTCTTACTGCATTAATCTTGGATGGATCAACACTAATACCATTACCGGAAATAACATGCCTAAGAAAACTTACTTTCGACAACCAAAACTCACACTTAGACAACTTAGCATACAATTGCTTTTCTTTCAAAATTTGCAACACAATCCTTAAATGCTCTTCATGCTCCTCTTAAGACTTAGAATAAATCAAAATATCGTCGATGAACACAACCACAAAACGATCCAACTGCTCATGAAAGATACGATTCATGTATTCCATAAACACACCTGGCGCATTAGAAACTCCGAATGGCATAACGAAGTATTTGTAATGACCATACCGTGTCCTAAAGGCTGTCTTCTGAATATCTTCCTTTTTCACATGAATCTGGTGATAACTTGATCTCAAATCAATCTTGCTAAAAACACGTGCACCAACCAATTGGTCCATTAAATCATCGATCCTAGGAAGCGGATACTTGTTCTTAATTGTCACCTTGTTCAATTGTCTATAATCAATGCACAAACACATACTTCCATCCTTCTTTTTTACTAACAATATCGGAGCACCCCAAGGAGAAACACTAGGCCTTACAAAATTCTTGTCTAACAAGTCATTCAATTGTTTCTTCAATTCTACCAACCCCGATGCCGACATACGGTACGGTGCCATCGAAACTGGTCTAGTACCCGGAACTAGATCAATAGAAAATTCAACTTCTCTTTCCGGCGGTACATCTGTAATATCCTCCGGAAACACTTCTGGAAAGTCACACACCACTGGAAAAACATCAAGTTCCATCTTACTCTCCACTGACAATGATGCAAACAAACCGAACAATTGAGCTTCGTTCGTTAGAAGTTTCTTCAACTCTTTAGTGGATAGAAAACTCACATCTTCATCATCTTCCAAAGAAGGAAACCTCACTAACTTGTGATAGCAATCTATATGAACTCGATTAAACTGCAACCAGTTCATACCCAAGATCACGTTCAAACCCTCCAAAGGCAAACACACTAAATCCATGACGAAGTCTCTACCATACATGGCCAGAGGACAACTTACACACACCAAGGACGTAGATACCGACCCTGAAGCAGGAGTCTCAATAACCATCTCACCACCCCAAGAAGTCACACACAAGTTTAAACGCTTAGCGCACTCATGAGAAATGATTGAATGAGTCGCTCCCGTATCAATAATAGCAATTAAAGGCGTACTATTAATAAAGCATATACCTTTAATCAGATGGCCTGCACTGGTAGTATCCTTTCCAACTAAAGAAAACACTTTACCACCTGCCTGAGCTTGCTTCGGCTTAGTACACTTAGTACTAATATGTCCCACTTCTCCGTGTTGCACCCCAAAATTTGCTCAACACCATTTGCCTGGTTTACGTTCGTTGCATTATCATTTGCATTGTTCTAGCGTTTGCATTGCATAGCATTTATTCTCGAGGCAGGGGATCAAGGCATTCAGGTGGCTCCAGGTGCAACTTTCGGTGCAAGAGGCTAAAACAACAAACATCAGAGGCTTCAACACTTGTTTTGCCCAGCGATCGAGCGACCGGTTTTATTTTATTTTGCAGGGCATTTTTCATGTCAGAAGCAGCATTCAGCTTATGTACAGTGTTCCCAGGGTCAGAGCAATCAAGAATGGCTTTCAGCAGCTAAACAGAGTTTAGAACGGCAGGAAACGGGCAAAGGGGCAGGTTTCCCTCCAAAAGGCGCCAAATTCAAATTTTTGAATGTGTTAATCGGTTAACACATAGGGTTAATCGATTAACCATTTGAAAATCAGTCCAGATTTGAATTTTTAACAGTGTTAATCGGTTAACCTATATGGTTAATCGATTAACCACAGCAGGTTTTGCCTTGCACGTGAATTTTCAAGTCCAGCCACTTTTGGGATCCAATTTTGGTCATTTAAATTGCATTTTCACACTTGGGAAGGATCTAGAACACTATCAAATTTCATTTTCCCTCCAAATGCCCAAACCTCATTCCATACCACATTTTCCAAGCCATTTTCCAATCCTTGCTTGGGATCCAAACCAAGAGTGTATATATTTGATTCATTCCAAACCTCTAGAAAAAAATCCTCATAATTCACTCTCATTTTCAGAATTGTTCTCAATTTTTCTCTCAATTCTCTCTCAATTTTCTAATCTCAAAAAACCTCACTCAAAGATATTCTCCTTGAGATCATTGATTCTTCATTGGAATCATTGATTTCTAAGATCTAAACCTCCATTAATTCACTCCATCAATTCCATTTCATCATCCAATTTTCGTGCACAAGCAGATTTGAATTTTGAAGTGTTCTTGGAAGTGATTATTTGGCTTATTTTGAGTTGTTCTTGGTGGATCTACATTGCTACTACAAGAATTGGTGTGGATCTTGAAGAATTTTGGTTTTCTTTGCTTAGATCTACTCATTTACAGTTGAATCAACAATTACCGGATCAAGTCTCTGATCCGAAGGTTGGAATTCTGATCTGATTTTGTTTTCGAACTTATTTGCACAATTTGCATGTGGATCTTTGCATTTGATTGAATATGTTGATTTTGATCCATGATCTTGTTGTGTTATTGTGTTTACATGATGTTTAAATCAATGTTTGCTGGTTTAATTTCGTGCATGATCAATCACATGATAATTGGAGTGTTTGCTTAAGTGATAAGCTGCTGAAAAGTGATTCTGAATTGTTGTTTTTCACCTCTGGCACAATGTTAATCAATTAACCTATATGGTTAGTCAATTAACCAACTCAAATACTCAAATTTTCAAGCGTTTTTCACTGGTTAACCGATTAACCCCTGGCGCTAATCGATTAACACTGTAACAGAGGGCCTGTTTTGCTGTTTTGCTTGCTTCTTCGCGTGCCGGTTCGATCCGAATCATCATAGATCATTGTGTTGCATTAGGATTGAATTATTTTGGATGTTTGTCACTATTTTTGGCAGTTTAATCATGATCTTGTGTGCATGTTCCACTCGCATGTTTGCATTTGCATGTTGCTTGTTTTCTCTCCTTCTTTCGTAATCCTTCCCTCTTTTTGTTGATTTTTGTTCTTGTGATTGGAATAGAATTAGGAGGAGATTTTTTTGCTGGCTGTTAGTTGACATATTCATGTTCCCCTAGGAATTTTATTAGAATTTTACAACTTTGTTTTCTATTTTAGTTGAATTTTGCATGTGGCTTGTGTTTGTGATTTCCTCTCTTGAGTGCTTTGGTTTGTTTGGCTTGGTTGGCTGCCTTGGAGTTGGTTTGAGCTTGAGTTCTTTTTGTTGGAGCTTTTGGATTCATTGAAAATGCTTGGGATTGAAGATTGGAGTTTGGAGTTGAAGGATTTTTCCTCTAGTGGAGCATTTTTTGGAGCTTAGGAAATTAGGGTTTTAGGAAGTGCCTTAGACCTAGTTTTGATTCTTTCTTCAAACATAGAGTGCATTGTTTGCCTCTATTCCATCCAATGACATAAAGTCCTCCTTGGGAAGCTCCATCTCTCCTTAGGAGGGATGAGTGGTATGCCCAAGTGAGTAGAACTTTGAGGATACCTTTCATTTGCAATGTTGAGTTCTTAGTGATTTCCTTTGGTTGTCATTAAGTTTCTTAACATTATAGCTTGATCTTGATGTTTAATCCTCCACTTGGAGTGTGCTTGATGAAGCTTGAAGATAGAAGCTTGCTTGGAGATGAAGCCTTTGCTGTCAACTTTGCTGTTTATCCAACTTTGCTGTTTAGAGTTGATGTTGCTGTAGGAGTCTGGTATTACTGCCTGAGCAGCCTCCTTTGAGTCTTTTGTTTTTTCTCTGTATTGTCTGTTTAATTGTGCTGATTACCTCTAGGTTTGAGGTGGAGCTTGTCTCCTCTTGCCTATTGTTTTCTCTCTTGCCTCAATGGTATTGCTGCATTGCATGCATGTTTACTATTTACTATATTGCTTGCTGTCTTTTGCTGTTTATCCCCTAGGATCTCTGATTTCCTCTGTGCAAGAGGAAATTATGACAGACATTAGGTTTTGACCCATGCATGATAACATTAGGCTAGTTTCCCTTTCAACCATAGGCTTTTTAGAGCGTCTTTCTCTCCTCATCTCAAAACAATTCAAAAACACGGTAATAAAGATAACGCGTGTTGTACGCTACGAGCCTTAAGCTATTTGAGAAAAGGTTGCTGGAGGGTCACTCTTCATTAATCTAATTGCCTAGTATGGTACCCTTAGGGTGACATGCGACGTAGTCACTCTCAGATCACAAGTCTTTAGTACAGTACAAGTTGCAAACAGACTAAAAAACATTTCTTTCGTAAAAAACTCAAACAAACATACAAACTCTGTTTTTTGTCCTCTGGGACCTTTAATCAGGAAAACCCTTTCTTAAGGAGATAAAAAACTGTCAGACAAGCTTGTGTCTTCCGTAGCCCGAACTACGTTTGCTATGATCTTTCATGCCGTATGAAAGTACGTAGGCACGAGATGCGATATCTCGGCGAGCAACCTCCCCCTCCTTTCCCGTAGGTAGGCGAACTACGTTGACTCTGATTTCTCGTTTCAGACGGGAATACGTAGGCATAAAGTGTGATACTTTGCCGAGTCACTTTATTTTCTTTTAACCCAGACCTGTAGAGTAGATAGAATAACACACCCTTAGATAGAAAAAAAGCGTGGATCCCGTCGAGTACGACGGACGTGAGGGGTGCTAATACCTTCCCCCTGCGTAACCGACTCCCGAATCCAGGATTTGGTTGCAATGACCATTCCTTTCCCTCTTTGCGTTAGGTTTACTCTGAGCGTTTCCTTTCCCTCTTATGGGATAAATAACGCACGGTGGCGACTCTTCTGTCATAGCCGACGCCGATTTTCGCAGTAGCGACACTCTGCAATTAAAACATTTCACCACATTCCTTCTATAATCAGTTGTAGCATGACCAATACCTCCATAGTTAGAACACTTTGCAATGGCTTTCCGCAATCAAAAGACTTATGACCCAATTCACCACACTTGTAGCACTTAATGGGACCAGAACTCCCTCCTCCAGATCTCCTATCAAAGTTTCCCCTAAGTTTGCCCTTATCAACAGGCGTCACATAAGGTCCACTCCTTACTTGCTGCTTTCCTTTCCTTTCATTTACACTCTTATAATGTGTGGAACGAGCTTTGCTATCTTCCTCAAGAATTCTACAACATTCGATCAAATCCGAAAACCTTCGAATTCTTTGATATCCCATCGCTTGCTTAATCTCAGGGCGCAAGCCATTCTCATACTTAATACACATAGAGAATTTCGCCGTAACCGCAGCATAATGAGGATGAAATTGAACCAATTCCACAAAATTAGCCGTGTATTCTACCACGGACGTAATGCCTTGCTTCAACTCAAGAAATTCCATTTCCTTCTTCCCCTTCACACTCTCAGGGTAACACTTCCTCAAGAATTTCGTACGAAACAAATCCCAAGTGATTTTTTCCTCATTCACCTCAATAACTTGTCGCATACCGACCCACCAGTCGTCGGCTTCTTCCTCAGCATGTGAGTCCCAAGTCTCACCTTATTTCCTTCAGCACAATTCATAACTCTGAAAATACTTTTGATTTCTTTCAGCCAAATCTGAGCACCATCAGGATCGAATCTTCCTTTAAAGATCAGCGGTTGATTGTTCCTGAACTCATCATTCTCATTCACATTCGGCACACCCTGCATCGCTCTAGAATACGCATATTCCTCATTTCTCACCACAATTCATCATCCCTCATCATATACACCGCAATGTATAAATAAACAAATAATGGATAGTCACCAAACATATTTATCATGCACATATCCATAATTCCAAAAAATCTATATAAACATACACAATATGTTCATTTCATCACCAATTCACATAAACATCTATATTCATGTTTATTTCACCAATGCATCATATAAAGATGATAAATGCAACTCATAGAGGCCGACTCCCGACTCAATGCAGATGCAAATGGGGTACCGACTCATTCAGCAGGTTCAATTGAAGAACCAAAATAGAACCATCGCTCGTTACCGAAGTAACTCCCTGTCGGGCCTACGATGTTCACCCATCGCTCACACCCCACATGGGCTCACGATGTTTCAGGATTGCTCACACCCCACACGGGCACACAATCCGATTGCTCACATCCCACATGGGCACACAATCGTTCTGTAGATTCTACGCGGAATCAATTATAAACCATCGCTCACACCCCACATGGGCACACGAGGTTTCTGCAGATCCTACGCGGGATCAATCAACACAAGAATGCATATCATGATGCTTCACATGCAAAATGACTCATGACATTCTTGAAATGCATACATATTCGCAAATATATTTTTCATGCACTCTTCACATATTAACACATACAATCATCATACATTCACCATGTATATTGTATTCTTCATTCATCACATTCATCATGCATTTTTAATCAATTTTAAACAATGCATATAAATTGCCCAACGGCCACAATTCACAATCGATTCATAATCTAGGATTCACGCCATACGGCTACCCACAACACAACAATCAACAACACACAAGTTACTCATGCAAGAAGAGGTCGATCGCAACCGAACGCTCTAGGTAATTAAGCTTCGCTCACTTAAAATCAATATTTTCGATTAATCGCTAAAATTGGCTAAAAGTCGGCTAAAAATAATATTATTAGCTTCAGTTTGATATAGAACATATTTTTAGCTTCAGTTTGATATAAAGAACGACAAAATCCGATAAACGGTGAAAAAGTTATGAATTTTCAATGTTTTGAAAAAAAGTATTTTTCCTCACACTTACAGTGTTAACGCGCGTAGATTTTCGCTTCCCAGACGCATTAACACTGCCTTAACCGGTTAACCTATACCGTTAACCGGTTAACTCCTGCAAATTTTTGAAAGTTAGCTACGGGTTTGGGCTAAAAATCCTTTAAAACCCGGCCGATTAAATTGTTTTCACCCGATTAAATGCCTATTCACCATTACCAATCATATAGGAACAAATTAGAATCATAAAACACGAATTTTACGACTTCCGATTTTCATCCAAAATCTTAACTTCAAATTATCCAAAAATGGTAAAACTCACAATATCGCTCGATTTTCACCAAACTAGTTTCAATAGTCTGAGTCTAACATCCCCCGACTAAACTACGTAAGTTATTCCCAATTCTAAGCGTTCAAACATCAGTTTCTATCGATATTTCCTAATTCGACCTAACTGGAAAAAGATGTGAAAACAACCAAACAAAACCAAACACATACATGCATGATTCATACACAATGATAAGATGATAGAATTTCACACCCTTACCCGATTATCCGATTCCTAGCAAGCGTTCTTGATGATTTCCCAAATTTTCCTCTTTTTCTTCTCTTCCTACTTCTTTCTCTTCTCTTTCCCTCTATTTCTCTTTTCTTTCTTTTTCTTTCCTTTCTTCTATGTTTCTCTCTTATTTCCTCTTATAACTTTTTCCTTCTATTTCTATTTCTATTATACTACTTTCCTTACTATTAAATGTTAAATGACCAAAATACCCTCCAATCTAATTTTACCCGAAACTCTCCGAAACGGTAAAATATCAAAACACACTATATTACCACATCAATTCACAATTTAAAATAATTATTACTCAAATCAAACAAAACACTCAATAAAATGCAATAATCAAAATCGGGGCGTTACAACTCTCCCCCACTTTAGAAACTTTCGTCCTCGAAAATAGTACCTGATTCAAACAAGTCCGGATACGACTCTCGCATCCCACTTTCCAATTCCCAAGTCATATTGACTTCAGAAGCGCCTCCCCACGCTACTTTCACAAGGGCAATATCCTTGCCTCTAAGTTTCTTAACTTCACGGTCCAAAATCCTAACCGGTAAAACTTCAACCGTAAGGTTATCTCTCACCTCAACCTCGTCCATAGGAACAACATGTGACGGATCCGGAACATACTTCCGAAGTTGTGAAAATGGAACACATCATGCAAATTCGAAAGATTCGGAGTCAACGCCACACGATAAGCCATAACACCTACTCGTGCAGTAATCTGATAAGGACAAATAAAACGAGCAGTCAACTTCTTCGACTTCAAAGCACGACCCACACCCATAACCGGTGTAACTCTCAAAAACACATGGTCGCCTTCTTGAAACTCAAGATCTTTCCTTCTTTTATCATGGTAGCTCTTTTGTCTACTCTGGGAAGCTTTCATCTTCTCCCGAATAAACTTCACTTTCTTCGTAGTTTGTTGTACCATCTCCGGCCCAACTACCGACCTCTCACCGGTTTCATGCCAACACAAAGGTGTCCGACATCTCCGACCATACAAGGCCTCAAATGGTGCCATACCAATACTTGAATGGAAACTGTTATTATAAGTGAACTCAATCAATGCCAAATAATTATCCCAAGCACCACCTTGTTCTAGCACACCAGCACGCAACAAGTCTTCCAATGATTGAATTGTCCTTTCGGTTTGACCATCTGTCTGCGGATGATAAGCCGAACTCAATCTCAACTTAGAACCCAAAGCACTTTGCAAACATTCCCAAAATCTTGATGTAAATCTAGGATCTCTATCCGACACAAGACTCTTAGGAACTCCATGTAACTTCACAATCACGTGAACATAAATCTCGGCTAACTTTTCCAAAGGATAACTAATATCAATCGGAATAAAGTGAGCATATTTAGTAATCCTATCAACAATTACCCAAATAGCATTATGACCTCTTTGCGTATTCAGCAATACCGTAACAAAATCCATAGATATACTATCCCATTTCCATTCCGGAATGTCTATCGGTTGCATCAATCCACTAGGCTTCTGATGTTCCACCTTAGACTTCTGACAAGTCAAACACGAATACACAAAACGAGCAACATCCCGCTTTAACCCGGACAACCAAAAGATCTTCTTCAAATCTTGATACATCTTGTTCGCACCAGGATGAATACTTAAGTTGCTTCGGTGTCCTTCCTTCAATATCATCTTTTTCAACTCCGAATCATCGGGAATACAAATACGACCATGAAATCTCAAAACTCCAAAATCATCAACCTTGAAATCTCCACTCTCATTCATCATCAAATCAACAAACTTCAAATCCAACTTTTGCTCTTCACAAACGGTTGCAAGAAAATCATTTGTGACATGTAACATACCAAGTTTCACACTTCTCAGCATCATTTCACAAACCAAACTCAAGTCTCTGAAATCTTCCAAAAGTTCCCACTCTTTCACCATCAAGGCAGACATATGTAACAACTTCCTACTTAAAGCATCGACCACCACATTCGTCTTACCCGGATGGTAATTCAAACCAAAGTCATAATCTTTCAAAAGTTCTAACCATCTCCTTTGCCTCATGTTCAATTCTTTCTGATCAAATAAATACTTCAAGCTCTTGTGATCACTAAAAACTTCAAATCTTGCATCAAAAAGATAATGTCTCCAAAATTTCAAAACAAACACCACGACCGCTAACTCCAAGTCATGGGTAGGATAATTCTTTTCATGCACTCTCAATTGCCTCGAAGCATAAGCCACAACATTTCCATCTTGCATCAAAACTCCACCTAAACCTGTCAATGAAGCATCACAATACACCACAAATGGATCGGTAGGATTCGGCAAAATCAAAACCGGCATTGTTGTCAACCGTCTCTTAAGCTCCATGAAACTCCCTTTGCAATGAATATCCCAAACAAAAGCTTCTCCTTTACAAGTCAACTGCGTCAAGGGAAGTGCTAACTTCGAAAATCCTTCAATGAACCTTCGATAATAACCCGCCAATCCTAAAAAGCTTCGGATTTCCGTAACCGACTTAGGAGTCTCCCATTGTCTTACTGCATCAATCTTGGATGGATCAACACTAATACCACTACCGGAAATAACATGCCTAAGAAAACTTACTTTCGACAACCAAAACTCACACTTAGACAACTTAGCATACAATTGCTTTTCTTTCAAAATTTGCAACACAATCCTTAAATGCTCTTCATGCTCCTCTTGAGAGTTAGAATAAATCAAAATATCGTCGATGAACACAACCACAAAACGATCCAACTGCTCATGAAAGATACGATTCATGTATTCCATAAACACACCCGACGCATTAGAAACTCCGAATGGCATCACGAAGTATTTGTAATGACCATACCGTGTCCTAAAGGCCGTCTTCTAAATATCTTCCTTTTTCACACGAATCTGGTGATAACCTGATCTCAAATCAATCTTGCTAAAAACACGTGCACCAACCAATTGGTCCATTAAATCATCGATCCTTGGAAGCGGATACTTGTTCTTAATTGTCACCTTGTTCAATTGTCTATAATCAATGCACAAACACATACTTCCATCCTTCTTCTTTACTAATAATAACGGAGCATCCCAAGGAGAAACACTAGGCCTTACAAAATTCTTGTCTAACAAGTTATTCAATTGTTTCTTCAATTCTACCAACTCCGATGCCGACATACGGTACGGTGCCATCGAAACTGGTCTAGTACCCGGAACTAGATCAATAGAAAACTCAACTCTGTTTCCGACGGTACATCCGTAATATCCTCCAGAAATACTTCTGGAAAGTCACACACCACTGGAAAAACATCAAGTTCCATCTTACTCTCCACTGACAATGATGCAAACAAACCGAACAATTGAGCTTCGTCCGTTAAAAGTTTCTTCAACTCTTTACTGGATAGAAAACTCACATCTTCATCATCTTCCAACGAAGGAAACCTCACTAACTTGTGATAGCAATGTATATGAACTCGATTAAACTGCAACCAGTTCATACCCAAGATCACGTCCAAACCCTCTAAAGGCAAACACACTAAATCCATGAGAAAGTCTCTATCATACATGGGCAGAGGACAACTTACACAGACCAAAGACGTAGTTACCGACCCTGAAGCAGGAGTCTCAATAACCATCTCACCACCCCAAGAAGTCACACACAAGTTCAAACGCTTAGCGCACTCATGAGAAATAATTGAATGAGTCGGTCCCGTATCAATAATAGAAATAAAGGCGTACTATTAATAAAGCATATACCTTTAATCAGATGGCCTACACTGGTAGTATCCTTTCCAGCTAAAGCAAACACTTTACCACCTACCTGAGCTTGCTTTGGCTTAGTACACTTAGTACTAATATGTCCCACTTCTCCGCAAATAAAACATTTCACCACATTCCTTCTACAATCAGTTGTAGCATGACCAATACCTCCATAGTTAGAACACTTTGAAACAATCTTTACGCAATCAAAAGACTTATGACCCAATTCACCACACTTGTAGCACTTAATGGGACCAGAACTCCCTCCTCCAGATCTCCTATCAAAGTTTCCCCTATGTTTGCCCTTATCAACAGGCGTCACACAAGGTCCACTCCTTACTTGTTGCTTTCCTTTCCTTTCATTCACACTCTTATAATGTGTGGAACGAGCTTTGCTATCTTCCTCAAGAATTCTACAAAATTCGATCAAATCCGAAAACCTTCGAATTCTTTGATATCCCATCACTTGCTTAATCTCAAGGCACAAGCCATTCTCATACTTAATACACTTAGAGAATTCTGCCGTAACCGCAGCATAATGAGGATGAAATTGAACCAATTCCACAAAATTAGTCGTGTATTCTACCACGGACGTAATGCCTTGCTTCAACTCAAGAAATTCCATTTCCTTCTTCCCCTTCACACTCTCAGGGTAATATTTCCTCAAGAATTTCGTACGAAACAAATCCCAAGTGATTGTTTCCTCATTCACCTCAATAACTTGTCGTATACCGACCCACCAGTCGTCGGCTTCTTCCCTCAGCATGTGAGTCCCAAGTCTCACCTTATTTCCTTCAGCACAATTCGTAACTCTTAAAATTTTTTCGCTTTCTTTCAGCCAAATCTGAGCACCGTCAGGATCGAATCTTCCTTTAAAGATCGGCGGTTGATTCTTCCTAAACACAGCATTCTCATTCACATTCGGCGCACCCTGCACCGCTCTAGAATACGCATATTCCTCATTTCTCACCACAATTCATCATGCCTCATCATATACACCGCAATGTATAAATAAACAAATAATGGATAGTCACCAAACATATTTATCATGCATATATCCATAATTCCAAACAATCTATATAATCATACACAATATGTTCATTTCATCACCAATTCACATAAACATCTACATTCATGTTTATTTCACCAATTCATCATATAAAGATGATAAATGCAACTCATAGAGACCGACTCCCGATTCTATGCAGATGCAAATGGGGTACCTACTCATTCAGCAGGTTCAATTGAAGAACCAAAATGGAACCATCGCTCGTTACCGAAGTAACTCCCCGTCGGGCCTACGATGTTCACCCATCGCTCACACCCCACATGGGCGCACGATGTTTCAGGATTGCTCACACCCCACACGAGCATACAATCCGATTGCTCACACCCCACATGGGCACACAATCGTTCTGTAGATTCTACGCGGGATCAATTATAAACCATCGCTCACACCCCACATGGGCACACGAGGTTTCTGCAGATCCTACGCGGGATCAATCGACACAAGAATGCATATCATGATGCTTCACATGCAAAATGACTCATGACATTCTTGAAATGAATACATATTCGTAAATATATTTTTCATGCACTCTTCACATATTAACACATACAATTATCATACATTCACCATGTATACTGTATTCTTCATTCATCACATTCATCATGCATTTTTAATCAATTTTAAACAATGCATATAAATTGCCCAACGGCCACAATTCATAATCGATTCATAATCTAGGATTCATGCCATCCGGCTACCCACAAAACAACAATCAACAACACACAAGTTACTCATGCAAGAAGACGTCGATCGCAACCGAACGCTCTAGGTAATTAAGCTTTGCTCACTTAAAATCATTATTTTTTATTAATCGCTAAAATCGGCTAAAAGTCGGCTAAAAATAATATTATTAGCTTCAGTTTGATTTAGAACATATTTTTAGGTTCAGTTTGATATAAAGAACGACAAAATCCGATAAACGGTGAAAAAGTTATGAATTTTCAAAGTTTTGAAAAAAAGTATTTTTCCTCACACTTACAGTGTTAACCGGTTAACCATATACGTTAACCGGTTAACGCGCGCAGATTTTAACTTCCCAGGTGCATTAACACTGCGTTAACTGGTTAACCCATACCGTTAACCGGTTAACACCTTCAAATTTTTGAAAGTTAGCTACGGGTCTGGGCTAAAAATCCTTAAAAACCCGGACGATTAAATTGTTTTCACCCGATTAAATGCCTATTCACCATTACCGATCATATAGGAACAAATTAGAATCATAAAACACAAATTTTATGACTTCCAATTTTCATCCAAAATCTTAACTTCAAATTATCCAAAAATGGTAAAACTCACAATATCGCTCGATTTTCACCAAACTAGTTTCAATAGTCTTAGTCTAACATCCCCCGACTAACTACGTAAGTTATTCCCAATTCTAACCGTTCAAACATCGGTTTCTATTAATTTTTCCTAATTCGACCTAAATGGAAAAAGATGTGAAAACAACCAAACAAAACCAAACACATACATACATGATTCATACACAATGATAAGATGATAGAATTTCACACCCTTACTCGATTATCCGAATCCTAGGAAGCGTTCTTGATGATTTCCCAAATTTTCCTCTTTTTCTTCTCTTCCTCCTTCTTTCTCTTCTCTTTCCCTCTATTTCTCTTTTCTTTCTTTTTCTTTCCTTTCTTCTGTTTTTCACTCTTATTTCCTCTTATAACTTTTTCCTTCTATTTCTATTTCTATTATACTACTTTCCTTACTATTAAATGTTAAATAACCAAAATACCCTCCAATCTATATTTATCTGAAACTCTCTGAAATGGTAAAATATCAAAACACACTATATTAACACATCAATTCACAATTTAAAACAATTAATACTCAAATCAAGCAAAACACTCAATAAAATGCAATAATCAAAATCAGGGTGTTACAGAATACATAGGCATAGGGCGACGATGTCCTATCGAGTCTGTTCTTTTCGTTTAGCAGTAGTAGTCTGTAGCTTAGATAATTTAACACCCTTTTACACTAGATAACAAGCATGGATCCCGTTGAGTACAACGAACGTGATGGGTGCCCATACCTTCCCCTTGCATAACCGACTCCCGAACCCAAGATATGGTTGCGATGATCTGTCTTCTCCCTTTTTCGTAGGTTTTCTCTGATCGTTTCCTTTCCCTCTCTGTGGGATAAACAATGAACGGTGGCAACTCTTCTGTCTTTGCCAGCCCCTCCTTCGCAGCGATGCGACAGCTAGCGACTCTGCTAGGGAATTTTCCCATCCCCTATGTGAGTCAATCCTAGCACTTGTCTGCTTTTGCTTGTGGGTGTGTGTATCTGTATATTTTGTATGTTGTATATTGTTGTATTTACATTTTCTGCACTTTATTATTATCTGTTGTTGTTGTGCTGTTGGGTGGGTGTTCCACTGTGTGATAAGCCAAAACCCAGGCTTGAGAATAACCATAGCATTAGAGTGGAGAGTAGTGTTGGACCTGTATGCTTTCGCATGCACAGTTCTCACGAAATTTGCGTTCAGATGAGGTCTTCTTTGAAGGTATCCTATCTTGTACATTTGTCGGGAAAGGGTGTTGGATCTGAAGGTTGTCGACTCTGGAGACCGATCATTTGGAAGTCAGCTAAGTGAGGCCGCTTTGTTGAACCATGATGCCAAACCAGAAATGGTGAACGTATCATCGTTTCTCGAAAGTCTGTGACGCTGATGACCGTATAGGATGCAGAACCTTGTCAGAGATAGGTTCATACCTGTGAGTGTGTGTGTGTGGGGGGGGGGGGGTTGCAGGAAACCTTGGCCTTCATCCTACCCGGTTTTCTCGTCAGTGCAAACTTTTGGTCTTTGATACAGTGGGTCCTTACATCAGTGATGCGTTATTCTCCCGCCAAAGAAATACGCTAGTTCATATCAGTCAGCAGCACAACAACCTTGATTTCCTGTTGCATTTTGCATATTCATTTGCGTTTTTTTACATTGACATTTATTTGTGTTTCAGGTGCATTTTCTTCTCTTGATTCTAGTAATCTAATCCATCGTTGATATCGAGCCCGATCTGAAAAAGAGTGTAATGTACAAGTTCCCTACGCCAGAATTAGGGCCTCTACTAAGTTTGATCTCTGCAGCTGATTGTAGTGTGATGGAAGATTTCAGAAAAGAGTATGGGAGGATTTTGATTTTTGTCTGCAAAGCCTCTAAGTTTGAGACAAGAGGTGCTTATGTGTTGCTGCAATTTTACGACCCTCAGTGGCGCTACTTTGTGTTTCCTGAGTAGGTTTTGCTACCAACTTTGGAAGAATTCTCTCATTTGATAAGAATTACTATGTTGGAAGAGGTACCTTTTGTGCATTATGAGAAGGAGCCTTAACTATCCAAGATGGTTGACGCTCTACATCTTGATGTCTCTGAATTAAAAGGGAGTTTGATACAGAGAAGTGAAATCTCTGGTTTTCTACTTCCATTTTTGGTAGATAAAGCTCAGCATTTTGCAAAAGAGGGATGTTAGTCGGTCTTTAATGCCATTTTGGCTCTGTGCATCTATGGGATTACCCTGTTCCCTAACTTACCTGATTTTGTTGACTTGGATGCTTGCTATATCTTCGCCTCTCAAAATCCTATGCCAACTCTCTTAGGCGATGTTTATCATTAGATCCATTATAAGAATGAGAACAGACGAGGCAAGAATGTTTCCTGTTGCGCTCCGTTGCTATATAGATGGTTTATTTCATATCTACCAAAGTTTGGACCCTTTGTTGACCTTGCAGACACTCTTGATTGGTCAGAAAGGCTCATGGGGTTAAGGTCAGAGAACATTGTGTAGTTTGACATAAACCTTTTGGGCGTGGATGTTGTTCACAGTTGTGGAGATTTCCCCAACGTTCCTTTGATGGGGATAAAGGGTGGCATTAATTATAACCCTGCTCCCGCCATCAGGCAGTTTGGTTATACCCTAAGAAAACCTCCAAGGGAAAAAGAAGTACAGGAATCTCTGTATTTCACCGGTTTAATTGACAAGGGGACCTTAATCAGATTTGAAAAGGCCTGGGGTAAGATCCATTGCAGAGGAAACTCTTTGCTAGGTAAGAGCGATTGCAGACCTTATGAACCATACATGGGATGGATTCAGGAGAGAGTCGAGAGATTGTTGCTACCCTTTCCAGTAGGAGAACCTTTGTATCCTTCAGTAGTTGTAGAACCTACGACAGTTGATGTGCAGAAATACAATCAACTGTGGTCTGAAAAAGAAGAACTACGCAAGGTAAAAGAAGAGTTGGAGAAGGAAATTATGCAGCTTAAGAGTGAAAGGAATCAAGCTACCCATTCATCCAAGAAGCAGACAGAGATGGTGAACAAGATGGGTAGGGAATTGACAAAAGATATTAGTGCCCGAGAATGAGTAGGTCGAGATTTGAAGAGTGTCAGTGATGTTCTCAAAGGTAAGAAGAAGGACCTAGAGAATGCACATTTAGAGATATCAAAGTTCAACACCCAATGGAATGCTATCCTAACTAACAACAAAGAGAGAGAATATAAACTTCGTCAGGTGATTGACAGTTTGAAAACTCAGCTTCAAGTCAGAATTGAGAAAACTCTAGGAGAATCCTTGCGCCAATATGAAAGCGACCGTAAACTCCGTGAAGCTCTTGCAACATTGGAAGAATACAAGTTGAGAGTAGACTTGAAGAAACCCCGACTTGAAGATGCTTTTGGGGAGGATGCTTGGGAAGACTACGTTTAAGATTTCTAAGCCACCATCAGCAAGAGGGATCTGCTCATTCAAGGATTGATTGACAGACCTGATCATTTGGACACGAAGGAGTTAATAGAAGAGTTCCAGACTCGATGCCATACCTGATGCATTTTCTCTGTTATTTGTTGTTATGTTGTATTCTAACCATCACTAGGATTGTTGGATAAGGTCGTGTTGACTCTGTTGTAGATCCTCTGTAATGTGTATTGATACTCTGCGCCTCATTTTATTTATGAGATGATTTTTCTGGCTACCTCTGTTGATTTTTAATCCTTCTATCATGCCCGTGGAACTAGAATCAAGGGGAGAATTTCCCTGAAACATATTTACATGTCTGCATTTTGCATCATTTTTCACATTGCATCGCAGGTGTTCCAGGTTCTGTTAACCTTACTTCTTTCTTTGGTTCTCCACTAGTTTGTTTCAGGATTGAAGACCAAGCTATCCATCGCTTTTCTATGCGGGGAAATCAACGAAAAGCTATGAATCAGATTCAAAACGAGCTACAGGAGTTCAGTGATCGTATGGCACAGTTTATGGACCTGATACAAGGGGTCACCAATGGGCAAGAACAATTAAGGACGCTGGTTCAACCTCTGATTGCAAGGGTCAATGAAAGTGGGGTCCCTCATGGTGGAACTGTTGTTGTTCCTCCTCCGACTGATGTGGGTACTCCGCGCGCAAATGCTATCCCGAGAGTGGTTGTCCCTTCGGGCGGAGGAAACCAGAATGGAGTTTACATTCCAGGAGCGACATGTGCAGTGCACGGTAATGATGGTCCCTAGTGGGAACAAGACTAGCAGGATGACGTCTTTTCCATGGGAGACCTTGGTGCAGGTCTACAATCCGACGCAGACAGAAGGTTCAGGGCGATAGAGGAAAAGGTGAAGAGCCTTGAGAACCAGAATTTTATGGGTCTATACATTTCAAATTTGGGATTGATTATGGGACTGAGGAACCCTTAAAAGTTCAAGGTTCCAGATTTCGACAAGTATAAGGGGACGACATGTCCCATGGTGCATCTGCGCTCTTATTACAGAAAAATGTCAGTGTACTCATATGATGAGAAGTTGCTTATGCATTTCTTCCATGATAGCTTGTCAGGTCCATCCTTAGAATTTTATATGGGCTTAGAGCCAGTAAACATCAGAAGTTGGAGAGATTTGGCAGAGGCTTTTGTCAAGCACTATCAGTATAACAGTGACTTGGCACCAAATCAAGTACAGTTGCAGAACTTATCTCAGAGAAGTAATGAAGGATTCAAGGAATACACCCAGAGATGGCGTGAACTGGCCGCAAGGGTTCAACCTCCCATGGTGGAGAGAGAACTTATCGACATGTTTGTAGCCACGTTGCCCGAAATTTACTATGAGAAATTGATAGGCAACATGTCTGGCAGCTTCTCGGATTTGATCATTACCGGCGAAAGAGTTGAAAATGGGATTAAGTTGGGGAAGATACAGGCAGGAGAAGGGCCCTCATCTGGAGGAGGTGGGAAGAAGTTTGGTACTAAGAAAAGAGAAAATATAACAAATGCAGTGTCGAGTTTTAAGAACCGGAATAGGAACCAAAATCAGCGTCAACATCAATAATACTATCAACAACTACCTCAAGTGGAAAGTATTGCTATTCCAGCAGTACAACCTCAGAAACAGCAACCATGTCCATGGCAGCAATAACAACAGCAACAGAACTATGCGCCTCGGCCGTTCCAGGATCGCAGAAGGACGGTGAACAGGCACTTTGATGCACCGTCGATGCCTTACACACAATTACTACAACATTTGATGCAGCTGCAGTTGGTCCAGAAAAGTACGTTAGCACCTTTGACTGGCCCACCGCCTCCAGGATATGATGCTAATGCCCGGTGCGACTTCTACTCGAGTGCGCCCGGTCATCACATTGATAATTGTAAAGCTTTCAAGCATTAGGTATAAGACCTTATCGACATCAAAGCTATCAACTTTACCCGTGATGTGCCCAATGTTGTCCAGAATCCCATGCCTAATCATGGAGCGGCTAGGGTGAATGCTATTGTTGAGGAAGAAGGTTTGAATCTGGTGTCTAATGTGGAAGAGCTGAAAAATCCTTTGAGTTTTGTGAAGTGTAAGCTGTTGGAGGGTGGAGTGTTCCCTGGTTGTGGAAGAGACTGTGAAGATTGTGTAGCTTATCCTAAGGGATGTAGAAGTCTGAAAAATCATGGGCAGCGTATGATGGATGAAGGTATGCTACAGTTTGATAGGATCGGTAGGAAGAACAACGAAAGGGTAATCAGTGAAGAGAATGATGAGGTGGCCACCATCCCCATTCCTTTCAAAACGATCAATATTTTTGCGCCTCTGAGGCCACCCACTATCATAATTACTAAGGTGGGGCCTATGCCCTATGATAGAACCAAGGAAATCCCATGGAACTATGGGGCTGAGGTCTTCTGCAATGGTCAAAAGCAGGAGCTGAAGAGTTTGCCATTTGATTTTGTTGATAATTTGGTAGGAACCGGTGCGGTAACCAGAAGTGGGAGGGTGTTTGCACCACCAGAAGCGAATGTTGAAAGATATGATAAGGGTAAAGGGAAGGTTGTAGTTGAAAAGGGTTCTCAGTGTGGTGAGAAAGAAACTTTGTTGAAAGATGCGGAAGAATTTATGCGTCTAATCAGGAAGAGTGACTATAAGATTGTAGAACATTTACAACAAACTCCGTCAAAGATTTCCATCTTATCACTGTTATTGTGCTCCGAGGCATATCAGAATGCCTTGCTGAGGATTTTGAATAATGCTTATGTACCGCAGGAAATCTCTGTGAATCAACTTGCAGGAGTCGTGGCACACGATAACGCTGGGAATGGGCTAGGATTTACTAATCTTGATTTGACCCCTAAAGGAAGAGACTATAATCACACCCTGCATATCTCCATTGAGTGCAGATGGGTTTTATTGTCGCATGTGCTGGTGGACTCTGGGTCATCACTTAATGTGTTACCTAAGAAAGCTTTAATGAAGCTGGACACCCAGGGAGTAATGTGCACCCCAAATCATTTGGTTGTACGACCATTTGATGGGACAAGGAGGTCCATTTTTGGAGAAGTGACTCTTCTAATCCAGGTTGGTCCAGAAGTTTTCAATGTTGTTTTCTACATAATGGATATTCAGCCGGCATATAGCTGTCTTTTGGGACGACCTTGGATCCATTCAGCGGGAGCCATGACATCAACTCTACACCAGAAACTGAAATACATGGTGGATGGTAACATTGTCACCGTTTGCGGTGAGGAGGATATCATGGTGAGCCATATTTCCTGGTTTAAGTATGTGGAGGTAGACGGGGAGATTCATGAAACGCTATGCCAAGATTTTGAAACCGGCCAGATCAAGGAGAAGGCGCCAGTTAAGGGCAGAGTGTCAGAAGTTGCTATGTCATCTTTCAAGGAAGCACAAGCCGTGGTGAAGTCTGGATCATCCCAGTGGTGTGGTAAGTTGTGAGCATCCCCAATAAACAAGACAAGTTTGGACTGGGATACAACCCATTTTCATCTTCTTCACAGAGCGCTCCGTGCTACAGTGGACCCATCCAGTTCACAAGCGGTGGGGTGATATTTGAGCGAATCAATGTTGTGTCTTGCCGTGACAAATTACCCTCTGTGGGTTACTAACAACGTACCTGTACCTAAGAGGATGGTAAGGTGAGGATGTGTGTAGATTACCATGATCTAAATAGAGCGAGCCCGAAGGATGACTTCCCGCTCCCCCACATTGATGTGCTTGTTGATAGTACTGCCCAATATACAGTGTTTTACTTCATGGATGGTTTCTCCGGATATAATAAAAACAAGTTGGCCCCGGAGGACATGGAGAAAACAATGTTTATCACACCATAGGGGACGTGTTTCTATAAGGTGATGCCTTTGGTGTTGAAGAACACAGGGGCAACCTATCAGCGGGCGATGGTCACTTTGTTTCATGATATGATTCATCATGAGATTGAAGTCTATGTTGATGACATGATTGCAAAGTCGCAAACGGAGGAAGGACACTTGGTGAATCTGCCGAAGCTGTTTGAGAGGTTATGAAAGTCTAAACTAAGGTTCAATCTGAGCAAGTGCACTTTTGTTGTATGGTCAGGACCTCTGTTGGGGTTCATGTCAGTGAGAAAGGTATTAAGGTCGATCCTGCTAAAGTAAAAGCATTTCATGAAATGCCACTGCCGAAGACGGAGAAAGAGGTTTGTGGTTTCCTGGGTAGATTGAATTACATTGCGAGGTTCATATCTCACCTCACAACCACTTGTGAACCAATGTTCAAATTATTAAAGAAAGATCAGGCGGTTGTCTGGAACGAAAACTTCCAAAGGGAATTCGAGAAAATAAAAGAGTATTTGCAGGAACCTCCAATATTGATGCCCCTAGTGGCGGGAAGACCGTTGATAATGTACTTAACGGTTCTTGAGAATTCCATGGTTTGTGTTATTGGTCAGCATGACGGGACGAGAAGAAAAGAGCATGCAATCTACTACTTGAGTAAAAAGTTCACAGATTCTGAGTCCAGATACTCAATGTTAGAAAAAACGTGTTGTGCACTCACTTAGGCCGCAAAACGTCTAAGGTAGTACATGCTAAACCACACAACCATGATAATTTCAAAGATGAATCCGATTAAGTACGTTTTTGAGAAGCAAGCACTCTCGGGAAGGATTGCTAGATGGCAGATGGTTTTGACAGAGTACGACATTCAATACATCTCCCAGAAGGCCATTAAGGGGAGTGTTCTTTCAGAATATCTCGCAGAGCACCCAATTGACGATTATCAACCAATAAAGTTTGAATTTCTTGATGAGGATATTATGTTCTTGAAGATGAAGGACTGCGATGAGCCATTACCTGATGAAGGTCCCGAGACGAGCTTTCAATGGCAAATGATCTTTGACGGTGCTGTTAACGCCTACGGCAGTGGAATTGGGGAAATCATTAGAACTCCCCGTGGTTCTCACATACCACTTATTGCCAGGTTAACATTTCCTTGCACCAACAACGAAGCCGAATATGAAGCATGTATCTTGGGTATTGAAGAAGCGATTTATTTGAGAATCAAAAAGCTTGATATTTATGGTGATTCAGCTTTGGTGGTCAATCAGATCAAAGGAGATTGGGAGACTCGTCAGCCCAATATAATCCCTTATATGAACTATGCTAGGAGGTTGTTACCCTTCTTTGATAGGGTAGAGTTTCATCATGCGCCAAGAGCAGAGAATCAATTGGCAGATGCCTTGGCTACACTATCCTCAATGTATAAGGTGAATTTTTGGAATGATGCTCCGAGAATTGTCATCTCACGCCTTGATAGGCCTGCATTTGTATTTGCGATAGAGGAAGCTTCGGATGGGAAGCCATGGTATTATGACATCCAGGACTTTCTTAAGAATCGAGAGTATCCGCTTGGGGCATCAAGCCGGGATAAGAAGACCTTCAGGAGGTTTGCTAGGAATTTCTATCTGAACCAAGATGGTGTACTCTATCGGAGGAATTTTGAATTAGTGCTGCTAAGATGCATGGACGAAAAAGAAACAAGTTTTCTTATGGAAGAGGTCAACGAAGGCGCCTTTGGTACACATGCAGGCGGGCATGCCATGTCTCGAAAGATGTTGAGGGCAGGATATTACTAGTTAACTATAGAATCTGATTGCTTCAAGTAGGCAAAGAAATGCCATAAATGCAAGATTTATGCCGACATGATGCATGTGCCGCTGAATCCTTTGAATGTCATGACGTCTCCTTGGCCCTTCTCCATGTGGGGCATTGATATGATTTGAAAAATTGAGTCTACCGCATCTAATGGACATCGCTTCATCTTAGTGGCCATCGACTATTTCACTAAGTGGGTTGAAGCAGCTTCCTACGCCAACGTCACCAAGCAAGTTGCAGCTCAGTTCATCAAAAAGGACATCATCTGTCGTTAAGGGGTGCCTGAAAGAATCATTACTGACAATGGTTTGAATTTAAATAACAAGATGATGAAGGAATTGTGCCAGAGTTTCAAAATTGAGCATCACAATTCTTCTCCCTATCGTTCGAAGATGAATGGCGCGATCGAGGCGGCCAATAAGAACATAAAGAAGATAGTGCAGAAGATGGTTGTAACCTATAAGGATTGGCACAAGATGTTTCCCTTTGTACTGCACGAATATTGTACCTCGGTGCGTACTTCAACTGGGGCAACTCCTTTCTCGCTGGTATATGGTATGGAAGTTGTCCTACCATTGGAAGTCGAGATTCCTTCTTTGAGAGTTCTGGTTGACGTCAACTTGGATGAGGCAGAATGGGTGAAGAACAGGTTGAATCAGCTCAGCTTGATGGATGAGAAGAGGTTGGCATCCATTGCCTATGGTCGATTATAGCAGAGCAGGATGAAGAAAGCTTTTGATAAGAAAATGCGTCCACGAAGCTTTCAGGCAGGTGACTTAGTGTTGAAGCGGATTCTCCCTCCACAGACAGATCACAAGGGCAAATGGACTCCCAATTATGAAGGTCCATATGTCTTAAGGAAAGTCTTCTCCAAAGGAGCCTTGCTACTTTAAACCATGGACGGCGAAGATTTCACGTCCCATGTGAACGCGGACGCAGTTAAAAGATACTTTGCTTAAAGTAGAAGAAAATTCAGGCAAAATTGGGGCATCTCGACGAACCATAAAAGAATGGGTTCGGGCAAAAGTTAGGGATAATAAGAAAGACGTAAACCCGCAAAGTTGAAAACCTGAAAAGGAGACTTTGGCAAAAATGGGTATCCCGGTGAATCGAAAACCCGCAAGGGCGATTCAGGCAAAAGTTAGGGATTTGAAAAGCGAATGATTGTGGTCTGCGTATTGGTCTTCTGAATATAATGGATTCTGGGAGAACCCGAGGGTCAACCGTTCAAGTGAATCTCTTCAGAAGTTGAAGCATCGGGGAAACATCAAAGTCATGCGAGTCATAGCTGAGTCATTATATGGTGGTTGTCTGTAACATATTGCCGACATTTTGTATATTCGTGTGCATTTCTGTATATTTCTTGCGCAACTTTCTCTTTTCTGGAGTTGCATCTGTTGTAATTTTGCCTATTTACAGGCCTTTTATTAATGAAATATATTATTCAGAAAGCTTTGTCTTTGTTTTAGCTTTTTACCGTTTTGTTTGCAAAAGACGCCTGATGTTTTTGATAAAACTATGCATACATAAACTTGTGGGCTCTGCTAACAATGATTAAAACTTTGATTTTCTTGAACGATGTCATAGACAACAACCGAGATAGCTCTTGTTGTATACAGGATACATTGTTTGTATTTGTTGCAGGACTCTCATTCTTGAGGACATTCCAGAAAGATATCCCCAGCAGATTATGACTAGTTTCTCCCCAGTAGGTTGAGTTCATGATCATCCCCAGCAGATATTTGGGATTGTTCTCCCAGCGGTGGGGTGAGTTCAGTGATGTTTCCCCATAGAGTCTATAATACTGACTCGATTCCCTAAGCAGAGGTTAATATTGATGAGTTTATCTCTCATTTCCCCAAGTAGAGATCGATGTTTGATTCCCTCAATGAGTATTCCTCAGTAGAGTTGTTGTCCGTAGCAGAATTCGGTTGGTCATTGGTATTCACCAGAGTGAGTTTCTTTCGGGATATCTCCCCAGTTAATTTCCATCCCCTGCAGGTCCCCAGAGAAGTCAGCGGAATTTTTTCTTCCCCACAAATAGGATTGACCCAGAGAATTTTTATTCTCCACCCACAGCAGAAAGTTTGGGATGTCTCCTTAGTAAATCTTCTTCATTATCCCTAGCAGAGCGGATTCAAATTTCCAGCAGAGCGGAATCTCTGGCAGAGTGGAGTATGTCCCCGTAGTTTGCTTTACTTCCCCAGTAGAGTCGTATTCTGAAAGGCCATCCAGGGTTGATTTCCCCCAGTAGAGTGGATTCGTTTCCCCAGCCAAATTGTTTGTTCCCCAGAAGAGTTGTGTTCTGGTAGGCCATCCAGGGGAACTTTCCTCAGCGGAGTTGATTTTATGATCCCCAACGGAGCGGATTTTTTATTCTCAGCAGAGCCGTTTACTCAGGAGAGTTCTTTTCGAGGAAGCCGTCCAGGGCTTGTTTCTCCCAGCATAAGTCCAAAGGTACTTGGCACCCTGTCGTCCCCAGCGGATTTGGTTTCCTCTCTTCAGCATTTATTTTGCTGGAGTGGTTCCTTTGCATTTGCATTGTGCATAACATCCTCCCAAACGCGTAGCATTTCCATTTCGTGTGGAGCATTACGCCATTTTCAAACATGTGCATTCGAAGCATAAACCAGGTTGTTACCTCTTGTTTCCAGTTGTATCTCCGGCAAATTATGGTGTTTTCTCAAGCCTGTGTGGTCTCTAGATCCCGACAAGAGTTAATGACAGATGTGTTCATGTTACTGATATATTCCTTTAGCCTGTGCGGTATCCAGACCCCAGCTTCCTCCGGGTATTTCAAGCCTGTCTGGTATCCATACCCTGACTTCCTCCAATTATTTGAAGCCTGTGTGGTATTCAAACCCTGGCTTCCTGCGGTTTATTTAAGCAAGCCTGTGTGGTATCCAGACCTCGGCTTCCTCCGGTTTATTTCAGCAAGCCTGTGTGGTATCCAGACCCCGGCTTCCTCCAGTTTATTTCAGCAAGCATGTATGGTACCCAGACCCTTGCTTCCTCTGGTTTATTTCAGCAAGCCTGTGTGGCATCCAGACCCCGGCTTCCTCCGGTTATTTCAAGCCTTTGTGGTATCCAGACCCCGACTTCCTCCAGTTTATTTCAGCAAGCCTGTGTGGTATCCAGACCCCGACATCCTCCAGTTTATTTCAGCAAGCTTGTATGGTATCCAGACCCCGGCTTCCTCCGGTTATTTCAAGCTTGTGTGGTATCCAGACCCCGGCTTCCTCTGGTTTATTTCAGTAAGCCCGTGTGGTATCCAGACCCCGACTTCCTCCGGTTTATTTCAGTAAGCTCGTGTGGTATCCAGCCCCCGGCTTCCACCGGTTCATTTCTTTAGCTCGTGTGGTATCCAGACCCCGGCCTTCATCGGTTCATTTCTTTAGCCCGTGCGGTTTGCAGACCCTGACTTTCATCGGTTATATTGGCTCAAGCCAGTGCGGTATCCAGACCCTGGCTTTCACCGGTTTTTATTGACTCAAGCCCGTGCAGTATCCAGACCCCGACCATTGATTTATTTTGCATGTGCAGGATCCAGACCCCGGCAGACCATGATGTTTCCTTTAGCTTGTGCGGTATCCACACCCCGATTAACATCATTTTGTCCCTTTAAGCTCGAGCGGTATCCAGATTCTAGCTTACACTGTTTGTTTCTTGAGCCTGTGCAGTATCCAGACCCCGGCTGATGGTTTATCTTGCCTATGTGGTATCTAGACCCTGGCAGATTATAAAATTTTCTCTTTCCTGTGCGGTATCCAGACCCCGGCAGTTTGTGATCATCGATGGATGCGTCCATAGTATCTTTGTCTCTCCCTAACAGAGTTTATTCACTTATTGTTTCTCTTTGCATTTGGAAAATTTTCGGGTTCTTTGGTATTCAACCGTCTTTTACCGTGAATGTTTGAAAGCCGTTAGCTTTTCATCCCTTCATGTCCAAGTCGTTTGAATAGGGGCAACTTTTGTACCCCAAAATTTGACCAACCATTTTCTTGCTTGGCTTATGTTTCATTTCCATTTTAGCATCTTGCATTTGCATAGCATTATTCTTACAGGGGGTCAAGATTCTTTGTGTGCCATCCAAGAAGAGAGTCTTATTGGCTTCAAGTTCAAGAAAAGGCATTGGTAGAGGTCATTAAGTGGGTGGAATCATTCCGAAGTTGTCAAAGCTTCTTGAGAGGAGAGGTGTGCTATAGCTCTTTGTCTGAGAATCACCAAAGGATTTGTCAAGAGTTCACGAGGCTCTATCATTGGTGTGAGCATGGGATAAAGGTTTGTTGATTACCTTCATATGTCCCAAGTTGTCTAGAGGTAGAAGATTCATCATCAATTTTAACCAGAAGGGCTCCAATTGGTCTGTCAATTGCAAATCAGGATATTTGGGGGAAAAGTCAACTCTTGACTTTTTAAAGTCAAAATCATGTTCTTCAAGTTCAATGTGACCAATGGTTGAGATTTGACCATGAAATGTCAAAGGAATAAAAAAAAATCAATGAGTGTCAAATTTGCCATTTTGGGAAAATTAGGGTTTTAGAAACATTTCATTTATGGAAAATTTCATGTGTAAACCAGCCACTTTCCAAGCCATTTTCCGTCACGATCAAGGTTCCAAATGAACTTTTGTCCAACATCAAACTTGTTCCTCATATTCTGAGCTTTCTCTTGAGTACCAATTCTTCATCATGTGATGCTTGAAGCTCAAGTTATGTTGAATCAAAGTTAGGGTTTTCAATGACCTCAAATTTAGCAAGTTTGGACAGATTTTTGGACACATTTTCCAAGCCAATTTTCATCAAGTTCTTGTTGTCAAATGAAGTTTTGTCCCACATGAGAGTTATAGGTCTTGTTCCAAGATTTCCATCCATTACTAGAAGTCCCTCATTTCATGACTTTCAACCTCAATTCCATGACTTTCCAAGTTGCAAATCAAACTTTCACCAACATCAAAGTTGTTCCTTTCCATGCAAGCTTGCATTTGATCCCAAGTTCCAATCAAGAGGAGCTTTGTGCATCAAGATACCATGGTCCAAAGATGGTGGTTTGGGAAATATTTCAAGGCATGATCCTTATGTGATTTTGGCATGTTTCTCATTGCAGCCTTGCAACATTATCCGATTCTTATTCCATGCGCATAAAATGACAAACTTTGCATTCCATACATTGCCAAAACAATACCAACCAAGCATGTACCATGATGGATTGATTTTGAATTTTCTTTCCCAAAGAAGGAAAGGACAAGCAGCCCTTGGTCTGACCATCACACAGTCTATTTGGTTTCTCATTTCCACTCAAACAAAACAGCCACAAATGCAAGGCACTCGTGTGAGGCACATCATTCACCATTGAACCAAACTTTCCATTTGATTGCAGCATCCGATCCCTTGGTTCAAATGGAAGAAGTGAGCTACGTAAAATTTCTCGCGACGTCCAATTTATAAAATAGCTATGTACAATTTCTCGCGATGTAGCTCACTTCTTCCATTTGAACCAAACTTTTCATTTTCACTTCATATATAAGCTAAGAGAAAACCCTATCAAAGAGAGAGAGAGAGCCACCATTTGAGAAAAAAAATCAGAACTTGTCATTGTTGATTCTCTCTAGTTTTTCCTTCGAAACACACTCCATATTGAACCTTTCATCAAGATATTTCTCAAACCATCATCACCATAACATACTCTACCGTCTGTTAGCAAAAGAAACCAACTATGTGCACCTTGATCCTCACCTGCTCAGATTTGTTTAGAAGATTTAAGGAATTTTCAAGGCGATACAAGCTTAGCTCAAGTTTCTACAAGTGCCAAGGAGTTGTTCTACAGCTTTTGGTTGTGTTTCAGCACGCATAGAAGAAGCAGTGGACATACTCCACTAGGTACTTTCTTGAAATTTTTCCCATCATTTTAGGCACATTCTAGAGGCATATTGAGTACATCTGAAGTCCTACTTATGTAGGCATTGTTTTCATGTTGTTTTGTTTGAGTTTCATGAAGTTTTGTTTTTGACATCTCAACTGTTTGCCTTCGAAACTCCATGAAGATGACATTTTTTTTAAAAGTGTAAGCTTGGAATTGGAATCCTCATGAAATTTTGAGGGGAGAGGTACCATTTTCCTCCATTTTTGGGCAGGTTGGACCTTGCTCCGGTGGCTCCTCGCTGGAGAAGACGACCGGAACTAGGGTTCCGGCGTCTGAAGGTCATGGACGAGATGACTTAGCTTTGGCGCCTTCCATTTGAATTTGAATTTATGCGATGTCTTGTTTCCATTCGCTCTGGTGTATGACTAAGCTTCCAACTCAATTAATGAGACAACACGGCATCATACTTGGGCGTTGGGCCTTGCTTTTTGACTCTTCACACCCCATTTATTTGGCCCGTTTGCGCTACAAACTGAATTCCAGTTCACTTGGTTTCACTACAACACCCACTTTGGGTTTTATTTTGTTTTTTTTTATGGCTTTCATTTAATTATTTTAAAAAATAGTTCTTTAACTTCAAAAAATCCACAAAAATATTTTTCTTACAGTTTGATATGTTATTTATTTTTTTCCATATTTTTATTTTATTTTCCATTTAATTTTATTATTTTATTTGGAACTTACAAATTGATATGTTTTATGGTGTGCACCTTGTGATGTCTTGTCCATTTGAACCCTAAATTTTACCCCCTATGACTATGGTTTCTCCCTCACTTAGGTGAGGGATTGAGGCTTCTTTGAGGGTGGTTTTGGACCATGTTTGTTTATTTTGCAATAGATTTTGAATTGGTTTTTCATGTCCCTCGACAAACCCTTGATTAGGTGGAACACCATACCTTCTTGGAGTTATTTGGTGGTGCCTTGAGTGGAACGTGACCATGAGTCTTTGCTTGCTGTTTTATGCTTGATCAAGTTTACTTTGACATTTTATTTGAGATTTATTGTTTTTTTTTCTATTTTTCATGATGGCTTCAAGTTCAAGTCATCTTTTGACATGCTTACAAACTAGTTTGACCTAAAACTTCGGGATATGATAGTGGGTGATCCCATATGCACCTTTTGAGCTTTGTAGATTCGTTTTAACATACTTGAGGTGTGTTTCATCTTGTCATAGGTCATTTGAGTGTGTAACTTGCATCACAAGTCACCTTTGAATTATGTGTCTACACTTGTTCTAAGTGTTGAGTTTGTGCTAGAACTTTGGTTCATCGCTTATACATTATCATACTTGTGTTTCCTCCTTGTTATAACCTTGAGTTTGAGGCTTTATTCTTATTGTTCTACTTTTGCCCCAAGTGGTTTAGACACTTGATCATGATAATTTGGTGCTTATGTTTTCATTTTGAGTTTGTCATGAACATCGGTGTTGGTTTCGCGTTGTTTGTTTGCCTTACTTTGTTTGAGTCTTAAGAATTGTATGGTTGAGATGTGCTTGTGGTGGTGGATGCCCCACACTTTTTCCTCCCTATTTCTTTCTGTATGCATCTTAGGATAGCATCATTCTCTCTTGATGATTGATGGTATGTGGTTGTAAGAGTTAACTTCTCCCATTTCATATCATCCTTCTTGACTTGTTTAAGTCATTCTTTTGTGTTGAGTCTCTTGTGTTGTTGAGTCTTGTTGCATCATTTGTATTTGCATTTCTTCTTTGCATCTCACATCTCATGGTTGCATTGTTCTTTGACTTGTTTAAGTTAATTACTTTTCTTTTTTCCATTTCATCTGTAAGTGAAGTATCTGTTGTTTACTTGGCCTCTTGCCATGATCCCCTTAGGATTCCTAGTCCCTCTGTTTAAGATGGGAGTAGGAGAGACATTAGGTGTTCAATCCCTTGCATGATAACATTAGGATAGTTTCTTCCCTCTTAATCCCAACTTTAGGAGCATTGTGTATGATAACATTAGGGTCCAGTTTCCCCTTAGTCTGTGTCTTTCTCTTCTCATCTCCTAAACACTTCAAAGCATCTAATAAAGGATAACATATGTTGTACGCTACAAGCCTTAAGTACTTAAGGAATGGTGGTTGGAGGGCCTCCTCTCAACTGTCTAGAGTGTTTAGTGTATGCCCTTTGGGCGATGTGCGACGCATTCGCTCTCAAGTCATAGTCTTTAGTGCAACATGAGTTATAAACTTAACTCAATTCACTTCTTCTTTAAAAAACACAAAAATAAAAACATCAAACCTTTTTATCCTTCGGGATTAATTGAAAACCATTTCCAGAAAGCGTGTGTTAACTCTTGGTTCTACTGCAAACATGCATCGTCCCTAACTGCTGGAACCACTATTTATTCCTACTCAGTTAAAACACTTAACCAACTAGTGGTCGTGTTAGCCTGAACTACGTTTTACTCTGATTTCTCATACCAGATGAGGATACGTAGGCACGAGACGTGATGTCTTGGCGAGCAACCTGCCCCGTAGTTTCCCGAAATACGTTGACTCTGACTTTCCCATTGCACGAGGGAATACGTAGGCATAGGGCGACGATGTCCTATCGAGTCAGTTCTTTTCGTTTAGCAGTAGCAGCCTGTAGCTTAGATAATTTAACACCCTTTTAGACTAGATAACAAGCGTGGATCCCGTTGAGTAAAATAGACGTGAGGGGTGCTCATACCTTCCCCTTCCGTAACCGACTCCCGAACCCAAGATTTGGTTGCGATGACTTGTCTTTTCCCTTTTTCGTAGGTTTTCTCTGATTGTTTCCTTTCCCTCTCTATGGGATAAATAACGAACGGTGGCGACTCTTCTGTCTTTGTCGGCCCCTCCTTCACAACGATGCGACACTCTTCCCAAGAGATTTGACATGAAAGTAACTGCTATAGAGGAAGCACAAGACATCTTTAAGATGAAAGTTGATGAACTCATTGGGTCTCTTTTAACTTTTGAAGTAGGAATAGGTGACAAAGCGGACAAGAAAAAGAGCATAGCTTTTGTGTCAAATACTGAAAGAAGAGAGGAATCTGATGAAGATACAGATGAAAGTCTATCAAATTCCATAGTTCTACTAGGAAGATAACTCAACAAGGTAATGAAAAGAATGGATATAAAGACAAGACCAAATTTCAAGAACATCTCACTTTACATCAGTAAGTCAAATGACGCAGGAAGTAGAACTTGGACTAATGAAAAAGCCACAAACAACAAAGGGATACAATGTCATGGGTGTGAAGGTTTTGGTCACATCAGATCTGAATTCCCAACCTATCTCAAGAAACAAAAGGTCTAGTTGTTTCATGGAATGATGAAGACTCTGACAGTGATATTGAAGAAGAATCTGCTAAACATATAAATGCCTTAATTGGAAGATACTATTCTGATGAAGACTTCAGTGAAGATGAATTGACTATTGAAGAACTGACAGCTTCCTACAAAGAATTGTGCCTCATAAGAGAAGAAGTTTGCCAGCAAGGTGAAAAACAGAAGATACACATCATCAAGCTAGAGACTGAAAAGGACGAACACCTGACAATTATCAAGGGTTTGAATGATGAAGTTGCTGAACAGGTTAATACTATCACCAAATTAAGGGATGAAGTTGCTCAACTAACTTCTCAACTTGGCCAAATGGGAAAGTCTATTAGAATGATGAACAGTGGTACCAAAACCCTGGAAGAGATTCTTCAATCTGGCAGAAGATCTGGAGACAAGACAGGGTTAGGGTTCAATAAAGACAATAACTTTGCCTATCACCACAAACCTTGTGGATCAAGGAAGAAGATGCTCCAACAGATGTCTCAACATCACGACAGAAAACAATTCATCCAACCAAGAAAATTCCAAAGATGGAGATATCATCATTGTGGTTGCTTTGGTCACATAAAGTCATTATGTTTCAAACTGCATGGATATCCAAACTCTACATCTTAGACAAGACCTAACCATAACACTCTCCTTTCTAAGAAGCAATGGGTCCCCAAGGGTCCTGCTACTAAACAATGGGTACCTAAAACTGCTACTACTTGCTTCATAGCTCATATCTCTCTAAACGTTTCCACTAAGGAAGATTGGTACTTTGACAGTGGGTGCTCAAGACACATGACTGGAATTAGAAATCGGTTAGTTTACATCAAAACTCACTCAACCAACTATGTGACCTTTGGAGATGGGGCCAAAGGGGAAATCAAGGGAGTTGGAAAGTTAAACTGCTCAGGAACACCTGATCATGGAAATGTTCTATTAGTCAAAGGATTACCTGCCAATCTAATTAGCATCAGTCAACTGTGTGATCAAGGTCTAAGTGTAAAATTCACTAAACTTGAGTGTTTGGTTACTAATAAAAAGGTAGAGCAGATCATGAAGGGAGTCAGATCTGTAACACCCTTCTAAACCCCACGGAAAATATACGAATAATCAGAGTAAATTTGCATGCATTCACAAAAGGGCGTCACACACAACTTTCGAAACATCAAAACCACCTGTCATGCTCATTAACACTTATAATAAATAATCATGCTTCTCATAATTTCACTTTGCATGTAGCAACATATTCATTTTATAACATAATTCTCTTAACAAAATATTCAGATTCATCACATACTTCAACATTACTTAGGCACCAAGGCCAACATCATAATATTCCAATGAATATAAAAACATAACATAGAATACATAATGTGTCTCTAAAATATAAACCAAACGATCCCAGTGTTACATGACCAGAGCATGACTCGACCCAACATAATTAAATTACTAAAAGCTACACCAATAGCGACTTCACAACTACAAGTAGTTCTACTCTTGATACCTGCACGATGTCAGATAGGACATCATTCCAGCAGAAGGGTGAGAAATATTATCATAATAATCAATGCATATAATTATATATATATATATATATATATATATATATATATATATATATATATATATATATATATATATATATATATATATATATATATATATATATATATATATATATATATATATATATATATATATATATATATATATATATATATATATATATATATATATATATATATATATATATATATATATATATATATATATATATATATATATATATATATATATATATATATATATATATATATATATATATATATATATATATATATATATATATATATATATATATATATATATATATATATATATATATATATATATAGATACACAAGCATAGAATACGCATATTCCACATTTCTCACCACAATTCATTATCATCATCATATACATCACAATATATGTATAAACAATTATGGATAATCACCAAACATGTATCATCGTGCACACATCCATAATCCTCAATTCAACAACACATACACAAGCATACATTCATATAACAATGATATATATGCCATGTAACTCTATGCAACTCATGCCATGTGGTACCAACATTTGTTATCATTTTTCAGTTTTTACATTAAACCGGGTCCGTCCCCTAGACCGATAACAACAAAAGCCCGTCCTCTAAGCTTTCAAACCCACCCTTCTAGGTTTGGGACAAGTCACTAGTCTCCACGAAACTAGAAAGCATTGCCTCTTGACTAAATGATGCGTATGCAATCAACAACCATATGCACTTAAGACCGTTCTCGCATCTTAATCCCATGCATAGTCAAATAATTCATCACACAAGAATTATAACATGATTGCACACTCGCACATCATATCAAAGCATTCATACTTTCAACATCATCGCATTTATCAAGCAATGCACACATATTCATAATATGTTCTCATGCATTATTCACAATATTGCATACAATCAATATGAATTCACAATTCAATACCATCACCACATTCATCATGCACTTTTAATTAATTTAAACAATGCATATATTTGTCAAAAGACCACCTTATCAAGCAATGCACACATATTCACAATAGGTTCTCATGCATTATTTATATACAATCGCATAGAAATCATTATGCATTTACATCATCGTGCCAAACGGCAATAAACTTCATCACAAATCATCATGCATTTTTAATCAATTTAAACAATGCATTATATATGCCAATAGGCCACATTTCACAATATTTCACAATCTAGGATTCACACCATACGGCTACCCACAAAATATATATAACAACACACAATTACTCATTTCAGATCAAGATTGAACACAATTGAACCAAACAATCAACATTGGATGGAATCACAAAGAAATGAGAATACTGTTGTTGCACCCCCAAAATTTTCCCAACCTTTTCTTAACTTGGTTTATGTTTCATTTCATTTCTTTCTAGCATTTGCATTACATAGCATTTTTCATTGAACAGGAGATCAAGAGTTTGTGCATAGCAAGAAGAGTCTACTCAAAGGGTTAAGCCTAAGCAAGGGGTGTTACTCAAGTGTGGATGGTCATCAAGTCATCAGGAAATGGACATTGGTCTTGTGAAAGAAAGGATGGATGTATGTGGGTCAGCTCCTAACTTGGAGGCCAGTCCAAGATCACCAGAGGATTGTGAATTCATGGTTATGGGTATAGGAGGTTGAGAGAGCTCATTGAGTTCCTTGAGGGTCATTGTGGAGCTCATCCAAGTGTTTGTGCTAAGTGTGAAAGGTTACAGTTGAAGGTGTTGTAATTAGGGTTTTCATCTGATTAATCCTAAGTCAACTGTGGGATTGAAGGAGATTGAAACTCAATTCAAAGTCTCTATGGTCATGGGAGGTTATGTTAAGATATATGGGATATCATTTCAATTTCAATTCATCAAGGATCAAGAGTGTGAGAAGTTACTAAATTAGGGTTCTCAAGGTAAAATCCCCTATTTAGTGCCTAACTTCAAGACCACCTACCTCAAGCTACAAGTTTCATATCAACTTTTGACCAACATGGAACTTGTAGAGCATGTTCTTAGCTTTCTTTTGAGTACTAGAAGTCCTTGATTGGATTTATAGAACTCAAGTTATGATCCAGATAAGTTACAGGTCATTAGAGGGATGTGATTTTGGTCAACAAAAGTCAACCAACTTCCAAGCCATTTTTGACCTAGAAGTATGTTTCTCCTCAACTTTTGGCCAACATGAAATTTGTAGGTCTTGGTCTTAGCTTTCCAAAATTTTCTAGAAGTCTTTCATCTGATTTGTAGAACTCAAGTTATGAGGGTTGCAAGTCAGGGGTATTTTGAGAAAGTGAGATTATAGGTCATAAAATTATGGGTCCATTTCACCAACTTGCACACTTCAAATGAAGATCTTTTCAACATCAAACTTACTCCAAATGGTGTTATTTGCTTAGTCCAACATTTATAAGTCATGGATTTGGCTTGGTTTGAAGAATGGATATGTGAATTTTCATGGAAGAAGGTTTAAAAGGGCAAAATGGGAATTAATTCATTATTGAACATTGTGGTGCAAATAAGTGCATTTTATGAGTGCAAACTTCATTTTAAACACATTGGCAATTTTACAATTTGAATTTGAGGTGTTTAAGTGAGCCATTTTCAAGGTTTCTTCATTATGAAGTTACACAACAAATCTCAACCATTAAGATTAAACAAGGCTCCAATCCTAGCCATTCATACTCCATGTGGTACCAGCAAGCATTTTCAACCATTTTGGAGCCAATTTTGAGTGAAATTCGTATACATTAGTGAGCTCTATTTTCAATTCCTTGGATTTTTCATTGGGCTGTTATAGGCTGAGTTTGGGCTCAATTATCATCAAGATCTGTCATATATAGAGTTTTCAACCTTCACAAATCATCAGAAGTGGAAATTGGAGCCAAATTGATCAAGTTCAGTTTTGAAAAAGTGTGGAAAATTCAAATTTCGAATTTGGAGATTGAGGCCATTTCATGTGAAATTGTGAATTGCAAAAGCTCTATTGGAGATCATTGAACGATTCTGGACAATTATCTTAAAGCTTAAGCTCCATTTGAAGGCTCAGTGGAAGTTCTCCACTAGGTAATTGAAAATCAACTTTACACTCTTGATAAGCATCAATTCACTGCCATTTTTGCATACTTGAGACGTAGAAACAATGTAGATCATTACTATGTAAAACGAACTGGCATTGGTTGTGATTGTTGGATGATGCTCAAAAATGTTTGGATCTGTTTTGGCTTGTTCATGCGTGTTTTGGCTTGTTTGATGCTTGATCTATAACCTACGTGACTTCTAGATGTGGTTTAGACCAAATTGGAGTTGTTTTGATGAACTTTGGATTTTGGTGTGTGATCTTGATGGCTTCGGGTTGGGTTTATTACGCATGATTAGTGGTTTTTGAGGCCAAAAATGAGATCCTCGTGATCTCTAGATAAATTTTGATATAAAATTTGGTCAGAATGGTTGAGTTTTGATGTATGTGTTGTTGCTGGTTCTGTTCACGGTGGAGCTAGGCCGGAGAAGATGATGAATAGTGTCTCCGACCAGCTGGTTGTGTTTTAGGGTTTCTGGAGGAAGAAGATGATGTCATGGCATGTTGTGGTGCGTTTGATTGGATTACTTTTGATTTTAATGGTAGAGATTAAGAAACGAGGTGGGTGTGAGTTGACTAAAACCATGGGATAGCTTTTGAACTTTCATTAATGCGCTGGCAGTCCCCTAGCCACGTGATTGTTTACTTTTTGATCAGACGCTTATGATTGAGTGCCCATGATGCACTGTGTTTGACTCATTGCGTGGGATTGCCAGATTTGTTTGGTTTTGTTTGAATTTGCTGATGGGCCTTGGGCGCATTGCTGTTTGCACCCCGTGCTTGGGCCCTGATTTGTTTTGAACTATTTTTATTTTATTTTTCTATTTTATTTTCAATTAAAAAAGAATTAAAGTATTGGAGTTGTTTTAATTGAATTTTAATTGTAACATGGTTTGCTTTTGCATTTATTTCTCTCATTCCTTTTTGATCCAATGAATGAAAATTGATCCTCATCTCAATGATGAGTTGATAAATTTTTGAGGACCATTTTGCCCCTGGTTGTTGACTTTTAGGTTGACTTTTGTGGCTTTTCTTCTTGCCTTTGTTTCTCCCATTTCAAAGTGGTACATCTAAATGAATTGTTTCTTTTGATGGTGCTTTGAGGGGATATTTGTCTTGATTTCTTGGCCTCTGGTTGCCAACATGTTTAGCTTCTTTGTGTATTTTATTTGGTAATTTTTGATCCTTTTTCCTATTTTTGAAGTGACTTGCAAGTTAGGTCATCGCATAGGACAGCTCACACAAGTGCTTGACCTAGTTTAGGTTGGAAATGACCTTTGTAGATCCAATAAGCTCTCAACTCTTCTTGTTTCATATTTTAGACATGTTGAGCTTGTTGTATGTTCATTTTTAGGTCAAAGTTATGTTCATTGCTTGTTGATTGATGCCTTTCTTTTTGTGCTTCCAACTTGAACTCCTATGTGATGCATGCTTGTTTCCCTTGAGCTCTTGCTTACATTTCTTCTTGTTTTGTTTTAATTTTGCTTGTGAGCTTTCTTCTCTTCATCTCCCTTCTGTCCAATGGCCTTGGAGTGTCATTTAAGGTGGCTTGGTCCCTCCTTTAGAGGTATTTGAAGCATACCTAGAATGATGAATCCTTGAGGACACTTTTGGTGTTTCTTTGTGTTTGATAAGTGATGCTTATGGTTGAGTACCTATTATGGGGTCCTTGCTGCCCTCATTTGGTCTCCCATCCTCACTTGGCTTAGAGGTTTGTTTTTACTTTTCATTTGGTTTGATTTTATTGGTGTGGTTGATGTTGTTTGACTTAGGTCATTTCATCCCATTTTTTAGGTGCATCTTTGTGTGGTTTGCTTGTGTTTGTTTAATTTCTTCTTGTGCACTTCTCCTTCTTCTCTTTTCTTGCATTTCCATATGCATGCTTGGTTGAGATGAGCTTTTGGCGGCTACTGCCCCACACTATTTTCCTCCCACTATCATTCTACTTGTGCATTCTATGTGTGCATCCTTTCTTTTGCATATGCATTTCTTCTTCTTCTTCTTCTTCTTCTTCTTCTTCTTCTATTGCTTTTCTTTGCCATGTTCCCCATAAGTTCTCTAACCTATTGAGGTTATGATAGACATTAGGTGCCTAACCATGCATGATAACATTAGGTAGTTCCCTTTTGAATCTCAACTTTAGGTCCACTTTGCATGATAACTTTTAGGATTGATTAGTCTCCCATTAGTGTTCCTTCTTCTCTTCTCACCTTCAAACATTCATAAAACACTTAATAAAGAATGACAAGTGTAGCATGCTACGAGCCTTAAGCTACTTGAGAAACGATAAGTGAGGGGCCTCCTCTCAAGGACTTAGAGTGTTTAGTGTACACCCTTTGGGTGATATATGACGCATTCGCTCTTAGGTCATAGTCTCTGGTGCGACACGAGTTGCAAATCAAATTCAAAACACTTCTTCTCTAAAAAACCCAAAAACATTTCAAACCTTTTTCACCCTTTGGGTTTCTTAATCAGGAAAATCTTTTCATAACAAGAGTGTCGTTAACTCTTAGTTCTACCGCAAACAGTAACGCCTAAGTCTCCAATGGTCGAGCTGCATACACCAACTGCTAGAACTATCTGTTAACCCTACTCAGGCCTAAAATATTGTTGAACCAACCTGTGGTCCTTTTAGCCTGAACTACGTTTGCTCTAATCTTTCGTACCAGACGAAAGTACGTAGGTACGAGACGGCGATGTCTCGGCGAGTAACCTTTCCCCTTTCTTTAGCCGTAGTTAGGCGAACTACGTTGACTCTGACTTTCCCATTGCACGAGGGAGTACGTAGGCACAGAGCGGCGATGCTCTACCGAGTCCGGCGATGCTCTACCGAGTCACTTCTCTTTTCTTTTTCTTTTTTCCATAAGCTTTTAGCTAGATAGTATCAACAAACCCTTTTAGATAGACAACAATGCGTGGATCTCGTCGAGTACGACAGACGTGAGGGGTGCTAATACCTTCCCCTTGCGTAACCGACTCCCGAATCCAGACATGGTTGCGATGACCTTGCCTTTCCCATTTTCTTTAGGTTTTTGCAATCGTTTCCTTTCCCTCTCTTTGGGATAAATAACGAAAGTGGTGACTCTTCTGTTTTTCCGCCGGTGGTTTTTCGCAGTTGCGACAACTGTCACGCTCGCTAGCTTGCTCGCCTAGCGAGTTCCTAGCGAACACTCACTACCTATTCGCCTAGCGAACAAGCTCGTGAAAGCAAACAGAAGCTACTGTAAGGCTTCGCTACCTACTCGCTGCAGCGAGGTCCTAGCGAATCCTTCGCTACCTCACTCGCTACCAGCGAAGAGGGTCAAATACATTATGTCCAAGTCTGGGACCACTCGCTAGCTTGCTCGCTTAGCGAGTTGCTAGCGAACACTCGCGACCTGCTCACCTAGCGAAGGTGCTAGCGAACGTCTGCGATGTTCAAAACCCCCACTGTCCAAAATCATCAAATCATCACAAAATCAACTGATTCAATTCCAACGAATTTTAGTAGTATTAGCGTAACATTTCTCGACTAATCTACACCATTTATTCCAGATTTTAACCGTTAAAACATCGATTCTACCGATTAAATCGATTTCTGCCCTAAAATGGAAAAAGATGGGAAATCTCTAACAAATCCAAACACACACATATATAATCATATACATTGGTAAGATAACAACATTTCACACCCTTACCTTGATTAATCGGAAGCTAGAAGTCGTTCTGATGATTCCAAGGTTTTTCCCTTTCTTCCTTCTTTATTCTCCTCATCTCCTCTCTTCCTTCTTTATTTCTCTTCTTTTTCCTTTCTCTCTATTTCTATCCTTTTCTTTCCACTTTCTCTTATATATATCCTTCTCTTTTATTTCTCCTCAATATATATCATCTTATCATTAATTAGAGAAGATCTAGTAAATTCACCTTATTCTACCAAATAGAATAAATCAGTTAAATCCATTAACTCATATAAATTAAATAGATTCAATAATTCATTAAATCAATTAATTATTACAATTAATCAATTATTGAAAATTGGGTTGTTACAAGATCCAAGGACAATTGTTACCTATGGGCTTCTCAGGACTCTAAGAGTACTCTTGGCAAAAAGGATGAAGTAAGAATGTGGCACCAGAAACTTGGGAAATTGCATCTAAAAGGAATGGAGAATATCATATCTATGGAAGTTGTCAGATGCATTCCTAATCTAAAGATTGCGGAAGGAAAAATCTGTGGTGAAATCCAAATAGGAAAACAAACTAGGATGTCAGATCAGATGTTTCAACATTGTGTACAGCAAATGCAATCTAAATTTAAAATGAGCCTTGTTGGGGAATTAACTAACCCTCTTGGACTACAAGTCAAACAGATGGAAGAATTCATATTTCTATCTCTGAGTAAGTATGCCAAAGACATTGTTAAGAAGTTTGGAATGGAAAATGGCAGCCACAAAAGAACTTCTGCACTTACCCATCAAAAATTATCAAAAGATGAAAAAGGAGTCAATGTGGACCAAAGTCTGTACAGAAGCATGATAGGGAGCTTGTTATATCTTACAACAAGCAGACCTGACCTTGATTTTGTTGTGGGAGTTTGTATCAGATATCAAGTTGAGCTCAAGATTGGTCACATTAATCTAGCCAAGAGAATTTTGAAGTATATCAACGGGGCAAGTGAGTATGGGATGTTATATAGTCATGAATCTGGGTGTATGTGTCGCTTCCGCGAAAATAAGGTGCCGGCAAAACAGAAGAGTCGCCACCTTTCGTTATTTATCCCTTGGAGCGGGAAAGGAAACGATTGGAAAAACCTGACGAAAAAGGGTAAGACAAGGTCGTCGCAACCGTTGTCTGGGTTCGGGAGTCGGTTACGCAAGGGGAAGGTATTAGCACCCCTCACGTCCGTCGTACTCGACGGGATCCACGCTTGTTGTGTTTACTGGACGAGTTGGTTTATCTATCTACCTATCAAGGCTGGCTTAAAAAGAAAATGACTCGGCAAAGCGTCGCACTTTATGCCTACGTATTCTCATCAGAGAATGAGAAATCAGAGTCAATGTAGTTCGACTAACTACGGGTTATGGGGAAGGTGGCTCGCTAATACATCAGCATTGTACCTACGTACTCTAAACAGATATGAGAGATTAGAGCTTACGTAGTTCGGGATAATACGGATTATGGGAATTCAGATTCATCTATTTTATCGAGTAGGGTTAAACAGCAGTTCCAGCAGTTAGGGACAAAGCCTGTTTGCGTTGGCGCTGATGTTTAACGACACTCTTTTCTTTAGAAAAGCTTCCTTTTGAATTATGGGCCCACGGGGCAAAAAGGTTTGAAGTTTGTTTTCTGTCTTTTACGAAAGAAGTGTTTTTTATTGTGTTTGCAATTTCAATCGCACTAAAGACTATGACCTGAGAGTGAATGCGTCGCATGTCACCCAAAGGGTGCCATACTAAACATCCAGACTGTTGGAAAGAAGCTCTCCAACAATCCTTTCTCAGATAGCTTAAGGCTCGTAACGTACGAAAGAAATCATTCATGATTACTGTATCTTAAGCTGTTTTGAGATGAGAAGAGAACAGGCTCAACTAAAGGGAGACTATCAAGTCCTACTGTTGTCATGCCAAGAATTCATCCTATGGTTGAGGTTTGAAACAGGGAACTCCTAGAAGTTATCATGCATAGGTTTCAACCTAAAGTTCTATCATCACTTCCTTATCAAAGGAAATGAGAGTCCTAGGGGATCATGTCAATGATAAACAGAAACAGATAAAGCATCAGCTTAAACAGTAAACAGATATAGAGTAAAATGCATGCAATGCAAGTGAGGGAGGAAATGTGTGTGGGGCAGCAGCCTCCACAAGCTCATCTCAACCTCAAGCCAATTATGAATAACTGCAATCATACAGCAACAATAACAACATGCTATCAAGCAAAATAGAAGGGACTGTAATCATACAGAAGAAAATAAAATGCTGTCAAGCAAAATAAACCACATGGGCAAGGGAGCAGGGCTCTACCGAGTACCCGCAAGCAAAGCCATATAGTAACAATACAAGCAGAGGGAGCAACTTAACCTCTAGTGCAAACATGCCCCTAGATTAAAGTCAGTCTAGATATGGACTTATTATAATGCATCAAGCAAGTCAAACAAGGCACAGCAATACAGAAAAGAAAACAGACAAGAAAGCAGATCAACAACTCCCTCTTTCAACTCCAAGCTTCAGCTCTTCTGACAGCAATTCAGTCTTCAGACTTCAATCACCCTTCAAGGCTATCACCTTCACTGGCAAGTATCAACTTGCTTCTCCAGGTTTCAACCCATCAACATAAGTTTCCACTTACCCTCCTTCTTCAAGCTTCAGCTCCTTAGTAGACTCCACCTTCAGGCTTCAGTCCTAACTACAAGTATCAAATTGATTCCTTCAGGCTCTCAATGCATCAGTGTAAGTGTCAACTCAATCTTTCTTCTTCAAGCCTCAGCTCTTCACTCAATCTCTTCAAGTATCAACTTGTTCTTCTTGCTCTTCAAGCTTCAGCTGCAATGGCAATGCTCAAGGAATCATCCTCTCCCACATTCTTCAATGAAGTCCTCATCTTCAAACTCAAGTCTAACATCTTTCAAGATACTCAAACCAGAAGACAATTGATTTAACAGGATGAGGGGAAATGATAAACAGCTTACTGACAACCAAAGGAAGCCTGTAAGGGTTCATCATTATGAGACTGGTTCCCTCAAAGTTCTACTTCCCAGAAAAAGCCACTCATCCCTCCAAAGGAGGGATGTGAATATCTGAGAAGGACTTTTAGTCACTGGGAGGAATGGAAGCACAAGATGCTTTCCATGTTTGTGAAAGAAATCATTCTAACTATAAGGCTCTCCCTATGTCTCCTATCTCCTAAACCTTCATCAGACACCTTCAGGCACAGACAAATCCACAGCTCCAAGCAACTTCAAGCAACTTCAAGCATCCTCACCTTGTCTTCAGCTTGTCTTTAACTTGTCTTCAATCTCAACCAAAGGCAAACCAAGCAACAACCCTAATCTAAGGGAACTAGAGAAGTTAAACTAGTTGAATTAGTAAGTTAGGATCACCTAAAACCTAGTAATAAAGTTAGTCCTAACTAAAATACTAAAGCCAATTGTAAAATCCTACAAAAATAACTATGGGAACCTAGGTCAATCATGACTCTACCACATTAATTCCAGAGATCAAATCATCCAATTAGACTTATAACTAAATCCTACATCACAAGGTATCAAACCTAAACCCTAAAAGGAAGCATCTAAATATCAATCTAGAAAGCACACCTATTTTCATCACAAAAATGTGATAAAAATTCTATGGGATCATACATGTCTAACCTAATCACACACAAAAACTTAGCTCAAGAATCATCACCAATTAATCACACAAAATTATTCATCAAACATAACCATTTTAATATCAATTAAAATGTAAAATCCCCATTAAATCAGAAAATACATGAAACGAAAATATTTTTTCTCTGAAAATTACTAGACTCAACTATGAGTAAGATGCAAAAAGAATGGGATTAATTGCATTAATTTTCAATTTATTATGAATTTTCCAAGAACCATGAATAAAATGAAAATTAAAAGAAAATCAAATTAAAATAATAAGACGCGCGGTGTGGATACTAACCAGAATCAGTTCAAACTGTGGGTTGGGCCATCAGGGGAGTGTGAATATCACTTAATTCATTAAGCCCAAAACATTGAATAAATGAAACGGTGCGTTTCATTAATCAGGTCCTTCACAAAACTGAACTTTAAAACGTGGCCATTGGATCATGCTCCCAGTCAAAGGACCAACCCTCATCCTAGGGTGCTAACATCATCTTCAACCTTTTCAAACCTTTGTAACTCGCGCCCATCTCCGGCCACCACCGGTGGTGCTCCGGTCACCATCCTCAACCCTAATTCTCTCTACAGGCCTCCATTGCAAATGGTCAAAACATGAATCTTGTCCCAAATCTTGTCACGAGTTCAACCATACCCTTAGCTTCCTCTGAAACCTCAAGATTCACCATATCTAATTCTCAACCGAAAATGGTAATTCCCCTATTTTGTCTCTAATTCTCAAATTAACTATCTGGAATCTATCCTACACCATTCTTCAATGCTTCTAACACCTTAATTCAACTTAATTCTACCTAAATCATGCTAGGGGAAGAAAGTTACCAACCTGTGAATTCTTGAGTAACAGATGCACCAAATCTTCACTTCAAGCTCTCAAACCTTCCAAAATCATTTAGTGTATCACGTTCTTGCTTCTGTATGCAACAATCTTGATGGAAAATGCCTGGAACTCCAAATTCGATGATGACTTGCAGGTGCTGAAAATCAATTGCTCATACACGATTCAGCCATGGATTTGCTTGGGATTTGCTATGGAAACACTCAAACACATCCAAGAAAGTTGTTAGGATCAAAAGAAATGATCAAAGTGGTGTAGAATGCAGAAATCAATTCCAACTTGCAATGAACAAAGTGCAATTGCAAAACCTCTTCTCCCAATCAATTCTCACCAACCCTTGCCTTGGATCAACTCTATTCAATATATAGATGATGTTTGGATGATCTAGATCCCTCTAGATCCTTCTAATGAGAGTTTCCACTTCTCATGTCATGAGATTTTCAATCACATCTCATGCTATGTGTAATTCTGTTTGCAGCTTGAAAACCATCCCAATCTCTTCCAATTTCTCCCCTAGTGACATTTTGAAGGTGTTTAGCTTGCAAAGGGACTTGCTCATGCCTTGATTTTGAGTTTTGCAAATGTTACTTAATATGCAAGTAATCACTTTTCAAAGCAAGTCCACAAATTGAATCTCAAATCAAAAATGTGGCTAAACCAATGTTCTTAAAATGTTTTCTAGAGTCAAAATGATATATTACATGCCATGGTTTGGATGTGTAGGTTGAAAATATCAATTTCCAACTTTGGTTTATTTAACGTATGCCCTTATTTTAGGTCATTTTTGCAACTTTGAGCTACAAGCCTTTTCAACATCTCATGACCTCCTTACTAGCCTTAAAACATCATTTTGAACAAGTTTGATGTTGAAGATTTTTCCATTTGAAGCTTGGAAATAGGATTTATGGCTTTATACTTGAAATGACCTGTAATCTCCAAATGACCAAAATGCCCTTGACTTGTCAAAGCCATAACTTGAGTTCTACAAATCCTATCAAGGACTTCTAGTACTCTCTAGAAAGATAAGAAGATAAGGAACAACATTCATGTTGACCAAAAGTTCATAGGAGTCATCCTTCTTGGGAAAACGTTTGATGCAAGTTGGGTAACTTTCAAGGCCCCAGATTCACATACCTCAGATGACCTGCAACTTGTCAAAGTCATAACGTGAGCTCTACAAATCCTATCAAGGACTTATAGTACTAAAATTAAAGCTAAAAACAAGCTCTACAACATTCATGTTGGGGGTAAGATGAGATGACAATCACATCTTGAGCTAAACTGCCCTGAAGATGGGGGTCAAACTAGGGGATTTTACACTGTCAAGCCTTAGAAACCCTAGCTTGAAACTTCTCAAACTCTTCAATCATGAGCAGTTGACCTTGGAATCATCATTATAACATCTCAATGCATCAATCCATGATCACATGGCTCTTGGATTAGGTCTCAACCCTCTCCCAATCATCAGTTGACCTAGGGTTGACCCAGTCCAACCCTAACTGCACCAATCATGGCTGAGGCTTCTTAATCTTGCACAATGACCTATCTAGGCTTCATGATGGCTTTCAAGACATCTCATAAGCTCTCTCAAGGCTTCAAGTCTACATTCCTGGCTTCAGAATCATCTGATGGCTTCCCACAACTCTCAAGTTAGGAGGCACACACCCTTGGTTTCAACCACTCTCTCTGAGGATCTTCTAACTTCTCTGACAAAGATATCAACCCTTGACCACTTGAATAATCTTCTTGGCTAGCTTCAAACTCTTGTATAGCTCTTGGTTGGTACTCATACCTCTTGATCTCCTGCATACATGTCAATGAAATGCAAATGATAATGCTAATGTAAATGAAATGAAACACAAGCTAGGTAAAGAAAAGTTGGGCAAATTTTGGGGTGCAACAGGTGCCCCTATTCAAACGGCTTGAACCTGACTGGGTGAGAAGCGAAAGGCTCTCAACCGATCAAGGTGCGAGATGGTTGAATACCGACAAACCAGGAAATTTGCCAACTGCACAAGTACACGATACTCTGATGGGAACAAATCTTCGAAAACTGAAATACTAGCTGCTCGGCAACTAGCTGGGGGATTGGTCACACGGTAACCGGTAATACATGGTCGATCATGCCGTCAGGCATCAAGACTCCTCGGGACTCATCAGGTCAACAATCAAGTTAATCATGTCGTTGGACATTCAAAGAAAACTTTCGGGCATCAGCCGGACTTCATCAGTAAGTCGGGAATAGAATTCCCGGTCAATCATGAACCAGTTGGGGATATCCAACTTCTACCATCAGGCACTCTGCTTCTGCTGAGAGAACTGCTTCGTCAATACGGTTGGACTTCAATCATCAAGTCTTCGAGGGAGGTTTCAACTTCGCTGTTCAGAAACCTGCTGGGGATGACGCACCTCCGCTGGGGATTCTGGAGAACTATCAAGTAACTCTGCTTCGGGGTTCCAAAAATCATTCTGGGTGAATCATCTCTGCTGAGGACATCAAGAATCATCTTGGACAAATAACTTCGTGGGGATTTCAAGAATCATCCTGAACCCATAACTCTGCTAGAGATTTCAGGAATCATCCTGAGCAAAACACTCTGTCGGGGACTCTAAGCATCAACTTGAGCAACCAACTCTGGCGACTGCACTGGGGATTTTAAGAATCATCTTAAGCAAACGACTTCGCTGGGGAGAATTCAAGAATCATCTTGAGCAAGCGACCCTGCGGAGGAACACCTGTAAAACAAGAACGGTAACTACCTAGCTCATGTTTAGTATGTATATGCTTTAACAATGGCGCAATGCTCCACGCGGTGGAAATGCTACGCGTTTATGATAGATGCTATGCAATCAGGCGAAATGCTACGGCCCCGTCAGCAAAATAAATGCTGAAGGGAGGATCCTCCTGTCAAGGAGAAAGAACCACTCTGGTGGGGGAAGGAATCATCCTGCCACGGAGAAAAGGTCACGCCAATCTCAATCGGACTCCGCACGGGGAAGCAAACTTCGGTTGACTGCTGTAGGGGGACGAAGCTCTACGAGAACCCAGACCTGCTGAGGAAAGCGATGTCAATCGCGGAAATAAACTGCACGGCCTTCACGGCTAACCTTCCTGGAGATAACGACTCCGGTGGGGAAATACGGCATCAGCATATTCAACACTCTACTGGGGGAAACCAATCATGGCCCGAACGGCTTCCAAGGACTCGGCTCTCTTGGGGATCTGCAAACTTGGCTGGGGAAGAAGGAACCATCCTGCTTACAGGGGAGAGTACGATTCTGTGGGGAATCTCAATTTCGCTGGGGACTCCAGTCTGGAACTATCAATTGCTGCATACTTCAGCGTATGACTCAGTTGGGGAGACGACATTCCTTCAGGATGTACTTGACTGGGGAGAGAATCTTTTCTGCCTGGGGAGACATATCAATGCTCATGATCTCATGTTCAGACTCTGCGGGGAGAGGCTGCTGAACCTTCCTGGAGAAGAAGGAATCATCCTGCTTGGGGACGCATACGGCGTACTGTCAGGTACATGCTACACCTGCAACAACACAAACAAACAGACAAGATGCCCTTCTCAAAGGGACCTATCAAGGTTATCATCTTGTGACAATGTTCAAATAATTCATTGTTTCAACAATCAGTGGCCTAGGCCTGTAAGTTTATGTATGCGCATTTTGTCAAAAACATTGGCGTTCTTTTTCGCAAACAAAACAGATAAATGTTAAACAAACAAACACAATTGCTGAATAGTATACATTTTATTGATAACGAACCCCTGAATGGGTAAAAATGTTTTACAACAGATGCAAGCTCCTGGAATGAGGAAGCTGCGCAAAAAAGTAAAAACATAAATATACATCAGTATATACAAATGTTGGCAACGAGGCGTAGACGAACACCATGAGTTGACCCCTCTATGACCCACTCGACTTCGATACTTCTCCGACGCTTCAGCTTCAGAAGAGATTGATTCAGATAAACGGCCCTTAGGTCTTCCAAACCACTAAACAATGAAAGTCCACACGCGGAACGCAGTCATTTGCTTTTTCAAATCCCTAACTTTTGCCTGAATCGCCCTTCCAGGTTTTCGATTCACCGGGATACCCTTTTTTGCCAAAGTCGCCCTTCCAGGTTTTCGACTTTGTGGGTGTACATTTTTTCAATTTATATCCCTAATTTTTGCCCGAACCTTTTTCCTTTTTTATGGTTCGCCGGGATGCCCCATTTTTGCCTGGATATTCTTTTTCTTTCCAGCGGGTCATTTTTAAGCAAAGTATTTTTTAACTGCGTCTGCGTTCACCGGGGATGCAAAATCTTCGCCATCCATCGTGGATTACAACAAAGCTCCCCCCGAGAAGACCTTGCTGACGACATGCTGACCTTCGTAATTGGGAGTCCACTTGCCCCGGTGATCGGAGTGTGGAGGAAGAATCTTCTTCAGGACGAGATCACCCGTCTGAAAGCTTCTAGGACGCACCTTCTTATCATAAGCTTTCTTCATTCGGCTTTGGTACAGACAACCATATGCAATTGATGCTAATCTCTTCTCGTCCATCAGGCTGAGTTGGTTCAGTCGGTTCTTAATCCATTCAGCCTCATCGAGTTTGACGTTAACAAAAACTCGTAAAGAAGGGATCTCCACTTCTAACGGTAGGACAACTTCCATACAGTACACCAAGGAGAAAGGAGTTGCCCCGGTTGACGTACGTACCGTGGTACGATAACCGTGCAGTGCGAATGGCAACATCTCGTGCCAATCTTTGTAGGTCACAACCATCTTCTGAACAATCTTCTTGATGTTCTTATTGGCCGTTTCAACGGCGCCATTCATCTTCGGCCGGTAAGGAGATGAGTTGTGGTGTTCAATCTTGAAACTCTGGCACAGCTCCTTCATCATCTTGTTATTCAAATTCGAACCATTATCGGTAATGATCCGCTCGGGAATTCCGTAACGACAGATGATATCCCTTTTTATGAATTTAGCCACCACCTGCTTAGTCACATTAGCATATGAGGCTTCCTCCACCCACTTGGTGAAGTAGTCGATAGCTACTAGAATGAAGCGATGACCGTTAGATGCAGTGGGGTCGATCTTGCCTATCATGTCGATGCCCCACATGGAGAACGGCCATGGGGAGGACATGACATTCAACGGGCACGGCGGCACATGAACTTTATCAGCATAAATCTGGCATTTATGACATCTCTTCGCGAATTTAAAGCAATCCGATTCCATCGTCAACTAGTAGTATCCTGCTCTCAGGATCTTTCTCGTCATAGCATGCCCGCCGGCGTGCGTACCAAATGTGCCTTCATGGACTTCTTCCATGAGCATACTCGCTTCTTTCTCATCTACACATCTGAGTAGCACGAGATCGTGGTTTCTTTTATACAAAACTCCATCAGGATCGAGATAAAAATTTCCAGACAGCCTCCTTAGAGTCTTCTTATCCTGGGTTGACGCTCCCGCAGGATACTCCTTAGTCATAAGGAAGGTCTGGATGTCATGGAACCATGGCTTGCCGTCGGAGGCTTCCTCGATCGCAAAGACGAATGCAGGTCTATCAAGACGAGAAAGGACAATTCTTGGAGCTTCATTCCAAAAATTGACTTTATACATCGAAGCCAATGTGGCTAAGGCATCAGCCATCTGATTTTCTACTCTGGGCACATGATGGAGTTCCACTCGATCAAGGAACGGAAGCAGCCTTCTGGCATAGTTCATGTACGACACCAAATTCGATTGACGAGTCTCCCACTCCCCTTTAATCTGGTTGATCACAAGCGCCGAGTCACCGTATACGTTTAGGTTCTTGATTCTCAAATCAATTGCCTCTTCTAGACCCATGATGCATGCTTCGTACTCCGCTTCATTATTGGTGACTGGAAACGTCAGTCTCGCAGTGAACGGGATGTGGGATCCATGGGGAGTCGTGATGATCGCTCCAATGCAACTTCCGTAGGAATTAACCGCCCCGTCAAATATCAATTTCCACTGGGATTTCCTATCTGGCCCCTCGTCGGGCAACGGCTCATCGTAATCCTTCACTTTGAGAAACATGATATCCTCATCAAGGAATTCAAATTTCATCGGCTGATAATCCTCGATCGGCTGTTCGGCCAGGTATTCAGACAATACGCTGCCCTTGATGGCCTTCTGGGACTCGGCTCTCTTGGGGATCTGCAAAGTTGGCTGGGGAAGAAGGTATCATCCTGCTTACAGGGGAGAGTACGATTCTGTGGGGAATCTCAATTTCGCTGGGGACTCCAGTCTGGAACTATCAATTGCTGCATACTTCAGCGTATGACTCAGTTGGGGAGACGACATTCCTTCAGGATGTACTTGACTGGGGAGAGAATCTTCTCTGCCTGGGGAGACATATCAATGCTCATGATCTCATGTTCAGACTCTGCAGGGAGAGGCTGCTGAACCTTCCTGGAGAAGAAGGAATCATCCTGCTTGGGGACGCATACGGCGTACTGCCGGGTACATGATACACCTGCAACAACACAAACAAACAGACAAGATGCCCTTCTCAAAGGGACCTATCAAGGTTATCATCTTGTGACAATGTTCAAATAATTCATTGTTTCAACAATCAGTGGCCTAGGCCTGTAAGTTTATGTATGCGCATTTTGTCAAAAACATCGGCGTTCTTTTTCGCAAACAAAACAGATAAATGTTAAACAAACAAACACAATTGCTGAATAGTATACATTTTATTGATAACGAACCCCTGAATGGGTAAAAATGTTTTACAACAGATGCAAGCTCCTGGAATGAGGAAGCTGCGCAAAAAAGTAAAAACATAAATATACATCAGTATATACAAATGTTGGCAACGAGGCGTAGACGAACACCATGAGTTGACCCCTCTATGACCCACTCGACTTCGATACTTCTCCGACGCTTCAGCTTCAGAAGAGATTGATTCAGATAAACGGCCCTTAGGTCTTCCAAACCACTAAACAATGAAAGTCCACACGCGGAACACAGTCATTTGCTTTTTCAAATCCCTAACTTTTGCCTGAATCGCCCTTCCGGGTTTTCGATTCACCGGGATACCCTTTTTTGCCAAAGTCGCCCTTCCAGGTTTTCGACTTTGTGGGTGTACATTTTTTCAATTTATATCCCTAATTTTTGCCCGAACCTTTTTCCTTTTTTATGGTTTGCCGGGATGCCCCATTTTTGCCTGGATATTCTTTTTCTTTCCAGCGGGTCATTTTTAAGCAAAGTATTTTATAACTGCGTCTGCGTTCACCGGGGATGCAAAATCTTCGCCATCCATCGTGGATAACAACAAAGCTCCCCCCGAGAAGACCTTGTTGACGACATGCGGACCTTCTTAATTGGGAGTCCACTTGCCCCGGTGATCGGAGTGTGGAGGAAGAATCTTCTTCAGGACGAGATCACCCGTCTGAAAGCTTCTAGGACGCACCTTCTTATCATAAGCTTTCTTCATTCGGCTTTGGTACAGACGACCATATGCAATTGATGCTAATCTCTTCTCGTCCATCAGGCTGAGTTGGTTCAGTCGGTTCTTAATCCATTATGCCTCATCGAGTTTGACGTCAACCAAAACTCGTAAAGAAGGGATCTCCACTTCTAACGGTAGGACAACTTCCATACAGTACACCAAGGAGAAAGGAGTTGCCCCGGTTGACGTACGTACCGTGGTACGATAACCGTGCAGTGCGAATGGCAACATCTCGTGCCAATCTTTGTAGGTCACAACCATCTTCTGAACAATCTTCTTGATGTTCTTATTGGCCGTTTCAACGGGGCCATTCATCTTCGGCCGGTAAGGAGATGAGTTGTGGTGTTCAATCTTGAAACTCTGGCACAGCTCCTTCATCATCTTGTTATTCAAATTCGAACCATTATCAGTAATGATCCGCTCGGGAATTCCGTAACGACAGATGATATCCCTCTTTATGAATTTAGCCACCACCTGCTTGGTCACATTAGCATATGAGGCTGCCTCCACCCACTTGGTGAAGTAGTCGATAGCTACTAGAATGAAGTGATGACCGTTAGATGCAGTGGGCTCGATCTTGCCTATCATGTCGATGCCCCACATGGAGAACGGCCACGGGGAGGACATGACATTCAACGGGCACGGCGGCACATGAACTTTATCAGCATAAATCTGGCATTTATGACATCTCTTCGCGAATTTAAAGCAATCCGATTCCATTGTCAACCAGTAGTATCCTGCTCTCAGGATCTTTCTCGTCATAGCATGCCTGCCGGCGTGCGTACCAAATGTGCCTTCATGGACTTATTCCATGAGCATACTCGCTTCTTTCTCATCTACACATCTGAGTAGCACGAGATCGTGGTTTCTTTTATACAAAACTCCATCAGGATCGAGATAAAAATTTCCAGACAGCCTCCTTAGAGTCTTCTTATCCTGGGTTGACGCTCCCGCAGGATACTCCTTAGTCATAAGGAAGGTCTGGATGTCATGGAACCATGGCTTGCCGTCGGAGGCTTCCTCGATCGCAAAGACGAATGCAGGTCTATCAAGACGAGAAAGGACAATTCTTGGAGCTTCATTCCAAAAATTGACTTTATACATCGAAGCCAATGTGGCTAAGGCATCAGCCATCTGATTTTCTACTCTGGGCACATGATGGAGTTCCACTCGATCAAGGAACGGAAGCAGCCTTCTGGCATAGTTCATGTACGACACCAAATTCGATTGACGAGTCTCCCACTCCCCTTTAATCTGGTTGATCACAAGCGCCGAGTCACCGTATACGTTTAGGTTCTTGATTCTCAAATCAATTGCCTCTTCTAGACCCATGATGCATGCTTCGTACTCCGCTTCATTATTGGTGACTGGAAACGTCAGTCTCGCAGTGAACGGGATGTGGGATCCATGGGGAGTCGTGATGATCGCTCCAATGCAACTTCCGTAGGAATTAACCGCCCCGTCAAATATCAATTTCCACTGGGATTTCCTATCTGGCCCCTCGTCGGGCAACGGCTCATCGTAATCCTTAACTTTGAGAAACATGATATCCTCATCAAGGAATTCAAATTTCATCGGCTGATAGTCCTCGATTGGCTGTTCGGCCAGGTATTCAGACAATACGCTGCCCTTGATGGCCTTCTGGGAAACGTACTGAATATCATATTCCGTCAACACCATTTGCCATCTGGCAATTCTGCCCGAAAGCGCTTGCTTCTCGAAGACGTACTTGATCGGATCCATCTTCGAAATTAGCATGGTGGTGTGATTGAGCATGTACTGTCATAAACGTTTGGCAGCCCAGGCTAGTGCACAACATGTCTTCTCCAGCATCGAGTAGCGAGATTCACAGTCTGTGAACTTTTTACTCAAATAGTAAATGGCATGCTCCTTTCTGCCCGTCTCGTCGTGCTGACCGAGAACACACCCCATACTATTCTCAAGAACTGTCAAGTACATGATTAGAGGCCGTCCAGCCACTAGGGGTATCAAGATCGGAGGTTCCTGTAGATACTGTTTTATCTTATCTAATGCCTTCTAGCAATCCTCGTTCCAGGTAATTGCCTGATCCTTTTTTAGTAGTTTGAACATCGGTTCACACGTGGCCGTGAGCTGAGAGATAAACCTTTCAATGTAGTTTATTCTGCCCAAGAAACCACGAACTTCTTTTTCTGTTTTTGGCACTGGCATTTCTTGTATCGCTTTAATCTTCACAGGATCAACCTCGATGCCTCTTTCACTCACGATAAACCCCAGTAACTTTCCGTACCGTACTCCGAAAGTACACTTGTTAGGATTCAGCCTCAACCTGAACTTCCTAAGCCTCTCAAAAAGCTTCAGCAAATTGACCAGATGTCCCTCCTCCATTTGGGACTTCGCAATCATGTCATCAACATAGACTTCAATCTTATGATGAATCATGTCATGAAACAAAGTAACCATTGCTCGTTGGTAAGTGGCCCCTGCGTTCTTCAGACCGAAAGGCATTACCTTGTAGCAGAATGTTCCCCAGGGAGTGATAAACGTAGTTTTCTCCATGTCCTCCGGCGCCATCTTGATCTGATTGTAGCCGGAGAAGCCATCCATGAACGAAAATACGAAGAACTGCGATGTATTGTCGACCAACACATCAATATGAGGCAGCGGGAAATCATCTTTAGGGCTCGCCCTATTCAAATCCCGATAATTGACGCACACGCGTACCTTACCGTCCTTCTTCGATACAGGCACTATGTTGGCGACCCACGGAGGGTAAGTAGTGACCGCTAAGAAGCCAGCATCAAGCTGTTTCTACACTTCTTCTTTGATCTTAATGGCCATATCTGGTCGCGTCCTCCTAAGCTTCTGCTTAACGGGAGGACAATTTTCTCGCAGCGGCAAGTGGTGGACCACGATGTCAGTATCAAGTCCGGACATATCTTCGTATGACCAAGCAAAGACGTCACTATACTCTCTCAGCATCTCGACCAATCTCTGCTTGACATCACTCTATAGTGCAGCCCCTATCCTGACGTTCCTGACGAGTTCTTCAGAACCCAGATTCACAATCTCGATCTCCTCTTCATGAGGCAGAATAACTTTCTCTTCTTGTTTCAACAAGCAGGCCAACTCTTCAGGAAGGTCTTCATCTTCATCAATCTCTTCTTCAGCTTGATAGATCGGGCAATCGAAGTCGAAGTGAGTCGTAGAAGGTCCAGAGTCGATGTCATCTGTCATGTGGATCTTGAAATAATAAGGGTTAAGCTTAAAACAAGGATATGCAGGTTAGCACAAACCCCATTGCCATTTTATTGTTTTTCAAAACAAATATAAAACAGGAATAACAGAGATCACAATATTTGAATACGAAGAAAAACGCCTTTTGATTTATTGATAAAATACATGTACATAATCAAACGAGGCCCTGACAATAAAACCACTATGCCCCAGGTAGGACATAGGGTTGTACAATGATTGGAAAAAGTAAATCATTACTCTTCGCTTGTCATCTGGATGATATCCTTGACGGACCAGTTGGTAAGGCCTTCGCCTGGCTTGCTTGGCTGGATCCAAGAGTCGAGGTCACAATTGCTATCTCCGCTGTCTTCACACAACGCGTTGACGCTTTCAAATATCACCCCGCCACTGGTAAACTGGATCGGCCCTTTACCTCGCGACGCACTGCTAGAAGAGGAGGCTTCAGCTCCAGGAGAATATCCCAACCCAAACTTGTCTTGCTTGTTAGGTATCTCCAAAATTCGCCCCCAGCCTGGGGTAGATCCAGCCTGGACAACGGCCCGAGCTTCCTTGAAGGAGGAGAGAGTCATCTCTGGCCTTTCAGTGACTACAGGAGCTACGTCCTTGACTTTAACGGCTTCGAACGCTTGGCATAGGGTTTCGTGGATTTCCTCATCCATCTCAACATACTTGAAGAACGACAAATGGCTCACCATTATGTCTTCCTCGCCACAAACAGTCACGATGCTACCTCCGACAGCATACTTGAGTTTCTGGTGCAACGTGGAGGTCACGGCTCCAGCAGCATGGATCCACGGCCGACCCAAGAGACAGTTGTAGGCAGGCATGATGTCCATAATGTAAAAGATTGCGTCAAACGTTTCCGGCCCGACTTGGATTGGCAGGGTCACCTCCCCGAAAACATGGCGTTTGGTTCCATCGAACGCTTTCACAACCAGATCACAGGGTGTGCAAATCACTCCGCGAGTATCTAACTTCATTAATGCCTTCTTCGGAAGAACATTGAGTGACGAACCCGTGTCCACCAACACGTGCGACATAATCGTTCCCCTGCACTCTATCGAGATGTGCAGGGCGCTATTGTGGTTCCTCCCCTTCGGCGTCAGCTCTAGGTCAGTGAACCCTAACCCATTTCCAGCATTTACGTGGGCTACGTCCTCTTCTAGCTGGTTTACCGATATTTCCTGCGGTACATACGCGGCGTTCAACACTTTCAGCAATGCGTTGCGGTGTGCTTCAGAACACAGCAACAAGTTCAGGATGGAAATTTTCGAGGGCGTTTGATGGAGGTGATCCAAAATCTTGTAGTCGCTCTTTTTAACCAACCTCATGAATTCCTCGGCGTCTTTAACAAGTAAGTCTTTTTCTACCCCGCAAGGGATCTCTTCAACGACTTTACTTTTACCTTTATCAGTTGCATCAGCTATGTCCGCTTTGTCCGCCACGACCTCTGGTGGTGCAAACACTCTCCCGCTGCGAGTGATTCCGCTGATTCCCGCAAGGTTATCTACAGACGACCCAAACGGTTCTAGCTCCAACTTTTGTCCATTGCAGTAGACTTCAGCCCCATAATGCCATGGGACAGCATTAGTGCTTTCGAAGGGTATCGGCCCAGCTTTGGTGATGGTAATCGTAGGCGGCCTGGGTGCAGAAATAGTTATCGTTTGGCGAGGGATGGTGATGGTGGCGACCTCATCATCTTGCTTCAGCACTACCTCTCCCGATCCACTTTCGGCCCTTTGGCTAAACTGTAAGATCCCTTCAGTCATCAGACTTTGAATCCCCTCTATCAACTGTTCACATCCGTCAGGACTAGTCGCACAGCCCATACACAGCTCTCCGCAACCTGGGAAGAAACCTCTTTTCATCAGCTTAGCTTTAACGAAGCTAAGCGGTGTCTTCAGATCTTTGACGTCAGTCAACAAATCCAAACTCTCGTCTTCAATAATGGCGTTTACTCCACCTCCCCTATGATTCGACATAGGGTTCTTCGTGACGTTTGGCACATTATCAGAGAAATTGATGATCTTGGCGTCCACCATGTCCTGCACCTTGTGCTTGAAGGCTTTGCAATTCTCTATTGTGTGGCCTGGTGCGCCTGAGTGAAACTCACAAGTTGCATTCGCGTCATAACCTGGCTGAGGTGCCCCTGTCAAGGGAGCCAGGGTTCTCTTCTGGATCAACTGTAGCTGAAGCAAAGTCTGCAATAGTTGCGCGTACGGCATGGGCGGTGTCTCGAGGTGACGGCTCGACAGAGGTGCCCTATTCTGATACTTTTTGTACCCTTGTTGATTCGGCTGCTGCTGCTGCTGTGGTTGTTGAACTGCCGGGATAGTTATGCTGGCCACCTGTTGGTGAGGGCCTTTACCCTTCCTTTGAGCGTTGGTCACGGCGCTCATTTCTCCTTCCCGTCTTTTGCCACCATAAGGTTTCTTTCCGCCTCCTCCAGCTGAGGATGACTCACCTTGAATTTTCCCGAGTTTGATCCCATTTTCGATGTGCTCACCCGTGATAATGAGATCCGAGAAAGTTCCAGACATACCGCTGACTAATTTCTCATAATAAACCCCTGGGAGGATGGCTACGAACATCTGCACAAGCTCACGTTCAACCATCGGCGGCTGAACCCTGGCTGCTAACTCACGCCACCGCTGGGCGTATTCCTTGAACCCTTCATTGTTCCTTTGCGACAGATTCTGCAGTTGGACTCGGTTCGGGGCCAAGTCGCTATTATATTGGTAGTGGTGCACAAATGCTTCAGCAAGGTCCTTCCACGTGCGCACACTGGTAGGCTCCAGACTCATGTACCATTCGAGGGATGGTCCGGACAGACTGTCCTAAAAGAAGTGCATCAGCAACTTGTCTTCCTCAGAATGAGCTGACATTTTCCTGTAATACGATCTCAGGTGGACGCGAGGGCAAGTGGTTCCCTTATACTTTTCAAAGTCAGGTACCTTGAACTTGGGAGGCACCTTGAAATCAGCAATCAGTCCCAACTTGGACATATCAACGCCCAGGGTGTTCTGGTTCTCGATATTTCTCATCTTATCCTCGAGCGCCTTTAACCTTAGACGTGCTTCAGCAGTCAGCTCCCCTTTAGCGCCTCTTTGAGAGAACACATCGTCTTGACGGTCTTCTATCCACGGCTGAGGTCCGAACAGATTCCCAACACCTGCATTGCCGTTGCCCAGCCCAACATTGACATAAGCTTCCAGACTCCCATTACCGACGCCCGTCGTATTGCCGTTGAGTACCATGTTAGCTGTCACATTGCCGTTGGCACTGCCATTCCCCCCGGTCACGGGGACGCCATTCTGTGGAGTTTCAACTGGTGGAGGAGTTGAAACAGTCCCACCATGGGGTACGCCATTGCTATAGACCCTTGAAATCAGAGGCTGAACCAAGGTTCTGAGCTGATCCTGGCCATTGGCGACCGCTTGCATGAGCTCCATGAAGCGATCCATTCTTTCGCGGAGTTCCTGAACATCAGTCTGCACTTGCTCCATGATTCTGGTCTGATTTGCTCTGGTCGGATAGCGGTGGATAGGTCTCTGATCAATCCTGGCACAACCTGAAACAACCTGAAAACACAAAAGGGTTAGGAAAAAAAGACAAAGTGCTCGTTATGCAAATGCTTCATGCAAATGCAAACGTGTGTCTGTGCGTTAGGGAGATTTCCCCCGATCCTAGTGCCTGAGTGCCAATGTTGATAATAAGAAGTCCGAGTCCAGTCATGGAAATAACATCTCATATATAAAGAAAGCCCATCACGGCAGTACATGACGTCAGTGAGTACAAGATGAATCAATAGCATAACCTCGACCAACAAGCCTGGTGATGGTCAGCATACAACGAGGATCAAACAAAAGGAATACAAATAGTCAAGCACGACCACGGGCGCGAAACTCTTCTAACAGCCCCTTCGTTTCTGGATGATCAGGCCGAGTGAGTAACCCTTCGACGAGTAACTCCCTCTGCATAATGGTGTATTGAAGACCTTCGACCGAATCTTCCCATGCTCCTTCGCCGAAACAATCTTCTAACTTCCGCTTCTTGGATTCAAACATCAGTTTGTGCTCTTTCAGGTTAGCAAGAGCTCTGTTGAGCTGGCCTTCAGCGGCATATCTGCGAGCGGTTTCTTCATCGAACCTCTTCTCACTGGCCTTCACCTGGGCTTTCAGCTTGGAGATCTGTTGCATCAGCTTATCCTCCCGCTCTTTCCTGTTGGCTAGGGTGGCCTTCGAGTGCTGGTTGAACTTGGATATCCTCCGATATGCTTCGTCCAAGTGCTGCTTCTTCGTGGCCAGTACATCGTTGACATCTTTGAAGTCTCGACCCATGCGCTCATGCTCAGCTATCTGCTTAGTCAAGTCTGTCCCCAGCTAGTTCACCAGCTCCGTCTGCCTCTTGAAGGAATGAACAACTTCGTTTCTCTCGCTTCTGAGATGCGCCAATTCTTTCTCCAATTCTTCATTTGCCTTTTTCAGCTCGTCTCTCTCAGCTAACACCCGATTATGTTGCTGAATGGGCACGGTAGTAGGCTCTTCAATCACTGGAGGGCTTTCTGGCTTGGCAGGAAGAAACGACATCCCTATAGCATCTGCTCTGGCTCTGATCCACGTCACATACGGAGGGTAGGCTTGGCTATTGCTTCTCCCCAGCAATGGTTTTCCCCTCTTACTGATGCCATTCCAAGCGCGCTGAAGCTTAGACGACATATCCCCTTCTAGAAGACCAGTGAGGTACAAAGATTCCTGCACCTCTTCATCCTTCGGCGGAGCCCTCAAAGCATAAGCGAACTGTCGGACCAGCAAAGACGGATTATAGTTTATACAGCCCTTCCTGCCTATCAAAGGCACGTTCGGAAACCCGCTGCAGCTGAAGGTAATCTCGGTACCCAACCTATCTCTGTCAAACCAGTCAATATCCTCCGCTGATAGACTCATCAAACGCTCGGACCACTCAGCTGTGGCTGCAGACGAAACAAAGGGACCCCTCTTGGGTAGATGACTATCAAGCCATTTATAAAGCAAGGGCACATAGCAAGAGACATTCTTGCCCCTTCTGTTCTCGTTTTTGTAGTGGATGGAATGGTAGACATCTCCTATCAAGGTAGGGACTGGATTCCCTGATGCAAAGATGCGAAAGGCGTCGAAGTCTACAAAATCGGGCATATTAGGGAACAGAATGATGCCATATATGCACAGAGCGAGAATGGCGTTGAACACGACCCAACATCCGTCTTTGGCGCACTGCTGAGCCTTTCCCACTAAGAACTGCAAGGAGAAACGGGAACCTTGTTCCAACTAGACAATACCAACTCGGAGGCATCCAAATGAAGTGAAGGAGCTAGACTAGCCAGATCAGGCTCAGCATCCATATGAACAAAAGGCATCTGCCTCTTGATAAGCACACCCAACAAATCAGCATATTCCTCCAGCGTGGGTGCGAGAACAAAATCTTGGAAAGTAAAGCATCTCAACGGAGGATCGTAGAACTACAGCAGAGCGTGCAACCCATTCAACTCGAACGCAGAAGGTTTACGAACCAAATTGAGCAATTTTCCGTAAGATTTTCTGAACTCATCTCTCACAGAATCATCTGCTAAAGCAATCAAACCAGTCAGCTGAACCACATCAGGGGCAGGGAGCTTGTAAGCCACGGTCTTCCTCAGAGAACCCATAACAATACAATAGGAGGCAAGAAATCCTAGATCGGGGAAAACGGTACCTGCAACACAGACACACGTTAATGAAATGCAAATGAGTATGCAAAGCAATGTAAAATGCAATCATGCAGCAGGAGATCAAGGCAACTGTGCTGTGGAGATTCTGCATCAACAAAACCATAATCCTGCTCTATCAAGAACAACCACTTTCTATGATAAGAAGAAAACCCTGGTATCGGACCACAAATCTGCTCTGTCAAGAACACACACATATAGGACCATAAATCTGCTCTGTCAAGAACAAACATCTGATAATAAAGACCTCTGATACAGGACCAAAAATCTGCTCTGTCAAGAACACACATCTGATGACCAAAACTCTGCTCTGTCAAGAACAACCATACATCTGCTGATGAGATCCTCAGACCCCAATCATAAATCTGCTCTGTCAAGAACACACATATATATCTCTGAATATAAGGTCCTCTGATACAGGACTAAAGCTTTGCTCTGTCAAGAACAAACATCTGATAATAAGACCCTCTGATCAAAACCTGCTCTATCAAGAATGAATACACATCTCTGAATATAAGGTCCTTTGATACAGGACCAAAGCTCTGCTCTGTCAAGAACAATCATATATCTGATGATGAGAACCTCCGGTACCAACAAAACTGATTCACTATCAAGAAAACCAGGTAGTCTGAAGGTCAAAGTTTCTTGTAATAAACCCAACCCTGCTCACAGGTATGGACCTAAACTGACTCAAGTTCGGCATCCTATGTGGTCATCAGCGTCACAGACATTCAAGAGGGGTGATACGATACCCAGAAGGTGTGGCATCACCAACTCATGAAGCGGCCTCACTCGGCTGAATTCCAAATGATCGGTCCCCAGAGTCGACAATCCTCCAAACCAACAACCCCCTCAACCCAAAGGGTTGAAAAAGAAGCCAATCGGGAGAACCTCGTCTGAGCGTGGATTTCATGAGACACTAGTGCCTGCCAAGCAAGCACGCGCCCACTAATTTCCACAACTAATACTATGTTCACTCAAGCCTGGGTCTGGCTTCTCACTCATCAGAATGCCCCTCCCACAACAGCACAGATAATCATATCATACTGAAAATAAAATGCGGGAAATAAAAATGCGATAAGTAAACACAACCCAACAAGTAATCATACAAGCGCTAGGATTGACTCTCGCAGGGGACGTTGGATCCCCAAACTGACTCGTATTCGGGACGTTGGATCCCAGGAAACTATCAAGTCCCCAGCAGAGTCGCCAGCTGTCGCTTCCGCGAAAATAAGGTGCCGGCAAAACATAAGAGTCGCCACCTTTCGTTATTTATCCCTCGGAGCGGGAAAGGAAACGATTGGAAAAACCTGACGAAAAAGGGTAAGACAAGGTCGTCGCAACCGTTGTCTGGGTTCGGGAGTCGGTTACGCAAGGGGAAGGTATTAGCACCCCTCACGTCCGTCGTACTCGACGGGATCCATGCTTGTTGTGTTTACTGGACGAGTTTGTTTATCTATCTACCTATCAAGGCTGGCTTAAAAAGAAAATGACTCGGCAAAGCGTCGCGCTTTATGCCTACGTATTCTCATCAGAGAATGAGAAATCAGAGTCAACGTAGTTCGACTAACTACGGGTTATGGGGAAGGTGGCTCGCCAATACATCAGCATTGTGCCTACGTACTCTCAACAGATATGAGAGATCAGAGCTTACGTAGTTCGGGATAATACGGATTACGGGAATTCAGATTCATCTGTTTTATCGAGTAGGGTTAAACAGTAGTTCCAGCAGTTAGGGACAAAGCCTGCTTGCGTTGGCGCTGAAGTTTAACGACACTCTTTTCTTCAGAAAAGCTTCCTTTTGAATTATGGGCCCACGGGGCAAAAAGGTTTGAAGTTTGTTTTCTGTCTTTTACGAAAGAAGTGTTTTTTATTGTGTTTGCAATTTCAATCGCACTAAAGACTATGACCTGAGAGTGAATGCGTCGCATGTCACCCAAAGGGTGCCATACTAAACATCCAGACTGTTGGAAAGAAGCTCTCCAACAATCCTTTCTCAGATAGCTTAAGGCTCGTAATGTACGAAAGAAATCATTCATGATTACTGTATCTTAAGTTGTTTTGAGATGAGAAGAGAAGATGCTCAACTAAAGGGAGACTATCAAGTCCTACTGTTGTCATGCCAAGGATTCATCCTATGGTTGAGGTTTGAAACAGGGAACTCCTAGAAGTTATCATGCATAGGTTTCAACCTAAAGTTCTATCATCACTTCCTTATCAAAGGAAATGAGAGTCCTAGGGGATCATGTCAATGATAAATAGAAACAGATAAAGCATCAGCTTAAATAGTAAACAGATATACAGTAAAATGCATGCAATGCAAGTGAGGGAGGAAATGTGTGTGGGGCAGCAGCCTCCACAAGCTCATCTCAACCTCAAGCCAAGTATGAATAACTGCAATCATACAGCAACAATAACAACATGCTATCAAGCAAAATAGAAGGGACTGTAATCATACAGAAGAAAATAAAATGCTGTCAAGCAAAATAAACCACATGGGCAAGGGAGCAGGGCTCTACCGAATACCCGCAAGCAAAGCCATACAGTAACAATACAAGCAGAGGGAGCAACTCAACCTCTAGTGCAATCATGCCCCTAGATTAAATTCAGTCTAGATATGGACTTATTCTAATGCATCAAGCAAGTCAAACAAGGCACAACAATACAGAAAAGAAAATAGACAAGAAAGCAGATCAACAACTCCCTCTTTCAACTCCAAGCTTCAGCTCTTCTGACAGCAATTCAGTCTTCAGACTTCAATCACCCTTCAAGGCTATCAGCTTCACTGGCAAGTATCAACTTGCTTCTCCAGGTTTCAACCCATCAACATAAGTTTCCATTTACCCTCCTTCTTCAAGCTTCAGCTCCTTAGTAGACTCCACCTTCAGGCTTCACTCCTAACTACAAGTATCAAATTGATTCCTTCAGGCTCTCAATGCATCAGTGTAAGTGTCAACTCAATCTTTCTTCTTCAAGCCTCAGCTCTTCACTCAATCTCTTCAAGTATCAACTTATTCTTCTTGCTCTTAAAGCTTCAGCTGAAATGGCAATGCTCAAGGAATCATCCTCTCCCACATTCTTCAATGAAGTCCTCATCTTCAAACTCAAGTCTAACATCTTTCAAGATACTCAAACCAGAAGACAATTGATTTAACAGGATGAGGGGAAATGATAAACAACTTACTGACAACCAAAGGAAGCCTGTAAGGGTTCATCATTATGAGACTGGTTCCCTCAAAGTTCTACTTCCAAGATAAAGCCACTCATCCCTCCAAAGGAGGGATGTGAATATCTGAGAAGGACTTTTAGTCACTGGGAGGAATGGAAGCACAAGATGCTTTCCATGTTTGTGAAAGAAATCATTCTAACTATAAGGCTCTCCCTATGTCTCCTATCTCTTAAACCTTCATCAGACACCTTCAGGCACAGACAAATCCACAGCTCCAAGCAACTTCAAGCAACTTCAAGCATCCTCACCTTGTCTTCAGCTTGTCTTCAACTTGTCTTCAATCTCAACCAAAGGCAAACCAAGCAACAACCCTAATCTAAGGGAACTAGAGAAGTTAAACTAGTTGAATTAGTAAGTTAGGATCACCTAAAACCTAGTACTAAAGTTAGTCCTAACTAAAATACTAAAGCCAATTGTAAAATCCTACAAAAATAACTATGGGAACCTAGGTCAATCATGACTCTACCACATTAATTCCAGAGATCAAATCATCCAATTAGACCTAGAACTAAATCCTACATCACAAGGTATCAAACCTAAACCCTAAAAGGAAGCATCTAAATATCAATCTAGAAAGCACACCTATTTTCATCACAAAAATTTGAGAAAAATTCTATGGGATCATACATGTCTAACCTAATCACACACAAAAACTTAGCTCAAGAATCATCACCAATTAATCACACAAAATTCCACAAAATTATGCATCAAACATAACCATTTTAATATCAATTAAAATGTAAAATCCCCATTAAATCAGAAAATACATGAAACGAAAATATTTTTTCTCTGAAAAATACTGGACTCAATCATGAGTAAGATGCAAAAAGAATGGGATTAATTGGATAAATTTTCAATTTATTATGAATTTTCCAAGAACCATGAATAAAATAAAAATTAAAAGAAAATCAAATTAAAATAATAACACGCGCGGTGTGGATAGTAACCAGAATCAGTTCAAACTCTGAGTTGGGCCATCAGGGGGGGTGTGAATATCACTTAATTCATTAAGCCCAAAACATTGAATAAATGAAATGGTGCGTTTCATTAATCAGGTCCTTCACAAACTGAACTTTAAAACGTGGCCATTGGATCATGCTCCCAGTCAAAGGTCCAACCCTCATCCTAGGGTGCTAACATCATCTTCAACCTTTTCAAACCTCTGCAACTCGCGCCCAGCTCCGGTCACCATCCTCAACCCTAATTCTCTCTACAGGCCTCCATTGCAAATGGTCAAAACATGAATCTTGTCCCAAATTTTGTCACGAGTTCAACCATACCCTTAGCTTCCTCTGAAACCTCAAGATTCACCATATCTAATTCTCAACCGAAAATGGTAATTCCCCTATTTTGTCTCTAATTCTTAAATTAACTATCTGGAATCCATCCTACACTATTGTACAATGCTTCTAACACCTTAATTCAACTTAATTCTACCTAAATCATGCTAGGGGAAGAAAGTTACCAACCTGTGAATTCTTGAGTAACAGATGCACCAAATCTTCACTTCAAGCTCTCAAACCTTCCAAAATCATTCAGTGTATCACGTTCTTGCTTCTGTATGCAACAATCTTGATGGGAAATGCCTGGAACTCCAAATTCGATGATGACTTGCAGGTGCTGAAAATCAATTGCTCATACACGATTCAGCCATGGATTTGCTTGGGATTTGCTATGGAAACACTCACACACATCCAAGAAAGTTGTTAGGATCAAAAGAAATGATCAAAGTGGTGTAGAATGCAGAAATCGATTCCAACTTGCAATGAACAAAGTGCAATTGCAAAACCTCTTTTCTCAATCAATTCTCACCAACCCTTGCCTTAGATCAACTCTATTCAATATATAGATGATGTTTGGATGATCTAGAACCCTCTAGATCCTTCTAATGAGAGTTTCCACTTCTCATGTCATGAGATTTTCAATCACATCTCATGCTATGTGTAATTCTGTTTGCAGCTTGAAAACCATCTCAATCTCTTCCAATTTCTCCCCTAGTGACATTTTGAAGGTGTTTAGCTTGCAAAGGGACTTGCTCATGCCTTGATTTTGAGTTTTGCAAATGTTACTTAATATGCAAGTAATCACTTTTCAAAGCAAGTCCACAAATTGAATCTCAACTCAAAAATGTGGCTAAACCAATGTTCTTAAAATGTTTTCTAGAGTCAAAATGATATATTACATGCCATGGTTTGGATGTGTAGGTTGAAAATATCAATTTCCAACTTTGGTTTATTTAACTTATGCCCTTATTTTAGGTCATTTTTGCAACTTTGAGCTACAAGCCTTTTCAACATCTCATGACCTCCTTAATAGCCTTCAAACATAATTTTGAACAAGTTTGATGTTGAAGAATTTTCCATTTGAAGCTTGGAAATAGGATTTATGGCTTTATACTTGAAATGACCTGTAATCTCCAAATGACCAAAATGCCCTTGACTTGTCAAAGCCATAACTTGAGTTCTACAAATCCTATCAAGGACTTCTAGTACTCTCTAGAAAGCTAAGAAGATAAGGAACAACATTCATGTTGACCAAAAGTTCATAGGAATCATCCTTCTTGGGAAAACGTTTGATGCAAGTTGGGTAACTTTCAAGGCCCCAGATTCACATACCTCAGATGACCTGCAACTTGTCAAAGTCATAACATGAGCTCTACAAATCCTATCAAGGACTTCTAGTACTCAAATTAAAGCTAAAAACAAGCTCTATAAAATTCATGTTGGGGGTAAGATGAGATGACAATCACATCTTGAGCTAAACTGCCCTGAAGATAGGGGTCAAACTAGGGGATTTTACACTGTCAAGCCTTAGAAACCCTAGCTTGAAACTTCTCAAACTCTTCAATCATGAGGAGTTGACCTTGGAATCATCCTTATAACATCTCAATGCATCAATCCATGATCACATGGCTCTTGGATTAGGTCTCAACCATCTCCCAATCATCAGTTGACCTAGGGTTGACCCAGTCAAACCCTAACTGCACCAATCATGGCGGAGGCTTCTTAATCTTGCACAATGACCTATCTAGGCTTCATGATGGCTTTCAAGACATCTCATAAGCTCTCTCAAGGGTTCAAGTCTACATTCCTGGCTTCAGAATCATCTGATGGCTTCCCACAACTCTCAAGTTAGGAGGCACACACCCTTGGTTTCAACCACTCTTTCTGAGGATCTTCTAACTTCTCTGACAAAGATATCAACCCTTGACCACTTGAATAATCTTCTTGGCTAGCTTCAAACTCTTGTATAGCTCTTGGTTGGTACTCATACCTCTTGATCTCCTGCATACATGTCAATGAAATGCAAATGATAATGCTAATGTGAATGAAATGAAACACAAGCTAGGTAAAGAAAAGTTGGGCAAATTTTGGGGTGCAACAGTATGCTGTCTGGATATTATGATGCTGATTAGTGTGGAAGTACTGATGACAGGAAGAGCACATCTGGAAGCTGCTTCCTTTTGAGAAACAACCTCATCTCGTGGTTTAGCAAGAAACAAAATTGTGTACCTTTGTCTACTGCAGAAGACAAATACATAGCTGATGGGAGTAGCTACTCTCTCAACTTGTATGGATGAAGCAGATGCTTACAGAGTATAATGTCACACAAGATGTCATGACATTATAATTTGATAATCTAATTACTATGAATAGTTCCAAGAATCCTATTCAACATAGCAGAGCTAAGTATATTGATATTAGACGTCATTCTATTAGGGAACTTGTTGAAAGTATAACCGCTACCCTTGAGCATGTCACTACAGAAAATCAATTGGCTGATATTTTTACCAAAGCCTTGGATGCTAATGAACTTGAGATTTTGAGAGGAAAATTGGGGATGTGTATTTATGAGGATTTATAGCAATTACTGCTAAGAGGAATTCTTGCTTTTAAGAGATGTTTTTTTTTCTTAAAATAGAGATGTTCCAACATCCCTCTTTATTACACAACACGCCTTTGTCTAATCTCACATGTTATCCCATTCAAAGTTTTCCCTCCAACTGCCCCTTCAACTCCCTCACCTCCACTACCTTTCATATTTTCTCCCACTCCTTGCGTATTCACCATATTGCAACCTATCTCCATTCTCCTACACATTTTTTCTCTCTCAAGATGTCTCCCAAACGTGATGCTACTTACTCTAAAACTACCCACACTGATGCTCAACCCATGAACATCTCCTTCGAAGATGTTTTTGACGTGACCCCTATTTCCATGGTTCCTGGTCATACAAATGAAGCTCTCAAGACCACACCTCCACATGTAAACGAGTCCCAACAATCTTCCAAAGGTAACACTTCTGGATCCTCTACTGACAACATTACTAAAATGAAAAATAAAGAAGGCTCTGCTTATGTGGACAGATCCATTAGGGAACTTGTCACTAAGATTCTCTATGGAGGTCAAAATATGCATAGTATTTCCACTCCTCTCTCGCTCGTGTTGATCCAACCCCTAGCTCTGATGATAACCTAGGAAAGAATGCTGAAAAACCCTCTACTGATGACAACCCTAACACTGAGAACTTGGAAAAACTTTCCAACTCTGTGTTGCATGATGTGAATAAGGCTAATGATGCAAGTCTGAATGGTGATGAGGTTGAAGATATTGGTCTGAATGTTAATATGAATGATGCTCCAACCAAGAAAATACCTCTGACAATGTTATAGATGTTGAAGATGTGCCCTCAAATGATGAGCTCATCAAAAATCACTGGTAGAAATAATGCTTGTTAAGTCGGTTGAAAATGACTTTTTAATTCGAGTCCGAAACTGACCTAAGAATTTCTAAGAAGATTTGACTTCTTAAGTCGGATTTGGACTTGACTTAAGAAAATGTTATTAGGTCGGTTTAACTACATTTGACATAATAAGTCTAGGTTTTTAGAAAGCCCTTATCCAAATTGAACCCGACTTAAGAACTTCTTTTCTTAAATCAGATATATTTAACCGACCTAACAAGTTTGGTTTTTTTTTAATATCAATTTTTTTGGGATAGCACACACACACACACACACCCACACACGCACGCGCGCACACACACACACACACACACACACACACACAAACACACACACACACACACACACATATATATATATATATATATATATATATATATATATATATATATATATATATATATATATATATATATATATATATATATATATATATATATATATATATATATATATATATATATATATATATATATATATATATATATATATATATATATATATATATATATATATATATATATATATATATATATATATATATATATATATATATATATATATATATATATATATATATATATATATATATATATATATATATATATATATATATGTTTCTGCTATAAGATCTCGATCCTGACCACGCTGGCAACAAAAAACGGTCTTGCTTCGATCGTAGCACCCTCCGGAAGTCTTGAACATAGGATCGTATGATCCTACAACTGAGGCACTGGATAAGTGAGAACACTGAATTTATTCTCAAGAGTAAGAGCATCAAAATAATATATTTGCAAGCAAATTAAAAATTAAAATAACAAACTATAGTCAAGTATAAACTATGTTAATAACAAACTAAGTCATTGTATATTACAAAGTGATTCATTCGGCTTCATGACGTATCAATATCCTAAAAAGTTTTAATATATTTGATAATATGTTTAGATATTTTAAATTCAACAAAGTGGAATGGAGTAAAACCTACCCAATGCTAACCGAAAACAATTATAATCCCAATTTCCTCAATAAAATAATGTTGAAAAATTATAGGTGATAAAAACAAATAACAAGCATACTTAACTCAAAAACTTACTTGAGTAGCAAGACCCACATCGACTATTTTAGAATTGCATCTAATTGTGAAGATAGTTGAACGAAATCTTAGAGAATGGACATATGTATGAGACCTTAGTGAGTAAAATCTAACCGTTGTAGCTAAGTTGATAATATTTTCAGCTTAAGCTTCATTGTGGCCATCTCTGTACCTCAAAAGAATTAGTAAAAGCATTCAAACCACATTTGACTCAAGGATGATAACAGTGCAAATTAGAGACATCAAAAGAATCAGTATCTGAAGCATAAGGTTATGAAATTCAATGCTAGTTTGAGCTAATTTAACTCTACTGCCTTCAACTCACTGTCTGTTTCATATTTCCAGCTTTGCGTTATCTCACACTTCAGCAAATACAATGAATACAGTACTAATTCTACAGAACTAATACAATGAATACGGTACAAGATTCAGAAAAGCTTACTCCAAAAATCTAAAAAAAAAATAAAGCTTCTTTGTTTAATGAAGGAGGCATATAATTAAAACGAACAAAGATTGAGGCACTGTTTGTCAAAACTGTATTTTGAGCTTATAGCTTATAAGCTCGTATCTTTAAAAAATATTCGTTTAGCAAACAGAGCCAAAGTAGCCATTTCATTTTCACCACTATAAACATAGTTTGAAGATATGCAGAAGAGCAGACAGATGGAGCTGATGAGAAGTTGCTTTCCTACTGATCATTCGTACAATACAGGATTCTAACAACCTATGTTTTCAGACTCTAACTCATGCCAAAGCTTTATTTTACTGCTAAGGTTGATGATGAAGAAGCATTAATCACAGATGAAGAAGGGATACCACAATGTCTTTGGCTAGCAGGTAATGAAGGATTGGAAGAAGCCTTCTTCCTGCGGGACTGACTTCTCATTTTCTTACTTTCTCCTTCATGAAACTTGTCTAATGAAACTTATCCAACCTTTGTTTCATTTAGGCTGGTTGGAAGACCGCAGTTGCAGAGAAAACCTTCATATTGAGTAACAGAACTTACCATTAGCAAAAGAATATTGGAAAAAGTTAATGTAATATAAACAAGTAGATATTATGCAACAAACATTATAGAGAACAAAAAATGTGTTTGGTTCGCTGTTTTTTTTCCATAATATATGTTATGTTTTGAAGGAAAACAGCATAGCAGATAAACACACCCTTCTCCAATGCATATGTAGGTATAATGATAAGCACTCCCTGACGGACATCGACATGCAAGTTCTGCATAACACAAAGCTGATAGTGCGGCTATTCCTTGTTAGGAGATTGCTTCTGTAGGTAGTAGTGTTGGATACCGATGGGAAAATCCGCAACGGCTTCAAACTCGTCTTCCGCAAACTCGACCTATTCGATGTGGAAACAGATAAGTTTCTACATGACATCACAATATGGCAAGCATTCAGAGTCTTACACAAAAACTAGCACCACTAAGGTTTGTTTTGGAACCGAAAGCACAAGCAAAGAAAAGTGTTACTTGCACCAGTTTTCCGTGCAACACAAGCGGAAGTCCGTAGTGCACCCCACGACCCTGGATAATGAAATTAGAAGTCGGTAAACTGTCGAACTCCCATAGTTTTTGCACAATGTTGTTTACTTCAGAGACGGTTGGAGCGATGAGTGTCAAATACACGAACTGCAGGATAAAAACCATGTCAAAGACTCATAATCCATTTAAAAACGGGAGGTCGTTGGCGGCGAGAAAACTCAACACAACAATTACACAACAATTGCCAGGAAATAACATACCAGAGTTGCTGAAATAGCAACTCAGAATTGATTCCAACACCAATCTTCTCGCCAAAGCAATTCCAAGGCTATGCCGAATCCGCAAACTTTATTTGAGGTTTTCAGAACACTTGGACATCGTCATTGATGTCGCAAGAGGAACTAACAGTCCGGAAAGTTCTTCTTTGCTGTCATAGAATTAAAAAAATTATTTAGCATAAGTGTCATCACTTGCTAATTCTTCATACAAACACCATCGAAGGGCATATAAATTCTTAGTAATTTATCGAACACATGATTCGTAAGAAACAAAAACGAAAACGGAAAAGAAACTGGTTGAGGCAATTTACCGAACACTTAGTGTGAAAGTTGTGAAAAGGTGGAAACGACAACAATTCGATACCGATTTCTAAACCACAATGTCGCTACTGCGAAAATAAGGTGCCGGAAAAACAGAAGAGTCGCCACCTTTCGTTATTTATCCCACGGAAAGGGAAAGGAAACGATCGGAAAAACCTGACGAAAAGGTATAAGAAAAGGTCATCGCAACCCTGTATGGATTCGGGAGTCGGTTACGCAAGGGGAAGGTATTAGCACCCCTCACGTCCATCGTACTCGATGGGATCCACGCTTGTTGTGTTTATCTGACGGGTTGGTTTTATCTATCTACCTATCAAGGCTGGTCTGAAAAGAAAAGAACATGACTCGGCAAAGCGTCGCGCTTCGTGCCTACGTATTCTCGTCAGAGAACGAGAAATCAGAGTCAACGTAGTTCGGCTAACTACGGGTGAAAGGATGGGGAAAGGTGGCTCTCCAATACGTCAGTATTGTGCCTACGTACTCTCAACAGGTATGAGAGATCAGAGCTTACGTAGTTCGGAATACTACGGATTACGGGGGTTCAGATTCATCTGTTTTTCTGAGTAAGGTTAACAAACAGTTCCAGTAGTTTGGTGTATGCAGCTTGCTCATCGGAGACTCGTGCGTTACCGTTTGCGGTAGAACTGAGAGTTAACGACACTCTTTTCATCATAAAAGTTTTCCTTAAATTATGGGCCCACGGGGAAAAAGAGGTTTGAGATTTGTTTTTGTCTTTTACGGAAGAAGTGTTTTTTATGGATGTCTGTAGTTCGTACAACACTAGAGACTATGACTTAGGAGCGAATGTGTCGCATATCGTCCAAAGGACATATAATAAACACTCTAGATGATTGAGAGGAGACCGCTCAATTATCATTTCCTAAGTAGCTTAAGGCTCGTAACGCCCTGTACTAACTTGCCTTTATTACGTTTTTTACTGTTGTTTTGGAGATGAGAAGAGAACGAACTCTACGGGGAAACTGTCAAGCCCTAATGTTGTCATGCCAAGGATTCATCCTACGGTTGAGTTTGAAACGGGGAGCTCCTAGACATTATCATGCAAAGGTTTCAACTTAAAGTTCTATCATCACTTCCTTATCAAAGGAAGTGAGAGTCCTAGGGGATCATGTCAAGTGGGAAACAGACAGCAGGCAAGGCATCAGCTAAACATCAGTCAAACAGATAAACAGAAAAGAAAACAGTAAAGATGCAAATGCAATGCAGCAATACAAGCAGAGGGAGACTCACTCAACCTCTAAAGCAATCAAGCAAAGAAAACAATCAAAACAGACAAGCAACGGGAGCTCAGCTCAACCTTTATATGCAAATACATCAATTAGAAAGGGAAAAACAACACACAAGCAAGGGGAGGATCACCTCAACCTTTAAGGCAAACAAGTAGAGGGAGACTCACTCAACCTCTTAATGCAGTCATGCACCTACACTTAGACTATCCTAAACATCAATTATCCTAATGCAACACACCACTCAATCATGAATGAAGGAGAAGGAATTATGACAAATAAGGAATTCATTCCACAAGTAATCAAACAAGGTTTCTATCTTAAAGAAAGGAATTGAATGTTGGGAAGCAAGGGTAAGGTCCACAGGAACTTACCACAGGCACTCAACCAACTCAAAGGGATTTGGAAAGTCTTAGAGGTCTGACCCCTTTAGGAGATGTGCAAAGTTCCCCCCACGGGAGGGACTATGCTACCCCAAGAAGGTTCCTAGGATGGTTGGCTAAGAGAAAATTAGGAGAACGAAGATGGGAAGCAAGGTAAGGTCCACAGGAACTTACCACAAGCACTCAACCAACTAAATTTCCTTAGAAAGCTTGCATAGATTCAACTCCTTTGTGAAAATGCAATGAATTCCTCCACAGGAGGAAACGTGCTCACAAGGAGGATCCTAATTAAACAAGGAAGATTTTGAGGGAAGCTAAACTTATAGGAAGAATCATCCACCTAATTTGAACTTCTAAGGAACCTCAATAATTACATTCTAAGGATCACCTAAACTAAAGAATCAAAGGCTCTATCAAGGCCTAATCAAGGTTCTAAAGAGTTATATACCTAAGTTCTATCCTAAAGGAAGAAATTTGAAGCTTAGAATTAGTTAAAGTTCACCCTAAGGACTAATCTATGAAGTAAACCTAGTTAGGGTCACCTAAACCATAACCAACTTGTAAAATGGGGGAATAATAGAAAATCAATTCTAAAAATCTTAAGGAAAATCCTAGATGATCCTACATGGGTCAAGAATCTATGATACAAAAACCAAGGGCAAAACCTAATCCTAAAGGTTCTAATAAAATATAAACTCAAAGAGTGTGCTAAAGGGAATTCATAAAGGGGAAGTCCTAAAACCTATCTCAAACTCCATCTTAGAATCATCTAAAAAATATAACAAAAATCACACAAACCTATCAAGGAGTCTATACCAAGCATGCAAAATCTCAGCACCAAATTCCATTCCATGAAATAGTACTAAAAGCAGAAAGTAAACTACTCATTTTGAAAACTTTTAAACATGTGTTAAAAATGGAAAAATAGCACAAAAATGGTAAATTAACTAAAATCCCAAATAAACGGCATACAAAAATCAGGAATAGTCCAAGGAACAACCATGATTTTTTCACATTTTTTTTGACAATTAAAACTATTTTTAATGAATTAAAAATGATTAAAACAATAAAAGAAATCACAAAACAATTAAAAGAAATAAAACTGAATTAAAAAAACTGGGAAAAAGTCACAGGCGTTGGATTAGTGGACTGGTCAGCTCATCTAAAGGGGAATGGGGGTGCCACGTGTCTCAGGAGTCCACTTAATGAAACGAACCGTTTCACTAATGTTCAGGTGGGGCTGGTTGACTAGGGTTCACCCTAGGTCCTAATCTGGAGCGTCTATCCTAAAAGTATGACAATCCAAAGCCTGGTAGCGTGCCACATCAGCGGTTAAAGTCAGCATCTCTCCAGATTGAATCACAATCATCAGATTTTCATACCAAGTCAATTGTTTCAAACGGATCCAACGATGCTTGTATCTTCTTCTACGTTTGAACTAAAGATTGGAGGGGCGAAAGTCCAGGGTGGCCGGAGAAGACTCCGGTCGTCTTCTCCAGCGGGCTCACGGTGGCCAAACCATCAGGTATCACCAAACTCCACCAAAAACTCCAAATCCACCCGTTTTCTCTCAAGGAATAACATGACACTCTCCATTTTTCAACTTCTCAAAGAATAACTCTATACGATCTTGAACAGAAAATACGCGTCTTGGAAAATCATCACCAAATGCCAAATTATCTCCATCAATCTATTCTACTCTCCTGACTTATCAAGAATCTATGTCCAATCATTGAAACCCATCAAGATTAAGCCCTAACCGAACCTCTAAACAAATCATCCATGATAAAGAACTCTCACGAATGTCTACCAAACCTTGCCTAAATCCATCTAGGGTTCAAGAATTACCTAACCACATGCAATTTCTATCTTAATTCAGTCTCAATCAAGCATAATAATGAAAAGATGAAAACCTGGTTTGAGCTTTGACAGAGAGTGCCACAACCTTCAATTCTTGATCAAACTTGCTCAGAATCGTTCGATGATGCTTGCTGAAGAATCTTGGAGCTTCAATTCCCTCTGCAATGGCCTCCAAGATGGAAAACGATTTTCACTTTGTAACTAACTTTTTTAAGTGCTCCTTACCTCATTCAAGCTTTTCCAATCACCAACCTTGCTATGAATTCAACCAGAACCTTATATAGGACTGTTATGGATCCTTATCTGGCCCAATTATGGCCCAATTCACTCAATCCAATTTTCAATTTTTCTTCCAAACTCCTTCATGGCAGTCGTGTATTTCTGCTTCTAGCAGCTTCCAATCTCATCCAAATAGCTTGCATAACACTCCTTGAGCATGGATGGATCAGATTGAATGCTTAATTTGATCCTATGGTGTAGATTGGTGGTGTTACTTCAATTCCAAGTAACCTTTGAAATGTCCATGAATTATGACTCAAACCAACTTTAACTCAAAAATGTGAGAATGCCAAAATGCTCCAAATGTCTTCTACCTTCAAAAAATGAACAAACTTGCCAAGTTTTGCACAAAAATGAATTATTTTGGAATTTTCTCTTTTTTTATGCCTTTTAATTATCTTCCATGAAAATTCCTCCATGCACATCCATATTTAATCCATATCAATGAATCTTTGGGTCATGGTTGGACAAATAACACCATTTTTAACAACTTTCAAGTTAATAAAAAGTCCATTTGAGGTGTCTAAGTTGATGAAATTGACCCATAACCAAAAATGACCTATAATTCCAAATTCCCAAAATACCCTTATCTTGTAAAGCTTGTAACTTGAATTTTACAAATCCAATCATGGACTTCTAGTACTTTATATAGATCTAAGAAGATAAGGAACAACATTCATGTTGGCCAAAAGTTCATGAGAATCATCCTTCTAGGTCAAAAATGTCATGCAAGTTGGTTGACATTCAAGCTCCAAATTCACATTCCTCTGATGACCTGTAACATGTCTGGCTCATAACTTGAGTTCTATAAACCCTATCAAGGACTTCTAGTACTCAAATTAAAGCTATGATCATGATCTACAACAATCATGTTAGGGTAAAGGTGAGATGAAAACCTCATCTTGAGTTATGTGTTCTTGAAGTTAGGCACCAAACCAGGGGATTTTACACTGTCAAGCATAGCAACCCTAGCCTAGGAACTCCTCACACTCTTGATTCATGATGAGTTGACCTTGGAATCATCCCTTGGGCATATTAATACATCAATCCATGATCATATGGCCTTGGAATTAGGTCTCAACCTTCTTCAAATCACTAGTTAACCTAAGGTTTACCAGATAACCCTAGTTGCACCAATCTAGGTTGTAGCTTCATATCCTTTGCATGATGACATGTCTAGGCTTCAAAATAAACTTAAATAATTCTCATGAGCTCTTTCAAGGTCTCAAGTCCCTTCCCATGGATTCAGAATCATCTGAGGACTTCCCACAACTCTCAAGTTAGGAGATGTACACACTTGGCTTCAACCCTCTCTCTGAGAATCTTTAACTTCTCTAGTGAGGATATCAACCCTTGAGCACTTGAATAAACCTCTTAGCTAGCTTCATAGTCTTGTGTAGCCCTTGGTTGGTAGTCATACCTATTGATCTCCTGCCCACATGTCAATGCAATGCAGATGATAATGCTAAAATGAATGCAATGAAACACAAGCTAGGTAAAGAAAGGTTAGGCAAATTTTGGGGGGCAACACACAACCTGCAACATACCCATCATAAATTGATAAATTGGACGAATGAAAATGAACTGTAAAAACAAACAGGGCTCATGAATCCCTAATCAGAATCCTCATTCTCCCTAATATCCAAAAGATTCCCTAACCTGAAAAGTCATTGAAATGAAAAAAATAGAGAAACTTATGAGTAAGTGAATCTTAAATAAAATGAGATTGAGGGAATGAAATGAATATTGAAATGAAAATGAAACCGGAAGAGGTATGTGGTGCACCTATTCTTGGTTAAACCGGAAAATATTATCGGCGGTTGAGCCCGGGCAGTTGCCCTACCTGGCCGGGCGCTGGCTCCGCCACTATTTCAAATCCCATACCCTAAACCGAAGGTGCTTAATTTAATCAATAACACAAGGTTAAAATCTAACATTTTAAAACGCAAAGAGAAGAGAGAGAACCTGGAGAGAAAAGAGTGAGTATGGTGACGGTGGTAGAAGTGGCGAAGAAAGTGAGACGTCATTAACGAAGAAGCACAAAGGCTCTCCATGAAGGAGACGAAAGTTGCAGTGAGAGATAGAGAGAGTGAGACGTTGTTGATGAAGAAGGAAACCTAAATCTGGAAGCACAAGGTTTAGTATTATTGTTTTATTTCACTAACTTGTTCCAAGTTGGAATCGAACCTGCACTTTGTTAGGAGTATATAAAACTTCTTAGGTCAGGTGGCTAACACTTGACTTAAAAACTAGATTTTTTAAGTCAATTAATAAACACATACATGTGATTTAAGAAATTTAATATAATTATATATTTTTTTAACCTTTTTTAGGACAGTTTTAAATGCACCCGGCCTAACTAAGTTGTCAATATTTACGAAATTGCCACCGTGTCATTTCTTAAGTCAGGTGGCAAGTGAACTGACTTAAAAACCTCTGCTAAAAAGTTTTTTTTTACTAGTGAATGTTGCCCTAGGAGTTTCTAAGATACTGAAGATAAGAAAAAGAAAGGTTGTGCTTGAGGAATCCCCTTCCAAAAGCCAAAAGAAGAAGACCCATGTTGGACCTCCTAAAGCCTAGAGCAAGGTTACTCTTGCTACCAAAAAGGGAAAGGTCAGAATGGAAACCACTAACTCAGATGAAGATGTTGTAAAGGATGTCCCTGACATATCTCTTGTGAAGAAATCTACTGCCAAGAATATTCCAAAGGAAGTTCCTGTTGCTCCATTTGACAATGTCTCTTTTCACTCTATCGGTAGTGTGACCAAGTGGAGATATGTGTATCAAAGGAGGATTGCACTAGAATGGGAGCTGGGTAAAGATGCTCTGGATATCAAGGAATTGATGGACTTAATTAATGAGGCTGGTTTGCTCAAAATTGTCACTGGCTTCTCCAAGTGTTATGAAGGATTGGTGAAAGAATTCATTGTGAACATTCCTGACTCCATTACTGATAGGAATAACAAGGACTATATGAAGGTGTTTGTTAAGGGAAAATGTGTTAAGTTTTATTCCTTAGTAATCAACAGATTTCTGGGAAGGTCAAATGATGGTGAAAAAGAAATGAATGTTTTTGACAACCAGGTGTGCAAAGTCATCACTGCCAACCAAGTCAAAGTCTGGCCTTCAAACGGAAAGCTCTCAGCTGGTCAACTCAGTGTGAAATATGCCATCCTTCACAGGATTGGTGCTGCAAACTGGGTTCCCACTAACTACACCTCCACGATTGCTATAGGTCTAGGCAGATTCATATATGTTATTGGTACTAAGGTAGATTTTGATTTTGGCTTATACATTTTTGATCAAATTATTAAGCATTCTACCACTAGTTCCATAAAACTATCAATTGTCTTCCCTTCCCTCATCTGTGAAATTATTCTTAATCAACACCCTGGGATTCTAAATTCTAATGATGCTTCTAGCAAGAGAGAACCTGTGTTGTCCTTTCACTAAAAACTTTTTGCTGGAAGACATGTTCTAGATATTGTCTTGACATCTGCTGAAAGGGTCATTGCTTCAGGGGCAAGGATCATTTCTGAGTTAAAAGAATCTTGCAGGGAACTAGGGGATAAAATTAATGCAGCTACAGCTAGAAAAATCAAATTAGAATCATTTATTCAATGCCTTGAAAATACGACTACAAATGATGATGATGCTAGTGAGGTTGGGTCTGGGGAGGAATCTGAGGATGGTAGTACTGATGTGCCAAATGAAAAAGAAGATGTTGTTGAGGTGTCCACATCTTAAGATGAAGTTTAAGCGGGTTGCTTTGATTTTGGTTCTTTTTGTTGTTTTTTTTGTCTGCCTTGGCAGAATGAACTTATTTGTTGCACTTTATGTGCATTTGGGTTGTACTATTGTTGGATCTTTATGATCCTTACTCATCTTGATTCTGACTTTATGATTAATGCTATATCTTAGCTTTTGTTCTTAAATTTGTGGCTAAAAAGGGGGAGAAGATATAATGTATACACTTTAGTATGAATGGATATAGCAGGTGTGTAGCTAGTTGGAAGATAGAGCAGGTGTGTAGCTGGTTGGAAGATGGTGTCTGCTGTTGGATGAGTGTTTTCATTTTCTTGAAGTGTTTTCATTTTCTTGGGCTGACAGGATGTTGATCCTGCTGGATGTTTGTTTTGTTTGGGGTTGTTGCTGAATTTTTGTTCTATAGTAGCTTTGTTGTTTGTTTGCCTGTGTGCTTGGGCTGTTCTTTTATGCTTTACAGGTTGCTGAAGGCTGCTTTGTGTAGTTGCTTGGGATGTTGTGTTGCTTGTTGATTTATTGCTTATGTTGAGGGGTAGATTTGCATTTACTCTCCTCACTGTGTAGTTTTTCTGTTGTGTTGTGCTCTTTACTGGTTTTCTCTCTCTCTCTCTCTCTCTCTCTCTCTCTCTCTCTCTCTCTCTCTCTCTCTCTCTCTTGTGATCTGTTTTATGTTTTAGCCAAAACTTGCCAAAAGGGGAGTTTGTTAGTTCTTGATTGGCAGGCATTTTGGTAAAACTAGGTGTAATCACAAGATGTCCTACAAAATGTCGTGACATTTGTCTTTAAGGTTCTGCAGGTTGCTTTGGATGTTGTAGCAGGACTTATCTTATGAGTTCAAATATGATGTCCTGACACTTATGGACAAAACATTCACTATGAATGTGTTTGTGTGTCTATTCCTTTTTGTGCAATCTTGTTGCACTGATCTGGTGTAAAATCTGCGAAGATTTTGGTGTTTTACTAAGGCGTTTCTAATGCAAATATTGTGGATCATATTTGATTTGATTTGAAAATTTTATCAGAAGATTTTATTGAAGATTGGAAGAAAGATTTGATTAGATCTGGTTGATCAAATCAAATATGTTTCATTGTTGCGATTTATGAAGATTGAAATCTTCTCAAACCTGCTGTTACTTTTGCCACAGCCCAAGCCCATTCTGTATTACTATTTAAAGTAGCATAAACCCTAGCTTGGAGATTAGAGAAGCAAGGATTAAAAAGTGTGTGCATTTGTGTAAGGTTTAGTCTTTGTGTGTATTAGTTTTGTGAGCCATTCACTCATTGTTTAATGTGTGAATTGGACTAAGATGTTAATTGTAAATTGTTCACTCAAAGCTTGTAAGCAAGAGTATATTATACTTGATTGAAGCTTTTAAGCAAGATCAAGTTGTAACTTTGGAGAGTGTCTTCTAAAGTCTTCTTTTTATTTATTGATATCACTGTTGTGATTGAGGGGGAGTGAGAGGTGTCTCTTATCTAGGTGAGTCCTAGGTAGAAATTGAAAGAGTAGAGATTAGGTGAGAAGATGGTAAACTAGAGAGAGTTTACTGTGTACCTTCAAACTAATTCTACTTAGTGAATTTCCTTCCTGGCTTGGTAGCCCCTAGATGTAGGTGTTTTTTCACCGAACTGGGTTAACAATTGTTGTGTCTCTTTACAATTGTTATTTTTCTATATTTGTTCTTATTGTTGATGAAACAGATATTTGTGTCGTAAACATCACCTTCGACATCTAATATCTGATACCAGAATTTCACTATGGAAATGAGAGAAAACCGAACATAAGAGATGTTGTTGAAGCTCTTCACATAGAACCCACTGACCTTCTAACCTAGTTGGATAATAGGGGGAAATTTACCGGAATGGAGCCAAGACCATTCATGGAGAAGACTGAGTTTTGTAACACCCTTTTCTACCCCACGAATATTATGGCAAAATAATAGAATTTATCAGAGTAAAATTTTAAACACCATAAAAATCACCTCAAATCATGGTCAATGCTCCGTAAGCAACGAATTTTCTCAAAATTACTCAAAAGTGCTCAAATGGCAGCGGAACTCAAAAAGGCAAAAATCCAAAGTTTTCCTTTTATCGCAATGAAATCAACATAACAAAAACTTAATAAAATAGTTTGACTCAAGGACCCCAATTCGATGTTACACTATCAGAGCAACACCCTCTAAGTCAACCACAATGGTCGACGACCCAAAAACCTCAAAAGTCCTCGTCGGCATCCACGGCTAAACCTGGTCATCTGCACGTTACCCACGTGGAGGCAACATTCAAACAGGTAGGGTGAGTAAAACGATTCATAATAATCAATATAGGAATCAATATATAAATCAGCTTCATTTTCATATTCAACATCATCATAATCATCAAGGAAAAATCAAAAAGCCATAATATCATAAATTAACCAAATTTTCACATAAATGCAAATGCAACAAGACTCATGCATGTGGTACCAATCATCAAAGCTCGATGGACACTGAGCCATCAACCCTCCATAGATCCCCATCAATAGGATTGATTATATACAAGAACTGGAGCACATCAAAATACCTCACATCCGCATAATGGGACTGAAGCCAAAGAAATCAAGGTCCTGAACCGAAGTCCTGATGCACATGAATGCATGATGCCCACGTCAATATCATCCTCATAATACTCTCATTAGGTGTATCAACATTCATCAAAATAATCATAAGAATCACGTCATCATAGAATCATCAAAACTCATGGAATCAACATCACAAATCATCATAGTTCCTCATGGGAATTCATCATGCAATCATGGATTAATCACATATAAATCACAATTATACTCATGGTAATTCACCATACATTCATTCAATCACATAGGAATCACAATTATACTCATGGTAATTAATCATACGTTCATTTAATCCATTATGCCAAAAAAGACCTTTAGCAGTGCTTAAAAGCGCTGCCTAAAGTGGCGCTGCTAAAGGTAAAGGCAACGCTTTTTTTATGGAAAAAGAGCTGCTATAGGCTCCCTTTAGCAGCACATTTAGCAGCGCTTATTTACCCCTTTAGCAGCGCTTTTAGAAGCGCTGCCTATTCCCCCCTCCCCTCCCCCCTTTAGCAGCGCTTTTAGAAAGCGCTTTCTTAGACCCCCCCCCCTTTAGCAGCGCTTTTTTAAAGCGCTTTCTTAGACTCCCCTTTTAGCAGCGTTTTTAGAAAGCGCTTTCTTAGACCCCCCCCCCCTTTCCACACCTATAGCAGCGCTTTTTTAGCGCTCTCTATGCCCCCTTTAGCAGCGCTTTTTTGTAAAAGCGCTGTCTAATCTTCACGATTTTAAATTTATTTTTTTAAATAATCACATTTTTTATATATTTTTCGATAAACCTGCTTATAACAATTACATTCTCTGCTTATAACTCGGGCCTTTATTTCAACACTTTTGCCTTATATATACAATTCAACACTTTGGCCTTATATATACAATTCAACACTTTGGCCTTTAAGTATACATTGTAATTCATCACTTTGCCTATAATCATTTTAATACATATAAACCTGCTTAAATATATTACAACACAATCCGATCCTCAGAATTACAATATCACAAATACAGTCAATTTACATATAGTTACAAATCCGTTAACTTTACAAATAGATACGACTTCCAGAAATATTATTATCCCGCATCAATATTGGATGATACATATACCTTATACAATTTTCAACTCAAGAATAAATTGACACCATTCCTCCTTTATTTCTTCCAATCCTGCTTTCGAGTAAGTACCGCACTTGAATTCATCAAAGTACTACATAATATAACAGAACATGCACGATTTAGTTTTAAAACTAATTACTCAGATGAAACATCAGTTAATTATCAAAATGAATCATATAATTTATGAATTGATCCATACCATGATTGGAATCTCTATTTGACCAGAATGAATAATTTCCTTCACAAAGCGCAATACAAAATATTCGCAGTCAACCCCATTGCGCTGACGAGGACACTGTAAATGGAAAAAAACAAACAAACATTTATCAGGATATATAGTTTAAATAGTTTTATCAAGTAGGACCACTATAACAGTCAAAAATTGGAAAATATACTTGCACTCTGATCCAGCTAATGTTGTTAGCCTTTCTTTTTGGCACTGTTGCTTGTCTTTGTGCTCTGAATATTTGTATAACTCTAACATAATATAAATGCATATTTAGAACAATGTCACATAATAAATAAAGATATATAATTATTCAGAATAGTATATCTCATCACTTACGTATCAATCATATTTTTCATATCAGGATATTTTGTTTGATCGCCATCCAATGAATCCAGGTAATACACTATTTCTTTCATCAGATTAATCGCGACCAACAACTAGTGTCCACTATAAAATAAGACAACAGCTTAGACGAAAATGTTATATAGAATGGAAAAAATCAAATAATTATAATAAATGAATTTAGAATGAAGTCATACCCATGGCTAGCAGATAAGAATGTGAATATTGAAGTCAAATCATGCGGGACCAATAACTTGTCATACAAGAGCCTAAAAGAAAAACATAATCAACATTAGAATATTCAGTTAAATGAGAAAATTTTAAAATGTTCAATTATTTAATTAAAATGGATCGGAGTACCTGATGTAGGAATGCATAACATCGACGCCCAATTCAGAATGTTGGAAAATCTGGTCCAAATCCTCCTTAGCAATTGTTTCGGTATATTCAAAACCGAAAATACCTTCCTCCATAGGTATTTGACGGAATTTGCGATCGTACAAGTTCTCCAATGTAACTTGTCAGCATCGCACCGTTAGGCTCAACTAATTGATCTCTTTCATTCCAATGCACATCATACTTAACACCCTTATCTCTCGCACGGATGATTTTTTTCATAATCATTATTCCTCTTTTGATATCGCCTTCCATGTCTTTTGTTGTTTCGTTTCCATCATGTGATGTTTCCTTATTGGTGACCATAATACATGTAACTCAGAAAAACCAAATTATCAAATGAATGACATGCAAATATGTAAATAATAAGTATATACATAAGAAATGTATAAATAAGAAAAACATATACATAATTTTATTGAATGACATAATATGTAATTGTATTGCATGATATAAATATGTAATTTTATTCAATGAGACAATATGTAATTTTACAAGTACCTTTGTCACTAAGATCTCTTTCTTTTCTTAGTTGGAACATGGTTTACTTGTCTCTTAACAACACGGACGAATGGATTGATCCAAATTCCCTCGTTATGATCAGTTCTAATATATGATTCGTCCTCTCTAATATTCTCATCTGGATCATCTATAATATAAGATTCCTTCTCAACATCAACATCCCCCTTGTCTCCAATGTTATCATCGATTACTTTGTTGGAAAAAAGAACTATAGACCATTTCGTACTTGTCGGATCATTGACATAGCACACTTGTTTAGCTTGCGTGGCTAGAATAAAATGCTCGTCTTTGTACCCCACCTTATTAAGATCCACTTGCAAAAATCATGACTTATCCATTCGTATGCCACTATTATTTTCAACACACTTGCATCCAAATATAGGAATCTGAAACTTTTCATAATCAAACACCCAAATGCGCTCGGTAACCCCAAAATACGACAGATTTGCATATTTGGGGTTTAAGTCCTTCACACTTGAAATGTGCATTGCTTCGGCAAGCACGGTGACACCACTATTTTGCATTGTACTCTTATCATCTTGTTCTTTGGTATAAAATGTGTATTCATTAATTGTGTATGCGCCATAAGAAAATACATGCAAACTTGGACCATATGCTAAACATCTCAACCTTTCTGTTATTGAAGCGGGATCAGAATAAAACTTTGAAACAATATGATCCTTGAACCATGTTATAAAACTTCAATTGTGCTCACGTACTATCCAATTTTATTTCGATTCAGATTTAAACCTCAGAGAACGTCCTTGTGCATTTCAACATATGGCTCAACCTCAATGTCGTTGTGCAGAACATACAAATGCATTTGCTCCCGTTCATCCCTTGAAACTGTCACAACTTTATTTCCAATTAATTGTTTACCTACTATCTTTTCAACAACATTAGATTTTGGGAGGCCAATGGATTGAACGTTGGACAAATATTCAGTAAAAAACTCAATAGCTTCTTCAATAATGTATCGTTCAACAATACATCCCTCTGGCCGACTTTGGTTTTTCACATACCCTTTCAATATTTTCATATAACGTTCAATAGGATACATCCATCTCATATAAGCTGGTCCACACAATTGTGTCTCTTTCATAAGATGGACAACTAGATGTACCATTATGTCAAAAAATGATGGAGGAAAATACATTTCAAGCTCACACAAAGTAATAACTATTTCCTTTTGCAATGTTGGTAAGATCGCAGGATCGATCACCTTACTACAAATTGACCTGAAGAAAAAACACAATTTAGGTATTGCGCCTCTCACTTTTTCTGGCAGAATAGAACGTATACATATTGGTAGAAAGTGTTCCATTATAACATGGCAATCATGTGTCTTTAAACTCTTTAACTTGAGGTCTTTCATAGAAACAAGTCTTCTAATATCTGAAGAGTATCCTTCTGGAACTTTAACTTCACTCAGAAACTTACACAATATATTTTTCTCCTTTCTAGATAAAGTATAAGCAGCAGGTGGTAGATATGTGTGATTTCCTTTCTTCAAGGGTCCTAATTCATTTCTTATTCCCATTGCTACCAAGTCCTTTCATGCTTTAAGGCCATCCTTAGACTTTCCTTGTATATTGTGTAACGTACCAATAACACTTTCAAATACATTTTTTTCAATATGCATAACATCAAGAAAATGTCTTACATACAATGACTTCCAATACAGCAACTCAAACAAAATTGACCTCTTCTTCCACCCACGCGTGACAAGCGTATGAGCAAAAGGCTTGCCAAACTGAGTACTCACATCTTTCACCTTTTCAAAAATTTGTTCGCCGGTCAATGTAGGTGGAACTCTACGTTGTTCTGAATTTCCATTAAATGCTTTTCTCCACCCACGGTAGTGATGATTAGAATTTAAGAATCTACGATGACCAAGAAAGACATTCTTCTGACCAAATTCCAACTGCGTCCAATCTGTGTTTTCTTCACATATAGGACACGCACATTGACCTTTAATGCTATACCCCGATAGATTTCCGTATGCTGGAAAATCATTAATTGTGCCAAACAACATCACCCTCAAATTGAAACTTTCTTTCATATATCCATCATAAACCTCCACACCGTTCTCCCACAAACTCTTTAAGTCTTTGATTAAAGGTGTCAAGTATACGTCTATGTCATTCTCTGGTTGTTTAGGGTCAGAAATTAACATAGATAACATCATGTACTTACGCTTCATACATAGCCATGGAGGTAGGCTATAAATCATAATAATTACAGGCCAGGTGGAACGTGAGATACTTTATAGACCATGCAGATTCATTCCATCAGTCGATAATGCCAAGCGAAGGTTTCTAGCTTCTTCTCCAAAATCAGGATACTCATTATCAATTTTCATCCACTGTGGTGAATCTGTCGGATGTCGATACTTCCCATCTATAATTCTATCATATGCATGCCAAGTCAGGTGTTATGCATCTGTTTCACTATGAAACATGCGTCTAAATCTCGAAATTATAGGAAAATAGCATAAGACTTTTGCTGGTGACAACTTTTTCTTATACCGAGATACACCGCATTTAGGACACTCGTTTAATGATGCATATTCATTTTGAAACAAAATGCAATCATTTGGACAAGTATGTATCTTATCATAGCTCATGCCAATAGAGCATAACATTTTTTTAGCTTCATAGGTTCGATTGGGAAGAACATTATCCTCCAGAAGCATCTCTTGAAGTAGGGCTAACAACTCTATGAAACTTTTATCCGACCATCCATTACCCGCCTTTAAGTTGTACAACTTTAATACCGCAGACAATCTTGTGAAAGTAGTGCAACCTTTATACAATAGTTTCTCTGCATCGCTTACCAACCTCTCAAACATCTTGGGACAATCTTGAAGATCTTCTTCAAGTGATTCTGCAATCTCTTCGACTCGATCACAATCATATGTATCTCTGCCATTGTCCTTTGAAGCATAGGTCGTATTATCCCCGGGTTCGACATTCTCGTTACTTATCTCACCATGTAATGTCCAACATGTATAACTTCGATCAATTCCATGTCTCATTAAATGAGATTCTAACTGAACGGCGTCAATTCGACGCCCATAACAGCAACCTAAGTAAAGACATGTGATCCTACTGGGGTCTTTGGCATGTTCAACAGCAAACTTAACGAATTTCAATACCCCATTCTCGTACTCTTTAGACAATCGATTAGAAGACATCCATTATTTATCCATACTAATTGAGTAGTCTAAACTAAACTAAGAAAGTTAAACAAAAACAGAGAATACCTGTAAAGAAATCAATAACTTCTAAGAAAGCTACACAGTAGGATGCTTGAAAACGATCACAACCTTGCTCTTCACAAGTAACCCTTATAACAGATAAAATTAATAACATCATCAACATTAAATAATTCTTGGAACATCAATTGTTGATAAAACTTGCAATAATGTAACAACTTCTTATATAGTTGATAATTTCTTTTAATAAAGCCTTATAATATTAAAATAAAAAGATGGAACAACTAAAAAACTATAAAATGAGGAACAAAATAAAAAACCATAAAACGGACTACTCATATTTCATACGAACTACTTGACATAAATATTAGTACAATTTAAGAATTTTTAACTATATCGGTCAAACGGACTACTCATATTTTCAAGTTAGACTAAAACTCTTATAAAGTCGAACTCTAATTCTATTTGAACTCTTAATAGACTCGTATACATTAATGTGGAAGTGGTGTCTCTTCCTTTGAAATCTCAAGCATAGACTTCTAAAATGTTCATTAAAATAAGATAGACGTGTACTAAGACATGAAAAAAAACATTTTCTTATTAAAAGAGCTTGATATATGTAAATCAAAGAGCACTAAACTTATTTGAAATCAAAAACTCAATTTTGCTCACAATTTAACCCTCCTAAACAACAAGAGGAAAAACTAGTTCTTTACCATGTTTCATTGAAACAACATTGCTATTTGGTGAATGCATACTCTAACGGATACAAATACTACATAAAAAGCCTCCTTATAGTATAAATCTGTGTAAATATTGTTGTATTTTGCAGTAAAATCACCAATATTAAATTAAAAAATCAACTAACGCCCTTAAGGAATTAACAGAAGAATAGAAAGATTTCTTCCGTCAACAAGATTCTAACACAATCCTTCACAGTTGAAGATAAATGAGAAAATTAACATTTAAACTGACACTGAGATTAAGACACTATTGTTAAACAGCAAAATAAGAGAAGCAAATCATTCATAGTTGAAGATAAATGAGAAAACAACACATTCGAAAGAACTACCTTTAGAGCTCAATAACTCAGAAAAGAAGTAACACTAACATCATATCAAAAAATAATCTAGAAAAATGAAAAACTAAGACAATAATCCAGAAAAATAAAAAATGAAAAACTTCAAATATCGTAACAATGGCGGAAATGCGCTATAGAACGAACAGACGAAGGCTGTCGAAAACGGACGGAAAAATGGCGGAGAAATGCAATGCAGACTGAATGAACGGAGGAGGGCGACGGTCGGCGGCTGTCGGACAGAGGGAATTGACGGAATCGTTCGTGGTCGTGGTGAATAGGGCAACGTTCACAGAGGAGAAAGAAGGAAAGAAGGGTACCACTGTTCTATTTCTTTTAAAAATTCTGGTGGGTATTTTAAATTTATTCTAATTATACCTATAGCAATGCTTCTTAATGGCATTTAGCAGCGCTTTTAAAAAGCTCCCTCTAAGGTGTGCCTTAGGCATGACATATAGCAGCGCTTTTTAAAAGCGCTTTCTTTCATACCACATATAGCAACGCTTATAAAGAAAGTGCTCTCGTAGGTTACACCTACAGCAGCGCTTTACCAAAGCGCTTTCTTAGGGACCGCCTTTAGCAGCGCTTTACAAAAGCGCTTTCTTAGGCCATGCATTTAGCAGAGCTTTTAATAAAGCGCTTTCTTAGGACCCCCCCTTTAGCAGCGCTTTTCAAAAAGCATTGTCTAAGGTGTGATATTTTTTTTCTTTTTTTTTAATGACTCTTTAGCAGCGCTTTTTCAAAAAGCATTATCTTTGTATGCGCTGCTAAAAGTCAATTTTGGTGTAGTGATCACATAGGAATCAGAGTTACACTCATGGTAATTCACCCAGAAAATCACAGCATCAAGGCATCAAGACATCACTAAACCAGATTATAATTGAATTCCCAAACATATTAAATATAAAAATATTGGGAAACCAATTATCTTATCTATACCATATTATAGCCCTGTTCATTAGCTTTCCAACATTTCAAACGGGGACTAAAACAGACTTACGGATCAAAAGTTACGTCCAAAACGATTTTGACCGAAAACATGAACAGTCGTGATTGACAGCATGCAGAATTTTCTGCGTTTTTCACCGTTGGAGGCCTTCCGGACCTCTGATTTCGATTCCGTAAAAACCCAAACTCTCAGAAAATTACAATCCATTCAACACTGTAATTATCTCAAGTAAATTTACAATTTTAACACAATTAAATAATGTAATCATTGTTTTAAGATTATGCCTAAAACCTTTAAAATTAAGGGATATAGGTTTAATCCTATATCATATTTACGCCTCTAATTTCCATAATTTCCATACAACTACACCACGGTCATTAGAGTACTCACTATCTAATTACCCTACAGGGTTAAAACCTCAACAATAGATTTTGGCCACGAAGGTCTAATTTCCTTTACTCTCAAATCAACCTCAAACCTATCAGACCATCAGTTCAAATCCTTATACGGTTAAAACCTCAATAATAGAATTTGGCCATGAAGGCCTACTTTCCCTCAAACCCAAATCAACCTCAAACCTATCAGACCATCTGTTCAAATCCATATACGGTTAAAACCTCAATAATATATTTTGGCCATGAAGGCCTAATTTCCTTTATCTCAAATCAGCCACAAACCCTTTAAACCCTTAAATCGGCTTTAAATACATTGAATCACATATTGAAAACAATGAAGGCAATACTCCCCATACGTTAATTGCCGACTCTAAGCCTTTCTCCTTTATTCTTGGAAACCTTGCGAAGCTTTTGCCTCAATCCTCTTCCTTAGAGCTCTGGCCTCTATTTCTTCCATTTCCACGGTCTAACAAGAATGAATCCTAATTACCTCAAAATTCATTTTTGTTAAACCTAACTTTGAGCCTGTAAATTAGGTTTTTCCAATATTACCCTCACTAATCCTTAATTGTCCAATTTGCCCTTAATTAACTTATATTTATTTAAATTAATAATAATACCAATATATTCATATTATTTACTATTATTTAAATAAATAACCGAAAATCCATAATTCTCAATATTTCACACCAACCACCGAAAATCACCAAAAATACGAATATTTATATTTAAATAAATTATATAAATATTCCAATAAATTTGGGGTGTTACAAGTTCTGTTATGACTGTGGAGATTTGGGAATCTTTGAAGCTATATTAGCTTTCTTGATTTATGTATTATACATGTTTCCCAACAAACCTGAGTTCATCAGTTTGGAGGCCATCAAGCTATTTCTTGTTAGAAATCAAGCTCCCACACTCTTGGTTGGTACCTATTACACCATCCATCAATGGAAGGTGTACAATCTCGGGCAATTCTCCTGCTGCACGACACTCCTAAGTAAGTGGTTTATTTCACACTTTCCTAAGACATTCCCTCTATGGAACTTGGAAAACAGTGATGTGTGGGTTGGAAACTGGCTTCACTCTCTCACTACGACATCAGCTAGTATGACTTAGCTCACGGAGGAGTAGCCATGATACATAGTTGTGGGGAGTTCCCAAATATACTTCTAATCGACACTAGAGGGTATATCAACTATAGCCCTATCTTAGCTCGCCGTCAGCTAGGATACCCCACCGAGAAAGAATCGGAGTAAGCCCTGCTAAAGACTTGCTTATGTGAAAAGGATGCTGACTCAGATTTCAAAGCAAAAATTATCTTTTCTTAGCGTCACCCCAACCTGCAAGGAATGACCGCTGTAGAAAATCCAAGTTATCTCATATTGAAGGAATATTTGTTTTGGTCAAAAGTGATAGCATTGAAAATGTTCTATACTCACTCCTACGACATTTCTCTTGAGCCAGAGGAACTCTTGTCTATAGGAGAGTTGAAATTCGCTTTGGAAAAAGCCGAATGGAAAAATGCAGAACTTTCGGAGCTACTTCGTCAAAGCCAAAGGAAGACAAGGCTGCAGGAGGGAGAATGGTCATTTTGTTAGAAGATCTTTAGCTTTTAATTTCCTTTTGTTGAACCCCAGGCTTATGGAAATGTGTGATCTTTCATTTTGTAAAATGTTATAAAAGTTTCATTTGTTAATGAAAACTTTATGTTGTAAAACTCTTTTTATTAATGAAAATCTTGTTAAGTTTTCATCACGTTGTAACGTGTTGATCCATTAGTTTTATTCGTAAACAATTTTTTTAGTTTTTCTTAAATGTGTGGTATGCATTTGCATTTGCATCCTGCATTTCATTTTGCATTTCATTGGTCCTCCGACTCATCATGTGTTCTGTTACTATCATAATCACGCTGAATACCCATCGGTACAACACGAGAGCCAGCACTCAGAAGAGAATGGCAGATCAAGATCTAAGAATTGATCAGATCAACAACGATGTCGAAGGGCTACGTGGTGACGTTAGCAAAACATTGGAAGTCCTTCAGGTAATCAAGGCAAAGATGGACACACAACCTACAGTAGTGTCTGAAATTAACACAACAACAACAAATCCTCCTCCATTAGTAACTTCAACAACAGAACATCCTTTTGGCATTGCTAGGGATTTCATGCTTTCGTACAGTGATGCTCAACAATTCAATCATCAACTATATTCTAATCCATAGAGTGTTCCATTAATGACGAATTTCCAAAATCCAATTTACACTCAGGCCGGTGCTCACGTACAAGTCCGACCAGTCTTCAACAATCATCAACAAATATTCAACGTACCCGATGGGTCTGAGAGTGAAGATGAGAAACATGATAAACTGCGGGTTGAAATGGACATAATGGCTAGAAGAATGAGAGCTATAGAAGGAAATAGTGTCTTTAGATCTGATGCCAAGGACATGTGTTTGGTTTCGGGCTTGGCATTTCCTCCCAAATTCGTAATGCCTAAGTTTGAAAAGTACGAAGGAGCAACCTGCCCAAAGGTTCATCTGATCATGTATTTTCGATGCATGGCCCCGCATATTGAGAATGACAAATTATTGATACACTGCTTTCAAGACAGTCTTAAAGGTGCCTCTGCTAAACGGTACTTAAGTTGGATCAATCTAAAGTCCACTACTTCTAAGATTTGTCTGATGCGTTCATTCAACAGTATAAATACAACATGGATTTAGCATCAGACTGTCGTCAGCTTCTTAGCATGACTCAGAAGAGCTCAGAATCCTTTAAAGAGTATGTGCAGAGATGGCGCGAGACTTTCGCCCTGGTGGAACCTCCCCTAACGGAAAAAGAGTTGGCTGATTTAATCGTGTATACCGTCAGACCTGAATTCTATGAAATAATGATTAGCAGTATCACGACCAACTTTTTTGATATTATGGCCATTGGTGTAAAGGTAGAGGCTAGTTTGAGAAATGGAAAAATGACGAGTTCGACTAGCATTAGCACAATGAAAAAGCCACCAGGCAACTTCCACAAGAAAAAGGAAGGATAAACTAATGTTATAATGTACGACGAGAGGGTTCAGAAGAGAAGAAACCGCCCACAAAATCAACAGTTACCTCGTCTACAACCTCAGCAAAATTATCAGCGACAACAATATGTGGCTGCAGTCACGCCAGTGTTTCAACCTCAGCCAAACCCATAAAATTTTCAGCAACAAGCATCCAACGCATATCAACAAAATGACAAATAGCAAGCACGACAACAATAAAGAGCACCGGCTCCGAGGCCTGCTTTCTAGAACAGAAGGCTAGGGATTCAGCCTATCCCCATGAGTTACACTGGCTTGTACCCTCTAATGATACAGCAAGGCCTGATTTAGACCAGGAAGTTGGGCCCTCCAACAACTCCATTATCATATTACTATAACCCGAACGAACGATGTACATTCCATGAAAATGCTACAGGGCACGACCTCGAAGGTTGCATAGCACTCTAACACATTGTGCGAGAATTGATTGAAAAGAAGATCCTCTCCTTTGAGGACAACCAACCTAACGTGGAAAACCGTCCTTTGCCGAACCATGGTGGTGTCCATGTTGTAGAGGAAGATTATGACGTAAGATTAATTTCCACGTCCGAAGTTAAAACTCTATTGGTCGAGTTGCATAGAAAATTGATAAAGGCGGGGCAAATCAAAGGTTCCCATGAAAGCTGCAGTGATTGTCATCATAATCCTCAGAGTTGTAACCTAGTGCGGAGGGATATTCAGTCAATGGTTGACGGAGGTTTGCTACAAATATGTTGGAAGAAGAAAAAAGAGGATGTCTCGGTGATTGAGCCAATATTCAATTTTCCAAAGAAATCTGAAAAGAGGCCAGTATTCAATACTGTGAGTAGCAAGTCTGCTTCTCCCGCTGCTGTTATGCTTGTGTTCCACAATAACTATGCGCCAACCGCAAACTAGTCAAAACTAATGTTTGATCCAAGGATAGGATCCGACCCTAATCCAAAATTTGTATCTTGGAAATACGACTACTCTTGGTACAACATGAAAGCTGAAAGAAAGCAGGAGGATGTGACAAACATTGTCGGGGCGAGCAAAATGACCTGTAGTGGTCGTATATATCAACCCAGGGAAAATTTTATTGTTCCTCAGGCAGCTGCCACTGCTCCCAAAGCAACCACTAGCACTCCTAAGGAAACTGTTCCTAAGGAAGCCATCTCTAAGGATCCTTTTATCAAAAAAAAATGAAAGGGAAAGAAGTCCCAAAGGAGGATGAGGAAGAATTTCAGAGAGTAATTCACCGAAGCGATTACCAGGTAGTGGACCAACTCAACTAGACAACGTCCAAGATCTCAATTATGTCGTTACTGCTGAGTTCTCCCACTCATCGTCAAGCTATGTTGAAGATACTAACACAAGCCCATGTAACAAAAGACATCATTGTGGGAAATTTGACTTTGTCATTGCTAACATCACAGCCTACAATACGTTGAGCTTTGACAATAATGACTTAACCACTGAGGGTCACAAGCACAATCGTGCCTTGCACGTGTCTGTTAAGTGTGAAGAGGATACACTTACCAAAGTACTTGTTAACACTAGGTCAGCCCTCAATGTAATGCCCAAAAGAACATTAGCCAAGTTGGCATACAAAGGAGTTGAGATAAGAGCCACATCTTTAATTTTAAAGGCTTTTGATGGATCGATGAGAATCGTAATTGGAGAGGTTAATTTGTCGATCATGGTGGGACCCCAGGTCTTTGAAATCACCTTCCAGGTAATGGACATAAATATGGCATATAGTTGTCTGTTGGGAAGGCCATGGATACATGCAGCGGGCGCTGTCACATCCACATTACATCAAAAGATGAAGTTTATTAATGAGGATCGGTTGGTCGTAGTGCACGTCAAAGAGGACCTGATGGTGAGAAATTTATCCTCCTTCCGATACATTGAAGTTGATGAAGATGCATCGAAAACAACTTTTTAAGCATTAGAAATTGCACATGTTGTGTTGATTGAGGACGTTGTTGTTACACATGGTCCATCTTTCGTCTTTGTATTAAAAATGCCATGAAGGAAGCACTTCCGCAAGGTTGGGGAGAGGTAATCGAGGTCAACACTCGAGCGAAGAATGATCGACAAGGGTTGGGTTATAAACCAACTCTATATGAAGAATCAGAAGTCAACGGCAAATGCCTGAAGACCCTGAAAGAGATCTTCGTAAGTGGCTGTGTTCAAGTAAATGCTATCAAAGAAGACACTGAAGTGAGTTGCATTGACGACTTGGTATTCCGAGACGAAGTCGTTCTGTGCAATTGGGAGGCTGTCAATGTTCCCGTCATGTTACCACTCATTGATTAGTTTGTTTGTTTTTCTTGTTAGCATTTTCTCTGTTTTAAATCCATGGTCATGCCCAGGGCCAGTGGATCATTTTCTATGGGCCACACTTTTGCAATTAAAAAGATCAATCAATGAATGAGTGTTTTGTTAAACATCCATTTTGTTGTTCGTTGTGTTTTTTGTTTTCACTTTTTTGTAAAAAAAGAAAAAATGGCAATATTTTTTTGAAAACCTAAAAAGAATTGATCATATGCATCTCTTTGCGTGTGTTTGCTCATTTTAAGCTCGTTAACACATGCAGAGAACCTCCATCGCCCGTTAAATTCGATGATTATCCAGTTCTTTTTGACTTTGGTTCACCGATATTCCAAGTTGAAGACGAGAGTGATGGGGATTCTAAAATTCTTAAAGAACTGATGAAAATGACCGAGTACGAGGATGTTTATCTTCAACCATACAAAGAACATATCGACGTCATCAACTTGGGTTCTAAAGAAGAGAAAAAAGAGGTCAAGATTGGGGCATCTCTTGGGGTAGAGGTTAAAGACAGATTGGTAATGCTTCTCAAAGAATATACAGATGTGTTTGCTTGGTCCTACCAAGATATTCCTGGATTGGACACCGACGTCGTAGTTCACAAGCTTCCTCTTAAACTTGAATGTCCTCCGGTTAAGCAGGACCTTTAAAGATCCTGACCCGACATGGCTCTCAAGATCATAGGTGAGGTAAAAAAGCAGATAAATGCAAGCTTTTTAGGAGTATCAAAATACCCATAATGGGTGGCTAACATTGTGCCAGTGCCAAAGAAGGATGACAAAGTTAGAAAGTGCGTAGACTACAGGGATCTGAACAAATCTAGTCCAAAGGACAATTTCCCTCTGCCGCATATCAACACTTTGGTGGATAATACAACCAGATTTGCAGTGTTCTCATTCATGGATGGTTTCTCTAGCTATAACCATATAAAAATGGACCCAGCTGATATGGAAAATACAACTTTCATCACACCCTAGGGTACTTATTGTTATAAGGTTATGCATTTTAGTTTGAAAAATTTTGAGGCCACATATCAACGAGCCATGGTGGCATTATTTCATGACATGATGCACAAAGAAATTGAGGTATATGTCGATGATATGATTGTCAAGTCTTTGAGCGAAGAAGATCACCATGATCATCTGTTAAAGCTATTTAAAATACTCAGGAGGTATCAATTGAGACTAAATCCTAACAAATGTACCTTCAGAGTTAGATCTGGAAAACTACTCGACTTCATTGTTAGTAAATATGGAATCGAAGTGGGTTCTGATAAGGTGAGAGCTATCCAGGAAATGCCTGGACCCCAAACTGAGAAACAAGTAAGAGGTTTCATTGGCAGAATGAACTATATCTCGAGGTTCATCTCCAATTTGACTCCTACTTGCACACCAATCTTTAAGTTGTTACGAAAATATCAAGCGGTTGTGTGGAACAAGAATTTCCAGTCGGCATTTGAAAATATCAAAGGATACCTCCAAGAGCCTCCAATATTAATCCCTTCTGTACCTGGAAGACCTCTCTTCATGTACATGGTTGTGCTCGAAGAATCAATAGGTTATGTCTTGGGCCAAACAGATGAATCATGGAAGAAAGAGCATGCAATTTACTACTTGAGCAAGAAGTCCACCGATTCTGAAATTCGTTACTCTCCATTGGAAAAATCTTGTTGCGTGCTGGTTTCAGCATCAAATGTCTGAGACAGTACATGATTTGTCACACTACTCTATTGATATCCAAAATGGACCCAATAAAGTACATATTCGAGAAACCTGCACAGATAGGAAGACTTGAAATATGGCACACTCTCTTGTCAAAGTATGACATTCAATATGTTGCATAGAAGTCGATAAAAGGAAGTGTCTTCTCAGACTACCTTGTTGATCAACATGTTGAAGATTATCAGCCGCTCAAATTTGACTCCCCGACGAAGATGTCATGTTTCCTTACAAAGCTAAAGAAGACCCCGGTCCTGAAGAGGGTCCTGAACCTGGTTACTGTTGGAAAATGATGTTCAACGACGCATCTAACAAAAGAGGTCATGGTGTTAGTGCTATTCTAGAAAATCCTACTGGTGGTTACACTGTTGTTACTGCAAAATTGTGCTTCAAATATAAGAACAACATAGATGAGTATGAAGCCTGCATCTTAGGTCTTGAAGCTACCATTTCCCTTCGCATTAAGATTCTGGAAGTGATTGGCGACTCTGCCTTGGTGATTTATCAGCTCAAGGGCGAATGGGAGGCCCGAGACAAAAAAACTGGTTACTTACAAAGACTACATGTGGGAGATGATCGAGTATTTTGACGAGATAACTTTCAGACATGTCACTAGGTATGAAAATCATATTGTTGATGCTTTAGCCATGCTAGAAACCATGTGGAAGGTTCAGTTTATCAACAAAGCTCCCTTGATTAGCATTGAAAGAAAGATTGCGCCAGCATACGTCATGATGGCTGAAGAAGAGTATGTTGGAAAACCATGGTTCTATGACATCAAAAATTACCTTCAGAATCAAGAGTATTCGGTCGATGCCTCTAAAATTGATAAGAGAGTTGTGCGAAGATTGTCATCCAAGTTCTTCATTAGCAATAATGTTCTGTATAAAAGAAATCACGACATGATATTACTCAGATGTGTTGACAAAAGAGAAGCAGACATGATAATGAGAGATATTCATGAAGGTGCCTTCGGTACTCATGCAAACGGCCATGCCATGGCAAAGAAAATCTTGAGGACTGGTTATTACTAGTTGACTTTGGAGACTAAATGTATCCTATTTGCCCAAAAATGTCATAAATGCTAGATTTATGCGGACAAGGTGCACGTGCCACCACACCCTCTCAACGTGTTGACATCGCCTTGGTCGTTCTTAATGTGGGGCATTGATATGATTAGGGAAATTGAGCCTTAAGAATCTAATGGTCATCAGTTTATCCTAGTCACCATCGACTATTTCACCAAATGGGTAGAAGTTGCGTCCTATGTGAATGTGACAAAACAGGTGGTTGCCCAAATCATCAAAAAGGAGATTATTTGTCGTTACAGAATCCCTAACCAGATCATTACAGATAATGGGACAAATCTAAACAACAAAATAATGAAGGAGCTTTGTGACAATTTCAAAATCCAACATCACAACTCTTCTCCTTACCGACCTAAGATGAATGGCGTTGTTGAAGCTGCAAACAAAAATATTAAAAAGATTATGCAGAAGATGGTTGTGACTTACAAAGATTGGCATGAAATGCTACCATTCTCTTTGCACGAATATAGAACATTTGTCCGCACTTCAATAGGGGAAACCCATTTCTCCCTGGTCTACGGGATGGACGCAGTATTACCTATTAAGGTTGAGAGACCTTTGTTAAGAGTCTTAATTGAAGCCAAGCTCGAAGAAGTTGAATGGGTGAAAGAAAGGTTCAATACTCTGAATCTCATTGACAAGAAGAGGATGACAGCAATGTGCCACAGTCAGCTCTACCAAAAGAGAATGAAGAGAGCCTTCAACAAAAGAGTCTAGGTCAAAGAGTATAAAGAGGGTGAATTAGTACTCAGAAAGATTCTGCCAGTACATCAGGACATGCGTGGAATGTGGATGTCAAACTACAACGGCCCATTCATTGTGAAGACGGTCTTTTCAGGAGGCTCTCTAATTCATGCAACGATGGATGGTGAACAACTCCCTCATCCCGTGAACTCAGATGCAATAAGAAAATATTATGCCTAAAAAATCTGCTAAGTTGAAACCTGGAAAGACAACTTAGGAAAAATGGGGAATCCCGGTGGATCATAACCTATGAAGGAGATCCAGGAAAAAATTAGGGATAAAACAAAAGAAAAGAAAAGCTCGCTAAGTCGATAACCTGGAAGGGCGGCTTAGACAAAAATGAGCAACAAAGGCATTTCACTGCATCAGGAGTTATCACTACCGCAGAAGATCGTCAAAAAAGGCTCACTTTCCACTACTCTCGTCAGAGGCAGTATCTTGGACCGATTCTTAGCTAGTTAGGACTGGATTATCATCAGACTTTTGAAAACCTTTACCTATATTGCCATCTTTCCAAATTGTAATTGTTCCATGGGACTATGCCTTTCACAAGTTTCCATCTTTGAATAAAATCAGATTTGGACCAATCTTTGTTTATGCTCTATTATACTCTACCTTTTTGTTATGAAAAACATCACTTATTCTTTAATAATGATTTTTGAAAGCAAAAGTTTTTTAAACAACAAAATTGTTTTGAATAAAGTTAATTAACAAGCAAGACATAACTTTGATTGCTACATGACGGTGTAAATTTAGAATCCTATCATGAGGACATAATGATTGAAACTTTGATACCATCATTTCAGCGATATGGGATTCTATAGAGATTTCTTTCCCCACGCCGTTGCGCTACGAAGTGTCGATATCTGTGAATAGTTATTTTGTCAACTGTATTAGAGTTGTGACCTCTCTCTGGCAAGTTTGCAAGAACACAGGATTAAGATCATTCTCCAGAGTCAGGGTTCAGTGTGATTCTTTTTGCCTCTAGTGTGATAGATTGTTATCTATCTTTCGTTGCTTTCCCCTGTGAGTCGTTCGGCATTGCATTTGCATCATACTTTTAGCATATGCATTTTTCAGCATACCTCTTACTTTGGTTTGTTCTGGTTGTAGCCTTTGTGATCCAGTTAAAAGGTTTTATTTGTCAAGAATCTGTCATATGTTCCTTCCCTAATGGTTATTGGATATCGTCTTGAGATCATTTGGTCGTTACCAAACTCCTTTTCTTCAAACCTGTTGTCACGGGCTTACCCTTTGGTTGTTACCTTAACTTTGTCAAGTTATCTGGCTTAGGTGTTATTGTGATAACTACTTATATCCCTGGAAATTCCAGTTGTTACTGGTATTGTTTAAATCCAATGGTTATTGGTATCACAGTTTAGTTGTCACCATATCCTCTTGAAAGTCTAGTCGTTACTAGCAATCCCCTGAAACCCAGTATTGTTTTGACCAGTTTTATTTAAAGGTTGATTGATATTGGCATCTCTGTTTTTTGGTTATCCCCATCTGAAGTTCAGTAATGTTTTGACTGGCGTTCTGTGTGAAAATTTAATTGTTATTGGTGTTGTGGATTAGGGTTGTCACCTTATCCCCAGTAAGTCTAGTAATGTTTTAACTAGCTTTGTTCAAAGTCCAGTTGTTATTGGCATCTCGGTTTTGGTCGTTACCATATCCTTTTAAATGACTAGTGGTTATTGGAAATATTTACCCAGTGAATCTCAGGACGCTCAGTTATTACCAGCATTCTCAGTGCATCTTAGGATGTTTTGTTTATCACCTACACCTCCATTTGTTTCCTGAAGATCCCATTCAAACTCTTCACCATAAGGAAATCCTCTATTTTTTTTGGTTTAATCCTCAGGGAAGGTTTTATTTCTCTCTGGATTCCCCAGGAAGTCTAGTTGTTACCGACTCCCTATTGATTTTGCTTGTCTGGTCGTCACTTGATTCCCCTGTAAAGTCTAGTTGTGACTAGCAATAAGCTGGTCGATGACCCCTATCTGATATAGCTAATTGGTGGTCACCAAACTTTAGTCATTACTAATGTTGCAACTTATCATTGATTTGGTCGTCACCATATCTTCTTGGAAGTCCAGTAGTTACTAGCATTGCTCAAAATCCAATCGTCATTGGTATCGTTGATTTGGTTGTCACCATATCCTCTTGGAAGTCCAGTAGTTACTGGCATTGCCTAAAACCTAATTGTTATCGGTATTGTCGTTTTGGTCGTCACCAATCCCTAAGAAAGTCTAGTGGTTATTGGCATTGTTTAAAGTCCAATTATAATTGGAAAATTTCATCCAACTCTATAGTGTTCTTTGGTTGTTGGTTGTTACCAAGATCTCCCATGAAGTCTAGTCGTTACTAGCATTCCTCAGGAAGTCCAGTAGTCACTGGAATTGTTTAATACCCAATTGTTATTGGTATTGTTGATTCGGTTGTCACAATATTTATTGGAAGGACCAGTAATGTTTTGACAGGTATCGTTTAAAGTCCGGTTGTTGTTAATACCTCGGTTTTGGTCGTTACCATACCCTTTGAAGGCCCAATGGTTATTGAAAATGTTCTTCTAAACCTAATCTTAGGATGGTTGGTTGTTACCAGCATCCCCAATGAACCCCTAGATATCCCCAGCAAGTCTTGGAGGTCTAGTGGTCACTAGCATCCCTGGTGGGTCTGGTCTTGTTTCTAGTCCTTTCCTAAAGATCTCGTTCGAACTCTTCGTTGCAAGGAAGATCCCCATTGGTTTCGTCCCCAATAGGAACCGTGTCTCTGGTCTTTCGTATCCCTAGTTGGAGTCCAAGTTTGTTGATTATTTTATTCCCCTGTGTGTTTCCCTAACCTTGTTTCCTTTGATGAATCTTTGAGCCGAATATACATTTCCCCAGTGGATTTTTTTCCCTAGTGGATTTGTTTTCCCCGGTGGAGGTTTATCTTCCCCGTTGGAGTTTTTGTTCCCTGTCCATTGTGTGGAGGATCCTCGTAAAGTACCCTCATTAGTCATGTATGAACTATTGATTAGTTTGCTCTGGGTCTCTCCCCAGTATGTTTGTGTTCCCAGTGAGTGGTTACTCGTTGTTTTGTTCTTCTTTTTTCTTTTGCTCGTGTGTCAGCATTTTTTTTCCTGCACTCAAGCATAATTCTTAGAACTCATTGCATGATCATCATTTGTCCTTTTGCATACAATCGCATCTAAGGGACAAAATTTTTGGTTTCCTATATTTAAATACTTTTCACCTTGATTCTATGGAGATTGTCATCTCTCATGCCATCTGGTAAAAGATATTTAAATAGGGGCAACTGTCATACCAAAAAATTTTGACCCCTATATACCATTATCATTTTAGGTGCATCAAGCATGTGTTTTCTAACCCTAACCTTTTTCAAGTTAATCTTTGTCAAGATGCAGATGAATTAGGGTTTCACACTGTCAAAATCAAGAATCCAGTGGAATATTCAGTCAAAGTTTAAGATTGGTCTTCTAAAAATAAATTCATCAAATCATCAAAAGGCTCATATATTACCAATAACAAGTGTTATTTGAGGTTGTTACCAAAAGAATAGGAGCAGTGTAGTCCAAATCCCTGATTAGGGTTTCTAGTGAAAAAGTCAACCAAAGTTTGACTTTTGGTCTAAATGGGTTTCCAAAGCTTGAATCATGGTTCATGGTACTCCTATGACTTATTAAAGTCTCCTCAAGAAGTTTGAAAGGGTCAAAGAACCCAAAGTACTTGGATCGATCCTGAAGATTTCAACTGTTTCGGTTCGTCTGTCTGGAAAGTCAACTCTTTGACTTTTAGGGTTTTGACCCCAAATTTAAGCAAGCAAGTTTTCCATCATTTTGTACCTAACTAGTGAGTTTGGTGGAGATTTAATCAAGGATTGATGGATAACTTGCAAATCAAGAAACTAGGGTTCATGAAAAACCCTAATTTTAAGCCAACTTGAAATGACCATAACTTCCTAACCACACATCCAAATGGGGTGGTTCAAAGCTTTTCGGAAAGCTCTTGAGGATCCCTAAAAAAGTGTCCTATGGGGTTTAGGTCTAAAAATGCATATATTTCGAGTTATAAGCTCATCAAGTTGTGAAGGATTTCCACACTTAAAATTTTTTTCATGTTTCTTGACTTGTAAGTCAAATTTGCAGCCAACTTTAAGAGGATTTTTGACATAGTTCCTTTTGGAATTTGGAATTTTGTAAAACATGAATGTTGTAGATTATGTTTGGGGATTTTTAAAAAGTATAAGATAATTTTCTCAACCTTTATGGTTAGGGAGAATCAAAGAGGACAAGTTGGGCAATAGTGAAAATTGTATTTATAGTCATGGTCATGCTGACTATTCAGCAGATGTGAACAACATACATAATCATAATTTGCTATTTGCAAAAAGTCTATCCGTTTGGGATTTTTTCATGTCACAAAACCAAGTTCAGCACTTGCATTTTGATGCATAAACCATTCAAAACACTTTTAATCACTTGCTTAACTCATTCTTTGATTCTTAGGGACTTAATTGATGAGATTACATTGCATTTCCATGAGCAAAAAGCCATAATTGGATTAATGGAATTGTTTATTCATGCAAGTGGCAAGAAGAGAGAAACTTTTTGCAAAATCTGTCACAACTCAGCTACTACATCAGGTTCACTTTTTCCTTCACTTCAATACCACTATCTTCAAGATATTGATGATGATGAAACACATAGGGAGGTGGCTCATGCTCAGAAAAGAGATCCCAAGTTGGATTTGCACATTTTGCCTCCAAAAAGGGCAAACTTGGCAAAATGATCCAATCTGCCCATACCACTTGCTCTCTAACCTTGCCTATAAATAGGGCACTCTTTTCACATTCAAAATACACCAGATTGAGCTAGAAACCAGGAAAAATCTCTCTCATTCCACATATCACAACCTTCTAGCAAGCATTGAACTTGCCCTCTTGTAGCACAAAATTCTGTTTTGCATAAACTCTTCTAAAACTCTTTCCAATCATCAAACACCTCCAACAACACTTCAAATACATCACAAATGAAGTATTGAAACTGTTCAAACACTCACCTTCACCATAAAATGCCTCATTCAAAAAGTCAACTATCAATCCAAAAAAGTTTGACTTTCTGCATCTTTGAAGCCACAACTCTGTCCAAACCATTTCCAATCCTTCCAACACTTCAAACACACTCTATATATGTTTTTTGAACTATCCAATGCATTACCACACTTATGTAACACCATCTACTAGTGTTTCACTTTGGAATTTTTGGTGGTTTCTAGCAAAAGGAGGTCATTTTGTCAAAGCAGTCACTTGGAGGAAGTTTGGACCACTTGAATAGCTTATTTGGAGCATCTTGAGGTTGTTTGAATCATCACATCTCAACTAGAATTCTTGCTTTGTACATTTTCTTAAGGAGGCTACAAGAGGTAAGTGCTCATACTAGCTACTTTTATAAACATGTCATGCTTTGAGGTACACTAAGTTTGAACATGTTAGACATCATTTATAGGTCATGTTTGAACCTTTTCTTGATCTCAAACTTATGTATTCTTGACTGCCCACTTGTCTTGGCTTGCTAGTTTGCTTTTCATTCCATTTTCATATGCAACATTGTGTTTCTATTTAAGCATAGGTGCTAGATGTTTTTAAACATCATTTACATGTTATATGTGTTATGTTGAATCACTTATTGGTTATTGAAATGATCCATTTCTGTCTGTCATCATGTTCGTGCTCAAACTTGGCATTTTGACCACTTCATGTGCTATCTGTTATTTGAACTCCTCTCTTGATGTGTGATGTTTCCAAGCATCATTTATATGTTTCATATGATGTGTTTGATCACTTTTTTGCTGCTTAAACTATGTACATTTGACTGTTAACATGTTCTTGCACATAACATGTCATTTTTGATATTGTCTTCTAATTTTCCAAATGATGTATGATCTTTGAAAACTACCACCACCATTGGATTCCTTGTGAAAAAATACACAACTTTCTTTTTTTTCCACTCAATTTCATTAAGTTTTGAGTAAGTTATGATTGCTTTTGCAAATCTACCTAGACTAGGTTCAAGTTGCCCAAGTTTTTGCCTTGCCTTGCCCTAGTTTTGAACCTAATTTCCCAAAGTGCATAACTTCTTTGATTTTTGTCATTTTGATACCATTCTTTTTTCAAAATGATATTTGATATGTCTAGTTTCAATTTGTGAAGAAAGAGTTCAAGAATTGTCATTTTTGAAACACTTTGGTCCACTTGAAAGACATGACTTTTTTTAGGGTTTTTACTTGTTTTCATAAGTTTCTTTGACTTAGTACTTGACTTTTATTGCATGGTTGATCTTGTATGAATCATTTTTGGATGTTTAACATGTTTATTTTTTTGAAACAAATTGGTTCTTTGATTTGCCATGCTCATTCTTGCCTTTGTAAATGTATGAATATGAAAACCATGCCTTGAAACGTTTTGTTGATTTGTGATATGCTTCTTGATGTTGTAACCTCTTTAACATGATCCCTTAACCTCATCTTACTTTTTCATATGTCGTTTTCATGATGTTTCTTATCCATGATTGATTGTCATCAATATTCTTTGAGAGTGATTAAATGTTGTTACATTTATCCTTGTTTGATTCATACACCATGTTTAACTCAACTTGTAACTTGTATGATGAGTTTTGTTTGTTTAACATTGATGAATTTGTTGTTGTCACAACATGTTTCATGCTTGCTCTTGATTTGTTACCTTCATAATATGTGAACATTTCCATGATAAAGCTTTTCTTGGTTGTTACCATGCTCTTCATATCTTCTTCATGTTTGAATGAATGCTTACATGTGCTTTAACTTTGCTAAGTTCTCCCCAAGTGATGGAACTTGTTAGTTCTCATCCAGTTGCCTTGTTGTTCCCTTATTCCAAAGAAAAGTCTCTCTATTGGCTTCACAATCATAGATAGCTCATTACCTCTCCCCTTGACTTGGTTAAGTCATTAGGTCCTTTAACTTAGTTAACTTAGAACCTATATCCATTAGACTTTTCTTTAAGTCTAAAGACCTACCCCTTGTTAGGAGTATCCTTCAATTATAATTTTAATATAGAGTTTGTTATCTCTATGTAAGGATCATTTTCATGATTGCTTACTCCCCTTTTGGCTTTTGTCAAAGTCAATCCCCTTGAGTGTTAAACTTAGATCTAGAGAGTTTTGTCAAACTCTATACATACATTGTTATGTTTGTTCCCCCTTGGAGTCTTGACCATAGTCAAGCATTCCTAAGCCCTAGTAAGGTAAACTACAATTTCTCTGATTTCATCCTAGTAATGATACGTAGGCACAAGATGCGATATCTTTGCGAGCAAGCTTAAAACCATCCTTAGGTATTTACCTTAACTTTACACTAACTTTGATCCAATGACTCTAGCAAACAACCTATATAATTTAGCATACATATACACAAAAGGTTCATGTAGAGTACTACAGATGTCTAGGATGTGAAATACCTACCCTAGGCATCACTAACCCCTGATCCCCAAATCTTTAGCGTTGTTGTTACATCGCGCAAAAGGATTTTCTTTCTTTAACCTTTCCTTTGGATAAATCAAAGCTCTGTGGTGAATTTCAATGAATTAAGATTCAAGTTACGTTAGCTTTCCAACATTTGAAATGGTAACTCATTTGGACTTACGAATCAAAAGTTATGGCCAAAATCGTCAGACAATGCAACAGTAGACAAAATAAGCATTCTGGCAGCTAGAGGTCGACTCACAAAGTTATAGGTCGACACATAGGCAGTTCTTCCAGCTATAGGTCGACTCATAGCACTTATGCATCGACGCATATTGTACTTTTTTTTGTTGAAAAGTTCCAATTTCTCTTGCAAAAATTCTTCCAAACTCTATCAATTGTTGCTCTCCCTATGCCTTCTCTTATCCTTGCCTCATTCTCCTTTTTTCCAAGTTTTTTTTACGTACAATTGAAACTGATTATGTTCCCATTTCTCTCTATTTTATAATAAACCTATTTTCTCATAATTAGGCTTTCCCCCTTCTACCCCAATCTTATTCTCGTAATTACCAATTTGCCCTTTAATTTTTCTACACGTTCTTTTTTATTTTATTTTATTTAAATAATACAATCAAATTATTGTTTAGCTAATAAAATAATTTTAATTTATTCCCTCATTCTCTAGTTACTCTTTACACCATACCATAAGGTTAAACACTCTTTCTCTCACCCACATTTATTTAATCATCCACACTTAATAATTAAATAAACAAATAAAATTAGAATTAAATTAAAGAAAATAATCTAATAAAAATGGGGTCTTACAACAAACATGCTAATAATCCATTTCAACAGGATTATATTTCAAACAGCACGTCAAATTAATCAATTAGTTGCGCAACCATAATGATCACAACAATTAATCATACAATGTTTCATAAACAACATAAAAACATAAATAGCATACAACAACGGAGTCCCCCCTTCGAACTACCACCACCATAACAAAAATTATGCATATTCACATACAAGTATCATGCAACTCAATTATTCATACACCATATACAACCAAATTTATGCATACAAAACACCATCTTTCGTTAATCACATAACAATACCAAATAACATTATCAATTTAATTATAATAATTAAATATTTTTTCTAAATAAATTATTAATATTCAATAACCAAATGTAATCATGAAACTGATTAATTTAAGTTACCCAAAATATATCCAACTGTAGTTAACATGAATTGCACAACATCACAACATTGAAAACTCAACTCAACAGCTAGAAACATAGTGACCAATATAACAACACACTAAGTAAAATAGTATATTCACATCATTAAGTTCACATTCATCCCCTTAAGGAATCATCATGAGATTGTACTACACGTTAGCTTTCCAACGCTTCGAACCACGTCCCAAACAGAGTCACGGATCTCAAGTTATGATATTTTTTGTTAGGCATAACGGAAGTCAAATGGGTTGATAGACGTCACCCAGAACTCGGTTTTTTCCCATGGCCAGTTCGTTGCTAAGGGTATGTTTGGTTCAAATGAGGTGGAAAGGAGGGGAGAGATTTCAATGAAGGAAAATGGAGAGAAGGGAATTTTTTTAATTGTATATATGTTAGGTTCAAAAGAGGGGAGAGGAGGGGAAGAAATGAAATTTAATTAAAAATATATTTGGCTCATAAGGGGGATGGGAGAGATTTTATTAATAATTTATATTTTTATCCTAATGATCTTATATAAGTCATATGATATTCAAAAAGCGAATAGTTCATAATTTTTGTGGAAATAGAGTATGTATAAATAATTAAACTTAAAATTTAAATTTTTGAGTGATTAAAAAAGTTATAACTTACATATAATGTTATAGAAAATTGATTACACTTGATTCAAAAATAACTCTCCAACACATATTAAACTATGTGCTTATAATAATTGTTAAATAGTGATGAACCATCTAGTAAGAAATACATAAAATAACTTAGTTCAATAGACAAAAATATAAAATAAATGCTTTAAAATTTGATATAAAAAATATATAATAGTATAACAAAATTAGAAAAAAAAACAAATTTTAGTAAATATAAAAAATAAAAAACTATAAAAAAAAACAAAAATAATGAAGTGATTATAATTTATATAAATAATAAAAATATGAAAAATAATTTGAAGGTGGAGAACAATTGCAATAAATTGATGGAAACAACAAAGAAAAAAACACGCAAAAGAAAAGAATTAATAAAAGAAAATGAATAATTTTGAAATACTAAAATAAATCTGAGGATATTTTAGTAAATGCAATAGTTTTTCAAATATCAAAGTTTAGATTCTCTCACCTCCCCTCCAAATCCCTTCAATTTGGGTGGACACAAAATGTGTGTTTTGGAGGAATTTTACTCCCTTCCCCTCCCCTCCATTTACCCCAAACCAAACACACCCTAAGTTTTAGAATCTGCGGGTAAATATCCAAAATTTATTTTTCTGCGTTTTCCACCATAGAAGCCTTTCCGAACCTCCGATTTTGATTCCGTAAAAAGTTTAAATTTCAGAATTTGGCATACAAAAATTATTCAATGATTGAATAAAAAACTTAATACATATAATTCTCAATTTCAAAACAGTATTCACATACCAAATTATACACAAAAATACACATCAATTCAGCCAAGCAACATCATAATATCATAGAAACTCAACTTTTCATGAACATCCCAATGCCCTATTGGAAGTTAAGGATTCATCTACCATATCCCTCATGCATAAGCCCTATTAAAATTTATTCTCTTCCCTTACCTTGTTCACCTAGAAACAATGGTTGGTTCTATTCTTAGTTCTCCTCTCCCTCAATGCTAGCCCCACTCTTGCTCTTCTCTTTGCCCTAACTCTTTCACTATTTCATTTCACGTATTGTCAAAAACCCTCGAAATCTCTAAATTTATTTTTATAATAACAAAACTTCTAAATTTTGAGTTTGCCTTTCTATACTCACTTACTCACACAAAGCCATCAATGCTCTTCCTCTTTTATTTCCTATATTTAATTACTATATTCTTATTATTTTATCTCTAATAAAAAAATAATTAAATTCACTAAAAATGCTACTACTCATATTATTTCATATAATAATTAAATCACTATTATCTTTAGCAAACAAAGTCGGATACGACTCCCTCATCTAGCTCTCTAGTTCCCAAGTCACATTTCCACCAAGTCCTCAAAAAACTACCTTCACCAAGGTAATATATTTACCACGCAACTGTTTCACTTCCCGATACTCTATCTGCATGGGTGATGCATCAATAGTTTGGTTATCTCTCACCTTCACATTATCCACTTGGATCACATGAGATGAATTCAAAACACATCTCCTCAAATGAGACACATGAAACACATCATGAAGGTTAGTAAGCGATGGTGGTAAAGCAATCTGATAGGCCACTTATCCTATCCTCTATAGAATCTGGTATGGACCAATGAAATGCAGAGTGAGCTTTTGAGACTTCAAAGCTCGACAAACACCATTTATCAGAGTAACTTTAAGAAACACATGATCGCCCTTTTGGAACTCCAGTGCTTTCCTTATCTTGTCAAGGTAACTCTTTTGGTGACTCTACAAGTCTCTCATCTTCTCTTGAATCATTTTAATCTTCTTTGCTGTCTGTTGGATAATCTCATGCTCAATTACAATATTCTCTCCCGATTCATACCAACACAAAGGTGTCCTACACCTTCTACCATACAATTCCTCAAACGATATCATTTCAATACTCGAATATAAACTATTATTGTAGGTAAACTCTATTAACCATAGAAATCCATCCCAAATACCTCCTTTTCGAGCAGGCAAGCTCTCGACAAGTCTTCTAAAGATTGGATAGTCCTCTCCGTCTAACCATTTGTCTGTGGATGATTAATGGAACTCAACCTCAACTTTGTACCCAACCCGTTATGCATGCTCTCTAAGAACTTTGAAGTAAAACTCGGATCTCTATCAGATACGATACTGGAAGGAATACCATGCAGGCTGATTATCCTCTTAATATACATCTCCACTAGTTTCTCTAATGGATAATTAAGTCCCATCGGAAGGAAATGAGTTGATTTAGGCAACCTGTCGACGATGACTCAAATCATATCACAACCTTTCGTTGTCCTCGGCAAACCAGACACAAAATCCATCAAAATGTTATCCCATTTCACCTCTGGAATAGACAATGGTTGCATCAAACTCAATGTCTTTTGATGATCTACCTTTGACTTCTGGCAAGTCAAACACGCATAGACAAAACTTGAAACCTCCTTCTTCATTCCTAGCAACCAAAAGATCCTCTTCGAGTCTTGATACATTTTAGTAGCACCAGAATGAATACTCAAGCCACTTCTATGACCTTCATCAAGAATAGTCTGCTTAAGCTCTGGTACATCCGAAACATACACACGGTCTCAAAATCTTAACATTCCATTCTCGTCTATTTTGAAATCACCACCTTGACATTGATTGATTAAATTAAACTAATCAATTAATTTCAAGTCCATCTTCTGCCCTTCTATAATTTCTTCAAGAATACCATTGGTAAGTTTCAACATACCTAACTTCACACTTTGGGGCGTGACTTTACAAACCAAACTCAAACCTCTGAACTCTTCAATTAAGTCTTACTCTCTAGTGTAACACTTCGTTTCCCAAAAATAAAATAAATGCAATTTAATCAAAATAATTATCAAAGTTGCCACACAACACGGGATGTCACAAAACAGAATCTCAATAAAACACTTCATTTATATGAATTCAACAATAAGCAGCGGAAATCATCATACAGATATATACATATAAACATCATGTAGAACAATATTCGGCCATCCGCCCAAAATATACAACATATATCCACCAAAAGGATTCATCACAACATGATATGACACGGAGTCACAACAAAATCATTAGATAAACAAATAACTCCCAAAAGCCCCGTGTTACGTATCAGAGCATCCCTACGACTCGACTTGCCGATATCCAAGCTAGCTACGCACCTGGATTGTCTATACTTCCGAAGAAGCACAGACCACAACAACAACCAAAGGGGTGAGAAATCACGATCAAAATATAATGGTAATAATGTACATGAATAAAAGGCAGTAAACAAACAAACATCATTCATCATACATCAACCCGGACCTACAATCCAACATCGACAGCACACAAAACAATGCAACATATGCAACTCAACACCATGATATGCGGTACCGACTCAATAACAACGATGGGCACCTGGCCATAAACCCTCCACAAGGGAGCACCGGATGAATCGCATACACTCCATCTTGAGCAACGATTCATCCCACCATTCTCTACACAGGAGCACGGGTGAATCACTTACGCTCCATCCGAGACATGTTTCAACCCCAACATTCTCCACACAGGAGCACCGATGGACACTAGGCCATCACCCTCCACAAGGGAGCACCAGATGAATCGCATACACTCCATGTTGAGCAATGATTCATCCCACCAAGACATCATGATATGCATGACACAAATGCACATAACAACACAAGCAACCACGATCCTCTTGATCACATTTCATCACACAATCATATATATATATATATATATATATATATATATATATATATATATATATATATATATATATATATATATATATATATATATATATATATATATATATATATATATATATATATATATATATATATATATATATATATATATATATATATATATATATATATATATATATATATATATATATATATATATATATATATATATATATATATATATATATATATATATATATATATATATATATATATATATATATATATATATATATATATACATACATATCCCACACATCACCACATCCATGAATAATAACATACACCCGTTAAATTAATCTAATTAAACGAATATCAAGGAAATCATGTTCCACACCACACATAGACTCTCCACAGTTCACTATCAATCTCATATTCAGTCATGCTCACTGGCTCACTCGCCTAGCGAAGCATCAGCGAAGACTCGCTACTCGTTCGCCCAACGAACTCCCTAGCAAAGGCAGACATTGGCTACCTAGGAGCACTCGCTACCCAGTTCGCCTAGCGAAACATCAGCGAATGTTCTCTATTCGTTCGCCTAGCGAAAGTGTCGGCGAATGTCTGCGATTTCACAAAAACTCCACTGTTCAGAATCGGTAAAACTCTCCGAAATCACCCGATTTAACTCAAACCAGTTCCCACAACACTAATGCAACTTAGCTACATAATATATTCCAGATTCCACCCGATTAAAACCTCAGCTCTACCGATTAACGCATTTCCGGCTTAAAATGATAAACTACCCGGAAGCCCTAAATCACCCCAACAATCACATGCAACAAACCTATCTTATCATCAACAAATTCAGAATCACAACAACATAACAATTCAGTTCATCAGAACCTATGGGGTTAGGGAAATCCCCTTCTACCTAAAATTCATGAAAATACCAGTTTCGACCCGATTCTCCCCCCCCCCCCCCTTACCTCGATTACTCGATCAGATGATGAAACTCTTCGAAGAATCGATAGCCTAAGCTCTTCTTCTTCCTCCTTGATTCTTCTCCTTCAATTTCCCTTCCAATTGGCCTTTCTCTTCTTCTTGTTCTTCTTCTCCCCTTACTATCGTGTTTTCCTTTCTTCCAACTCCAAAATACCCCTTCTAACTAATTCTTTTATTCCATTAATAATAATAATAATAATAATAATAATAATAATAATAATATTACTATTATTCATTAAACTCTCATTATCATTAATAATAATATTATTATTCTTAAGGTCCAAAGTTATCAATTAACCTCCACACTTAAGGGCTCCTCCCCTCACTCGACACAACCCCATGAAACACACCGCAAACAAAATAACACAGAAAAACTAGATAATTAAAATGGGCGTTACACCTCTCCCCCACTTTAATTATTTTCGTCCTCGAAAATTACCTGATGGAAACAATTCCGGATACGCATCTCGCATCCTGCTTTCCAATTCCCAGGTCATACTACCACCTGCAGCACCTCCCCAAACCAATCTCACCAAATTTATTTCCTTCCCTCAGAGTTGCTTCATCTTACGATCTTCGATTCTCAACGGCATCGTCTCAACGGTCAGATTCTCCCTGACTTGCACTTCATCTCTCTGAATCACATGAGATGGATTTGCGACATACTTCCGAAGTTGCGACACATGAAACACGTAATGCAAATTCGAAAGCTCAGGCGGCAACGCCACCCTATAAGCCACAACGCCAATTCTCTGCAAAATCTGATACGGCCCAATAAACTTCGGATCCAGCTTCTTGGATTTCAACGCACGACCCACACCAGTCACTGGGTTAACTCTCAGGAACACGTGATCACCTTCACTGAATTCCAACTCTTATTTTCGATTATCATGATAACTCTTCTGCCTATCCTGAGATGCTTTCATTTTCTCCCGAATCATCTGAATGGTCTCAGTAGTCTGCTGCACAATCTCTGGTCCCAATACCACATTCTCATCCGTCTCGTACCAACACAGAGGAGTTTTGCACTTTCTCCCATACAAAGCCTCGAAAGGTGCCATCCCAATACTAGAATGGTAACTGTTGTTGTACGTGAACTCGATCAACGGTAAATGAGTATCCCACGCACCACCTTTTTCCAACACACAAGCCCTCAACAAATCCTCCAACGTCTGAATAGTCCTCTCTGATTGTCCATCAGTTTATGGATGATAAGCTGAACTCAGCTTCAACTTAGTACCCAAAGCTTCCTGCAAACTCTTCCAAAATTCTGAAGTGAACCTCGGATTTCTATCTGACACAATACTCGCCGGCACACCATGAAGCTTCACAATCACCCGAATATAAATCTCTGCCAGCTTCTCCAACGGAAAACTTATATTAACCGGCACAAAATGTGCAGACTTCGTAAGTCGATCCACAATTACCCAAATGGCATCAAATCCTCTTGCCGTGTTCGGAAATCCTGTAACAAAATCCATGGTGATACAATCCTACTTCCAAACCAGAATTTTTAACAGTTGCATAAATCCAGAGGGTCTCTGATGTTCCACCTTCGATTTCTGACACGTCAAACAAGCATAAACAAACTGGGCTATATCCTTTTTCATACCCGACCACCAAAACATCTTCCTTAAATCGTGGTACATCTTCGTAGCTCCCGGATGAATACTCAAACCACTATGATGTCCCTCGCTCAGAATTGACTTCTTCAGCTTGTCATTATCCGACACACAAATCCTGCCTTAGAATCTTAACACACCTGCACTATCCAACTTGAAATCACTATCGGAGTCACTTCCTACTCCAGACATCAAATCCACTAGCTTCACATCTAGCTTTTGGCATTTTCTAATCATATCCAAGAAGTCGTTGTTCACTTGCAATTTGCCCAACATCACGCGATCTATCGTAGTCTCACAAACCATGCTCAAATCTCTGAACTGCTCAATAAGTTCCATCTCTTTCACCATGATAGCCGACATATGAATTGCTTTTCTGCCAAAGCATCTGCTACCACATTTGCCTTTCCTGGATGATAACTCAAACTAAATTCATAATCCTTCAAGAATTCCAACCATCTTCTCTGTCTCATATTTAGCTCTTTCTGATCAAACAGATACTTCTGACTCTTATGATCGCTGAACACCTCAAACCTTGAACCATACAAATAGTGCCTCCAGATCTTTAACACAAAAACTACCGCAACCAATTCAAGATCATGAGTAGGATAATTCCTTTCATGTACCCTCAATTTCCGCGAAGCATACGCTACTACCTTACCACTCTGCATAAGAACTCCGCCTAATCCCATCTTAGACGCATCACAGTACACCACAAACGGTTCGCTTGGAGTCGGCAACACTAACACCGGTGTCGTAGTCAATCTCTTCTTCAATTCTACAAAGCTCTCTTCACAAGAAGCATCCCACACAAAAACTTGGTTCTTCCTCGTCAACTGAGTCAATGGCAACACCAAAGTAGAAAAACATTTGATAAACCTTCGATAGTACCCTACTAAACCCAAAAAGCTTCTAACTTCCATTGCTGTCTTCGGCGGTTCCCACTGCAACACTACACTCACCTTGGATGGATCTACCGATATACCATCACTAGATATTACATGGCCCAAGAAACTCACCGTCTTCAACCAGAACTCACACTTAGACAGTTTCGCAAACAGCTTATTATCCTTCAACACTTGCAAAGCAATTCTCAAATGTCCTGCATGCTCTTCCTCCAACTTCAAATAAATCAGTATATCGTCAATGAAAACAACAATAAACTGATCCAAATAAGAATGGAAGATCCGGTTCATATACTCCATGAACACTCCCGGCGCATTAGACACTCCAAAAGGCATTACTGCATATTCGTAATGTCCATAACGAGTTCTAAATGCGGTCTTCTGAATATCACCTTCTTTCACTCTGATCTAATGGTATCCCGACCTCAAATCAATCTTACTGAAAACTCGAGCTCCCACCAACTGATCCATCAAATCATCAATCCTTGGAAGAGGATATTTGTTCTTAATGGTCACATTATTCAACTGACGGTAATCGATGCACAGACGCATACTACCATTAGATCTTAAGGGGCAAGAAAATCATATCCACTCCAAAATCTCTACCAAAATAGTCAGCGGACACTTCAAAAACACCAAAGAAGTAGTCAATGAACTGATAAAGGGAGTTTCAATAGTCATCCGCCGCTCAAGAGTAGTCGGCACCAAACCTAACCTCTTCACACAATCAACAGAGATGAACGAGTGGGTTGCACCCGTATTAATAATAGCAGACAAGGGAACATTATTGTTGAAACAAGTACCTTGGATAGAACGCTCCTCACTGGCAGCTTGAGTTCCCACCACTACAAACACTTTACCACTGGTCTGAGACACCTGAGACGACTTTGGCTTCTCGCAAATGCGTACTGATATGACCCTTCTCACCACAGTTATAACAGGTAGGCATAGCGACCCGACAATCAGCTACCACATGGCCCGACTTACCACACTTAAAACACTTCTTCACCTCATGAGGACAATCATTGGCACGATGACCCGCGCCACCGCACTGAAAACATTTTCCACCAGCAGTCGCTCTCCCTTCTCTGGGCTTCTTATCAGCAGCAGCCTTAAACTTCCCCTTATCAGCAGGAACACTGTAAGGAGTACCACCAAACCTCTGCTTACCCTTACGTTCATTTGCAACCTTGTAATGTGCAATCCTAGCCCGATTATCATTATCATAAATCCTGCTTCTGCTTATCAGCTCAGGATAATCCCTGATCTTCTGACAAGCGATCCCCATCTTAAATTTTGGACGCAACCCATTCTCAAACTTCAAACACTTGGAGGTCATTGCCCCGTCAGTATTGTAATGAGGACAATACTGCACCAACTCTTCAAACTTAGCAGCATACTTAGCCACCGTCATATTGCCCTGCTTCAGCTCCAGAAACTCTATCTCCTTAGCACTTCGAATATCCTCTAGAAAATACTTCTCCAGAAAACCAGTTCGAACCACATCCCAAGTTATTGCGGTTCCTGCAGTCTCCAATCTCTGGCGACAGTTGTCCCACCAAGCTTTCGCTTCACCTTCTAGCATGTGGGTATCGAACCTCACTTTCTGCTCATCGCTGCAACCCATCATCCTGAAGATCTTCTCAATCGCCTTCAGCCACTTCTGAGCAGCTTCGGGATCCAAAATTCCACCATGAAACGTCAGCGGCTTGTTACTCTGAAACTGCGCCAAATCCCTGAATTGCACCACCTGCACCATCGCCTGCATAGCCGCAGCCAACGCAACATCATTCGTTCCCGCCATACTACTCAACAACAACAACGCCAGGTTAACAGAAAAGCAAACTCTATCCTACAAACAGACTCAACTACTACACTGGCCGGACAGACCGACCTGCTCTGATATCAACTTGTAACACCCCGTTTCCCAAAAATAAAATAAATGCAATTTAATCAAAATAATTATCAGAGTTGCCACACAACACGGGATGTCACAAAACAGAATCTCAACGAAACACTTCATTTATATGAATTCAACAATAAGCAGCGGAAATCATGATATAGATATATACATATAAACATCATGTACAACAATATTCGGCCATCCGCCCAAAATATACAAGATATATCCACCAAAAGGATTCATCACAACATGATACGACACAGAGTCACAACAAAATCATCAGATAAACAAATAACTCCCAAAAGCCCCGTGTTACGTATCAGAGCATCCCTACGACTCGACTCGCCGCTATCCAAGCTAGCTACGCACCTAGATTGTCTATACTTCTGAAGAAGCATAGACCACAACAACAACTAAAGGGGTGAGAAATCACGATCAAAATATAACGGTAATAATGTACATGAATAAAAGGCAGTAAACAAACAAACATAATTCATCATACATCAACCTGGACCTACAATCCAACACCGACAGCACACATAACAATGCAACATATGCAACTCAACACCATGATATGCGGTACCGACTTAACAACAACGATGGGCACCTGGCCATCAACCCTCCACAAGGGAGCACCATGTGAATCGCATACACTCCACCTTGAGCAACGATCCATCCCACCATTCTCCACACAGGAGCACGGGTGAATCACTTACGTTCCATCCGAGACATGATTCAACCCCAACATTCTCCACACAAGAGCACCGATGGACACTAGGCCATCACCCTCCACAAAGGAGCACCGGATGAATCGCATACACTCCCCCTTGAGTAACGATTCATCCCACCAAGACATCATGATATGCACGACACCAATGCACATAACAACACAAGCACCCATGGTGCACACGATCCTCTTGATCATATTTCATCACACAATCATATATATATATATATATATATATATATATATATATATATATATATATATATATATATATATATATATATATATATATATATATATATATATATATATATATATATATATATATATATATATATATATATATATATATATATATATATATATATATATATATATATATATATATATATATATATATATATATATATATATATATATATATATATATATATATATATATATATATATATATATATATATATATATATATATATATATATATATATATATATATATATATATATATATATATATATATATATATATATATATATATATATATATATATATATATATATATATATATATACATATCCCACACATCACCACATCCATGTATAATAACATACACCCGTTGAATTATTCTAATTAAACGAATATCAAGGAAATCATGTTCCACACCACACATATACTCTCCACAGTTCACTATCAATCTCATATTCAGTCATGACCAACAAGGGTCCAATAACACCAGAGAACGAAACAGAACAGCACCAAAAACACAACTATTGTCATGCTCGCTGGCTCACTCGCCTAGCGAAGCATCAGCGAAGACTCGCTACTCGTTCGCCCAACGAACTCCCTAGCGAAGGAAGACAGTGGCTACCTGGGAGCAGTCGCTACCCAGTTCGCCTAGCGAAACATCAGCGAATGTTCGCTATTCGTTCGCCTAGCGAAAGTGTCGGCGAATGTCTGCGATTTCACAAAAACCCCACTGTTCAGAATCGGTAAAACTCTCTGAAATCACCCGATTTAACTCAAACTAGTTCCCACAACACTAATGCAACTTAGCTACATAATATATTCCAGATTCCACCCGATTAAAACCTCAGCTCTATTGATTAACGCATTTTCAGCTTAAAATGATAAACTACCTGGAAGCCCCAAATCACCCCAACAATCACATGCAACAAACCTATCTTATCATCAACAAATTCAGAATCACAACAACATTACAATTCAGTTCATCAGAACCTATGGGGATAGGGAAATCCCCTTCTACCTAGAATTCATGCAAATATCAGTTTCGACCCGATTCTCCCCCCCCCCCCCCCCCCCGCCTTATCTCGATAACTCAATCAGGTGATGAAACTCTTCGAAGAATCGATCGCCTAAGCTCTTCTTTTTCCTCCATGATTCTTCTTCTTCAATTTCCCTTCCAATTGGCCTTGCTTTTCTTCTTGTTCTTCTTCTCCCCTTACTATCGTGTTTTCCTTTCTTCCAACTCCAAAATACCCCTTCTAACTAATTCTTTTATTCCATTATTATTAATAATAATAATAATAATATTAATAATATTACTATTAATCATTAAACTATCATTATCTTTAATAATTATATTATTATTCTTAAGATCCAAAGTTATCAATTAACCTCCACACTTAAGGGCACCTCCCCTCACTCGACACAACCCCACGAAACACACCGCAAACAAAATAACACAGAAAAACTAGATAAATAAAATGGGCGTTATATCTAGCCATCAACGTCGACATATGCCAAGTTTTGTGACTCAATGCACTAGCTACGACATTGGTTTTACCAGGATGTTAACTCAAACCAAAGTCATAATCCTTCAGAAACTCCAACAATCTTCTATGTCTCACATTCAACTCTTTCTAGTCGAAAAGATACTTCAGACTCTTGTGATCACTATACACCTCAAATCTTGAACCAAACAATTAGTGTCTCCAAATCTTTATCATAAACACAAGTGCAGCCAACTCTATGTCATGTGTCGGATAATTCCTCTCATGCACTCTGAGTTTCCTTTAAGCATAAGCTACCACATGACAATTCTACATCAACGCACCTTCAAGACACATCAAATAAGCACCATAATACACAACAAACGACTTAGTTTGACTCGGAAAAATCAGAATAGGAGCTGACATCAACTTCTTCTTGAGCTCTTAAAAACTTTCTCCGCACAAAGCATACCAGAAAAAGCTTAACGTTTCCTTGTTAGCTGAGTTAACCGTAAATCTAACTTAGAAAAACCTTCAATAAACCTGTGATACTAGCCAGTCAATCCCATAAACATCGAATCTCAGTAACATACTTTGAAGTCTCCCATTATAACACCGCATCAACCTTTTAAGGGTCAACAACAATACCTCCACTAGAAATTACATGACCAAGGAAGAAATCACATGACAAAGGAAACTCAGCTCCTCTTCTTAGGCTTCTAATAAGGGTAACAACAAAAGAATTTGTTCAACATCCATTAAGGGCTCTCTTACTTGTTTAGCCGATACAAACATATCTTCATCTTTAACAAACACATAGAATATCACTATCTTATCCAACAACTTTCACTCTTGAAACTAGTGGCACGACGAACCAACTCTCTACATCTGAAACATCTCAAAAACGCATAAGCTTCTCTCCCACTTGTTTCAATCTTGCTCCTACCAACAAGCGGTTAAAAAAATGAGTATCGACAATGTTTCACACACATGTCGCATATCTGGGAACAATCTAAATTTGCATAAACCTGGCCAGATGGACCAACCAGGCTCTGATACCAACTATGTAACACCCTATTTTCCCCAAGCATAAACATACAATAAATCAGAGTATTCATACAAACAAATAGGATGTCACACATTCTATTTTCTCAACATACATGACCTGTAACACTTTATCAAATAAAAACAACAATCAACACCTTCACTTAGGGTGTCATCAGATGCTCACCTTCACTTAGGGTATCATCATAACATAATTTCTCATCAACAAAGCATGCAATTAATAAATCATTTAATTTAAAATACTTTATAGCATAAACGAAATCATAAATGCAATCTCTTAAAAACCTCAAAACATCAACCATGAAATTATACTTTAACTTTCAACTCAACAAAATAGAAGATAAATTACAAACGTTTCCCCTAGTGTTACATATCAGAGCACGTAAAATAAATGCAGAAGGGAGAATAAATAACCTTATGACATCCTCCATTCGAAGCAGCTACTCAGTTATCTGCTATTTGTACCCTGGGGAGGAGCACAAACCACAATAACAAGAACAACAACAAAGGGGTGAGAAATAATAAACAATAATAACAAGCATATACTAAAAGGTATGATAATAATACAACATCCTCTACACAATTTAATTCACAATATATCTCATCATAATCTCACAGCTAAACTCATTAATCAATCACAACTAAACAATTATGGATATAATTCATTATACAATACAACTCGACTATGCAACTATATGCATATGCATGTTGTACCAACTCAATGTTCGAATCTCTCTAGAACTGGGTCCCCTCTTCTGAACCCATGAGCCCCCTTTTCTGAGATCTAAGCCTCCTCTTCTAAGCTCTATTCAAGCCATTAGTCCCCTCTTATGAACTAACATACATGCATATAGACTCAACTATTATGATGCATGATCATACCATCAAATTAATGCATTTGGACCCCTCTCTGATCTTAACGAAATGCACTAATGACTCAAGTAATCCCCTTTCTACATTACATCACACCAAAATCATAAAATGCACATTATCAATCAATAGTGAAACAAAAGCATGCTAATAATTCATCTTAACATAATTATATTTCAAACATCACATCAATTTAATCAACTCATTGGGAAGCCATAAGGATCGCAATAATTAATCATACAATGTTCTATAAACAACATCAAAACATAAATTGTGTAAAACAACGTAGTTCCCCCTTTGAACTATGACCAAAAAACAACAATTATGCATATATACATACAAGCATCACAAAAATAAATTATTCATACACCATATACAACCAAATTTATGCGTACAAAACATCGTTTTTAATTAATCACATGACAACATCAAATAACATTATGGATTTAATTATAATAATTAAATAATTTTTCTAAATCAATTATTAACACTCAAACAACCAATTTAATCATGAAATTAATTAATTAATTAAAGTCACCCAAAACATGCTCAATAGCAGTTAACATGAATTGCATGACAACACAACACATAAAACTCAACTCAGCAGCTATAAACACAATTATCAACATTACACCTTAACAAAAATAGTATATTCACATCATTAAGTGCACATTCATCCCCTTAAGGAATCACCATAAGATTTTATTATGCATTAGCTTTCCAACACTTTGAACCGCGTCCCAAACAGAGTCACGAATCCCAAGTTATAATATTTATTCGTTAGGCATAGCAGAAGTCATGAGGGTTGACGGACATCACCCAAAACTTGGTTTTTTTACCACTGCCAATTCGTCGCTAAGTCCTAGAATCCATAATTCATTTTTCTAATTTTTCCACCATAGAAACCCTTCTGGACCTCCGATTTCAACTTCGTAAAAAGCCTCAATTTCAGAATTTTACATACAAAAATTATACAATGATTAAAATAAAAAATTGACAGACATAATTATGAATTTTCTCGAAAACATATTAACCCCAAACCTTCAAACCATTAACATTGGTGGAAAACATTAACAATTTGAAAAGAGTAATCACATACTAAATTATACATGAAAATACACATCAATTCAGCCAAGCAACATCATAATATCATAGAAACTCAAAATTTCATGAACAACTCAATGTCCTATTGAAGGTCAAGGACTCTTCTACCCTACCCCTCATGCATAAGACCTATTGAAAGCTATTCTCCCCCTTAACTTTTTCACCTAGAAGCAATGGTTGGTTCTATTCTTGGTTCTCCTCTCCATCTATGTTGCTCTCCTGTTACTCTTCTCTTTGCCCTAGCTCTTTCATTCTTTCAATTCACGTATTGTCTAAAACCCTTTAACTCTCTAAATTTCTTTTTATAATAACAAAAATCCTAAATTTTTGGCTTATCATGCTATCCTCACATACTCACAAAAACCCAACAATGTCCTTCCTCTTTTATTTCATATATTTAATTACTCTTCTTATTATTTTATCTCTAATAACAAAATAATTAAATTCGCTAAAAATGCTATTACTCATATTATTTCATATAATTCAAAACACTATTATTTAATTGTTTTACCACTTATACACTATCACCATACTACTATATTCTTCCCAACCATTTCGCTACAGCCAACACAGCTACTACTCATATTATTTCATATAATAATCAAAACACTATTATTTAATTATTTTACCACTTATACACTATCACCATACTACTATATTCTTCCCAACCATTTCGCTACAGCCAACACACATAAAGCAAATATTCAATTTAAATCAATAAGTAAAATTATAGATGTTGCACCCCAAATTTTGACCCCTTAGATCTCCATCATTCTAGGATCATGTTCATTTGATTATCTAACCATAACCTATTTCAAGCTTGTCTTTGTTAAGATATAAGGGAATTAGGGTTCCGTACAGTCGAGAATCGAGGTTTCGATGGTTTAATCAGTCAATGTATTGGATTAATTCTCCATGAAACAAGTTTCCACACCATCAAAGACACTCCATTGGGTCATGTATGAATCCAATTTGAGGTTATCACCCAAAGATTAAAGACAGTGCAGTTCAGGATCCCCGATTAGGGTTTCCGACCAGGAAAAGTCAACTATAGTTTAAATTTTGATTTAAAATGTGTTCTAATGATGGAATTATGGTCCATGAAGTTCATATGGCTTAGTGAAGTCCACTCAAGAAGTTTCAAGGTCTCAGAAGACCCAAAACATCAACAATTGACTCGATAGTCATCGATTAATCGTTCAGTTGACCGAAAAGTCAACTCTTCAACCATAAGGAATTTGACCTTAAAGTTTGAAGAAAGAATGTTCCTAATAACAAATTACACCTATCCATGAAGTTTCATGACCATTGGATCAAGGATTTGGGAGTAATCGAAAAAGTCGGGTATTAGGATTTTGAAAGGGGCAAGACCATTACTCCCTAACCACACATCCAAATGAGTTGGTTCAAAGCTTGTTGAAAAGGTCTTGGCAAGCCCTAAAAAAGTGTAAAACTGACCCATGGGCAAAAAATGCATAGATTTGGAGTTATAGCCAAAATCATCATAAGAGGGAGAAAACATAGAAAATTTCTAAGTTTCTGGCCTTTCAAATCATGTTTTTAGCCAACTTTGAGAAGTTTTTTGACCTAGTTCCACTTGGAATCTGAAAATCATGAAAGCATGAAAGTTGTGGAGCTCCATGAGGGATTTCTAAAAAGTACTAAAACTCCTCCATGGCCCTTGTGAGTTGAGTGTTATGAATCCAACAAGTTGGGGTTTCAACACTTGAATGCACCATTTCAACTTTTCCATAAATTCACTTTTCAGCCACTTAAATCATTCTCAACCATTGGATCATGTCTTGATCTGATGTTTAGAGAGGTTTATGGTTAGAAAATGCTGAAAGAATGAGAGTTTGAAGGTTTTGCAAGTTGGCAAGACAAGTTGCCATTATTATATTCAAAGAAATCCAAGAGGAAAGAGAAACTTTTTTAAAGAGAAACTTGCAGCTGTAGTCCCCTACACACTAGCCTCACGTCAGTCACCTCAATATCCTTCATTTCACTTGAGTTTTACCTTGCATTGAGCCAAGGAACTGATATGCACAGCTGCCACGTGATCTTGGATGGATTTTCTTCCAAAATTTCCCTCCAAAGGCGAAAACCCTAATTTGCCCTAAACTCTTCTCTTAGCCTATAAATAGAGGCTCCATCCCATTCCATTCTTCACACCAGAACTATCAAAAACATCACAAATACATAACTCTCTTTCTTTCTCCCTTCTCTTGTAAGTGAAGAAATCTCACAAAACCACCAATTTCACGACTTTGCATTTTTCACACCAGTTCTTGTTCCTAACCCAAAAACGCTTCAAAGACCATATACACACCCTAAAAATGATCATTTGAAGTTGTTCCCACCATTGGTTTCCTAAAAAAACACTTAGAACAAAAAGTCAACTTTTCATACACCTTACTTTGACTTTTATGCATTTTTTACACTAGATTATTACACAAACCATTTCCTACCATCACAACCCTTGGAATACTTCATATTTATGATGTATTAGATGTTCATAGTCTCAAACAACAGATGGAATCTCATTTGCTCCAACTGTCCATTAAGGTTACTTATTTCTTCAAGAGGAAGTAACCCTCATAAGTGTGCTCAAAAGGGAAGGATCTCTGGTTTTCTTGGCTGCTAGCATAGTGAGGGCTACAAGAGGTATGTTATTTTGAACTCATTCACTAGTATGCATTATCATGTGTTGTTTTGTGGTTGAGATTGGTCTATACATTATCATGTTAAAGTTGTTAAATATGCTGTCAAAATGTGTAAAACCAATACCATGAGTAGTTGTTGTTAGAATCACTTTAGGTTGGTGTGTATTGCCTTGGTAAAGGTATGTTGTTGACCACTTGTTGAGTTTTATTAATTTTTACATTGTTATGTTGAAAAACCACAAGAGCTATTTTTGGAAATCATTAAATATTGTCATGTTGTTGTTCTTTGCTTGTGAACCTTAGCTTTGTTCATGGTTTGGATTTTCCCAACATAGTGTGGCTTGCTTTGAGGACTGTCTTTAGAGCTCTTTGTTGGAGAACTGTTGTGGGAGTTTGAGTTGGGCATGAACTCTTCATTTAGTTTGCATTTTCTGTTGGCCTTGGCTTTGTAGCATTACGTTTTGGTTTCTGTTTAGGTCCTGGTTTGGTATCCTCAAGCTTTGACTTTGGGCTGTATTTTAACTTGGTGGTTGGAGTAAAGACCTAGCAAGGTCTGGTGTAGAGTCTTTCCTTTTTTGAAGTGGTAACTTCAGTTGGTGAGATGGTTTGGATGAGAGCATTTCTTAGCTTATGACTGTTGAAGTAAGGCTGAGTGCTTCACATCAGGCCTTTTAGTTGCTAAGTTTGGTTGTATTTTGACTTAGTAGGATTGAGGGATTTCATCTAGCACTTTATGGACATAGTGTGTGGCTTTATAAGATCAAGATTTGTATTGTCATGAGATAGAGGGTCTGACTGGTGCCATCAAGTCTTGTACCTATGATGCATTAGAGTTGGTTAATCCATGATGGCAAACCTTAGACAGTCTAGGAGAGGCTGTTTTGAGGTTCTAGGTTTGTATGCCTCATTTCTGTTTGGAACCATGAGGGCAGTTTGGGTGTGGTTCAGGTTGAGATCTTTTTAGCCATTAGGTTGTTGTTGGTGTTTTAGGAGAGCTAGGTAAGGCTAGGATAGTGGACCTCTTTAATATTCCTTGTTTATGTGATTTTGTAACAGAGGGGGCAGCCATTGTTTAACTCAGGCCAGATTTTAATTTGGATGACCATTTGATGTTGAGTTTTGGTTCATTGATGCCCAAGTTTTGCTATGTATGTTCAGTTACTGCCATAACTTGTTTAGTAGCAACTGCTTATCATGTGTGACTGAAACAGTTTGTAAGTTCATAATGTAACACCCCACTCTAAACTCTCGCGGAAAAATAAGAGAAACAACAGAAATAATCAGAGTGCAGCAAAAAAAGGTTTCATGACGACCGTCATGGATGTCACGACCGTGGTGGTCATGACGAGCGTCATGGAGCTGTAACGACCGTCACACTCACAAATTCTGGGACGCATCAGAGGTGTCACATTTTCAACTTAACAGAACAACATACACCTGCAACAGATCATTTAATAACATACATAGCACAACTTCGGATGAACAGACAACGGTAACTTGTTTACTATCTTAATTACAAGACAACTTGTTATTTTGCAGTAGAATTTAATACACTTCCAACATTAATAATAACCAAAGCAAGACCAAAAGAGTCTGCAACTAAATTCCATTAAAATTCAGCAAGTCATTATCTTGCATCAATTCCTAAAACAACTAGTTCTCAGTCACAAAATCATTACTACCGATTCATCGGTCTAGTGCATACAACCAACATTTGGCACTATCAGAAGCAACCAATTTATTAAAGAAAAGTGCTTAATAAAATTCAGCAACAAGTAAATCAACTAAATCAGTAAAATCAATCGTTCATCCCCCTAAGAGTGCTACGTATTAGAGCGACCAACGACACCTTAAACATAAAAGCCACACTTTATTCCGGGCTACCTGCAAATTACCACCAGCGGGGTAACATACAACGTAAAGGGTGAGATATCAACAATATAACATAAGGCATGATAAAAGTCATGTCAGAATATTATCACAGCATTATTTTCCAACGGCTCGCAAAATATTATCCATAGTCGACCGCAATAATTTGGTATTCAAAATCCATGACAATTAGCATTAACAATTCAACAACTCAACAATGCAACTCAACAATGCAACTCAACAAATGCGACTCAACTGTGCATATGCATGTGGTACCAATTTGGAGCCAACACTCCACAATCGTCGCCAATCCAAGCCAAATAACACCAATACAGGCACAATCGTCGCCAATCAAAGCCAAATAACGCCAATACAGGCACAACCGTCGCCAATACAGGCCAAATAACGCCAATACAAGCACAACTGTCTCCAATCCAGGCCAAATAACGCCAATACAGACACAACTGTCGCCAATCCAGGCCAAATGATATGCTATGAAATACATCTATTATGGACAATAACACAACCATAATGACCATACAACAAGGCATCAAGCCTACAACCAAATTGTCCATAACAGAACATCACTATTTCATATAACTACAACTTATCAACATAATCAAATGAGAATATTATAATAACATTTTCTCAATAATGACATAATAACTTCATATGCATCAAGTATTCATCATCTCAATCTGTTCATGTAAGGGAACAATAACAATATCATTATCAACAAATAAGAATTCAACACATTATCGTAAGAACAACATTACAACTTTTACTCACTAAATTAATTATAGTTTCTGTAAAGGTTCGCTAACTACGGGGCAACTAATCTTTCCCCATTAAGGGCAACCATACAGCATCGTGCAAAACCAACAATATAACACCTTTATTCCTACACAGACGAACCTCGTCCCTAACATTTATCGATTGACGGAACTATTTCTATGATTCGATTCCCTAGCTGAATTCGACCAAGTAAGAGCATAATAACAACCTTTTCTCAACAAATGGGAAATTAGCGCGTGTCGGCGCCGATTCCCAACATTATTACCTAGAACTAATGACATAAACACTAGTTCAGGCTAGACAAACATTAACCCTTAATATTTCTCAACCTACGGGAACATTACTACGGGAACATCACTTCGGGAATGTTACTACGGGAACATCACTACGGGAACATTACTACGGGAATATTACTACGGGAATATTAACCTTATGATTCGATTCCCTACATGAAATTGATCATACCCACAGTTATAGAATTGAACCCCACCCTTACCTTTGGATTGAGGACAACTCTAAACTTCCGATTTGCTCTCCGGCGGCTCTTCTGCAACTACCTTGTGTTCTTTCCGGCGGATAAATCTTTTGTTCCTAACTCCTCTACAGTCACGTTCCTTTTTCCTTCTCTTCAACATTTTCCTCAATTTTGGTTTTCTGAGCAGTTTATCGTGATAATCCTCTTTCTCCCACAACTTCTCTAACAACTCCCTTCTCTTATTCCATCCACTAATATTCCAAATAATAATAATAATAATAATAATAATAATAATAATAATAATAATAATAATAATAATAATAATAATACTAGTTATTAAATTATCATCATTATTAATTATATTATATTATTATTAATACTCAATAATTTATCAAATGGTTTCCTATACTTTAAGGACATCCACCAACGCTCTCAGACACACTCCCATATAAGGCATCCCAATAATTCATAAATAATTTAATTTGAAATGAACGGGCGTTACACATAATGTTCCCAAATCATGAGATCTTGCTTTCAATTTAAATGTTGAGTCTGCAACTTTTTTCTGTCTAAACTTGTTCCAAGATTGGCTTGTCCAAATACCTGTTATTTGCATTGAGTGGATGGTAGCCTTTAGAGTAAGATTGATGGTTGGTTGATGGTTGATGCTGAGATGATCCATATGAGGGGCTGATGATCAACTTGGTTTTGGTTGTATCTTTGCTACCTTAAGTTGTTTTGAAGTAGCAATCTTTCATTGGAGAGTTGTCATGACAAACCTATTAAAAACATCAACTTGGCTATGGTTAGAAAACTGTTTTGATTCTGTCAGGATTTATTTTTGAGCTGAGTTTGTTAACTTGTTTTAATTAACAACAGGGCAAGGCTTGAGATTGATGTTTGGTTGGTGTGTGGTAGTTTTAAGTCTTGATGTTTGTGTTCTAAGCAAGTATTTTTGTTTGAATTATCTTGATCTCTCCCAAAGTGACTGTCATGGTTATGTCTTTAAAAAGGTATGCTGATTGGAATTCATCAAATTGGATTGAAATACCAAAAATACTTTGCTTTGACCATGTTGTTTTGTTGATGTTCAACTCATGATTATGTTGCAACTCATGTACCTTTTCTTGTTCTAATGGTATTTTAGATCATCTTTTGGTTAGAACTTGATCTACAACATATTTCAAGCATGAACAAACCATTGTTGGTCTTGAATTCACCTATTTTAATCACTTTGTCTTGGCTTATGTCCAACTCATGCTCTTTATTGCAACTCATATGTTCATTCCTTATCCTATGTGTTTTTTATCCAACTTTCTGTTGGTATTCATTCCATTTCATATTTGAAGCTTTCTCAGATCTTCACCTGCCCTTCATTGCACCTGTTTTAAAACTTGAAATTTCAAAATGCATCTCAAGACCTCACCTTGCATGTTCAATCATATTTCATTGTATGGGAATCTTTTGAAAATTTGGGTGGTACCATCATGATCCTCATGAAAAAATAAGTAAGTTAGACTAAAATTTCATGAAATTTGGTTGAGAATTGAAGAAGTTAAGTTGAAATCGTTTTCACTTTTTTCACTTGGTTTTGGCCATGCCTTGCCCAGAAAATATGCGCCATTTTGGTATATGTTTTAATGGGGTGGCTTGATAAATTGGATGTATCACCACCCCAGTGGTTGTAACCTTGCCCATAAGAACTTTGCCATGTACAAGTGTGCGAGCTCGACCATCAATGAGGGCAGTTTTTGCACATTTTCTTGATTTTCCATGTTTTTGATATTTCTACTTCTCTTTTCATCCATATAACATGTGCGTGATGTGCTTGAATTGGTTTAATTTTGAGACTATGACCCCAAGGTCTTGGGTTCAAGCCTTGGGGGAGGCATTTCCATTCTTTTTAGTAATTGTTTTTGTTTAAATTGATTTTAATTGTCATTAAACTTCAAAATTCCATAACTCTTTCATTTTTAATCCTTTTTGAGTGATTCTTTTTTCTAAATTCTTGTATTAATGAATACTTGCATATGATTCTTAAAGAGTTCTAAAATTTTTATTTTTGAAACACTTTGCATTATGAGGAAATTACGATTCGTTTTAGGGTTTTCACCCTCCTCCCTTTCCTCTTTCATTTCAAAATTGGATTTCCTTCTCTTTGAGTTTTTTAAACGTGGCTTGTTAGCATCCCTATGTACTTGAGTTTGATTTAAACTCCTTGATTGTAAGCATTTGTGATTGATCCATCGTTAAAACTTGAAATTTGTCCCCGTGAAGTTTTGAACTTTTGTCTTACATTTGTTGTGACATTATCTAATTATACTTGATGATTGTAATTTACATATGACATCTTGTAAGATTTAAAGACCACATCTTTTCCAATATACATCTTTATCTTTGTTAAGATCCCCTTCCATCTTTGTTAAGAAATATCCCCGACTTTGTTAAGATATGCCATTGGTTTTTTTTACCTTTAAGTATTGTAAGAACTCCCCCTTCCATTATATTGTAATATCTTGATGTTTGCTTTGGTTGTAACCATTTATCTTGATTGAAATCATTACTTGATATTGTAATATGCTTGCTTATTCTTGGTTGTAACCATGCCTCTTATCTTCATCATGTTTGAATGATTTTTTGCTTTGTTAAGTTATTTCCCCAAGTGGTGAAACTCTTTAGTTCTCATCAAAGTTTCCTAATCTTTTTCCCTTCCAAAGGAAAGCCTCTCTGTTGACCCTCGATGTCATGGGTAGCTCATAACACTTCTCTTGACTTTTTTAAGTCATCTCCCTCTTAGTTAAGATAGAACCTAGCCACTAGACTTTGCTTAAAGTCTAAAAGACCTACCCTTTGTTAGGAATGTCTTCAACTAGAACTTTAAGATAGAGTTTGTTAACTCTATGTAAGCATCATAACAATGATTACTTACTCCCTTTTCTTGAGTGTTTAACTTAGATTAGAGAGTTTTTATTAAACTTTACACAAGCATTTTTATGCTTGTTTCCCTTGAACCTTGATCATAATCAAGTGTTGATTCATCCCTAGTAAGGTGAACTACAATTGCTCTGATTCTATTCTAGTTAGGATAGATAGGCAAAGGATTCGGTATCTTTGCGAGAAAACTTAGAAACTATCCTTAGGTCTTTACCTGCATTTTTTACCCAATTCCAAACCATAGCAAACATTTAGAAAGTATTAGCATGCAAACAAACAAAAGGTTCCTGTAGTATACTACATATGTTTAGGATGTGAAATACCTACCCTATGCATAACCAACCCCCGATCCCCGAACCTTTAGCGTTGTTATTACCTCGCGCAAAAAGGTTTTTCTTTCTTTAACCTTTCCTTTGGATAAATCAAAGTCCAGTTGTGAATTTTAAGAATTAAGATTCAAGTTAATCAATAGCTTGGTATCACGATTCTCACCACAACAATAGAACCACACTAAATCACTCAAATACACAAATTAACTTGATTAAATAATTAAACGAAAAATTGGGGTGTTACATTGGCCGTCGTCGTACCAACGCCACCCATTTTCCCGCTGCCGCTTCGACACTCGATTCTTGCAGCTTCTCCCGCCCGACTCCGCCTCGTGACACTATTTATGCTGACCCCGACACGACCCCTTTTTTCCCGAATTCAACTTTTTTAAAACTTTTTCTCGATTTTCACAATTTTTTTTGTTTTTCTACTTTACGACATTTTTTATGACTTTTCAGAAAAAGAGTGATATTTGGGATTTTTTTCATGTAAAATAGGCCATTTTTTGTTTCCTTAACCAAACTCAATTATCGATCGCTTAGAAAAATTAACAATTACACAACTCAACATATCATAACTAAGTTATCAACAAGAATCTCCAAAGGGGCACAACCACAAATCGATAACAACAATATCAGCAATATCAACATTGATTTAAAACAACTAAATTCAATGTAACATAATCAAATTGTTAATTCAAAAGGGTTTAGGATCACACAAAACACAGAATATAATGGGGAAGAAGAAGATAAGACGGTTAGGATCCCTCACCAACTGACTGCCTAAACACCCAACATGCAACGAATTCCCCCTACCTCGTAAGTGATTATCTTTGAGTTTTCATGTCGTTGGGATTCTACCTCACTCTCCTTCCTACAATCACTCTTGTTTGGTTTTTCTATCGTTTCCTCTATTCCATAATTTCACGTTCTCCCAGATGTCCCATCTAACTTATTTACTTATATTACCTATGTCATTATTTTATTTTAATTTATAATATTCTATTCTTTTAATCAAATGATAATTCTATCAAATATTGATTTTATTTCAACTCGATATTTCCCTAATTTTAAATAAAAATATCATTATTATTTAATTATTCTAACTAACTCAATCATTCACCTCAACTCTAAATACATTTATATTCTATAATTAATTAAATTACCAAAATACCCTTTACTCCATCCAAACACATGAATCACTTAATAAAATTGAATAAACTAAATAAAAATAATAATTAACTAAAGTTGGGGTGTTACAATTTTCACTAAGACCCTAGATGTTGTATAGTTTGAAAAGTTAAGGGGTGTTTGCATTTGTGACATCTTATAGTATTCAAAGCTAAGGAGGCGTGCAAGGAGACCAACCAACTATCTCTCTCTCCTATGTTCTATGGTGCACTTCAAATGAGATTGAATCATTCTTTTTTAAACTATATATTTATTTGGTCCTTCTTTAAAAGCAAGAACGTCTTACTCTTATCTTTATCTTTCTATCAAAAAAATGTTCCTTCTCCTATCTCAAGTAATTATTTTTTTAGACGAGTCAACATTCTGAGAGTCCAAAGATGCGTTTTTCCAACAAGGGAATTAATATCAATAAGGATATTGATAGATTTCTTGAGGATGATAAAAATAAGACCAATGGAGTTGGTTCCACTTCTTTTGAAAATGTTGTGGATACACATGATAGACGATCAATTAGAACATTTGTGACTAGGAGGAGATTTGTGGAAAAGTTGAAGACCTTGAAGAAGAGAGTGACTTAGATACTGATGAAGACTGAGTAACTTTCATATACTCAGTTCAAGATGAAGCTTGGAGACTTATGAGTTGGTGTGGGTTGGTGCTTTGAAGTGTTGTGATCCAGACCCCGAAATTTGAAGTTTAAAGTTTATGTCTGCAATTTTGTTTCCTTTTTTTGTTTGGCCCTTGTATTTAGGCAAGTTTTGGTTCCTTGTTTTGAATATGTAATGGCATAATTGCCTCTTGATTTTGTTACCAATAATTGTATTAATTTTATAGCATCTTGTTCGACATCTATCTTGATGATTGATGTTTGTCTTTCCAGACCTGATCTGTGTATGTGCTAACATACTAACCTTTGTGCTTCCTAGCTAACTGATTGTTATGGATCATGCCCTTTAAAAATTATGGAAAAAATGGAGCGTAATGGCATTTAATCATGTGTACTGGAGTGGTGTGACTACCAAGTGACTACTGATTTTGTGAGTTGGTGGATGAGTGCTAATATTTACTGACTAACTATGTTGTGCTTAGTACTGACCGGTACCAACTCAATTTATGTGTATACATGCTGAAGCATATGGTTTGGAATCTGACCCTCAACTCTGTGAGACTGCATATGCTAACTTCTTTGTATGTTAGTAGTAGCTTGTGAATCTCGACTACTGAGAACTGACTATGTACGCATGCATGAATAAATGATCTTAAATGATTGCATGTGTTAAATGTTTAAGGTAGCATCATTATGTGTCTGATTGACTAATATGTAGCAACCACATATATTCTGACTTCTGTTGCTGTTGTGTGTTTACTCCGATGCGTGTGTTGCTATTGATTTTCTACTACTACCTGATCCGCTATCGTGCATGAGTCAAAAAAGAGTAATTAAAAACTATAGTTTTGGGAAGCAACACTCAAGTCGTATTGCAAGGACTCTTGTATTAATTTTACCAACAAAAAGGAACAATTGGAGGAGTTGCTTAAGTTTCAATTAAGATGATAATAAACAATTAAAATAATTTTATGAACTAGATAGTTTACTATTTCGGTTTCCGGTTTATCACTGATTTCTACCTCACGAATTCCTTAAGCGGCTTCGATCTCTATTTGATCCCTATATCAATTGACAATCACAATGGATATAATACTGATCGACAATCCTATTACCCAAATAAAGCAAACAGATTAATGTAATCATAAGTTAAGCAAACATGATTTTACCATACGCAAATTAAAGACAAAGCTACATCAAAATCAATTATAGTTTTGAATGCAATCATACGAAATAAATCAAAAAATTTCCACAAAATAAAAAATTAAGAATTGAATTTCAGAGAACATAACTGAAAAAGAAAGGAAAGTGTATTGATAAAAGTAAAAAACCTCAAAGCTTGATGGAAACACGATTCAACAAATAAATAGTAAGAATTAGTTCTCCATGGAGTCCTAGCGGCTCAATGTTATAATTTCGTGTAAAACTGTCTAATCCAGCAATAGGGCTACACTTTAGTTTAAACAGTATAGTAAATAAGGCTAAAAGAGCATCTGACCCAAATTACACAAATCTGACCCAAAAACTAATTGTTTTATTTAAGTCTATAACTAAAACGAATTATTCGAGTCTTTTGCACTCTGAATCCGCTTCTGACTTTAACATGAAACTGTTAACTTATCTTCTCAGCTTTCCAACGCATATTAGAACGCGTCAAACGACATTCCATAGCTTAAGTTATGACCTGCATAGCGAGATGGTGTCAAATTACTATTTATTCAAAAAACAAGCACTTATTCAGAAAATAATCAGAACTTAACTTAACTTCAAAAAACCTATTAAAAGTAATTAAAATCATGTGAAAAGTCAAATAAAAGTCTTAGCACAAAGTAAACGATAGTTTATTAAAATACGCTAGTCACTCTTATTATTTTCTCTTTGTGTGTGGTATGCTTAATGATGCATATCTTGTATGTTTTTGAAGAATGTTGTTTTGCCAAAAAATTTCAAAGGGATAGATTGTTGTTCCTTTTTGGATTGGCTACATTGTGCAAAACAAAATGGTATGAACACATGTTGGATATCATGTTTAATAACGTGAAAACGTGTCGAATATTTATACCCGATTCACATGCATTTGAGTGTCATTTTATCGAATTTTCATACTTTTATGTCGTATTCTGCCTTCATTTCAGGTACTTGTCAATAATGAAGTGTCCGTGCGAAAAAACCATGAAAGGAGCAAGAAAAGTAAGAAAAATGCAGAGAAATCATGTTTTTGGTGCATGGCGTTCGCCACCAGCCTAATGGCGTTCTCCATGCACCTCAGCTACGTCACCGCTCAACTTAAACTCATGGCGTTCTCCATGAGCCTAATGGCGGTCACCATGGCTCCCCAGTAACAGAATTGGAAAAAACTGATATGGACCTCTTTTCGCACTTCCCTACATTTTCTCCATGACTTCTACATGAATTTGGAGACTTTTACAACACCATACCTCTATATAAGATTGAATTTTCAGCGTTTGAGGCATCCAAGTTCATGTACGCAGAAGCTCTGACATTTTAGTTTTTAAGCAGATATTACTTTCAATGTGATAATCACTCGCATTGAGGGATTATCACAATTTTAGTTTCAAGTTTCTTGTACTCTTTGATCATAATACTTCGATCATTGTAAAAATTTATTTCAATTCTGTTTGTGCACTCGAAGTTTTCCTGCATTTAATTCAAGTTTTCAGGTTTTTATAGTATTTCTTATTTTTCCTATTTACTGTATCTTTTGTTTGATTATAATGTTGTTTTTACTTTTTAGTACCATGCTTGATTTGTTTAAGTTAAAATCCATGTCTAGCTAAACATCTTTGAGCCTAATATGTGAAAACCATCATTCCGATGTGACTCGATGATGACTTTGTCCTCGACTTTTCTTAAATGACTTTTTTGGCTTTAGTTTTTCAATTTTAATTCAAATGTTTTTCCAAGTGAAAAACAATTAAGGTTTGAATCGATAGCACAAGAGTGTGAGATTTGAACCGGATAGTGGAAACTGGGCATTTATCCTAAGTGTAGTGAGAGCGCTTTAGGCATTAATTATGACTTATTTAGTTTTCAAAAAATGCTTCTTAATTGAAATGGCGAGCGAGAGCAAAATCTCATGGTTAGGGAGTGTAGCTTTAATCAATAGCGTGAGAGTGTGAGATAGAGTTTTTAAACTAATATTTTCTACTAAAAATATTTGAACATAAAACAAACGTCAATGAGTTACAGAGACCCTGAGGTGCACCGAGTCCACATTCTAGCCTCTCTTTCTTGATATTTTTCTAAATCTTATTTTAATTCTAGTTATTTATTTCCGTCTTCACTTAGTAATCATTAGCCTTAGTTTACACAACTCCAATAGATAACAATAGACTTATTATTAGTCCTTGTGGGTTCAATATCTTTTAAAACTACGCAATAGACTGTATACTTGTAGTCAAATGATTTTGTCAATATTGTGATTCCATTGTTGCACAATATAGAACAAGGCAATAAATTTTCCCTTAATTTTTCCATTGCATTCCAAGCACTGGCTCTCAAGGCGAAGAGTTAGAGCAACTGATTGACGAAATTAAGCGTTTTATTAATCTAAGAAGCTGAATCGATGAATTCCAAAGAGAATATAACCTTTCTGATCCAAATATCCCAGAACCACAACCAGTTATGGCTGAAAATCATAATCGTCCTTTAAAAGACTACGCTGCTTCATCTCAGGATGAGCCACACAATAGCATAGCTGCCTCTGCCATCGACCGAAACGATTTCAAGATGAAACCTTCATTGTTATAAGTCGTACAACAGAACCAGTTTTTTGTAGCCTTACGAACGATCTAAATCTTCATTTATTTGTGTTTGTGCAGTACGCAGACACAGTGAAAGCAAATGGTGTTAATCCTGAAGCCATAAGACTATATCTTTTTCCTTTTTCTTTAAGAGACAGATCTAGAGCTTGGCTCTTGTCTTTACCATAAAACTATATCACTACGTGGGACAATTTAAAGAAACTCTTCTTAGCAAGGTACTTTCCACCTAGTAAGACTGCTATGCTAAGAGCCTAAGTTAACACATTTAGGAAGAAAGAGAATGAATCTTTTTTCGAAGCTTGGGAAAGATACATGGATATGTTAAGGCTTTGCTCAGATCATGGACTTAAACCATGGATGATTGTTGTTACACCCTAATTTTGACCTTGAATCGCCAGACCATACATTTTATAGTATTTTCATCATCTATGTATCATATCCATCATTCATGTCATCTAACCATTATGCCTACAAAATACGTGTCTTCTTATCGCCTAAGCTCAGGTCTTACAAGATTGAATCAAGGATCAGGCAAAGTTATCAAGTCAAGTTGTGTGCAGTGTTGATTGAAGTTCAATGGAAGTTTGACCTAATCTTGGTCGAAGAAGTGGTTTGCTTCAGTATCAAGTTATCAGGCTATGGAAAAGTTAGTTGTTTCATGGTTGAGGAATCATTAGAGGCAATTCACTTTCAGTTAAGGTTTGGTGCAATGGGAACGCAATTTGTATATCAAGTCATATGCGTCATTGGCTATTTTGGAGACAAATGTGGATTGAATTCATGGGCTTTATGTCTGAGAATCCAAATCAGAGTTCTAATCAAGTTCAAGTTACCTGGTGAAGTGAGGGAAATTCAAGCTTTCTACTCCATTCAAGACTATTTCAAGAATCAAGTCCAAATCTCCAATCAAGATTCAAGAATTACAACCATGTTCAAATTCCGTTTAAAAATTCAAAGTATCTATTTCACCTCATTTCAAATTCAAAATTGAATTCATGCCAAAATTCCAAATTCCAATCTAGGATCCAAAATTCAAATTCAATGTCAAAGGTTTCATCCAAGTTTCAAGTTCATGATCATGTCTCAAATTTATTCCAAATTCTAGATCCTTTCCAAGTTTCAATTCAAATTCATTTCTACTTCAAATTCCATATTCAATTCATAGTCAAAACCATTCAAGTTTTATTTTCGTTTCAATCTCATCTTGATTCTAATTTAAGAATCTCAAGTTCTTATTTTCAAATTCAAAATCATTGAAGTTTCATGTTTCAATTCAAGTTCCAAATTTCAATATTCAAGTTTCAATTCAAGCTTCTATCCCACATGATCATCAAATTCATTTCAAAGTGTCTAGTTTACTTCCATTTCATTTCCAAATCAAGTCCATCATTAATATCAAATTTTCAAGTCTCAAATTCATGTTAATTCTAAATTTCAAGCCCATGCCAATTGCACATTCATTCTAAAATTCAAATTCTAGAAATCAACTTGAAGTTCCTTAATACAATCTCCTTTTATAGTTACAAAATTTCTAAGTCATTAATTCAAATACTAAATTCATGCTAAAAAAAATCAAATCCATGTCAAGTTGCAAATTTATGACTACATTCTAATTTATTTCAAGTTCAAATTCATTTTAATTCAAGAAAGAGTCCCCATTTGTCCAAGCCCATGTTACAAACGACACAATGGTCTTCTTCATAGAATCACCAACTTCACTTGGAATCTCACTTTATCACCATTTTTTATCTTCAGAAAGCAACACACATAGTTCATCAACACTGTGTAAAAAACACTAATAAACTTCATGGCTTACCTTCTTCGTTAACTTTTTTTTACCCTTAACCACTTTCTTCATCTCATCAAAATAAGCTTCAACACAAGCTTCACCAACTCGACATGTCTTCCCTCCCGTTCATCACTTCGTCACTCACCACTGAATACACATACTCCATCCATGCATACATTTCCGACGAGTTCACACTATCTCCATAACCATGAATGTCACCTCATAAACCACTCCATAGCGAAGCTCCGACGGCGACTCAAAACTCAACAACAACAACAACGAAAAGCCCAACCAAATCCGCTCCGCCATTTTCGACGTCGAAAGTGTGATAGCTGCTCTTTGCCGTTTCTGCACCTTTGTCATCCATCCAAGCAGTACGCATCAAGTAGCTCGAGCAACACAAATTTTAATATGTGATCGGTATTAGTAATAATTCATATTTTATTATATTACTTTATTAAGCCCATAAGTTTGTTAGAGGGTATTTTAGTATTTATCTTATTCTAGTAACCCTAGTTTTAGCTTATAAATAGGGTGACAATCATTGTAACCAAATATCATGTTTTGTAGCCGTCATTCTCTTTAATAGAATATTTTTCTATTTCATCATTTATTCTATCTTTGCACCAACAAATTGGTATCTAGAGCTCCGGTTCAGATTCATTGGGAAACACGGGAAACACGAGTGAACGTGAGGTCTTGTGTGTTTGATTTTGTTTCTCAGATTCTTGTTGAATCTTGAACAAAATCTGATCAAAATTTTTTTTTAATTCTGTGGGTTGGGAAACACTGTGTGAGAAAACTCTGAGTGTATTGTGCAAAGTAGAAGATGAACGGAAACGGCAACATGAACACCAAACTTCCAGTATTTGACGGTAAAAATTGGAATCGTTGGATGATCCAAATGCGTGTACTGTTTGGTGCTCAAGATGATCTGGATCTTGTCACTGATGGTTATGTTCCGGTAGCAGCAGATGCGACTGATGAACAGAAAAACGCGCAGAAGGAAGTAAGGAAGAAGGATCAGAAAGCATTGTTCTTCATTCATCAATGTGTGGATGTAAACGTGTTTGAGAAGATTGCAGACTCTACAACAGCAAAGGCTGCATGGGACACTCTGGTGAGATGTTATGGTGGTGACGCATCAGTGAAGAAGGTGAAGCTTCAGTCCTTGAGAAAGCAATATGAGAATCTCAACATGAAGAATAATGAGAAAGTTTCTGAATACATCTCCAGAGTGATTCTGATCACTAATGAGATGAAGGCATGTGGAGAAACTCTTTCTGAAGAAACAATCATGGAGAAAGTGTTGAGATCCCTTACTCCTCAATTTGATTACATTGTGGTAGCAATAGAACATTCCAAAGATCTGAGCACAATGAGAATTGAAGAGCTACAGAGCAGTCTAGAAGCGCAAGAGTTGCGTCTGACTGAGAGAAACTCTGAAAAGGAAGCAGAACAGCAGGCTCTGAAAGCAACTTCTGATAGGAGGTATCAGAAGCAGTCAGAAGCCAGGAGAAGATCTGATGGTGGTCAGAAGTCAGAAAGCTCAACCTCTGATAGACAAAAGAATGCTCAGAGGGGAAAAGAGAAGTATGACAAAAGAAAAATACAATGTTACTGTTGTAAGAAGTTTGGCCATTTTGCTAGAGATTGTTGGTCAAACAAGGAGAAGAAATCAGAAGAAGCAAATATAGCCAGAGGCTCTGATGACGAATCTGTGTTGTTGATGGCCTCTGAATCTGATAATGTGGATCTGACAGACTGGTGGTATATGGACACTGGCTGTTCAAATCATCTTACTGGAAACAAGAAATGGCTGGTTGACTTTGACTCTGAAAAGAGAACAAAGATCAGATGTGCTGATGACAAATATCTTAATGCAGAAGGTATGGGAAATGTCAGAGTGACTTTGAACAATGGGAAAATAGCATTGATTCAGAATGTGTGGTATGTACCTGGCATCAGAAGCAATCTGATGAGTGTGGGACACTTAATTGAGAAAGGTTTCTCAGTTACCATGAAGGACAATCTTCTGAAGCTGTATGACTGTAATCAGAAGTTGATTATGGAGTCAGAACAGGGAAGGAATAGAACATTCAAGGTGAATGTCAGAACTGCAGACTCAGAGTGTCTTAGTGCAACAAGTACTGAGAAGGAGAGTGAGCTGTGGCACAGAAGATTTGGTCATTTGAATTTCAGAAGCTTACAACATCTGAATTCAAAGAAATTGGTACATGGAATTCCTGCAATTAACAAGCCTGAAAAGTCATGCAAAGTTTGCATGGAAGGAAAACAACCAAGATTGCCATTTGCATCAGAAGTTGCTCCAAGAGCAAAACATGCCTTGGGAGTTGTACACTCTGATGTGTGTGGTCCATTTCCAGTAGCATCAATTGGAGGGAATAAATACTTTGTGCTGTTTGTTGATGAATTCACAAGAATGACATGGGTATCCCTTATTAAGTTCAAACACGAGGTGTTTGATGAATTCAAGAAGTTCAGAATGAAGGCTGAGAATCAGAGTGGTCAGAAGTTGAAGATTCTTAGAACTGATGGTGGAGGTGAGTATAACTCCAAAGAGTTCCAGAAGTTCTGTGAGGAGAATGGAATTGAGCATGAGGTTACTGCTCCCTATACCCCTCAACACAATGGTCTTGCTGAAAGAAGAAACCGCACTCTGCTTGATATGGTGAGAAGCATGCTAAAGGAGAAGAAGCTTCCTCAGAAGCTCTGGGGAGAAGCTGTTGCCACTGCAACGTATGTACTCAACAGATGTCCTACGAAGAAGTTGAAGGAAATAGTTCCAATACAAAAGTGGACTGGAGATAAGCAAAGTGTTAGTCATCTAAAGGTGTTTGGTTCTGTTTGCTATAAACATGTTCCAGAAGCCAGAAGACAGAAGTTGGATGATAGAAGCAAAGTGATGATTCTGATAGGGTACCACAGTACTGGTGCTTACAAGCTCTATTGTCCAGAAACCAATAAAATTGAATTCAGCAGAGATGTGATTGTGAAGGAATCAGAAGTTTGGAATTGGGATAAGTCTCAATCTGATTCTGATGTTAGAACCTCTGAAGAAAGGCCAGAGTTAAGAATTTCTGAAGTTGAAGTAAACCCTGATATTGACTCTGACTCTGATACTGATTCAAACTCTGAAGAAGACTCAGAAGATGAAGGTGACCCAGATGACCCAGACTCTGATGATTCAGACTCTGATGGCAATCCAGATCTTGGTGGCAATTCAGACTCTGGAAATATGCCAGACTCTGAAGATGGTCAAAGCTCTGGAGGTCAATCATCTGAAGCTAGAAACTCTGAAGCTCAAGACTCTGAACAAGTTCATAGACCACAAAGAATAAGAAACGTTCCCAGAAGATATGCAGAATTTGACATGCTGCAAGACACTGAAGTAGACTCTAAAGGAGAAATTATTCGGTGTGCCATGATGGTAGATTCTGAACCCATAAGTACAGAAGAGGCTCTTAAGCAGAATCTTTGGCTAAAGGCCATGAAAGAAGAACTTGATGCTATAGAGAGAAACAAGACTTGGAAGCTGACAGAACTTCCAAAAGACAAGAAAGCCATCAGCGTCAGATGGGTTTTCAAGCAGAAGTTAAAGCCAGATGGCTCAATAGGCAAACATAAAGCAAGGTTGGTAGCCAGAGGATTTCTACAAAAACTTGGGCTGGATTACTCTGAAGTGTTTGCACCTGTAGCAAGACATGAAACAATCAGAATGGTGATTGCAATAGCTGCTAACAGGAATTGGCCTCTGATGCATTTAGATGTAAAATCTGCATTTCTGAATGGTCCATTAGAAGAAGAAGTTTACGTGTCACAACCTCCTGGATTTGTGAAAAAGAATCAGGAAGGGATGGTGTACAGATTATACAAAGCTCTATATGGATTGAAACAAGCGCCCAGAGCTTGGAATCAGAAGATTGATTCATTTTTCAAGAAGCAAGGCTTTCAGAAATGTGAGATGGAGTACGGTGTCTATGTTCAGCATACTTCTGAAGGCAATATGACTCTGGTATGTTTATATGTTGATGATATACTGTTGACTGGAAGTTCTGAACAGGAGATAACCAAGTTCAAGAAGGTTCTAATGAATGAATTTGAAATGACTGATCTAGGCAAAATGACATACTTTCTAGGGATGGAGTTCAGATATTCTGAGAAAGGTATCATTTTGCATCAGCTCAAGTATGAATTAGAACTTCTGAAGAGATTTGATCTGAAGAATTGTAAGATGGCTGTCACACCTTCTGATACAAATCAGAAACTGGATTCAGACTCTGAAGGAAAGGATGTGGACGCTACAACCTTCAAACAGTTGGTTGGTTCTCTGAGGTATTTGTGCAATACCAGACCTGATATTTATTACTCAGTTGGGATGGTTAGTAGGTTCATGAGTAAACCTAAGTGGTCCCATTACCAAGCTGCTGTCAGGATTCTGAGGTATATCAAAGGAACTCTGAAGTATGGAGTGTTATTTCCCTCTGGAGGAAATAATGAGTCAGAACTTCTGAGTTATTCAGACTCTGATTGGTGTGGAGACAGAGTTGACAGAAAAAGTACCTCTGGGTACTTGTTCAAATTTCTGGGAGGTCCTATTTCTTGGTGTTCCAAGAAGCAACCTGTTGTGGCGTTATCAACCTGTAAAGCTGAATACATTGCAGGTGCTGTTACTACATGCCAAGCTGTGTGGATTCTGAATCTGTTGCAGGATCTGAAGATTAAAGTAAGCAAACCTTTGAAGTTGATGATTGACAACAAGTCTGCAATCAACCTTGCCAGAAACCCAGTGCTGCATGGGAGAAGCAAGCATATTGAAACCAAGTATCATTTTCTGAGACATCAAGTTCAGAGTGGAGTGTTAGAAGTTGTACACTGCAGCACTCAGAAGCAGTTGGCAGATGTTCTGACGAAAGCTATCAAGACTGATCAATTTCTCAGATTAAGGGATGGAATTGGTGTTACAAGTTTTGATGGAATATGAATTAAGGGATGGTATTAGTAATAATTCATATTTTATTATATTACTTTCTTAAGCCCATAAGTTTGTTAGAGGGTATTTTAGTATTTATCTTATTCTAGTAACCCTAGTTTTAGCTTATAAATAGGGTGACAATCATTGTAACCAAATATCATGTTTTGTAGCCGTCATTCTCTTTAATAGAATATTTCCCTATTTCATCATTTATTCTATCTTTGCACCAACAATCGGAATCATACAAACTGAGGTATCAACTTCATCTTATATTCTTCAAATCGTCCATGCTTGTTTGCTAGTGTGTTGTAAAATAAATGTTTTTGCGTTAATATTTTTCATTATTGTTTTTATGAAAATGTTTAAATCTTACCTACATATGCATGTTTTCTTTAAAAATATAAGAGGTGAACAATGTTGGGAGGATTTGCTTCATACTTACTGCTATGTATTACAAAAGTTTGGATTTAAAATTTATACTACTTTTTAGATTTTATTTATTGCTACATACTTTTATACACATATATATTTGTTAATTTTTTTTGGATTAGTTTATTGCATACATTTTTTTTATATATACACAATTTAGTTGGTTGAATTATATATATTTTTTAGTTTTTTTAAATTTTATGTGCTTGTTACTGTTTGAGCTTTTATCAAAATAATGGTACTGTTACTATTTCTTTTATTTGTTCTTTCCATTCAGCGTCACATTGAAGAATATATAATTTTAAACACTGAAGAGTCATAATTGATCATACTTGGTATGATGGTTGAAATAGTAGACTTTAAGTGCCATGTGATGGGTTCGAATCTAGCTTCATGCATTTTCTTATTTTTACTATTTTGGTTTTATTTTCATTTTTAGAAGACACTATATAATATATATTTATGATTGCAAAAAATTATCGAATCTAGCTTCATGCATTTTCTTATTTTTACCATTTTGGTTTTATTTTCATTTTTAGAAGACACTATAATATATATTTATGATTGCAAAAAATTATAAGAAATTGGGTTTGAGAGGATTGGTTGCAAAAAATTATAAATAATAGGATTTGAGAGGATTGGTTGGAGCATATGTGTCTTGTGCCCTATATCCTAGGTTCAACACTCTTTTTGCCACTTTTATCTTTTTTTTCATATCTTTTTTCACCTTTTTATTTTTTAAATTTTTTTAACGTTTTATTTAGCCATGATAATTTTTTTTTGATTTTTTTTATGTCTCCTTTTTTATTTGTGACATTATCTTTACAATTCAATTTTTATTTTATTTTTTCCACTTATTTTTGTCACGATTACGGTCTTTGCGAAATTACCATTTAAATGTGTAAAAAATGTGATACTTGTTGGATTTTTACTTGGTTTCTTTGAATCTTTTCATTGTTAGACATTGTATTTTAATCTATGGATTCGACACTTCTCATGTTGTTATTCCCCGGTTATATCGATATATTGATGGTATTTTCCCGCATTATGACTCAAACGTACGACACTTCAACTATGTGATCGTTATGTACAAACCGGCTCTGGAGCATATTGTGACAAACTCGATTCAATTTATTGTACGCACTTTCTTTTGTGTTATTTCAACCCCATTCGACAAGCTGTACCTCATTCTCATAAAACGTAATAATTTTATCGCTTTTGTCTTAATTGTACTTTAATGCTTTAAACCCTTTTAAAAGAAATAATTCTCGATTCAACGTCGAGCCACTTTTCACCTTGTAAGTCGATTGCTTTTTAAGCATCGCCATCAACCTCTTGATAATTGTACACAATATTCATAGCTTACTCCTGAGCTTTCTTACAGTGAGACCTATTTGATCACCCTAATCCTTAGCAATCTAAACCTTGGCGAGCACCCTAATATGTAGGCACAAAGGCCCTAATCCTTAGCGAGCACCCTAATCTAAAAAACACTCATTTCTCCTTAATAATCTAAACCCTTTTACCTTACCTTTTCACTTTATTTCCTTAGAAGAAAACAAACAACCTAACCTAATATTTATCATGAATCGAATCAAGAGGTTCTCGTTGAGTACAACGGACGTGAGGGGTGCTAATATCTTTCCCTCACGTAACCGACTCCCGAACCTAGAACTTTGTTGCGATGACCATATTCTTTCCCTAAAGGTTTTATCGATATTTTCCTTTCCCTCTTTGGGATAAATAAAGTTCGGTGGCGACTCTGTTTTCCGCAACCATTCGCTAAGGATCGTGCTTTTTCAAGGTACGATAGCTGACGACTCTGTTGGGAAAAAATTGCCCTATGCAAGAGAGAGTCAAGCCTAACTTGACCCGATTCGTGAGCATTAGTCCCGCTTGTTTGCTTTATTCTTGTGTCGTTAGTTCTTGCTTGTTTATTTATTTACTTATTTATCCTTATTATATATCCTATCTTTATCTCTTGTGATTATTGGTTTTCTCTGATTATGGGCGCTCTGTGAGATGGATCTATACCCGAGTCTGAGAAAAACTTAGGATTAGAATGGTGGTTGTGTAGTGCAATCCCTCGAGGAGCCTTTCTCGTTGGGAGGATACGAAAGCCCTGCTTAGAATTGATTCCCTTGGACATGCTATTTTCGTGGTGAGTCTTTGCCATGGAAATAATTTTCAAGCTTGAATTGATAACTCTAAGGACCTTTTAACCTTTCTTCCATGGTGGTTGGTAGTGTTGACTCATGAGGGTTGACACGAAAGCCCCAATCATATGAGATCCCTTGAACGTATCATTTTTCTGACAACGATATTTTCAACCTCGATCTATGATCCTGAGATACCTTTAGAAACCTTGGACCCGATGGTTCTATAGTAGAGACTCACGAGGAGCCTTTCTCGTGGGACGATGCGAAAACCTCACCTAGAAGAGATCCTTTCAAATACATTATTATTATGGTATTCCTTGCTTCAGATTTGTGCTTGTGGTCATTATCCTTGCATATGCATTTCATGGTCATATCATAAATTCACATTTCTTTGGTTTTCAGGGAATCTAAGAATTAAGTTGTAGATACTCAGAAATTATGGGAACAAATACTAGAAGCACTTATCCTTACAGTTTCAGGAAACCTAAATTGGAAGACTTGCGTGGTTTGGTTTAACGTATCCCCGCTGTTTTCAGAACCAATTTTGGAAAGGATTTTGGCAAACTGATTCATATCTTAACCCAAGAGGTGGATCAACGAGCGCTCGTTACTTTGACCCAGTTTTATGACTCTTTTTTAAGATGTTTCACGTTTCAAGACTTCCAATTAGTGCCCACACTTGAGGAGTACAAAAAACTGGTGGGTATTCCTATGAGGAACAAGTTACCATTCATGGGCGTGGATCTATCTATGGATGATAAGGTTATTGTTGATGCTCTTCATATGTACCAAAAAAATATCTCTGATAATTGGAAAATTAAAAGGGGTATTAAGGGGCTACCTCTCAAGTTTCTCATAGAGAGAGCTGAGACCTTTATAGAGGCTCAAAGTTGGGATGCCTGTTACAGTGTTGTAGCTTTGGCTATCTATGGGATTGTCTTGTTTCCTAACATAGACGATTTTGTGGATGTCACTGCCATTCATATCTTCCTGGCTAAGAATCCTGTACTAACTCTTTTGGAAGAAGTTTTTTATTTTCTAAGTTTAAGGAGTGAAAAGAAAGGAGGATCGATTGTTTGTTGCGCACCTTTTTTGTATCAGTGGCTAAACATGCATTTACCGACAAAGGGACCATTTGTTGATCAAGCTAGTGATAGTTGGGCTCAAAGGATGGTGTCTCTCAGATCTGCTGACCTTTCCTGATATTCGCTAGATTATGATGAAGTTATTTCCAGTTGTGGCGAGTTCCCAAATATCCCGTTTATTGGAACTCGAGGTTGTATTAACTATAATTCTATGCTATCAGTAAGGCATCTTGGGTATCCAATGGTGGCTCCTCTCGAAGAGAAGAATTTAGAAGCTTTCATGATACATGACTTGGGAACTGAGAATCCTGAATTGTTCACGAAAATTGTGGAAGCATGGAGAAGTATTAGGAAGAAAGGGAAGGGTGAGTTGGGTAGAAGGAACAATATTACCAAGGATCCCTACTTTGTGTGTGTCAAGGAGAGAGCAAAAGAGATTAGAATGCCTTTTTAGGTCAAGTTGTCTGAACCTTTACCCCGAACCAAAGCCTACTCACTTTCCAATTGAGGAAGTCGGGGATCTTAAAGCCACCATAGCAAAGTTGGTAAAGGAAAATGAGCAACTTGAGCTGAAGCTTCAGAGTGTCACTAAGGAGAAGAACAAATTGAAATGGGAACTTCAACGTAAGAATACCCAGCTAGAGGCAGTAGAGAAAAATTATGATGAAGAAGAACACAGAAGGAAGAAGGTTAAGGTGTGTCTTAATCAATATGATAGTAAGGTGAGTGGGCTCAAGGAAGAGTTGGATAAAGCCCGAAGGAAATGAATTGAGCATGAAAATTATTGGATTTTGGCTACCCAGAAGAACAAGACAATCATAGAAGAAATGGGAGGGGAGATTCAAAGGATAAACACCGTTTTACGCCACTCAAGGGCTTCTGAAACAGAGCAACGTAGACTCAAAGAAGATGTCATGAGAGTCTCAAGGGTTGAGCCAACAAATTGGGATAAATTATGTAGGGAGCTGAATGAGGTTGGAATGCTTGCCAAAGATCAGAAGAACCAGATAGAGGCTATCGTGGTAGATAAAGACATTTGGGCTGCTGAAAGGATAAATGTACTTTCAGATTGTAATGGATATGAGCGATCTATACATATTTTGATAGCTGATCGAGATATGTACTGCAATAAGCTTAATGGGTTGGCAGAATTTTACAACTGGTTAGCTCAAGACTTGGTGCGGAAGCATAGAGATGCTTTGGAAGCGATTGATGACTCTTCTCCTCCTGCTATTTTTGATTTCATCTGCCTTTGCAAGGATATGCTGAAGAGGTTTAAGGAAGAATTGAAGGAGCGTGAGGCTCGTAGGCCAAAATTCTGAGTTTTCATTTCTCTACTCTTTCCTGTTTTTTAGGCATTATGGATTGTAATTGATTCTGAATGGCATTTGTATCATTTGACTGCTATAATTTAATGAATGAATATGGTTTCGTTTGCTTCATATTTGTTTATTCCTTGATATTTTTGTATAAACTAACAACTAATTCGAACGATTCCTCGAAACTCCAAAGGATGCATACCTTGCATTGCATTTCATTTTGCATACGCACCACATATGCATACCATGTGTTTTCAACTCGTTTGTCATTTCGTGTCTCTCATTCTAGAATTTCCATCCTGAGTCCTCAGCACAAATATAACACCATAGCTCGTGCTCGCCAAAGGTTGGCTGAAGTAGAAGAAGAGAACACAAGACTCAGATATAAAATCGAAGATCTTCGAGGGAATGTGAATCAACTCATGGAAATGATCCAAACCTTGACTACCAGAAGTGAGCCTCCTCAAATTGCTGTTATCTCAGAGATCATATGGTCATCCGGAGGAACTCAACCTATGACATTTGTGCCTTCCACGTGGCCCTCATTTGGTTTACATCATGATTTCGTGCCAAAATTTGAAACAATGGGGCAATCTGTGCCACAAACGATCCCTACTCCATTCTATATTGAAACAGGACCTGTCATGCACACGAACCCACAAACTATCATGCATATTGTTCCCCACACGGTCGTTCCAACTCGGATTGCTACATAATATGAGGACTACAATCAGATCTATCATGCTCCCGAGTTAGTCACTATAGGAGATGATGCAAGAGATGAAGACCTTGAGGAGGTAAAAGAAAATTATCATAGCCTCATGAAGCGACTCCAAGCAATGTAAGGTGATGATATTTTTAGGACTGCTGCTAAAGAGATATGCTTGGTTCCTGGTTTGGTTATCCCAGCCAGGTTTAAAACACTAGAATTTGATAAGTATAAGTGGCATACTTTGATGAATGCTTCATGATTGCATATTTTATTTTCTTTTGCATATTTATTTTCATTTTACATAGACTTGTTTAAGTCTTCCCTTTTGTTTCATTTGTGATTGATTATGCATTGTGTTTACTTGTGCTTGTTCACATGATCCCTTAGGATTCCTAGTCCCTCTGTTTAAGGTGTGAGTAGGAGAGAAATTAGGGTTTCAATCCTTTGCATGATAACATTAGGTAGTACCCTTTCATCCCAACTTTAGGATCACTTTGCATGATAACATTAGGGTTCTCAGTCCCCTTTAGAGTCTTTGTGTCTTCTCTTCTCATCTTAAACTCTTTCTATACAACTAATAAAGGATAACAAGTGTTGTACGCTACGAGCTTTAAGTACATGAGGAATGATAAGTAAGGAGGTCTCTCTTCACATTATCTAGAGTGTTTAGCGTATGACCTTTGGGCGATATGCGACACATTCGGTCTTATGTCATAATCTTTAGTGCAACATGAGTTTCAAACTAACTCAATTCACTTCTCTAAAAAACACAAACCAAAAATCAAACCTTTTTATCCTTCAGATTTGTTTTCAAACTTAATTTTCAGAAAGGTATGTTACGTTTCTGTTCTACCGCAAATAGGCATCTTCCCTAACTGCTAGAATGGAGTTGTAACATTGCTCATAAAATACTTGAACCAACCAGTGGTCTAGTTCAGTCGAACTACGTTTGCTCTGATTTCTCATACTAGATAAGGATACATAGGCACAAGACGATGATGTCTTAGCGAGCAACCTTTCCTCCATCACCCGTAGTTTCCTGAACTACATTGACTCTGACTTTCCCATTCCCCAAGGGAATACGTAGGCATAGGGCGACAAAGTCCTATCGAGTCTGTTATTTCTTTTCACCCCCGTTTGGTAGCAGCTTCTAGATAATTTTCACCCATAGATTATACAACAAGCATGGATCCCATTGAGTACAACGGGCGTGAGGGATGCTCATACCTTCCCCTTGCGTAACCGACTCCCGAACCCGAGATTTGGTTGCGATGACCTTGTCTTTCCTGTTCTCTTAGGTTTTCTTAAAACTTTTCCTTTCCCTCTCTTTGGGATAAATAACATTCGGTGGCGACTCTTCTGTCTGTTTGTTTCCGCCGTCCCCTTTTCACAATGGCGATAACTGCCGACTCTGCTGGGGACTCTGGTTCCCTATGCGAGTCATTCCTAGCGCTTGTTTGTTTTATGTTTGTGGGTGTGTATTTGTGTACATGTATGTTGTATTTTGTACATTGTTGCATTTTGCATTTTATTTTCTGCACTTTATTGTTATTATCATATTGGTGCTGTGTTGTTGGGTGGGGTTGTTGAGAGGTAAGCCCAATACCCAGGCTTGAGTACATACATAGCATTAGTGTGGAAAGTAGTGAGGGCTTTGTTGTACCCCAAAATTTGACCAACCCCTTTTCTTGTACTTGGCTTATGTTTCATTTCATTTCTAGCATTTTGCATTTGCATAGTATTGCCTTTTATAGGGGATCAAGAGAGGTGTGCCATTCATGAGAAGAGTCTCATAGTTTCAAACTCAATCAAGAGTACTTATTCAAGTCATCAAGTGCTTACAATCATCAGGAAGTGGTCAGAGCTCTTTGGGAGAGAAGATTGATGTGTGTTGCTTATCTCCTAGCTTGGGGGTCAAAGGAAGATTATCAGAGGTTCATGAGTTTGTTGTTGTGGATAAAATGTGTTTGAGAAGCTCATTGAGTGCTTTGGAAGTCATTGTGGAGCTTATCTAGGCACTCATTTCATTTGCAAGAGGTCACAGTCAAAGGATGTGAATCTAGGGTTTCATGTGGTCAACTCAAGGCCAATTGAAGACTTGAGGATGTTTGAGACTTGGTTTTAAGTCATTTATGACATGGGAAGTTATGTTGAGCTATCTAGGATGTCATGTCAAGCTCAAATTAAGAAGAATCAAGAGTTCAAGGAGTTACTAAATTAGGGTTTCAGAGGATCTTAGTGTAAAATCCCCTTCTTTAGTGCCTAACTTCAAGGACAATTTACCATATGATACAAGCTCAATCTCATTTTCTTGTAAACATGAAACTTGTAGGGCATGTTCTATGCTTTCTTTTGAGTACTAGAACTCATCCACTGCGTTTGTGGAACTCAAGTTATGATGCCAAAGAGTTAGAGATCTCAGATAAACATATTTTTGGTCAACTAAAAGTCAACTAACTTCCAAGGCACGTTTGACCTAGAAGCAAGTTTCCCCTCAACTTTAGGTGAACATGAAAGTTGTTCCTCATGATCTTAGCTTTCCAAAATGTCCTAGAAGTCCTTGATATAATTTGTAGAACTCAAGTTATGGCTTTGGCAAGGCAAGGGTACTTTGGGAAGATTTGATTATAGGTCATTTGTTACATAGGTCATTTTCATGCACTTGCGTACCTCAAATGAACTTCCGACTATTGCACCCCAAAATTTGCCCGACATTTCTTTACCTAGCTTATGTTTCATTTCATTCACATTAGCATTATCATTTGCATTTCATTGATATGTATGCAGGAGATCAAGAGGTATGATTACCAATCAAGGGCTATACAAGACTTTGAAGCTAGCTAAGGAGGCTTATTCAAGTGTTCAAGGGTTGATATCCTTGTCAGAGAAGTTAAAAGATCCTCATAGAGAGTGATTAAAGCCAAGAGGGTGTGTCTCCTAACTTGAGAGTTGTGGGAAGCCATCAGATGATTCTAAGGTCATGAAGAAGGACTTGAGGTATTGAGAGATCTCATGAGAAGTGTTGAAGATCACTTTGAGGCCTAGACAGGTCATTGTGCAAGATTAAGAAGGCTCAACCATGAGTGGTGCAGGTAGGGTTTGACTGGGTCAACCCTAAGTCAACTGAGGATTTGAAGGAAGTTGAGACCTAATTCAAGAGCCATGTGATCATGGATTGATACATTGAGATTTTATAAGAGTGATTTTAAGGTTAACTCATCATGATTAAAGAGTTTGAGAAGTTTCAAGCTAGGGTTTCTAAGGCTTGACAGTGTAAAATCCCCTAGTTTGGCCCCTATCTTCAAGGCAATTTAGCTCAAGATGTGATTGTCATCTCATCTTGCCCCTAACATGATTGTTGTAGAGCATGGTCTTAGCTTTAATTTGAGTGATATAAGTCCTTGATAGATTTGTAGAACTCAAGTTATGAGCCAGACAAGTTACAAGTCATTTGAGGCATGTGAATTTGGAGCTTGAAAGTTACCCAACTTGCATGACACTTTTTCCCTAGAGGGATGATTCCTATGAACTTTTGGTCAACATGAATGTTGTTTCTTATTCTCTTAGCTTTCCATAGAGTACTAGAAGTCCATGATTGGATTTGTAGAACTCAAGTTATGGCTTTGACAAGTCAAGGGTATTTTGGGTATTTGGATATTACAGGTCATTTTGAATCATAAGTCAATTACACCATCTTGCAAGCCTCAAATGAATTTTTGTTCAACATGAAAGTTGTTCAAAATGATGTTTTTAGCTTGTCTAAACATCAAGTGTCCATTGATGTGGATCATATTAAGCATTGGTGGAAGAAAGTTCATATAAAAGCCATTTTAATGAATTAAGATGGGAAAAAATTCAAAACAATTGAGAATAACTTGTTTTCAAGTCAAATTTGTGGTCATTTTGAATGGAATTAATGTTTTAGAGAGATTGGCATTGTCACATTTTTGATTTGAAGTGCTTAACATGGCCATTTGGAAGGTTGCATCACAAATAAGAAACATACCTCACACACTCCATATGTTGAAATCAAGGGAAATAAACCACATCATTACATCCCACAAGACTTAAGTGTATGGTTTGGAATGAAATTGGAGTGTGAGCAAAGCTTGAGAGCACATATCCACATTGAAATTTTGGAAGGAAGGTGAAAATCCAAAATCCACAAATGGGCTTGGTTTGGGCCTCTAATCCATTGAAACAGAATATAAAAGGGATTTAGAACAAAATTGGAAGCTTCTGGTGGTTATTTTCGTGGAGAAGCCATTGGAGAGAAGTGAAGAACAAAGCTTGAAATTGAAAATTCGTTTTGGAGAATCAGGAGGTTTCAACCAGAATTAAGCATCAAGAAGCATTCTCCATTAATCACTAAAGAATTCTGCAAGGTTTGGAAGAGAATTGAGGCGTGAATCCACTGCAATCCAAGCTCAAAGACATGTTTTAACTTCTTGAAATTTCTCTCTGATTATGTGTTTTTAATGAAGTAGAACCATGCGGTTAGGTTCCTCTTATGATCTAGATGGATTTAGGATGATCAATTGCAATAGAGACGATTTAGGTTGGAGTTCATTTTCGGTTGAGATTGATATCTCAAGATTCAGGTGTTTTTAGAGGGAATGAATGGCATGGTTGAATTGCTGATGAAATTCTGGTCAAGTTTCGTTTAGAAATCGTGGCGAATGGTTGAGTGTGGAGAGACTTAGGGTTGCGCAGGGGTGGCCGGAAAAGCCACCGGCGACGGCCTGGTTCGCGCGCAGGTTTGCAGGTTTGAAATGAGGAAGATGAAATCCTCACCATCCATTCATGTGAAAAGCTTGACTCAGTCCATTGATCCCAGCGCTCACGTTGAGCCACGCGTCCATCCCCTTAAACTCACCGTTTTTATTAATGAAGGAACTCAGCTTGTAAACTTCGTTGTGTGAACCAAGAGATTGTGGGTTCGAGACCTGGCGTGTGCATTTTTTTGGTTTCTTGTAGAATGAATTGAGCCTGAAGGTAATCATAGGCGTGTGGGCTTGGGTTTCAGTTGCTATCACCACCCCTCCATCCAAGCCCAACATGGATTTTCAATGTAAATTGGTTACTCAATGCACCCCTCCTGGCACTATCTCTCTTGACTGAATTGATATCCAGATGGGCCTAGCACCCTCCTTGCTAATGACACCTCCCTTCTGGCCCAACCCAGGATATGAACTTGAAGCATTTGCTATTTGATACGCTGGTTTTGTTAATTTCCATTGATTTTCTTTTATTTTCATCATTTCATATAGTTTTGAAAATAATTCATAAAAAATATAATAATAACTCAATTAATTCCGGATTTTTTTTCCCCTGACTCATGAATGAGTCTAGAATTTTAGGAAATTAAAAGATTAGGGATTCATGCATTTGTGATTTTAATTGCATTTTTTGTATTTTAATTGACATTAATTTCATTATGGTTGATACCTTGTCTTGTGGAATTTTGTTTGATCATTTGATGATGATTCTTGAGCTGATTTTTTGTGTGTAGTTAGTTTAGACATGTATGCTTCCCTTAGATTTTTCTCACAGTTTTGTGAAGAAATTAGGTGTTGGTTTTAAGTTGAAACTTTAGGTGCTCTAGTTTTAGGGTTTAAGCTTAGTACCTTGTAGTTTGGACTTTATTTCTAGAACTTTTTGGATGATTTAATCTCTGGAATTAACATGATGGAGTCATGATTGACTTAGGTTCCCATAGTTATTTTTGTAGGATTTTACAATTGGTTTTAGTGTTTTAGTTGGAATTAACTTTAGTACTAGGTTTTAGGTGATCCTAACTTGCTAATTCAACTAGAATGATTTCTTTAGTTCCCTTATATTAGGGTTTTGCTTCTCTTGCTCTTGGATGATGATGAAGACATGTGTGGGCTGCTGAGGAATGCATGATAGAGCTAGGACTTGAAGTTTGCTCTTCCTTTGGAGTAGTTTTGTTTAGGTGTTAAGATTAGGGTTTGTAAGTAGAGCTTCTAGATAGATTCTCTTCTTTCATAAAACATGGAAGGTGTTGATCACTTCCATTCCTCCCTATGATATAAGGTCCCATTGTGAAGGCCTCATCCCTCCTTTGGTAGGATGTGTGGCTCTTCACAAGTTGGTAGAACCTTTGAGGGTTCCTTTCCCTGATGGTGGGGTGTTTAGTGGTGACCTTTGGTCTTCACTTTGCTTTCCACTATCCAAACCTTGCTCTTGTTAGATGAATCTTTCTCCCTTGCTAGAGGATGGAGTTCCTTGTTAGAAGATTGAAGATGCTAGAAGTTTCTACTTCTCTGTAGTTGAAGACTGCCATTGGAGCTGAAGCTTGAAGACCAAGAAGAACAAGTTGACACTTGTGAAGAAGATCCAATTGAGATCAAATGAAGAGCTGAAGCTTGAAGTTGGAGAACAAGTTGATACTTGTGTTTGATGCATTGAAAGCTTGAAGAAGCAAGTTGACACTTGCTATTGAAGATGATAGCCTTGAAGAGCAGTTGAAGACTGAAGACTGAACTGCTGTCAGAAGATTGCTTTGCTGTGAAGCTGTGGAAGTTGTTGATCTGCTTTCTTTCCTGTCTGTTTTCTTTCGGTGCAACTGTATTGATTTGACTTGTATGATTTTCTTGATGCATTAGAATAAGTTCATGTTTAGATTGTTTTAATCTAGGAGCATGATTGCACTAGAGGTTGAGTTGCTCCCTCTGCTTGTATTTTTACTGTATGGCTTTGCTTGCGGGTATTCGGTAGAGCCCTGCTCCCTTGCATATGTGGGTTGTGATTTGCTTGATAGCACTTTATTTTATTTTCCTTTATGATTGCAGTTATTCATATTTGGCTTGAGGTTGAGATGAGCTTGTGGAGGCTGATGTCCCACACACATTTCCTCCCTCACTTGCATTGCATGCATTTTACAGTCGTTTACTGTTTACTGTTTAAGCTGATGCTTTATCTGTTTCTGTTTATCATTGACATGATCCCCTAGGAATCTCACTTCCTTTGATAAGGAAGTGATGATTAGAACTTTAGGTTGAAACCTATGCATGATAACTTCTAGGAGATCCCTGTTTCAAACATCAACCATAGGATGAATCCTTGGCATGAAAACATTAGGACTTGATAGTCTCCCCTTAGTTGAGCCTGTTCTCTCTTCTCATCTCAAACAACAGTAAAAAACATAATAATGGCAAGTTAGTATAAGCGCGTTACGAGCCTTAAGCTACTTGGGTAATGATAATTGAACGGTCTCCTCTCAATCGTCTAGAATGTTTAGTATACGTCCTATGGACAATATGCGATGCATTCGCTCCCAGGTCATAGTCTCTAGTGCTGTACGAACTACAGACAAACATAAAAAACAGTTCTTCCGTAAAAGACAGAAAGCAAACTTCAAACATTTTGCCCCGTGGGCCCATAATTCAAAGGAAGCTTTTCTAAAGAAAAGAGTGTCGTTAACTCCCAGTTCTGCCGCAAACGGTAACGCATAAGTCTCCAAGGGTCGAGCTGCGTACACCAAACTGCTGGAACTGTTTGTTAACCCTACTTGATAAAACAGATGAATCTGAGTTCCCGTAATCCGTATTATCCCGAACTACGTAAGCTCTGATCTCTCATACCTGTTGAGAGTACGTAGGCACAATACTGACGTATTGGCGAGCCACCTTCCCCGTAACCCTTAGTTAGTCGAACTACGTTGACTCTGATTTCTCATTCTCTGATGAGAATACGTAGGCATAAAGTGCGACGCTTTGCCGAGTCATTTTCTTTTCTTTTCAGACCAGCCTTGATAGGTAGGTAGATAAACCAACCCGTCAGATAAACACAACAAGCGTGGATCCCATCGAGTACGATGGACGTGAGGGGTGCTAATACCTCCCCCTTGCGTAACCGACTCCCAAACCCAGACAATGGTTGCGATGACCTTATCTTATACCTTTTTCGTCAGGTTTTTCCGACCATTTCCTTTCCCGTTCTGAGGGATAAATAATGAAAGGTGGTGACTCTTCTGTTTTTCCGGCACCTTATTTTCGCGGTAGCGACACCGACCAACATGAAAGTTGCTCCTAGAGACCTTATTACATCCTAGAACTCAAGGATCACATGATTTATGGACGGTTATGGACATGTGGGGGACTTTTCAAGTGAAAAATGAACTTTGAAGTATGATTTGAATTCAATACATTATAGGTCATGTTCATGTCTTATTTGGTTCAATTCACTTCACAATACACTCATAGCAAAAACACATGCATTTCCATGTTTCTTCACAAATTAGTTTTAACTTCAAACTTGTAAATTGGATCAAATCAAAGGCCCAAACCAATTCTCATGTCAAATTGAGTCCACATGCTGCAGATTGGAGTGGTTTTCATGTGTAATTTCAAAACACGCCCTAAGAGCTCAGAAGTGGCATTTGGAGTTGGAGAGAGCATTTTCAGATTTGAAATTCTCAAGGAAATTTCAAAATCAAATTCAAATTTTCTCTGCAAATCAAGTCAAATTGAAGCTCAATTAATCTTCCTTAAAGTATTTAGAGTTGATCTGGAGCAGAGGAAGCTAGCTCACACGTCTGAGAAGCACCAACGGAGTGTCTCTATTCAATAAGTTTCCAATCAACTTTTCTCTCATTCTAGGCCATGATCTAGGTTCATATTGGTTGCATCTAAAGCCCTACGTTGAGTAGGCCATGTTTGATTGCTTTTTGTCCATGTTTGCTTGAGTTTTTAGTTGTGCATCTCAAACTTTGGATCTTCGATTCTCTTAATTTATGAATGTTTTGGATGATTGGATCTTGGATTCATGACCTATATGACTTCAACTTTAATTTGATACCAATTTTGTGCATTTTGGTTGAGGTTTGATGACCTAAACTCCGGCCATCGCTCTAGAGAAGACGACCGGAGCTAGGGCTCCGGCGTCAGGTTTATCTGAGGTCAGATCTGACCTGGCTTGGTGTTGAAACTTTGACCATGCGCGTGCGTTGTTTTTATTAGTTTGACTTGGTGATTTGGCATTTTGACTCCACATAGATTAAATGAAACGCTGCGTTTCATTTAATCAGATGTGTTTGGATCAATTGGGCTTCTTTTGATATTGCCACTCCCTAGTTTGTGAGCCCAAGCGCATTGAACTGATTCCTTTGTCTTTTTGTTTTGCTTTTGCACCCCCAGTCCACTTGCATTTTCTTTTCTTTTATTTAATTTTCTATTTTGCTTTTTTTATTAAAAATACTTCCAAATATCAAAAAATTCCCCAAAGAATATTTTCAAACACTTTAATGTCTTAATTAATTTTCCAAAATTTTTAATTTTGATTTTCTTTTAGTTTGCAGTTTTATTTTAATTTTGCAATTGGAAGTGTTTTTAATATTGTTTTCATTTGATCAAGCTTGCTTTTTGGACCATTTGCAATCACCAATGAATAAGGTTTATTCTCCACATTGATGATGGATTGAGGTACCTTTGAGGATGATTTTGGTCAAGGTTTGACCAATTTTTGTTTGACTTTGTGTTGCTTTTGTTTGACCATCGATAATAATTCCTCAAGGTGGAGCACTCTAGTTGATCAAATCATTTGGTGATGCCATGATTGGAATTTGGTTTGGATGTTTTGGCCTCTGGTTTCCAACTTTTTTAGGTGCTTTGTGCATTTTATTTGAGATTTATTGAACAATTCTCCTATTTTTGGTGAACCTTGCAAGTCAAGTCACCCAAGTTGAAGTTCATATAAACTAGTTGACCTAGTTCTTTTGGGAAATGACTCCTATGGATCCCATATGCATCTTATGCTTATTAATTCATGGTCTTTACATGTTTAGGGTGCTGGTTTTAAGTTTATAGGTCATACACTTGGTTGGTTTGTGTTGCAAGTTACATTAAAGTTAGGCATTCCACTTGTGTTTAGGTGTTGAATGTGGTTTGAACTTTGGTTCTTTCTCTTGCCTTAACTTTTAAATTGGTGTCGTTTTGTTTCTCATTTTGTTTGTGAGCTATCTTCTCATGTTCTCACTTATTTCCATTGGACCTTGAGTCCCTTTCAAGATGATTTGGTACTCTTTGGTTGTACTTTGGGTTTGTCTTGAATGGTGAATCACTTTGAGAACATGTTTGTGCTTTCTTTTTGCATGATCAATTTGCTGCATTTGGTTGAAATTTTTCTCATGTTGCTTGCTTCCCAAGCCTATTCTCCCATATTCATCTTGATCATGGCTCTTTCTTTGAGCTTTGGTGTTTACCTTTTGAGATTAGTGATTGATGCATGAATGGTTGTAGGAGTCGTAACTTCTCCCATTTCATCTCACTTTCTTTTTGACTTGTTTAATTCATTTTGTTCTTTTCTTTTGTTTTCTTTGCATCTCTTGCATCTTGCATATCATGTTTGCATACTCTCTTGACTTGTTTAAGTCATCTTCATCTCTTTCTTTCATCTCCCTTGTGATTGATTTATCTTGTGTTTACTTGATTTCTTTGCCATGATCCCTTAGGATTCCTAGCCCCATTTGTTTAAGGTGGGAGTAGGAGAGACATTAAGTGTTCAATCCAAGAATGATAACATTAGGATAATTCTTCCCTCTTAATCTCAATCATAGGAGCATATTGCATGATAACATTAGGGTTGGTTAGTTTCCCTTTAGAGTTTGTGTCGCCTTTCTCATCTCAAAACTTCTTCAAGACATCTAATAAAGGATAATAAGTGTTGTACGCTACGAGACTTAAGTATTTGGGGAATGATGGTTGGGGGGGCTTCCTCTCAACTGTCTAGAGTGTTTAGCGTATGCCCTTTGGGCGATATGCGACACATTCTCTCTAAAGTCATAGTCTTTAGTGCAACATGAATTAGAAACATAATTCAATTCACTTCTTCTCTTAAAAAACACAAACAAAACATCAAATATTTTTATTCTTTGGGATTAATTGAAAATAATTTTCAGAAAGAGTGTGTTAACTCTTGGTTCTATCACAAACAGGTAATGGCTAAGTATTCAATGGTCGAGCAGCAATATACCTAACTGCTAGAACGAAGGTTTAACCCTACTAAGTTAAAAAACATGAACCAATCTGTGGTCGTGTCAGCCCGAACTGCCTTTGCTCTGATTTCTCGTGCTAGACGAAGATAAGTAGGCACAAGACATTGATGTCTTGGCGAGCAACCTTTCCCACCTTCACCTGTTGTTTTCCGAACTACGTTGACTCTGACTTTCCCATTGCATGAGGGAGTACGTAGGCATAGAGCGGCGATGCTCTATCAAGTCTCTTTTGTTTTCTTTTGTCCCTGTGGCCAGCCTTATAGATTAACACCCTTTTAGATAGACAACAAGCACGGATCCCGTTAAGTACAACGGACGTGAGGGGTGCTCATACCTTCGCCTTGCGTAATCGACTCCCGAACCCAAGATTTAGTTGTGATGACCTGTCTTTTCCCTTTTTCGTAGGTTTTCTCTGATCGTTTCCTTTCCCTCTCTTTGGGATAAATAACAAACGGTGGCGACTCTTCTGTCTTTACCGGCCCCTCCTTCGCAGCGATGCGACCGCTGGAGAATCTGCTGGGAACTCTTCCATCCCCTAGGCGAGTCAGTCCTATCGCTTGTTTGTTTTATCATTGGGTGTGTACATACGTGTATATGTGTTGCATTTGTACTTTACTGCATTTGCATTTTATTTTCAGCATTGTTATATATCATTATTACTGTGCTGTTGGGGGGGGGAATGTTCCACTGTGTGATAAGCCAAAACCCAGGCTTGAGTATAACCCTAGAATTAGAAGTGGAAAGTAGTGGTGAACCTGTATGTTTGGTATGCACTAGTTCCCACGAAATTCGCGCTCAGACAAGATTATCTTTGATGACTACCTTTCCAGTCTGTTTCGGACAATTGAGAGGATGTTGGATCTGAGGATTGTCAACTCTGGGGACCGATCATTTGGAAGTCAGCTAAGTGAGGCTGCTTCATTAGACTATGATGCCAAACCAGAAATGGTGAACGTATCATCGTTTCTCGAAGGTCTATGACGCTGATGACCGCGTAGGATGCCAGACCTTGCCAGAGATAGGTCCATACTTGTAAGTGGGGAGGGTTATGTAGGAAACCTTGACCTTCAACCTACCCGGATTTCTTATCAGTGCGAACCTTTGATCTCTGATAATTGGGTATTCCGGTATTTTCTCGCCAGAGCGAAGCGCCGGTTCATCTCAGTCAACAGTACAACAATCTTGATCCTTTGTTGCATTTGCATTTTCATTTGCATATTAAAATTGACATGTATTTATGTTTCAGGTGCATATTATCCTCTTGATTCTAGTAAACCATCCCCTTCTGACATGGAGAGTTGTTTGAAAAAGACAGTTGTGTACAAGTTTCCCACACCAGATATAGGGTCACTACTCAGTTTGGTTTCTGCTACTGATCATAAAGTGATGGAAGATTTCAAGAAAGAGTATGGGAAGCTTCTGGGTTATGTTTGTAAGGCTTCAGTGTTTGAGTTAGGAGGTATACACACCTTACTTCAGTTCTATGACCCACAGTTGAGGTGTTTCACTTTTCCTGGCTATGTGTTGATGCCTACTTTGGACGAGTTCTCTATGCTGCTAGGAGTTCCTATACTAGATCAGATGCCTTTTTATTACTCTGAAGCTGAACCTAATTTGACTAAGCTTGTTAATTCTCTTCATTTAGATGCCTCAGAGTTAGAAGGAAAGATGGTTAAAAGGAATGGAATGTCTGGTTTCCCATTGCCTTTCTTGGTTGGTAGAGCTCAACATTTTGCAAAGGAAGGTTGTTGGGTCATTTTTAATGCTATCTTGGCTCTCTGCATATCTGTTATAACACTGTTCCCAAATATTCCATACTTTGTGGATTTGGATGCTTTCCACATATTTGTCTCGAAAAATCCTGTGCCTACACTCTTGGGAGATATGTATCACTTTGTGCGTTACAAGAATGAAAATAGGAGAGGGAAGAATGTCTCTTACTGTGTACCTCTTTTGTATAGATGGTTTATGAGTCATCTTCCTAAGTCTGGTCCCTTTGTTGACATCTCTGACACTACAAATTGGTCAGAGAGGCTTATGGGGTTAACCTCCCAGGACATTGTATGGTTTGACAAAGATCATTTGGGTACATAGATAATCTTTAGCTGTGGTGGTTTTCCTAATGTCCCTTTGATAGGAAGAAAGGGTGGTATTAATTATAATCCAGCTCTGGCAGTGAGACAATTTGGTTATGCTCTAAGGGAACCTCCGAAGGAAGAGGAACTACAGGAATCTTTGTATTTCACTGGCTTGATTGATATTGAGATCCTGATCAGATTGGAGAAAGCTTGGAGTAAATTTCATCGAAAGGGGAAGCCTTCTTTGGGAAAGAGCAATAGCAGAGCATATGAGCCTTATGTGGTTTGGATTCAGGAAAGAGTTGGAAGGTTGTTGTTGCCATTTCCAGCCCGAGAACCTTTGTATCCTTTGATGATTGAAGAGTCAACAACAGTTGATGCTTAAAGATACAATCAACTGTGGTCCGAGAAGGAGGAATTACGTAAGGCAAACGAGGAGTTGGAAAAGAAAATTATGCAACTCAGAGGTGAAAAGAATCAAGCTACTTATTCCTCCAAGAAGCAAACAGAGCTAGTGAACAAGCTAGGAAGAGAGCTAACTGAAGAGATTTGCCATCGAGAAAGAGTGGGCCTAGACTTGAAGAGTGCTAGTGACATCCTCAAAGATAATAAGAAGGAGTTAGAAAGAGCACATCTAGAGATATCCAAGTTCAATGCACAATGAAACACTATTCTAACTAACAACAAGGAACAGGAAGATGGACTGCGGCAACAAATTGTCAGGTTAAAAGTCAGCTCCGGGTGAGAGAGGAGAAAGATATAGTTGAATCCTCACGCTGACGCGAGAGTAACCTAAAACTGCATGAAGCTCTTGCAACATTGGAAGAGTATAAGTTAAGAGCAGATTTGAAGAGGCCTAAGCTGGAAGAAGCATTTGGTGAAGGCGCTTGGGAGGATTACGCTCAGGACTTGCAGCATACTATTAGCAAGAGAGAGTTGCTCATTCAGGGGTTGATTGCTAGGCCAGATCATCCAGATACGAAGGAGCTATTGGAGGATTTTCAGGCTCGCTGTCGTACCTGATGTATTATCTCCTTGTATTTATTGATATGTTGTATCTCGACCATCACCAGGAATTTTGGTTGGGGTCGTATTTGTTTCCATTGTATTTCCTTGGTGATACGCGGTGTATTGAATCTGGTTCTCATTTTATTTATGAGAAGATTGTGCGACCTTATCTATTGGTTCTCCATTGTCTTGTTGTTCTCAAGAAACTAGAATCAAGGGGGAAATTTCCCTGAAGCATACTTGCATGTCTGCATACTGCATCATTTCTCATTTTGCATCGCAGGTGTTCTAGGTTCCGTTAACCTTATCTCATTTCTGTGTTTTGTTAAGATTGTTTCAGGATTGAAAATTGAGCAATTCGTCGCTGCTCTACCAGAGGAAATCAACGCAAGATTATGGATCAGATTCAAGCCGAGCTACAGGAGTTCCGGGACCGTATGGCCCAGTTCATGGATATGATGCAAGGGGTCGCTGTCGCTTCCGCGAAAATAAGGTGTCGGCAAAAAAGAAGAGTCGCCACCTTTCGTTATTTATCCCTCGGAACGGGAAAGGAAACGATCGGAAAAACCTGACGAAAAAGGTATAAGACAAGGTCATCGCAACCGTTGTCTGGGTTCCGGAGTCGGTTACGCAAGTGGAAGGTGTTAGCACCCCTCACGTCCATCGTACTCAATGGGATCCACGGTTGTTGTGTTTATCTATCTACCTATCAAGGCTGGCTTAAACAGAAAAGAAAAATGACTCGGCAAAGCGTCGCGCTTTATGCCTACGTATTCCCATCAGAGAATGAGAAATCAGAGTCAACGTAGTTCGCCTAACTACGGGTTACGGGGAAGGTGGCTCGCCAATACGTCAGTATTGTGCCTACGTACTCTCAACAGGTATGAGAGATCAGAGCTTACGTAGTTCGGGATAATACGGATTACGGGGATTCAGATTCATCTGTTTTATCGAGTAGGGTTAACAAGCAGTTCCAGCAGTTTGGTGTACGCAGCTCGACCCTTGGAGACTCATGCGTTACCGTTTGCGGTAGAACTGGGAGTTAACGACGCTCTTTTCTTCAGAAAATTTTTCCTTTGACTTATGGGCCCACGGGGCAAAAAGGTTTGAAGTTTGTTTTCTGTCTTTTACGGAAGAACTGTTTTTTATGGATGTTTGCAACCAATATCGCACTAGAGACTATGACCTGAGAGTGAACGCGTCGCATGTCACCCAAAGGGTGCCATGCTAAACATCCAAGCTGTCAAAAAGAAACTCTCCGACAACCCTTTCTCGGATAGCTTAAGGCTCGTAACGTACGACGTCAATTAATTTTTATTACTGTATTTTAACTTGTTTGTAGATAAGGAAAGAGAGGGCTCAACTAAGGGGAGACTATCAAGTCCTACTGTTGTCATGTCAAGGATTCATCCTATGGTCGAGGTTTGAAACAGGGAACTCCTAGAAGTTATCATGCATAGGTTTCAACCTAAGGTTCTAATCATCACTTCCTTATCAAAGGAAATGAGATTCCTAAGAGATCATGTCAATGATAAACAGAATCAGATAAAGCATCGGCTTAAACAGTAAACAGTAAACGACTGTAAAATGCATGCAATTCAAGTGAGAGAGGAAATGTGTGTGGGGCAGCAACCTCCACAAGCTCATCTCAACCTCAAGCCAGATATGAATAATTGCAATCATACAGGAGAAATAACATGCTATCAAGCAAGATAATAAATAACTGCAATCATACAGAGGAAGTAAAATGCTATCAAGCAAATAACAAACCACATAGGCAAGGGAGCAGGGCTCTACCAAATACCCGCAAGCAAAGCCATACAGTAAAAATACAAGCAGAGGGAGCAACTCAACCTCTAGTGCAATCATGCTCCTAGTCCAAGTTAATCTAAACATGAACTTATTCTAATGCATCAAGCAAATCAAACAAGGCACATCAATGCAGAGAAGAAAACAGACAAGAAAAGAAAGCAGATCAACCCCTCCTTCAATCCCAAGCTTCAGCTCTTCTGACAGCAATTCAGTCTTCAGACTTCAATCACCCTTCAAGGCTATCCTCCTCAATAACAAGTATCAACTTGCTCCTCCAAGGTTTCAATCCATCAAACATAAGTATCAACTTGTTCTCTCTTCTCCAAGCTTCAGCTCTTCAGTCAATTCCACCTTCAGGCTTCACTCTTAACTACAAGTATCAACTTGATTCCTCCAGGATCTCAATGCATCAGTGTAAGTGTCAACTTATCCTTTATTCTCCAAGCCTCATCTCTTCACTCAATTTCAATTGAATCCCCTTCATAAGTATCAACTAGCTTTCCTCTTCATCTATAAGCTTCAGCTTCTCAGAGTAGTCTCGAATCACCTGGAAGTATCAACTTCATTCTTCAATCTTCTTCAATCAAGGAACTCCATCCTCTAGCAAGGGAGAAAGATTCATATATCAAGAGCAAAGTTGGGATGATTGGTAGCAGAGTGAAGACCAAAGGTCACCACTAAGCATCTTGTCATCAGAGAAAGGGACCCTCAAAGGTTCTACCAATTTGCAAAGAGCCACACATCCTACCAAAGAAGGGATGAGGCCTTTGCAAGGGACCTTACATCATAGGGAAGAATGGAATTGATCAACATATTCCATGTTTATGAAGGAAGAGAACTATCTAGAAGCTCTGCCTATAAAACCCTAATCTTAACCTAATCAAAACTACACCACAAGAAGGGAAGATCTTCAAATCCAGGCCTCTTCAAGCAATCCAATGCATCTTCAACTTGTCTTCATCATCATCCAAGAGCAAGAGTAACAAAACCCTAATCTAAGGGAACTAAAGATGTTAATCTAGTTGAGTTAGTGCCTTAGAATCATCTAAAGTTAGCATCTAAACTAAAATCAATCAAAAGTAGCAAACTATCTTATAAATTTCTACAAAAATTCCTAAGGGATCCTAATTCAATTAAGAATGCCTCATACAAAAAACCAAGGACTAAATCATCTATTAAGTCCTAAAATTAAGTCCTAAATCCAAAGGTATAAACCATAAACCCTAAAAATGGAGCTTCTAAAGGTTTCAACCTAAACTACCACCTATGTTAATCACAAAAATATGAGAAAATTCTATGGGGAGCATGCATATCTATGCTAACTACTCACAGAAAATTAGGGTCAAAATCATCACCACATGATCACACAAAATTCCACAAAATCAAGTATCAAACATAATTATTTTAATATCAATTAAAATATGAAAATTCCCATAAAATCAGAAAATGCATGAAATAAAAATATTTTTTATCTAAAAAATACTAGATTCAATCATGAATATAATGCAAAAAGAATGGGGTTAATTGGATCATTTTTCAATTTTATATGATTTAATCAAGAACCATGTATGAAATGAAGAAATTAAAGAAAACCAAAAGAAAAAGATAAACACACGGTGCAGATAGTAAACACAATCAGTTCAATTCATGGATTGGGCTATCAGGGGGGTGCCAGTAGAAAAACGCCTAAGCCCATATCGCACTCAGAGATTAACATGTAAATAAAAAGAAAAAGGAAAAAGTCACGGTGCAATAAGTAAGAGAATTCAGTGTAAAATGCAATGGGCTATCAATTGGAGGTGGGGATAGTTGTTTCAGACTTAAGCCCAATGCCACCGTTTAAATGAAACGGTGCATTTCCATGTTCCTGAACCCTTCATAATCTGAGGACAAAGTTGGGTCGTAAGATCTTGTTTTGGGGTCAAAGAGTCTCGTTAATCCAAGGGTGTTAACATCATCACCTTCATTTGAACAATTCTGGAGGGAAGAACCTCCATTGAAACAGAGCTCTCATGCTCATCTTCATCACATTCGCATCTCACCAAATCTCCATCAAAATTCAAGATCTAAAACACTAAATCACTCTAAATTAACCACTGAATCTAACCCTAAACTTAGAATCTCTTGAAACTCAATCAAACTCAAAACAAGATCAAAGAAACAGAAATCACTCAATCCTCAAGCATCACCATTCTTGCAATTAAAAGGTTCAAAATGTCCGCCATGTTACACTGATTAGTTCTTGCTATAATACTCATGCTATATCTCAATATTCAACAAGTTCTTGATCCAAACAGAAAATGTGTCATCACAAAAAACATCACTAAAGCCTCTCAAAATTTCCAGAAATGATCTCCTAACGACATACTACTAATCTAACCTAACAAACTAACTTAATTCTGCTTAATTTAAGGTGAGGGATGAAAGTTACCAACCTGTGGATTCTTGAATAACAGATGTAGCAATTCTTCAATTCAACCCTTCTACTGCTCCAGAATCATTCAATGTACCAAGTTCTTGCTTCTGTATGCAAGATAATTGATGGAAAGTGCCTGTCACTTCAAACCCGATAGTGACTTGCAGGTGCTGAAATTCAATTGCTCATACACGATTCAGCCATGGATTTGCTTGGGATTTGCTATGGAAACACTCACACACATTCAAGAAAGTTGTTTGGATCAAAAGAAAGGATCAAAATGGTGTGGAATGCTGAAACAGAATTCAAGTTGCAATGAACAATGTGAAGTTGCAAACTCTCTTCTCTCCCTCAATTATCACCAACCTTGCACTTGAACCCCTTCTAATCAATATATAGATGATGTTGGACCTCTCTAGAATCTTCTGGAATCATCTAAGGAGATGTTGAATTTCTCATGTCATCAAAATACCATCTCATGCCATACTCACACCAATTCTGGTTTCACTTGTTGCAGCAGCTTGTTATGATCCCAAAATCTCTCTAAATGAGATATTAGATGTGTTACAATGCCTTGGAAGCTTGTGCATTGATCTCTCATGTGTTTTGCAAATGTTACTTAAGATGTAAGTAACTACTTTTCAAAGCAAGCCCACAAATTACACCTCAACTCAAAAATGTGGCTAAACCAATATTCTTAAAATGTTTTTTAGAGTCAAAATGATATATCACATGCCTTGGTTTGGATGTGTAGATCAAAAATATCAATTTCCAACTTTGGTTTATTTAACTTATACCCGTATTTTAGGTCATTTTTGCAACTTTGAGCTACAAGCACTTCCAACATCTCATGACCTCTTTACTAGCCTTAAAACATCATTTTGAACAAGTTTGATGTTTAACATTTTCCCATTTGAAGCTTGGAAATAGGAGTTATGGCCTTATGGTTGAAATGACCTGTAATCTCCAATTGACCAAAATACCCTTGACTTGTCAAAGCCATAACTTGAGTTCTACAAATCCTATCAAGGACTTCTAGTACTATCTAGAAATATAAGAGAATAAGGAACAACATTCATGTTGACCAAAAGTTCATAGGAATCATCCTTCTAGGGTAAAAGTTTGATGCAAGTTGGGTAACTTTCAAGCCCCTAGATTCACATACTTCAGATGACCTGTAACTTGTCAAAGTCATAACTTGAGTTCTATAAATCGTATCAAGGATTTCTAGCACTCAAATTAAAGCTAAGATCATGCTCTACAAAATTCATGTTGGGGGCAAGATGAGATGACAATCACATCTTGAGCTAAATTGTCTTGAAGACAGGGGTCAAACTAGGGGATTTTACACTGTCAAGCTTTAGAAACCCTAGCTTGAAACTTCTCAAACTCTTCAATCATGATGAGTTACCCTTGGAATCATCCATATAACATCTCAATGTATCCATCCATGATCACATGGCTCTTGGATTAGGTCTCAACCTTGTTCAAATCATCAGTTGACTTAGGGTTGACCCAGTCAAACCCTAGCTGCACTACTCCTGGCTGAGCCTTCTTAATCTTGCATAATGACCTGTCTAGGCCTCAAAGTGATCCTCAACACTTCTCATGAGCTCTCTCAAGACCCCAAGTCTAACTTCATGGCCTCAGAATCATTTGAGGACTTCCCACAACTCTCAAGTTAGGAGACACACACACTAGGTTTCAACCACTCTCTCTGAGGATCTTTTGACTTCTCTGACAAGGATATCAACCCTTGAACACCTGAATAAGCTTCTTGGCTAGCTTCATAGTCTTGCATAGCCCTTTATTGGTACTCATACCTCTTGATCTCCTGCACACATGTCAATGAAATGCAAATGATAATGCTAATGTGAATGAAATGAAACACAAGCAAGGTAAAGAAATGCTGGGCAAATTTTGGGGTGCAACAGCTTCCCCTATTCAAACGGCTTGAACCTGACTAGGTGAGAAGAGAACGACTTCGAACCAATCAAGGTGCGAGATGGTTGAATACCGACAAACCCGAAAATTTGCCAACTGCACAAGTACACGGTACTCTGATGGGAACAGATCTTCGAAAACTGAAATATTAGCTGCACGACAACTAGCTGGGGGATTGGTCACACGGTAACCGGCGATACACGGTTGATCACGCCGTCAGGCATCAGAATTCCTCGGGACTTATCAGATCAACAATCAAGTTAACCACGCCATCGGGCATTCAAAGAAATCTTTGGGCGTCAGCCGAACTTCGTCAGTAAGTCGGGAATAGCATTCTCGGTCAATCATGAACCAATTGGGGATATCCAAACTCTTGCCATCGGGCACTCCGCATCAGCTAAGATAACTGCTTCGTCAATACGGTTGGACTTCAATCATCAAGTCTTCGAGGGAAGTTTCAACTTCGCTGCTCAGAAACCTGCCGGGGATGACACATCTCCGCTGGGGATTCTGGAGAACTATCAAGTCACTCTGCTTCGGGGTCCAGAAATCATTCTGGGTGAATCATCTCTGCTGAGGAAACCAAGAATCATCTTGAACAAATAACTCCGTGGGGACTTCAAGAATCATCCTGAACCAATAACTCTGCTGGAGATTTCGGGAATCATCCTGAGCAATCACTCTGTCGGGGACTCTAAGCGTCAACTTGAGCAACCAACTCTTTCGACTTCGCTGGGGATTTTAAGAACCATCTTAAACGAGCGCCTTCGCTGGAGAATTCAAGAATCATCTTGGGCAAACGGCTTTTGCTAGGGGAATTCAAGAATCATCTTGAGCAAGCGGATTTGCGGAGGAACACCTGCAAAACAAGAACGGTAACGACCTAGCTCATGCTTCATATGCGTATGCTTTGGCAATGGCGCAATGCTCCACACGGTGGAAATGCTACGCGTTTCTTGGGTAAATGCTATGCAATCATGAAAAATGCTATGACCCCATCAACAAAATAAATGTTGAAGGGAGCACCCTCCTGTCAAGGAGAAAGAACCACTCTGGTGGAGGAAGGACTCATCCCGCCGAGGAGAAGAAGTCACACCGATCTCAACCGGACTCCGCCTGGGGAAACAAACTTCAGTTGACTGCTGCAGGAGAACGAAGCTCTACGAGAACCCGGACCTGCTTCGGAAAGCGACGTCAATCGGAGAAATAAACTGCGCGGCCTTCGCGACTACTTCCCTGGAGGTAACGACTCTGACGGGGAAATACAGCATCAGCTATTCAACACTCTACTGGGGGAAAACCAATCATGGCCCGAACTGCCTTCCAAGGACTCGGCTCTCTTGGGGATCTGCAAACTCGACTGGGGAAAAAGGAATCGTCCCGCTTATAGGGGAGAGTACAACTCCGTGGGGAATTCCAATTCTCCTGGAGACTTCAGTCTGAAACTATCGAGTGCTGCACACTTCAGTATGTGAGTCAGCTGGGGAGATGGCGTTCCTTCAGGATGCATCTGATTGGGGAGAGAATCCTCTCTGCCTGGGGAGACATACCAATGCTTTACGATCTCACGTTCAGACTCTGCGGGAGAGGCTGCTGAGCTTTGCTGGAGAAGAAAGAATCATCCGGCCTGGGGACGCATACGGCGTACTACCTGGTATATGCTACACCTGCAACAACACAAACAAACAGACAAGATACCCTTCTCAAAGGGACCTATCAAGGTTATCATCTTGTGACAATGTTCAAGTAATTCATTGTTTCAACAATCAGTGGCCTAGGCCAGTAAGTTTATGTATGCGCATTTTATCAAAAACATCGGCGTTCTTTTTCGCAAACAAAACAGATAAATGCTAAACAGGCAAACAGAATTGCTGAATAGTATACATTTTATTGATAACGAATCCCTGAATGGGTAAAAATGTTTTACAACAGATGCAAGCCCCTGGAATGAGGAAGCTGCGCAAAAATAAAACATAAATATACATCAATATATACACAAATGTCGGCAATGAGGCGTAGACGAACACCATGAGTTGATCCCTCTATGACCCACTCGACTTCGATACCTCTCCGACGCTTCAGCTTCAGAAAAGATTGATTCAGATAAACGGCCCTCAGGTCCTCCAAACCACTAAACAAATACAGTCTACACGCGGAACGCAGTCATTTGCTTCTTCAAATCCCTAACTTTTGCCTGAATCGCCCTTTCGGATTTTCGATTCACCGGGATACCCTTTTTTGCCAAAGTCGCCCTTCCGGGTTTTCGACTTTGCGGGTGTACATTATTTTCTTTATATCCCTAATTTTTGCCCGAACCTTTTTCCTTTTTTATGGTTCGCCGGGATGCCCCATTTTTTCCTGGATATTCTTTTTCTTTCCAGCGGGTCATTTTTAAGCAAAGTATTTTTTAATTGCGTCCGCGTTCACCGAGGATGCAAAATATTCACCATCCATCATGGATAACAACAAGGCTCCTCCCGAGAAGACCTTGCTGACAACGTACGGACCTTCGTAATTAGGAGTCCACTTCCATTCTGCCTCATCGAGTTTTACGTCAACCAAAACTCGCAAAGAAGGAATCTCAACTTCCAACGGTAGGACAACTTCCATAATGTACACCATTGAGAAAGGAGTTGCCCCGGTTGATGTACGTACCATTGTACGATAACCGTGCAATGCGAATGGCAGCATCTCGTGCCAGTCTTTATAGGTCACAACCATCTTTTGTACAATCTTCTTAATGTTCTTGTTAGCCGCTTCAACGGCGCCATTCATCTTCGGCCGGTAAGGAGATGAGTTGTGGTGTTCAATCTTGAAACTCTGACACAGCTCCTTCATCATCTTGTTATTCAGATTCGAACCATTATCAGTAATGATCCGCTCGGGAATTCCGTAACGACAGATGATGTCCCTCTTTATGAATTTAGCCACCACCTGCTTAGTCACATTAGCATATGAGGCTGCCTCCACCCACTTGGTGAAGTAGTCGATAGCTACTAGCATGAAGCGATGACCGTTAGATGCAGTGGGCTCGATCTTGCCTATCATGTCGATGCCCCACATGGAGAACGGCCACGGGGAGGACATGACATTCAACGGGCACGGCGGCACATGAACTTTATCAGCATAAATCTGGCATTTATGACATCTCTTCGCGAATTTAAAGCAATCCGATTCCATCGTCAGCCAGTAGTATCCTGCTCTCAGGATCTTTCTCGTCATAGCATGCCCGCCGGCGTGCGTACCAAATGTGCCTTCATGGACTTCTTCCATAAGCATACTCGCTTCTTTCTCATCTACACATCTGAGTAGCACGAGATCGTGGTTTCTTTTATACAAAACTCCATCAGGATTGAGATAAAAATTTCCAGATAGCCTCTTCAGAGTCTTTTTATCCTGTGATGATGCTCCCACAGGATACTCCTTAGTCGTAAGGAAGGTCTGAATATCATGGAACCATGGCTTGCCGTCGGAGGCTTCCTCGATCGCAAAGACGAATGCGGGTCTATCAAGACGAGAAAGGACAATTCTTGGAGCTTCATTCCAAAAATTGACTTTATACATCGAAGCCAACATGGCTAAGGTTTCATCCATCTGATTCTCAGCCCTGGGCACATGATGGAGTTCCACTCGATCAAAAAACGAAAGCAGCCTTCTGGCATAATTCATGTATGGCACCAAATTCGATTGACGAGTCTCCCACTCCCCTTTAATTTGGTTAATCACGAGTGTCGAGTCACCATATACATCTATGTTCTTGATTCTCAAATCAATTGCTTCTTCTAGACCCATGATGCATGCTTCGTACTTCGCTTCGTTATTGGTGACCAGAAACGTCAGTCTCGCGATGAACGGGATATGGGATCCGTGGGGAGTCGTGATGATCGCCCCAATGCCACTTCCATAAGAATTAACCGCCCCGTCAAATATCAATTTCCATTGGGATTTCTTGTCTGGACCCTCGTTGGGCAACGGTTTGTCGCAATCTTTTGCCTTGAGAAACATGATGTCCTCATCAGGGAATTCAAATTTCATCGGCTGATAATCTTCGATCGGCTGTTCGGCAAGGTATTCAGACAATACGCTGCCCTTGATGGCTTTCTGGGAAACGTACTGAATGTCATATTCTGTCAACACCATTTGCCATCTGGCAATCCTTCCCGAAAGCGCTTGTTTTTCGAAGACGTACTTAATCGGATCCATCTTCGAAATTAGCATGGTTGTATAATTGAGCATGTACTGTCGTAAACGTTTGGCAGCCTAGGCTAGTGCACAACACGTTTTCTCCAGCATCGAGTAACGAGATTCACAGTCTGTGAACTTTTTACTCAAATAGTAAATGGCATGCTCCTTTCTGCCTGTCTCGTCGTGCTGACCGAGAACACACCCCATACTATTCTCAAGAACTGTCAAGTACATGATTAAGGGTCTTCTGGCCACTGGGGGTATCAAGATCGGAGGTTCCTATAGATACCGTTTTATCTTATCAAATGCCTTCTGGCAATCCTCGTTCCAGATAATCGCCTGATCTTTCTTTAGTAGTTTGAACATCGGTTCGCACGTGGCCGTGAGCTGAGAAATAAACCTTGCAATGTAGTTTATTCGGCCCAGGAAACCACAAACTTCTTTTTCTGTCTTTGGCGCTGGCATTTCTTGTATTGCTTTTATTTTTGCAGGATCGACCTCAATGCCTCTTTCACTCACGATAAACCCCAGTAGCTTTCCGGACCGTACTCCGAAAGTACACTTGTTAGGATTCAGCCTCAACCTGAACTTCCTAAGCCTCTCAAAAAGCTTCAGCAAATTGACCAGATGTCCCTCCTCCGTTTGGGACTTCGCAATCATGTCATCAACATAGACTTCAATCTCATGATGAATCATGTCATGAAACAAAGTTACCATTGCTCGTTGGTAAGTGGCCCCTGCGTTCTTCAGACCGAAAGGCATTACCTTATAGCAAAATGTTCCCCAAGGTGTAATAAACGTAGTTTTCTCCATGTCCTCCGGCGCCATTTTGATCTGATTGTAGCCGGAGAAGCCTTCCATGAACGAAAATACGGAGAACTGAGCTGTATTGTCGACCAACACATCGATATGAGGCAGCGGGAAATCATCTTTAGAGCTCGCCCTGTTCAAATCCCGATAATCGACGCACATTCGCACCTTACCGTCTTTCTTCGGTACATGCACTATGTTGGCGACCCACGGAGGGTAAGTAGTGACCGCTAAGAAGCCATCATCAAGCTGCTTTTGCACTTCTTCTTTGATCTTAACGGCCATATCTGGTCGTGTCCTCCTAAGCTTCTGCTTAACGGGAGGACAATCTTCTCGCAGCGGCAAGTGATGGACCACGATGTCAGTGTCAAGTCCGTGCATATCTTCGTATGACCAAGCAAAGACGTCACTATACTCTCTTAGCATCTCGACCAATCTCTGCTTGACATCACTCTGCAATGCAGCCCCTATCCTGACATTCTTGACTAGTTCTTCAGAACCCAGATTCACAATCTCAATCTCTTCTTCGTGCGGCAGAATAACTTTCTCTTCTTGTTTCAACAAGCGGGCCAACTCTTCGGGAAGGTCTTCGTCTTCATCAATCTCTTCTTCGGCCTGATAGATCAGGCAATCGAAGTCGAAGTGAGTCGTAGAAGGTCCAGAGTCAATGTCATCTGCTATGTGGATCCTGCAATAACAAGGGTTAAGCTTAAAACAAGGATATGCAGGTTAGCACAAACCCCATTGCCATTTTATTGTTTTTCAAAACAAATATAAAACATGAATAACAGAGATCACAACATTTGAATACGAAGAAAAACGCCTTTTGATTTATTGGTAAAATGTATGTACATAATCAAACGAGGCCCTGACAATAAAACCATTATGCCCCGGGTAGGACATAGGGTTGTATAATGATTGGAAAAAAAAGTAAATCATTACTCTTCGCTTGTCATCTGGATGATATCCTTGACAGACCAGTTGTTAAGGCTCTCGCCTGGCTTGCTTGGCTGGATCCAAGAGTCTAGGTCACAGTCTCTATCTCCGCTGTCTTCAGACACCGTGTTGACGCTTTCAAATATCACTCCACCGCTGGTAAACTGGATCGGCCCTTTACCTCGCGACGCATTGCTAGAAGAGGAGGCTTCAGCCGCAGGAGAATATCCCAACCCAAACTTGTCTTGCTTGTTAGGTATCTCCAAAATTCGCCCCCCAGCCTGGGGTAGATCCGGCTTGGACAACGGCCCGGGCTTCCTTGAAGGAAGAGAGAATCATCTCTGGCTTCTCAGTGACTATAGGCGCTACGTCCTTGACTTTAACAGCTTCGAACGCTTGGCATAGGGTTTCGTGGATTTCCCCATCCATCTCAACATATTTGAAGGACGACAAATGGCTCACCATTATCTCTTCCTCACCACACACAGTCACGATGCTACCTTCCGACAGCGTACTTGAGCTTCTGGTGCAACGTGGAGGTCACGGCACCCGCAGAATGGATCCATGGCCGACCCAAGAGACAGCTGTAGGCATGCATGATGTCCATAATGTAAAAGACCACGTCGAATGTTTCTGGCCCAACTTGGATTGGCAACGTCACCTCCCCCGAAAACATGGCGTTTGGTTCCATCGAATGCTTTCACGACCAGGTCACTGGGTGTGCAAATCAATCCACTTCATCAATGCTTTCTTCGGAAGAACATTTAGTGACGACCCCGTGTCCACCAACACGTGGGACATAATCGTTCCCCTACACTCTATCGAGATGTGCAGGGCGCTATTGTGGTTCCTCCCCTTCGGCGTCAGCTCCAGGTCAGTGAACCCTAGCCCATTTCCAGCATTCACATGGGCTACGACCTCTTCCAACTGGTTTACCGATATTTCCTGCGGTACATATGCGGCGTTCAGCACCTTCAGCAGTGCGTTGCGGTGTGCCTCAGAACACAGCAACAGGTTCAGGATGGAAATTTTCGAGGGTGTTTGATGGAGATGATCCACGATCTTGTAGTCACTCTTTTTAATCAACCGCATAAACTCTTCGGCGTCTTTAACAAGTAAGTCTTTTTCTACCCCGCAAGGGATCTCTTCAACGACTTTACTTTTACCTTTATCAGTTGCATCAGCCCTGTCTGCTTTATCCGCCACGGCCTCAGGTGGTGCAAATACTCTCCCGCTGCGAGTAATTCCGCTAACACCCGCTAGGTTCTCCGCACATGACCCTAATGGTTCCAGTTCCAACTTCTGTCCGTTGCAGTAGACCTCTGCCCCGTAATGCCATGGGACAACATTAGTGCTTTCGAAAGGTATCGACCCAGCTTTGGTGATGGTAATCATGGGCGGCCTGGGTGCCGAAATGGTTATCGTTTGGCGAGGGATGGTGATGGTGGCAACCTCATCATCTTGCTTTAGCATTGCCTCTCCTGATCCGCTTTCGGCCCTTCGGCTAAATTGCAGGATTCCTTCGGTCATCAGGCTTTGAATCCCCTCTCTCAGCTGTTCACATCCATCAGGACTTGTCGCACAGCCCATACATAGTTTTCCACAACCTGGAAAGAAACCCCTTTTCATCAGCTTAGCTTTAACGAAGCTCAGCAGCGTCTTTAGATCTCCGACGTCAGTCAACAAATCCAAACTCTCGTCCTCAATAATGGCATTTACTCCACCTCCCCTATGATTCGGCATAGGGTTCTTTGTGACGTTTGGCACATTATCTGAGACATTGATGATCTTAGCGTCCACCATGTCTTGCACCTTGTGCTTGAAGGCTTTGCAATTCTCTATTGTGTGGCCTGGTGCCCCTGAGTGAAACTCACAATTTGCATTCGCGTCAAAACCTGGCGGAGGTGCCCCTGTCAAGGGAGCCAAGGTTCTCTTCTGGATCAACTGTAACTGGAGCAAAGTCTGTAACAGCTGGGCATAGGACATGGGCGGTGTCTCGAGGTGACGGCTCGACAGAGGTGCCCTGTTCTGATACTTTCGGTACCCTTGTTGATTCGGTTGCTGCTGCTGTTGCGGCTGCTGCTGTGGCTGCTGAACTGCCGGGATAGTTATGCTGGCCACCAGTTGGTGAGGGCCTTTACCCTTCCTTCGAGCGTTGGTCACGGCGCTCGTTTCTCCTTCCCTTCTTTTGCCACCATAAGGTTTCTTGCCTCCTCCAGCCGAGGATGAATCACCTTGAATTTTCCCCAGTTTGATCCCATTTTCAATGTGCTCACCCGTGATAATGAGATCTGAGAAGGTTCCGGACATACCGCTGACCAATTTCTCATAATAAACCCCTGGGAGGGTGGCTACGATCATTTTCACAAGCTCGCGTTTAACCATCGGTGGATGAACCCTGGCTGCCAATTCACGCCACCGCTGGGCGTATTCCTTGAACCCTTCATTGTTCCTTTGCGACAGATTCTGCAATTGGACTTGGTTCGGAGCCAAGTCACTGTTATATTGGTAGTGGTGTACAAATGCTTCAGCGAGGTCCTTCCACGTGCGCACACTGGTAGGTTCCAGACTCATGTACCATTCCAGGGAGGGTCCGGACAGACTGTCTTGAAAGAAGTGCATCAGCAACTTCTCATCCTCAAAATGAGCTGACATTTTCCGGTAATATGATCTCAGGTGGACGCGAGGGCAAGTGGTGCCCTTGTACTTTTCAAAGTCAGGTACCTTGAACTTGGGAGACACCTTGAAGTCAGCAATCAATCCCAACTTGGACATATCAACACCCAGGGTGTTCTGGTTCTCGATATTCCTCATCTTATCCTCGAGTGCCTTGAACCTTAGACGTGCTTCAGCAGTCAGCTCACCTTCGGCACCTCTCTGAGAGAACACATCGTCTTGACGGTCTTCTAACCACGGCTGAGGCCTGAACAGATTTCCAACACCCGCATTGCCGTTGCCCAGCCCAACATTGACGTTAGCTTCAAAATTCCCATTACCGACGCCCGTCGTATTACCATTGAGTCCCATGTTAGCTATCACATTGCCGTTGGCACTGCCATTCCCTCCGGTCATGGGGACGCCATTCTGAGGAGTTTCAACAGGTGGAGGGGTAGGCACGGTCCCGCCATGGAGTACGCCATTGCTGTCAACCCTTGAAATCAGAGGCTGAACCAAGGTTCTGAGCTGATCCTGGCCATTGGCGACCACTTGCATGAGCTCCATGAAGCGGTCCATTCTTTCGCGGAGTTCCTGAACATCAGTTTGCACTTGCTCCATGATTCTGGTTTGATTTGCTCTGGTCGGATAGCGGTGGATAGGTCTCTGATCAATCCTGGAACAACCTGAAACAACCTGGAAACACAAAAGGGTTAGGAAAAAATGACAAAGTGCTCGTTATGCGAATGCTTCATGCAAATGCAAACGTGTGTCTGTGCGTTTGGGAGGTATCTCCCGATCCTAGTGCCTGCGTGCTAGTGCTGATAATAAGAAGTCTGAGTCTAGTCATGGAAATAACATCTCATATATATGAAGAAAGCACATCAAGGCAGTACACAACGTCAGTGAGTACAAGATGAATCAATAGCATGACCTCAACCAACAAGCTTGGTGATGGTCAACATACAACAATGATCAAACAAAAGGAATACAAATAGTCAAGCACGGCCGCGGGCGCGAAACTCTTCTAACAACCCCTTTGTTTCTGGATGACCCGGCCGAGTGAGTAACCCTTCGACGAGTAACTCCCTCTGCATAATGGTGTACTAAAGACCTTCGACCGAATCTTCCCATGCTCCTTCGCCGAAACACTCTTCTAACTTCTGCTTCTTGGACTCAAACATCAGTTTGCGCTCCTTCAGGTTAGCGAGAGCTTTGTTGAGCTGGCCTTCGGCGGCATATCTGCGAGCGGTTTCTTCATCAAACCTTTTCTCACTGGCCTTCACCTGGCTTTCAGCTTGGAGATCTGTTGCATCAGCTTATCCTCCCGCTCTTTCCTGTTGGCTAGGGTGGCCTTCCAATGCTGGTTAAACTTGGATATCCTCCGATACGCTTCGTCCAAGTGCTGCTTCTTCGTGGCCAGCACATTGTTGACAGCTTTGAAGTCTCAACCCATGCGCTCGCGCTCAGCTATCTTCTTAGTCAAATCTGTCCCCAGCTGGTTCACCATCTCTGTCTGCCTCCTGAAGGAATGAACAGCTTCGCTTCTCTCGCTTCTGAGCTGAGCCAATTCTTTCTCCAATTCTTCATTTGCCCTCTTCAACTCATCTCGCTCAGCTAACACCTGATTATGCTGCTGAATGGGCACGGTAGTAGGCTCTTCAATCATTGGAGGGCTTTCTGGGTTGGCAGGAGGAAACGGCATCCCTATAGCATCTGCTCTGGCTCTGATCCAAGTCACATACAGAATGTAGGCTTGACTATTACTTTTCCCCAGCAATGGTTTTCCCCGCTTACTGATACCATTCCAAGCGTGCTGAAGCTTAGATAACGTATCCCACTCTAGAAGACCAGTGAGGTACATAGATTCCTGCACCTCTTCATCCTTCAGCGGAGTTCTCAAAGCGTAAGCAAACTGTCGGACCAGCAAAGACGGATAATAGTTTATACAGCCCTTCCTGCCTATCAAAGGCACGTTCGGAAACCCGCTGCAGCTGAAGATAATCTCGGTACCCAACCTATCTCTGTCAAACCAGTCAATATCCTCCGCTGATAGACTCATCAAACGCTCAGACCACTCAGCCGTGGCTACAGACGAAGCAAAGGGACCCCTCTTGGGTAGATGACTATCAAGTCATTTATAAAGCAGGGGCACACAACACGAGACATTCTTACCCCTTCTGTTCTCGTTTTTGTAGTGGATGGAATGGTAGACATCTCCTATCAAGGTAGGGACCGGATTCCCTGAAGCAAAGATGTGAAATGCGTCGAAGTCCACAAAGTCGGGCATATTGGGGAACAAAATGATGCCATATATGCACAGAGCGAGGATGGCGTTGAACACGACCCAACATTCGTCTTTGGAGCACTGCTGAGCTTTTCCCACCAAGAACTGCAAGGAGAAACCGAGAACCTTGTTCCAACTAGACAATACCAACTCGGAGGCATCCAGATGGAGTGAGGGAGCTAGACTAGCCAGATTAGGCTCAACATCCATATGAACAAAGGGCATCTGACTCTTGATAGGCACACCTAACAAATCAACATACTCCTCTAGCGTGGGTGCAAGAACAAAGTCATGGAAAGTAAAGCATCTCAACGGAGGGTCGTAGAACTGCAGTAGGGCGTGCAACCCATTCAACTCAAACACCGAGGGTTTACGAACCAAACTGAGCAGTTTACCGTAAGACTTTCTGAATTCATCTTTCACAGAATCATCTGCTAAAGCAATCAAACCAGTCAGCTGAACAACATCAGGAGTGGGGAGCTTGTAAGCCACGGTCTTCCTCAGAGAACCCATAACAATACAATAGGAGGCAAGAAATCCTGGATCGGGGAAAACGGTACCTGCACCACAGACACACGTTAATGAAATGCAAATGAGTATGCAAAACAATGTAAAATGCAATCATGCAGCAGGAGATCAAGACAACTGTGCTGGGGAGATTCTGTATCATCAAAACCATAATCCTGCTCTATCAAGAACAACCAATATAGCTGATAAGAAGAAAACCCCGGTATCGGACCACAAATTTGCTCTGCCAAGAACAAACATCTGATAATAAGGACCTCTGATACAGGATCACAACTCTGCTCTGTCAAAAACAAACATACATCTGCTGATGAGATCCTCTGATCCCAATCATAAACCTGCTCTGTCAAGAACAACTACACATTTCTGAAGATAAGGTCCTCTGATACAGGACCATAACTCTGCTCTGTCAAGAACAATCATATATCTGATAATGAGAACCTCCGGTACCAACAAAACTGATCCACTATCAAGAAAACCAGGTAGTCTGAAGCTCAAAGTTTCCTGCAACAAACCCAACTCTGCTCACAGGCATGGACCTAAACAGACACAAGCTCGGCATCCTATACGGTCATCAGCGACACAGACATTCAAGAGGGGTGATACGATACCCAGAAGGTGTGGCATCACCAGCTCATGAAGCGGCCTCACTCGGCTGAATTCAAAATGATCGGTCCCCAGAGTCGACAATCCTCCAAACCAACAACCCCCTCAACCCAAAGGGTTGAAAAAGAAGTCAACCGGGAGAACCTCGTCTGAGCGTGGATTTCATGAGACACTAGTGCCTGCCAAGCAAGCACGCGCCCACTAATTTCCACAACTAATGCTATGTTCACTCAAGCCTGGGTCTGGCTTCTCACTCATCAGAATGCCCCTCCCACAACAGCACAGATAATCATATCATACTGAAAATAAAGTGCGGGAAATAAAAATGCGATAAATAAACACAACCCAATAAGTAATCATACAAGCGCTAGGATTGACTCTCGCAGGGGATGTTGGATCCCCAAACTGACTCGCATAAGGGACGTTGGATCCCAAGAAGCTATCAAAGTCCCCAGCAGAGTCGCCAGCTGTCGCTTCCGCGAAAATAAGGTGCCGGCAAAACAGAAGAGTCGCCACCTTTCGTTATTTATCCCTCGGAATGGGAAAGGAAACGATCGGAAAAACCTGACGAAAAAGGTATAAGACAAGGTCATCGCAACCGTTGTCTGGGTTCGGGAGTCGGTTACGCAAGGGAAAGGTGTTAGCACCCCTCACGTCCATCGTACTCGATGGGATCCACACTTGTTGTGTTTATCTGACGGGTTGGTTTATCTATCTACCTATCAAAGCTGGCTTAAACAGAAAAGAAAAATGACTCGGCAAAGCGTCGCGCTTTATGCCTACGTATTCCCATCAGAGAATGATAAATCAGAGTCAACGTAGTTCGCCTAACTACGGGTTACGGGGAAGGTGGCTCGCCAATACGTCAGCATTGTGCCTACGTACTCTCAACAAGTATGAGAGATCAGAGCTTACGTAGTTCGGGATAATACAGATTACGGGGATTCAGATTCATCTGTTTTATCGAGTAGGGTTAACAAGCAGTTCCAGCGGTTTGGTGTACGCAGCTCGACACTTGGAGACTCATGCGTTACCGTTTGCGGTAGAACTGGGAGTTAACGATGCTCTTTTCTTCAGAAAAGTTTTCCTTTGACTTATGGGCCCACGGGGCAAAAAGGTTTGAAGTTTGTTTTCTGTCTTTTACGGAAGAACTGTTTTTTATGGATGTTTGCAACCAATATTACACTAGAGACTATGACCTGAGAGTGAACGCGTCGCATGTCACCCAAAGGGTGCCATGCTAAACATCCAAGCTGTCGAAAAGAAACTCTCCGACAACCCTTTCTCGGATAGCTTAAGGCTTGTAACGTACGACGTCAATTAATTTTTATTACTGTATTTTAACTTGTTTGTAGATAAGGAAAGAGAGGACTCAACTAAGGGCAGACTATCAAGTCCTACTGTTGTCATGTCAAGGATTCATTCTATGGTCGAGGTTTGAAACAGGGAACTCCTAGAAGTTATCATGCATAGGTTTCAACCTAAGGTTCTAATCATCACTTCCTTATCAAAGGAAATGAGATTCCTAAGGGATCATGTCAATGATAAACAGAAACAGATAAAGCATCGGCTTAAATAGTAAACAGTAAACGACTGTAAAATGCATGCAATGCAAGTGAGGGAGGAAATGTGTGTGGGGCAGCAGCCTCCACAAGCTCATCTCAACCTCAAGCCAGATATGAATAATTGCAATCATACAGGAGAAATAACATGCTATCAAGCAAGATAATAAATAACTGCAATCATACAGAGGAAGTAAAATGCTATCAAGCAAATAACAAACCACATAGGCAAGGGAGCAAGGCTCTATCAAATACCCGCAAGCAAAGCCATACAGTAAAAATACAAGCAGAGGGAGCAACTCAACCTCTAGTGCAATCATGCTCCTAGTCCAAGTTAATCTAAACATGAACTTATTCTAATGCATCAAGCAAATCAAACAAGGCACATCAATGCAGAGAAGAAAATAGACAAGAAAAGAAAGCAGATCAACCCCTCCTTCAATCCCAAGCTTCAGCTCTTCTGACAGCAATTTAGTCTTCAGACTTCAATCACCCTTCAAGGCTATCCTCCTCAATAACAAGTATCAACTTGCTCCTCCAAGGTTTCAATCCATCAAACATAAGTATCAACTTGTTCTCTCTTCTCCAAGCTTCAGCTCTTCAGTCAATTCCACCTTCAGGCTTCACTCTTAACTACAAGTATCAACTTGATTCCTTCAGGCTCTCAATGCATCAGTGTAAGTGTCAACTTATCCTTTATTCTCCAAGCCTCAGCTCTTCACTCAATTTCAATTGAATCCCCTTCATAAGTATCAACTAGCTTTCCTCTTCATCTATAAGCTTCAGCTTCTCAGAGTAGTCTCCAATCACCTGGAAGTATCAACTTCATTCTTCAATCTTCTTCAAGCAAGGAACTCCATCCTCTAGCAAGGGAGAAAGATGCATCTATCAAGAGCAAAGTTGGGATGATTGGTAGCAGAGTGAAGACCAAAGGTCACCATTAAGCATCCTGTCATCAGAGAAAGGGACCCTCAAAGGTTCTACCAATTTGCAAAGAGCCACACATCCTACCAACGGAGGGATGAGGCCTTTACAAGGGACCTTACATCATAGGGAAGAGTGGAATTGATCCACATATTCCATGTTTATGAAGGAAGAGAACTATCTAGAAGCTCTGCCTATAAAACCCTAATCTTAACCTAATCAAAACTACACCACAAGAAGGGAAGATCTTCAAATCCAGGCCTCTTCAAGCAATCCAATGCATCTTCAACTTGTCTTCATCATCATCTAAGAGCAAGAGAAACAAAACCCTAATCTAAGGGAACTAAAGATGTTAATCTAGTTGAGTTAGTGCCTTAGAATCATCTAAAGTTAGCATCTAAACTAAAATCAATCAAAAGTAGCAAACTATCTTATAAATTTCTACAAAAATTCCTAAGGGATCCTAATTCAATTAAGAATGCCTCATACAAAAACCAAGGACTAAATCATCTATTAAGTCCTAAAATTAAGTCCTAAATCCAAAGGTATAAACCATAAACCCTAAAAATGGAGCTTCTAAAGGTTTCAACCTAAACTACCACCTATGTTCATCACAAAAAGATGAGAAAATTCTATGGGGAGCATGCATATCAATGCTAACTACTCACAGAAAATCAGGCTCAAAATCATCACCACATGATCACACAAAATTCCACAAAATCAAGTATCAAACATAACTATTTTAATATCAATTAAAATATGAAAATTCCCATAAAATCATAAAATGCATGAAATAAAAATATTTTTTATCTAAAAAATACTAGATTCAATCATGAATATAATGCAAAAAGAATGGGGTTAATTGGATCATTTTTCTATTTTATATGATTTAATCAAGAACCATGTATAAAATGAAGAAATTAAAGAAAACCAAAAGAAAAAGATAAACACACGGTGCAGATAGTAAACACAATCAGTTCAATTCATGGATTGGGCTATCAGGGGGGTGCCAGTAGAAAAACGCCTAAGCCCATATCGCACTCAGAGATTAATATGGAAATAGAAAGAAAAAGGAAAAAGTCACGGTGCAATAAGTAAGAGAATTCAGTGTAAAATGCAATGGGCCATCAATTGGGGGTGAGGATAGTTGTTTAAGACTTAAGCCCAATGCCACCATTTAAATGAAACAGTGTGTTTCCATGTTCCTGAACCCTTTACAATCTGAGGACAAAGCTGGGCCGTGAGATCTTGTTTTGGGGTCAAAGAGTCTCGTTTATCCAAGGGTGTTAACATCATCACCTTCATTTGAACAATTCTGGAGGGAAGAACCTCCATTGAAACAAAGCTCTCATGCTCATCTTCATCACTTTCTCATCTCACCAAATCTCCATCAAAATTCAAGATCTAAAACACTAAATCACTCTAAATTGAACACTGAATCTAACCCTAAACTTAGAATCTCTTGAAACTCAATCAAACTCAAAACACGATCAAAGAAACAGAAATCACTCAATCCTCAAGCATCACCATTCTTGCAATTAAAAGGTTCAAAATGTCCGCCATGTTACACTGATCAGTTCTTGCTATAATACTCATGCTATCTCTCAATATTCAACAAGTTCTTGATCTAAACAGAAAATGTGTCATCACAAAAAACATCACTAAAGCCTCTCAAAATTTCCAGAAATGATCTCCTAACCACATACTACTAATCTAACCTAACAAACTAACTTAATTCTGCTTAATTTAAAGTGAGGGATGAAATTTACCAACCTGTGGATTCTTGAATAACAGATGTAGCAATTCTTTAATTCAACCCTTCTACTGCTCCAGAATCATTCAATGTACCAAGTTCTTGCTTCTGTATGCAAGATAATTGATGGAAAGTGCATGTCACTTCAAACCCGATAGTGACTTGCAGGTGCTGAAATTCAATTGCTCATACACGATTCAGCCATGGATTTGCTTGGGATTCTCTATGGAAACACTCACACACATTCAAGAAAGTTGTTAGGATCAAAAGAAAGGATCAAAATGGTGTGGAATGCTGAAACAGAATTCAAGTTGCAATGAACAATGTGAAGTTGAAAACTCTCTTCTCTCCCTCAATTCTCACCAACCTTGCACTTGAACCCCTTCTAATCAATATATAGATGATGTTGGACCTCTCTAGAATCTTCTGGAATCATCCAAGGAGATGTTGAATTTCTCATGTCATCAAAATACCATCTCATGCCATACTCACACCAATTCTGGTTTCACTTGTTGCAGCAGCTTGTTATGATCCCAAAATCTATCCAAATTAGATATTAGATGTGTTACAATGCCTTGGAAGCTTGTTCATTGATCTCTCATGTGTTTTGCAAATGTTACTTAAGATGTAAGTAACTACTTTTCAAAGCAAGCCCACAAATTACACCTCAACTCAAAAATGTGGCTAAACCAATGTTCTTAAAATGTTTTTTAGAGTCAAAATGATATATCACATGACTTGGTTTGGATGTGTAGATCAAAAATATCAATTTCCAACTTTGGTTTATTTAACTTATACCCTTATTTTAGGTCATTTTTGAAACTTTGAGCTACAAGCACTTCCAACATCTCATGACCTCTTTACTAGCCTTAAAACATCATTTTGAACAAGTTTGATGTTGAAAATTTTCCCATTTGAAGCTTGGAAATAGGTGTTATGGCCTTATGGTTGAAATGACCTGTAATCTCCAAATGACCAAAATACCCTTGACTTGTCAAAGCCATAACTTGAGTTCTACAAATCCTATAAAGGACTTCTAGTACTCTCTAGAAATCTAAGAGAATAAGGAACAGCATTCTCTTAGATCCTAATTCAATTAAGAATGCCTCATACAAAAACCAAGGACTAAATCATCTATTAAGTCCTAAAATTAAGTCCTAAATCCAAAGGTATAAACCATAAACCCTAAAAATGGAGCTTCTAAAGGTTTCAACCTAAACTACCACCTATGTTCATCACAAAAAGATGAGAAAATTATATGGGGAGCATGCATATCAATGCTAACTACTCACAGAAAATCAGGCTCAAAATCATCACCACATGATCACACAAAATTCCACAAAATCAAGTATCAAACATAACTATTTTAATATCAATTAAAATATGAAAATTCCCATAAAATCATAAAATGCATGAAATAAAAATATTTTTTATCTAAAAAATACTAGATTCAATCATGAATATAATGCAAAAAGAATGGGGTTAATTGGATCATTTTTCTATTTTATATGATTTAATCAAGAACCATGTATAAAATGAAGAAATTAAAGAAAACCAAAAGAAAAAGATAAACACACGGTGCAGATAGTAAACACAATCAGTTCAATTCATGGATTGGGCTATCAGGGGGGTGCCAGTAGAAAAACGCCTAAGCCCATATCGCACTCAGAGATTAATATGGAAATAGAAAGAAAAAGGAAAAAGTCACGGTGCAATAAGTAAGAGAATTCAGTGTAAAATGCAATGGGCCATCAATTGGGGGTGAGGATAGTTGTTTAAGACTTAAGCCCAATGCCACCATTTAAATGAAACAGTGTGTTTCCATGTTCCTGAACCCTTTACAATCTGAGGACAAAGCTGGGCCGTGAGATCTTGTTTTGGGGTCAAAGAGTCTCGTTTATCCAAGGGTGTTAACATCATCACCTTCATTTGAACAATTCTGGAGGGAAGAACCTCCATTGAAACAAAGCTCTCATGCTCATCTTCATCACTTTCTCATCTCACCAAATCTCCATCAAAATTCAAGATCTAAAACACTAAATCACTCTAAATTGAACACTGAATCTAACCCTAAACTTAGAATCTCTTGAAACTCAATCAAACTCAAAACACGATCAAAGAAACAGAAATCACTCAATCCTCAAGCATCACCATTCTTGCAATTAAAAGGTTCAAAATGTCCGCCATGTTACACTGATCAGTTCTTGCTATAATACTCATGCTATCTCTCAATATTCAACAAGTTCTTGATCTAAACAGAAAATGTGTCATCACAAAAAACATCACTAAAGCCTCTCAAAATTTCCAGAAATGATCTCCTAACCACATACTACTAATCTAACCTAACAAACTAACTTAATTCTGCTTAATTTAAAGTGAGGGATGAAATTTACCAACCTGTGGATTCTTGAATAACAGATGTAGCAATTCTTTAATTCAACCCTTCTACTGCTCCAGAATTATTCAATGTACCAAGTTCTTGCTTCTGTATGCAAGATAATTGATGGAAAGTGCATGTCACTTCAAACCCGATAGTGACTTGCAGGTGCTGAAATTCAATTGCTCATACACGATTCAGCCATGGATTTGCTTGGGATTCTCTATGGAAACACTCACACACATTCAAGAAAGTTGTTAGGATCAAAAGAAAGGATCAAAATGGTGTGGAATGCTGAAACAGAATTCAAGTTGCAATGAACAATGTGAAGTTGAAAACTCTCTTCTCTCCCTCAATTCTCACCAACCTTGCACTTGAACCCCTTCTAATCAATATATAGATGATGTTGGACCTCTCTAGAATCTTCTGGAATCATCCAAGGAGATGTTGAATTTCTCATGTCATCAAAATACCATCTCATGCCATACTCACACCAATTCTGGTTTCACTTGTTGCAGCAGCTTGTTATGATCCCAAAATCTATCCAAATTAGATATTAGATGTGTTACAATGCCTTGGAAGCTTGTTCATTGATCTCTCATGTGTTTTGCAAATGTTACTTAAGATGTAAGTAACTACTTTTCAAAGCAAGCCCACAAATTACACCTCAACTCAAAAATGTGGCTAAACCAATGTTCTTAAAATGTTTTTTAGAGTCAAAATGATATATCACATGACTTGGTTTGGATGTGTAGATCAAAAATATCAATTTCCAACTTTGGTTTATTTAACTTATACCCTTATTTTAGGTCATTTTTGAAACTTTGAGCTACAAGCACTTCCAACATCTCATGACCTCTTTACTAGCCTTAAAACATCATTTTGAACAAGTTTGATGTTGAAAATTTTCCCATTTGAAGCTTGGAAATAGGTGTTATGGCCTTATGGTTGAAATGACCTGTAATCTCCAAATGACCAAAATACCCTTGACTTGTCAAAGCCATAACTTGAGTTCTACAAATCCTATAAAGGACTTCTAGTACTCTCTAGAAATCTAAGAGAATAAGGAACAGCATTCATGTTGAACAAAAGTTCATAGGAATCATCCTTCTAGGGTAAAAGTTTTATGCAAGTTAGGTAACTTTCAAGCCCCCAGATTCACATACCTCAGATGACCTGTAACTTGTCAAAGTCATAACTTGAGTTCTATAAATCCTATCAAGGACTTATAGCACTCAAATTAAAGCTAAGATCATGCTCTACAACATTCATGTTGGGGGTAAGATGAGATGACAATCACATCTTGAGCTAAATTGTCTTGAAGACAGGGGTCAAACTAGGGGATTTTACACTGTCAAGCCTTAGAAACCCTAGCTTGAAACTTCTCAAACTCTTCAATCATGATGAGTTACCCTTGGAATCATCTATATAACATCTCAATGTATCCATCCATGATCACATGGCTCTTGGATTAGGTCTCAACCTTGTTCAAATCATCAGTTGACTTAGGGTTGACCCAGTCAAACCCTAGCTGCACCACTCCTGGCTGAGCCTTCTTAATCTTGCACAATGACCTGTCTAGGCCTCAAAATGATCCTGAACACTTCTCATGAGCTCTCTCAAGGCCCTAAGTCTAACTTCATGGCCTCAGAATCATCTGAGGACTTCCCACAACTCTCAAGTTAGGAGACACACACACTAGGTTTCAACCACTCTCTCTGAGGATCTTTTGACTTCTCTGACAAGGATATCAACCCTTGAACACCTGAATAAGCTTCTTGGCTAGATTCATAGTCTTGCATAGCCCTTGATTGGTACTCATACCTCTTGATCTCCTACACACATGTCAATGAAATGCAAATGATAATGCTAATGTGAATGAAATGAAACACAAGCAAGGTAAAGAAATGCTGGGCAAATTTTGGGGTGCAACAGTCGCCAAGGTAAAGAAATGGCCAAGAACACTGGTAAAGAAATGCTGGGCAAATTTTGGGGTGCAACCCCTGATTGCAAGGGTTGACAGGAGTGGGCTTCTACATGGAGGAACTACTGCCATACCTCCTACTGTTGACAATGTCACCCCTCATGCTAACACTGCTATCCCAACAACTGTTATTCCTCCAGGCGAATGTAATCATACTGGAATCCCTATTCCTGCACCAACATGTAATGTTCATGGAAACGCTGGTCCTCAGTGGGAAGAGGATGATCAAGATGATGTCTTCTCTATGAGAGAGCTTGGTGCTGGTCTGCAGTCTGACGTAGACAGAAGGTTTAAGATGATAGAGGAAATGATGAAGACTCTTGAAAATCAAAACTCGCTGCATCTAGATATGGCAAATCTAGGGTTGATTCCAGACCTGAGAATTCCCCGAAAGTTTAAGGTTCCAGATTTCGATAAGTATAAGGGAACAACTTGTCCTAGGGTGCATCTCCGCTCTGATTACTGAAATATGTCTGCATACTCCGACGATGAGAACTTGCTCATGCATTTCTTCCAGGATAGTCTTTCTGGTCCATCCCTGGAATGGCACATGGGGCTAGAGTCGGTCAACATCAGAAGTTGGAGAGATTTGGCTGAAGCTTTTTTCAGGAATTATCAGTATAACAATGATCTGGCACCAAACATGGTACAATTGCAGAACCTGTCACAGAGAAGTAATGAAGGTTTCAAGGAATACGCCCAGAGATGGCGCGAACTGGCAGCAAGAGTTCAACCTCCTATGGTGGAGAGAGAGCTGATTGACATGTTTGTTACTACATTGCTGGGAGTGTATTATGAGAAATTGATAGGCAATATGTCAGGAAGTTTTTCAGACTTGATCATTACAGGCAAGCGGGATGAAAGTGGAATCAAACTGGGAAAGATACAGGCCGAAGAAGGATCCTCAGCTGGAGGAGGTAAAAAAGGTTTTGGCAATAAGAAAAGAGAGGGGGAAACAAATGCAGTATCAGGTTATAGAAGCAGAAATAAGAACATAAGTAAGCAATATCGTCAACAACAACCTCAGGTCGCAAGCATTACAATTCCAGCTGCACCGCAACAACAACAATAGCAACAATGTCCACAACAATAAAGAAATTACGCTCTGCGACGATTCCGAGATCGTGGGAGAGCAATGAACAAACAATTTGATGCACCGCCGATGCCTTACTCACAGTTACTTCAATATTTGTTGCAATTGCAATTGATCCAGAAGAGGACTCTGGCTCCTTTAACTGGTGCACCACCTCTAGGGTACGATGCCAATGCCAGGTGCGACTTTCATTCCGATGCTCCCAGTCACAATATTGATAATTGTAAAGCCTTCAAGCATAAGGTGCAAGACCTTATTGATAGTAAAGCTATCAATTTTTCACATGACGCGCCCAACATTGTGCAAAATCCCATGCCTAATCATGGAGCGCCTGGGGTAAACGCCATTGTTGAGGGGGAAGGTCTGAATCTGGTAACTGATGTTGAAGAACTGAAAACTCCATTTTTTTTGAAGGATAAGTTGTTGAGTGGAGGAGTGTTTCCTGGTTGTGACAGAGACTGCACAAGTTATTTAACCCATCATGGGGGATGCGAGAAATTGAAGAATCATATTCAGAAGTTGATGGATGACGGTGTCCTGCAATTTGACAGAGTTTCAGAAGAAAGTGATAAGTTAGTCGATGAAGAGAAGAATGAAGTGGCTACAATTTCGATTCCTTACAAGACAATCACTATTTCTGCGCCACCAAGGCCGCCCACCATTATAATCACTAAAGCAGTGTCGATACCCTATGAAAGCACCAAGGAGATCCCATGGAATTATGGGGCTGAGGTATATTGCAATGGTCAGAAGCAGGAGCTGAAGAGCTCACTATTGGATTTTTTTTATAATCTGGTAGGGACCGGTGGCATAACCAGAAGTGGAAGAGTATTTTCATCTCCGGAAGCGAATGCTGAAAGGGCCGATAAGGGAAAAGGAAAAGCTGTGGTTGAAGAGAGTTCTCAGAACAGCGAGAAAGAAGCTCTGTTGAAAGATGCGGAAGAGTTTATACGCTTGATCAGGAAAAGTGACTATAAGATTGTAGATCACTTGCAACAAACTCCGTCGAAGATTTCAATCTTGTCGTTGTTGCTGTGCTCAGAGGCACATAGGAATGCCTTGTTAAGGATTCTGAATACCACGTACGTGCCACAGGAAATTTCTATGAATCAATTAGAAGGAGTGGTGGCACACATCAACGTCGGGAATGGGCTAGGGTTTACAAATCTTGATTTGACGCCCAAAGGAAGAGACTATAATCACGCGCTGCATATCTCCATTAAATGCAGAGGGGCGGTAGTGTCGCATGTGCTGGTGGACAATGGGTCATCACTTAATGTGTTACCCAAGAAAGCTTTGATGAAGCTGGACACCTGAGGAATAATGTGAACCCCAAGTGATTTGGTTGTGCGGGCATTTGATGGGACAAGAAGGTCCGTTTTAGGAGAAGTGACTCTTCCAATCCAGGTTGGACCAGAGGTTTTCAATGTTGTGTTTTACATCATGAATATTCAGCCAACATATAACTGCTTGTTGGGACGACCTTGGATCCATTCGGTGGGCGTCATAACGTCAACTCTGCACCAGAAGTTGAAATATATGGTGGGCGGTAACATTGTTACTGTTTCTGGTGAAGAGGATATTATGATAAGCCATCTGTCTTCATTCAAATATGTAGAGGTTGATGGTGAAATTCATGAAACGCTGTGACAAGCTTTCAAAACTGTGCAGATTAAGGAGAAAGCGCCAGATGTGAGCAGGATGTCTGAGGTTGCGATGTAGTCTTTTAAGGAGGCATATGCAGTGGTGAAGTCTGGAGCATCTCAGGGCTGGGGACATGCTTTGAGCATCCCTAATAAACAGGACAAATTTGAACTGGGGTACAACCCATCTTCTTCTTCCTCATAGAGCGTGTCGCGCTACAGGGGACCAGTCCAGTTCACTAGTGGTGGGGTGATTTTTGATCAGATTAATGTCGTGTCCGATGAAGAAGGTGATAGTGACTGCGACATGGATGCATGGATCTGGCCATGTATTCCTGGTCAGAGCTTGAACAACTGGACCATCAAGGAAGTCATCCAAGTGACTAATGAAGAGTAATAATTTGTTTTCTTGATTATGTGCAGCCCTATGTTCTACCCGGGACATAGCGGTCTTTGTCTGCAGGGCATTATCTTTTATGTTTGAACATTTGTTTTGTCATTAATCAAAGGGCGTTTTTCTTGCATTCAAATATTGTGATCTCTGTTTTCTTGTTTTATTTTAACAATAAAATGGCAATGTGGTTTGTGCTTGTTTTCATATCATTTAAGCATTAAATCATCATCATTGCAGGTTTCACATTGCAGATGACACCGCTCCAGAATCATCTTTGACTCGCTTTAACTTTGACAATCCAATATTTCAAGCTGAAGAAGAGATTGAGGAAGATGAAGACCTGCCTGAAAAGAACTCCAGGCTGCTGAAATAGGAAGAGAAGGTTATTCTGCCTCATCAGGAGGAAATTAAGGTCATCAACTTGAGCACCGAGGAAGCCAGAAAGGAAGTCACGATAGGGGCTGCATTGCAGAGTGATATCAAGCAAAGATTGGTTGGAATGCTTCGAGAGTATAAAGATGTCTTTGCTTGGTCATACGAAGATATGCCCGGTCTTGATACAGATATTATGGTTCATCGCTTACCTCTTCGAGAAGAGTGTCCACCTGTGAAATAGAAGTTGAGACGAACCAGACCGGATATGACGGTAAAAATCAAAGAAGAAGTCCAAAAGCAGTTGGACGCAGAACTTCTCGCTGTGACGAACTACCCTTTGTGGGTCACTAACATTGTATCTATACTGAAGAAGGATGGTAAGGTACGAATGTGTGTAGATTACCGTGATCTCAATCGAGCGAGCCCGAAAGAGGATTTCCCACTCCCCTACATTGACGTACTTGTTGACAATACTGCTTAGTATTCCATGTTTTCCTTCATGGACGGTTTTTCCGGATATAATCAGATCAAGATGGTGCCGAAGGACATGGAGAAAACGACTTTTATAACGTCGTGGGGGACTTTTTGCTACAAGGTAATGCCCTTTGGATTGAAGAATGCAGGGGCAACCTATCAGCGGGCAATGGTGACTTTGTTTCATGATATGATTCATCATGAGATTGAGGTCTATGTTGATGACATGATCGCAAAGTCCCAAACAGAGGAAGAACATCTGGTGAATCTGTTGAAGTTGTTTGAGAGGCTAAGGAAATTTAGGCTAAGGTTGAATCCGAACAAGTGCACTTTTGGCGTACGGTCAGGAAAGTTACTGGGGTTCATAGTTAGTGAAAAAGGAATCGAGGTCGATCCTGCAAAAATAAAAGCTATACAGGAAATGCCAGCACCGAAGACTAAGAAAGAGGTTCGTGGTTTCTTGGGTAGATTGAACTACATTGTAAGGTTCATATCTCACCTCATAGCTACGTGTGAACCAATGTTCAAATTGTTAAAGAAAGATCAAGCGGTGGTCTGGAATGAAAATTGCCAAAGGGCATTTGAAAGAATAAAATAATATTTGCAGGAGCCTCCGATACTGATGCCTCCAGTGGCTGGAAGACCATTAATAATGTATTAAATGGTTCTTCAGAACTCCATGGGTTGTATTCTTGGTCAACACGACGAGACGGGAAGAAAAGAGCATGCAATTTTTTACTTGAGTAAAAAGTTCACAGATTGTGAGTCTAGGTACTCAATGTTAGAGAAGACTTGTTGCATACTTGCCTGGGCTGCCAAACGCCTAAGGCAATACATGCTAAATCACACAACCATGCTGATTTCAAAGATGGATCCGATTAAGTACGTGTTTGAAAAGCAAGCACTTTCGGGAAGGATTGCCAGGTGGCAGATGGTTTTGACAGAGTACGACATCTAATACGTCTCCTAGAAGGCTATTAAGGGGAGTGTTCTGTCAGAATATCTCGCAGAGCAACCAATCAACGACTATCAACCGATGAAGTTTGAATTTCCCGATGAGGATATAATGTTCTTGATAATGAAAGACTGCGATGAGCCGCTACCTGATGAAGGTCTTGAGAAAAGCTCCCAGTGGCAAATGATTTTTGACGGTGCTGTTAACTCCTATGGCAGCGGGATTGGGACAATCATTACCACTCCCCATGGTTCACATATACCATTTACTGCCAGGTTACCTTTTCCCTGCACCAATAACGAAGCTGAATATGAGGCATGTACCATGGGTATTGAAGAAGCAATTGATTTGAGAATCAAAAACCTTGATATCTATGGTGATTCAACTTTGGTGGTCAATCAGATCAAAGGAGAGTGGGAGACTCGTCAGCCTAACCTGATTCCCTATATGAACAATGCCAGGAGGTTGCTACCCTTCTTTGACAGGGTAGGGATTCATCATGTGCCAAGAGCAGAGAATCAGATGGTTGATGCCTTGGCTGCACTATCCGAGAATTGTCATCTCTCGCCTGGATAGGCCGACATTTATGTTTGCAATAGAGGAAGCTTCAGATGGCAAGCCATGGTATTATAATATCTAGAATTTTATCAAGAACCAAGAGTATCCGCCTGGGGCTTCGACCCGGGATAAGAAGACCTTGAGGAGGTTGGCTGGGAATTTCTATTTGAACCAAGATGGTGTATTCTACTAGAGGAATTTTGACTTAGTGCTGCTAAGATGCATGGACGAAAAAGAAGCAGGTTTGCTTATGGAAGAGGTTCACGAAGTTGCCTTTGGTACACATGCAGGCGGGCATGCCATGTCTCGAAAACTTTTAAGGGAAGGTTATTATTGGTTAACTATGGAGTCTGATTGCTTCAAGTATGCGAAGAAATGCCATAAATTCCAGATTTATGCATATAAGATTCACGTGCCACCAAGTCCTTTGAATGTCATGGCGTCTCCTTGGCCCTTTTCCATGTGGGGCATTGATATGATTGGCAAGATTGAGCCAACCACATCCAATGGACATCGCTTCATCTTGGTAGGAATTGACTATTTTACCAAGTGGGTTGAACCAGCTTCCTATGCTAACGTCACCAAGCAAGTGGTAGCTCAGTTTATCAAGAAGGATATCATCTGTCATTACAGAGTGCCCGAGAGAATCATTACTGACAATGGTTCAAATTTTAATAACAAGATGATGAAGGAACTGTGCCAGAGTTTCAAGATTGAGCATCACAATTCTTCTCCCTATCATCCGAAGATGAATGGCATTGTTGAAGCAGCCAATAAGAATATAAAGAAGATTATGGAGAAGATGGTTGTGACCTACAAAGATTGGCATGAAATGTTTCCCTTTGCCTTGCATGGATATCGTACTTCGGTACGTACTTCAACTAGGGCAACCCCTTTCTTGCTAGTGTATGATATGGAAGCAGTCCAACCATTGGAAGTCGAGGTTCCTTCTTTGAGAGTTCTGGTTGACGTCAAGCTTGATGAGGCAGAATGGGTAAGAAACAGATTGAGTCAGCTCAGCCTGATGGACGAGAAGAGATTAACATCCATTACATACGGCCGTTTTTATCAAAGTAGGATGAAGAAAGCTTTTGATAAGAAGGTGCGTCCTCGGAGCTTTCAGGCAGGCAAGTTAGTATTGAAGAAGATTCTCCCTCCACAAACAAATCACAGGGGCAAATGGACTCCCAATTACGAAGGTCCATACGTCATAAGGAAAGTCTTCTCTGGAGGAGCCTTACTACTGCCAACCATGGATGGTGAAGATTTCACATCCCTTGTGAATGTAGACGCAGTTAAAAAATACTTTGCTTAAAGAGACCCGCTGGAAAGAAAAAGAATATCCAAGCAAAAATGGGGCATCCCGGCAAACCATAAAAAGAATGGGTTCGGGCAAAAGTTAGGGATAAAAATAAAAGATGTAAACCCGCAAAGTTGAAAACTTGAAAAGGAGACTTTGGCAAAAATGGGTATCCCGGTGAATCGAAAACCCGCGAGGGGGATTTAGGCAAATGTTAGAGATTTGAAAACCAAATGACTGCGATCCGTGTATTGATCCCCCAGAGCATAGTGGATTACGGGAGGACCCGAGGGCCATCCGTTCAAATCAGTCTTTTCAGAGGACGAAGCATTGGAAAAGCATCAAAGTCATACGAGTCTTAGGTGAATCGACACATGGTGGTTGTCTGTACCACATTGCTGACATTTTGAATATCTTGGTGCATTTCTGTAAATTGTTGCGTAGCTTTCTCTTTTTGGGAGTTGCATCTGTTGTAAAATTTTCCTATTTACAAGCTACTCATCAATGAAGTATATACTATTCAGTAAATTGTTGTCTTTGTTTTAGCCTTTACTGTTTTGTTTGCAAAAAAATGCCCGATGTTTTGATAAAACTTTGCATACATAAACTTGCAGGCTTTGCCAATAATCATTAAAACTTTGATTTATTTGAACAATGTCATGGATGATGATCAAGATAGTTTCCATTGTGTAGGATATCTTGTTTGTTTGTTCATTTGCATGGTTGTTACTGTTGGGGCAAAGTTTTCAGAGGTGTATCCCAGGTAGCACCATGTCCCCATAGAAGGGAGACATGTAGTTGAGACTCATTCATCCCTAGCAGGTGGAGTTTGTGCATATAGTCTCAGCAGTCTAAAGGCACCCTATTCCCAGTAGGCTATGCAGGTTGAGTGTGTACACATTCCCCAGTAGATTGTCAGTACGCACTTATCCCCAGCAGGTTGAATGTATGCACTTATCCCTAGAGGGTCGAAACTGAGATTCCCCTGTAGTGGTATGCACTTATCCCTTGACAGGTAAAGGTAGGGTTATCCCCAAGAGTAGAGCGGATTCGGAGTTCCATTTTCCCACAGAGTCCAAGTCTTTGGCTCTTGTTCCCTCAGATTCTAGGTCAATGACTCATTCCCTAAGCAGAGGATGATATTGTTGAGTTTATTGCTCATTCCCCAAGCAGAGGTCGATTTTGATTCCCTCATTGAGTAATTCTCAGTGGAGTTGCGGAAGTGTGTTGTTTCTCATCCTCAGCAGACAGAGTTTGGGACGAATTCCTAGTGAATCTTATTTGTTTATCCATATCAGTTTGGATTTATTTCCCAGCAGAGCGGAATCTCCGGCAGAGAAGGGGTTCCCATTTGTTTGCATTGTACCCTAGAAAGACTTTCCTCAACAATTTGCTTTACTCCCTGGTAGAGTCGTGTTCCAGGAGGCCATCTAGGGATGATTTCCCCAGTAGAGCGGATTTGTTCTCCCCCAGCCAGTTCGGGCGAACCCCAAAGGGTTGTATTCTAGTAAGCCATTCAGGGAAATTGCCTCAGCAGAGTTTGCATTGATCCCTGGCAGAGTGGATCTTTGTTCTCGTCAGAGCAGTAGTACCCATGAGAGTTCTCTTTCTTGGAGGCCATCCAGGGCTTGTTGTTCCCAGCATAAGTCTAATCGTAATTGGCATATCTTATCTTTCCCCGGCAGGGTTGTTCTCTTTAGCATTTATTTTGCTGAGATGGTTCGTTTGCATGTGCATTATGCATAACATCTTCCCAAATGTGAAGCATTTCCATGTCGTATAGAGAATTACGCCATATTCAAACATATGCATTTGAAGCATAAGCTAGGTTGTTACCTCTTTGTTTTCAGGTGTGTCTCCAGCAAACAACAGTTTATTTTTCTCGAGCCAATGTGGTATTCAGACCCTAGAAATTTTTATTTTCTCTTGAGCCTATGTGGTGTCAAGAACCTCAGCAAATCTTTGGACATATATGTTTATCTCACCATTTCTCCCCAACAGAGTTTACTTGTTTAAGTTTCTCTTTCCCCAGCGGAGCTTTCTTTCGGATTTTGAATCGGTAGACTCTCCTCTCAACTTCGTGTTGAGCCGACCTTTGGGTTTGATGCTCGCTTTTATTTAGCGAATGCCTGCTGGTTAGCAGAAGTTTTTCTCAACTTCGTGTTTAGCCGGCCTTCGAGTTCGATGCTCGCTTTTAATTAGCGAATGCCTACTGGTTAGCAGAATTTTTTCTCAACTTCGTGTTGAGCCGGCCTTCGGGTTTGATGTTCGCTTTTATTTAGCGAATGCCTGCTGGTTAGCAAATGTTCTCAATTTCGTGTTGAGCCGGCCTTCGGGTTCGATGCCTGTTTTTATTTAAGAGATGCTTGGTGGTGAAATCAGATGATCTTTCCGACTTAGTGTCGTTTTCTTGCGCGTTAGCATATGTTTCTCCGACCGTGTGTCGAGACTTTCTGCTTGGTAATCAATTAGCTTATTGTCGTTGCAACTATCAGATACAGTTATTTCCGGATATTTTGTACCAATAATATAGTTTGCAATTCTATTTTTGCGGTGGGCAAATTTCTGGGTTCTTTGGTATTCAATCGCCTTTTACCTCGATTGTTTGAAAGCCATTCGCTTTTCACCCATTTAGGTCCAAGTCGTTTGAATAGGGGCAGCTATTGCACCCTAAAATTTGACCAACCCCTTTTCTTGTACTTGGCTTATGTTTCCTTTCATTTCTAGCATTTTGCATTTGCATAGAATTGTCTTTTACAGGGGATCAAGAGAGGTGTGTCATTCAAGAGAAGATTCTCAGAGTTTCAAACTCAAGCAAGAGTACTTATTCAAGGCATCAAGTGCTTACAATCATCAGGAAATGGTCCGAGCTCTTTGGGAGAGAAGATTGATGTGTGTTGCTTATCTTCTATCTTGGGGGTCAAAGGAAGATTATCAGTGGTTCATGAGTTCATTCTTGTGCATAAAATATGTTTGAGAATCTAATTGAGTGCTTTAGAATTCATTGTGGAGCTTATATAGGCACTCATTTCATTTGCAAGAGGTCATAGTCAAATGATGTGAATCTAGGGTTTCATCTGGTCAACTCAAGGCCAATTGAAGACTTGAGGCAATTTGAGACTTGGTTTTAAGTCATTGATGCCATGGGAATTTATGTTGAGACATCTAGGATTTCATGTCAAGCTCAAATTAAGAAGAATTAAGAGTTCAAGGAGTTACTAAATTAGGGTTTCAGAGGATCTTAGTGTAAAATCCCCTTCTTTGGTGCCTAACTTTAAGGACAATTTACCATATGATACAAGCTCAATCTCATTTTCTTGTAAACATGAAACTTTTAGGGCATGTTCTAAGCTTTCTTTTGAGTACTAGAACCAATCCATTTTATTTTTGGAACTCAAGTTATGATTCCAACAAGTTAGAGGTCTCAGATAAACATATTTTTGGTCAACTAAAAGTCAACTCACTTCCAAGGCACTTTTGACCTAGAAGAAAGTTTCCCCTCAACTTTAGGTGAACATGAAAGTTGTTCCTCATGATCTTAGATTTCCAAAAAGTCCTAGAAGTCCTTGATATCATTTGTAGAACTCAAGTTATGGCTTTGGCAAGGCAAGGGTATTTTTAGAAGATTTAATTATAGGTCATTTGTTACATAGGTCATTTTCATGCACTTGTGTACCTCAAATGAACTTCCGACCAACATGAAAGTTGCTCCTAGAGATCTCATATACATCCTAGAACTCAAGGATCATATGAATTATGGATGGTTATGGACATGTAGGAGAAGTTTCAAGTGAAAAATGAACTTTGAAGTATAATTTGAATTCAATACATTATAGGTCATGTTCATGTCTTATTTTGGTTCAATTCACTTCACAATACACTCATAAAAAATTGCATAAATTGGTTTTGGTGTAAGAGGGAAAAACACGTGCATTTCCAAGTTTCTTCACAAAGAAGTTTTAACTTCAAACTTGCAAATTGGATCAAATCAAAGGCCCAAACCAATTCTCATGTCAAATTGAGTCCACATGCTGCAGATTGGAGTGGTTTTCATGTGTATGAAAGTAATTCACGTGTGCATGAGAAGCTTGCCATTTTTTGGCATTTTTCAAATTAATCAAATTAAAGCCTCATGGGCCTTCCAATTCATCTGAGATCCATCATATATAAGTTCAAAACGCGCCATAAGAGTCAGAAGTGGCATTTGGAGTTGGAGAGAGCATTTTCATATTTGAAATTCTCAAGGAAATTTCAAAATCGAATTCAACTTTTCTCTGCAAATCAAGTCAAATTGAAGCTCAATTCATCTTCCTTGAAGTATTTGGAGTTGATCTGGAGCAGAGGAAGCAAGCTTACACGTTTGAGAAGCATCAACGGAGTGTCACCGTTCAGTAAGTTTCCAATCAACTTTTCTCTCATTCTAGGCCATGATCTAGGTTCATACTGGTTGCATCTGAAGCCCTACGTTGAGTAGGCCATGTTTGGTTGCTTTTTGTCCACGTTTGCTTGAGTTTTCAGTTGAGTAGGCCATGTTTGCATTTTATTTTCTTTTATTTTATTTTTTGTTTTGCTTTTATTTTATTAAAAATACTTCCAAATATCATAAAATTCCCCAAAAAGTATTTTCAAACACTTTAAAGTCTTAATTAATTTTCAATAATTTTTAATTTAGATTTTCTTTGTGTTGCTTTTTTTGACCCTCGATAATAATTTCTCAAGGTGGAGCTGTTGCACCCCAAAATTTGATCAACCGGTTCCCACATCTGGTTTATGTTTCGACGCATTTTGCATTCGCATTCGCATACCACATACATTGCATTTTTTCAGTCAGACTGACTTTATCGGGATTACAGCCTCCCCTGGCGTTTCAGGCATTTCAGGCCAATACGAGGATTCATTTTGAGAATTGGTGCTCGTTCCCTGTGTTTTCAGGCCATCTCGGTGTCTGGTTTTTATCGCTTATTTCGCTGTAATCGTGTATTTGTGCTCTAATCGATTTAATTGGTTTCCTGGCATTTTTAGAATTTTCCCTTTTATTTTCTAGATTTTTAATAGATTTTAATAGATTTTTATAGATTTAATGGAGTTTTTCTAGATATTAAATAGGTTTTTTTTAATATTTTCTTATAGAATTAAATAGCTTTTTCTAGAATTTTTAATTAGATATTTCTTTTTTTAATAGTTTTAATAGATATTTCTTTTTCTAGATATTAAGTAGATTAAATGTTTTTAATAGGGTTAATAGATCTTTTTCTATTTTTTTTAATAGGATTAGGAATTAATAGAGTGGATTAGAGTTTATTTTCTTTTAGAACTAATGGAGATTAATTAGAGTTTATTTTTTTTTTAATTAGGATTAATTAGAAGATTTGATTAGTGTTTTTTGTAATTAATTTCGTTTTGCATTTTTAATTAGGTTTTAATTAAATAATCATTAGAGTCTAAGTTTGAGTTTAATAGAACCATTAGTCATTAATTCTTTGCAATTAATTCAATATTAGTCCATTAAGAGAATCATTAAGGAGATAATGGGCCAGATGGCACGTTTTTGGGGGCCCATAGTCCATTCGCCGCCACATGTCCTATTTAAGGCTTGCCACGCGTGTATTTTTCTCTCTCCCACCTCACATTTTTGGCCATCTCACTTTCCACCATCCTCTTTCCCCAGCCACTTGGCTTCTCTCTCTCTTCCCTCAGGCCACGTGTTCGTTTCCCTCTCTTCCCCACCTTGCATGTGCGCCAACGCACACCCCACTAACCCTCGCTGGAAGCCCTCACCGGCCGGCCATGCAGCCACCGTAACTGCTCGCCGGAGCCGGTAACCATCGCCGGAGTTCCTAAACTCGTCGGAAACTGCAAATCTCACCAGATCTTCATCCAGATCTTCATCAAGACATTCATATGTTCATCAATTCTTCATCATAGAACTTCACTGATGTTCATCGTTTCTCCCAGAGTTTCCAGATCCTTCAAGATGCATAGATCTTCAAACTTCATCTACATTCATCAGATCGTCATCACCTTCATCCAATTATTTTCCAGATCCTTTAGATCCATCAAAGAACTTCATCGTTCTTCACCAAGATTCTTCACCGTTCATCATCAGGTTTCCAGATTTCGCAAGCAATTTCCTCATTGTTCATCGCCATCTCCAGAATCTTCATTTTCCTCAAACGATCTTCATAGATCCATTCATCAATTCCAGATCTCCGTCCAGATTTCCGGTGATCTTTTCGTTCGTTGCTCTTCATGTTCATAGCTCCGACGATTGCTTCAAGATTTCTTCAAGAACCGCATGCAATCATCTCCAGGTCCGTCAGATTTGCAAGATCCATCTTCATCGCTTCTTCAAAGAATTTCTAGAACTTCATAGGATTTTCATCAACTAACACCTTCAAACATCAACGAAGAACTCTCCAAAACTTGATCCTTCAGATTCATCAGGTAACTCGTTCGTCAGCATCGTATCCATCATTTCGTCAACAGATCTTTCCAGATTCGTATTGTTGTTCTTCGTCTTCATCAGAACTTCAAATCAACTTCAGAAATCATCATCGGTCAAAATCTTCTACATGCAATGTTTTTTTTTTCAAGAAATATTCATCAAGGTTCATCTTCACAGATCTTCAAGAACGTCAAAGGAATCGATTATTTGTGTCCAGATCGTGATAGATTGTGGTTTCGTTTTTATTCATTTGTTGTGAAAGTTGTAAAACGAAGATGATATTGAGAGTTTGTGAGATATTTAAGTGAAAGTTTGAACGAGAGAGCTAATGAGAGAGAGAAATCCGAGAGAGTGAAACGACGCTAGGTTTGTGGTGAACAGTGAATTGAGATAGTGAAGAGGCTAGGTTTTTTTTCCTGATGGTGTGAATGAGAGAGTGGGCCTGAGAGTGTATGCGTTGGGCTAGGCCCACCAACGAGTTTTTGGCATCACCTCCGTTTCTACTCTTTCCCCCCCCCCTCCAGTTTTTTGATGTGTGTGTGGTGTTCGTGGGCTGGGCCCAATCTTCATTTGTTTTCTTCTGGCACACCGTGTTTCCGTAACACACCCCCTCCCCGTATTTGGCTGTTGGTTAGTTGAGCTGGGCCCAAGTTTTTGTTGTTTTTTTTTTTTACAGTATCCCCTGTAACAATCACTCACCCCCTCCCTACATTTTATTTTTTTCTTTTTAATACTTTGTATTGTTTTTTAATTGTAATATTTTAGGGATAGTTTATATATAGTTAGAATATTTTAAATACTAGAATAGATATAGAATTTTAGCTCTAATTTCTTTTAAGCAATTTAAATAATATTTTAGAATAGAATTTTAGTATATTTTCCTTCATAGAGAATTTAGGATTTAGTTAATTTCTTGTTAAGGAGATTTATAGATTTAATTCTTTTTAGGATATATTTTCCTTAGGAGTTTATTTTTTGCCGTTTTAGGAGTAGACTTTTATTTCCATTTTGTGTTGGATTTCTCTCCTATTTTCTTTTCTATCCGATTTTATTCTCGATTTTATTTTTGGCTGGCCGTGTGGCACGATTCAATTGGAGAATGATTTTCGATATCATTTCTCTATCTTGTCTTTGACACGGACATCAATACGTTACCTCTTAGAGTTTGATTTCTCGTATAAGTCGAACCATGACGGTCTAAGCGTTACATTGGTTCTGATTCAAGCATCATCATCAAAGATCCAGAGAGGAGAAGATTGGAATGGAGCTTGCACGCATGTCAGGAGCCAACGGAGCTACTTCGTTCATCATCATAATCTTATTCAAGTCGTCAGGCAACCGCCGGGTGTTGTGAGCTGCATCGTTAGATACGAAGGAAATGGCAGCTGAGGAGTTTCTTCTTAGGTTCTTGCGTGTGTGTCCCGGGTTCCTTCCCGTTTAGGCGTAGGCCTGTTTCCTCTTTGTTCTCGCCCCGTGCGAGCGGAACCCTTTTTTCTCGCGTTCAGGCGATCGAAACCCCTTTTCTCTCGCGTTCAGACAATCGAGACCCCTTCTCTTGCCCCGTGCAATCGAGACTCGTTTTCCCGTCGAACTACGTTTTCTCTGATCTCTCGTGCCAGACGAGAGTACGTAGGCATAGGATGCGACATCCTAGCGAGCTACCTCCCTTTTCCCTTCTTCCCGTTCCCCGTTTTAGCTGTAGTAGGCTGAACTACAGCTGCTCTGATTTCTCGTGTCAGATGAGAATATGTAGGCATAGGATGCGATATCCTAGCGAGCACACTAACAACTAACCTCTCTGTTCTCTCGCTGCCGTGCGATCGAGACTTTCCCGCTGACGACTGATGTTATCCTTTTCTCTTGCCCTTGCGCATTTGAGACCAGACCGTAGTTCTAGGCTCCCGTAGGTTCCCGTACCTCTAAAACCAACTTAGTCCCTCACCCCTGTGTGATCGAGAACACCCTGTTTAGCCGTAGTTAGCCTGAACTACGTAAGGTCTGATCTTTCACGCTGTGTGGAAGTACGTAGGCACAAGACGCGAAGTCTTGGCGAGCCAATTCCCTGTAGTTTCCCGAAATACGATGACTCTGACTTTCTCTCTTGAGAATACGTAGGCATAGAGTGCGACGATCTATCGAGTCAATTTCTTTCCGTTTAGCCTTAGCAGCCGTAGATAGATTGTTTTTGCATCCAGTAGACAAACCAAGCAAGCGTGGATCCCGTCGAGTACGACGGACGTGAGGGGTGCTAATACCTTCCCCTTGCGTAACCGACTCCCGAATCCAGGATTTGGTTGCGATGACCATTCCTTTCCCGTCTTTGCGGTAGGTTTACTTCGAGCATTTCCTTTCCCTCCTTTGGGATAAATAACGCACGGTGGTGACTCTTCTGTTTAGCCGGCGCCGATTTTCGCGGTAGCGACAGGAGCACCCTAGTTGATCAAATCATTTGGTGATGCCATGATTGGAATTTGATTTAGATGTTTTGGCCTCTGGTTGCCGACTTGTTTAGGTGCTTTGTGCATTTTATTTCAGATTTATTGAACAATTCTCCTATTTTTGGTGAACCTTGCAAGTCAAGTCACCCTAGTTGAAGTTCATATAAACTAGTTGACCTAGTTCTTTTTGGAAATGACTCCTATGGATCCCATATGCATCATATGCTTCTTGATTCACATTCTTGACATGTTTAGGGTGCTAGTTTTAATTTTATAGGTCATACACTTGTTTGGTTTGTGTTGCAAGTTACATTAAAGTTAGGCATTCCACTTGTGTTTAAGTGTTGAATGTGGTTTGAACTTTGGTGCTTTCTCTTGCCTTAAGTTGAAACTTGGTGTTGTTTTGTTTCTTCTTTTGTTTGTGATCTCTCTTCTCATGTTCTCACTTTTGTCCATTGGACCTTGAGTCCCTTTCAAGATGATTTGGTACTCTTTGGTTGTACTTTGAGTTTTTCTTGAATGGTGAATCACTTTGAGAACATGTTTATGCTTTCTTTTTGCATGATCAATTTTATGCATTTGGTTGAGATTTTTCTCATGTTGCTTGCGGCCCAAGCCTATTCTCCCATCTTCATCTTGATCATGGCTCTTTCTTTGAGCTTTGGTGTTTTCCTTTTGAGATTAGTGATTGATGCATGAATGGTTGTAGGAGTTGTAACTTCTCCCATTTCATCTCACTTTATTTTTGACTTGCTTAAGTCATTTTGTTCTTTTCTTTTGTTTGCTTTGCATCTCTTGCATCTTGCATATCATGTTTGCATACTCTCTTAACTTGTTTAAGTCATCTTCATCTCTTTCTTTCATCTCCCTTGTGATTGATTTATCTTGTGTTTACTTGGTTTCTTTGCCATGATCCCTTAGGATTCCTAGCCCCATTTGTTTAAGGTGGGAGTTGGAGAGACATTAAGTGTTCAATCCAAGCATGACAACATTAGGATAGTTCTTCCCTCTTAATCTCAATCATAGGAGCATATTGCATGATAACATTAGGGTTGGTTAGTTTCCCCTTAGAGTTTGTGTCTCCTCTTCTCATCTCAATACTTCTTCAAGACATCTAATAATGGATAATAAGTGTTGTACGCTACGAGCCTTAAGTATTTGAGGAATGATCGTTGGGGGGATTCCTCTCAACTGTCTAGAGTGTTTAGTGTATGCCCTTTAGGCGATAGGCGACGCATTCGCTCTCAAGTCATAGTCTTTAGTGCAACAAGAATTACAAACATAATTCAATTCACTTCTTCTCTTAAAAAACACAAATAGAACATCAAATCTTTTTATCCTTTAGGATTAATTGAAAATCATTTTTAGAAAGAGTGTGTTAACTCTTGGTTCTACCGCAAGCAGGTAACGCCTAAGTCTCCAATGGTCGAGCAGCAATACACCTAACTGCTAGAATGAAGGTTTAACCCTACTCAGTTAAAACACTTGAACCAATCTGTGGTCGTGTCAGCCCGAACTGCGTTTACTCTGATTTCTCGTACCAGACGAGGATACGTAGGCACAAGACGGTGATGTCTTGGTGAGCAACCTTCCCCACCTTCACCCATAGTTTTCCAAACTACGTTGTCTCTGACTTTCCCATTGCACGAGGGAGTACGTAGGCATAGAGTGGCAATGCTCTATCGAGTCTCTTTTCTTTTCTTTTGTCCTTGTGGCCAGCCTTATAGATTAACACCCTTTTAGATAGACAACAAGCGTGGATCCCATTGAGTACAACGGACGTGAGGGGTGCTCATACCTTCCCCTTGCGTAACCGACTCCCGAACCCACGATTTGGTTGCGATGACCTGTCTTTTCCCTTTTTTGTTGGTTTTCTCTGATCGTTTTCTTTCCCTCTCTTTGGGATAAATAACGAACGATGGCGACTCTTCTGTCTTTGCCGACCCCTCCTTCGTAGTGATGCGACAGGCTTGCATGTTTGGCATGCAATAGTCCTCATGAAATTCGCGTTCAAACGAGATTTTATTTGAAGACATCCTGTCCTGTACGTCTCAGATAGTTGAAAGGATGTTAGATCTGAAAATTAACGACTTTGGAGATCGATCATTGGGAAGTCAGTTGAGGCCTCCTCGTTTGACCATGATGCCAAACCAGAAATGGTGAACGTATCATCGTTTCTCGAATTGAAAGTCTGTGATATTGATGACCTGCATAGGATGTCGTACTTTATTGGAGATTAGGTTTTACTTGTGAGTGGGGAGGGTTATGCAGGAAACTTGACCTTCAGCCAACCCGGTTTTCTGGTTTTCTCATCAGTGCAGACCTTTGATCTTTGATACTGTGGGTTCCTATACTTTGGTGTTCTGATGTTCTGGTATTTTCTTGCCGAAGTGGAATTCTGGTTCAACTCAGTCAGCAACACAACAATCTTGATCCCTTGTTTGCATCTGTATTTTCATCTGCATTTTAACATTTGCATGTATTTATGATTTCAGGTGTTCATTTTCCCTTTGATTCTAGTGATCTGACCTGCTGTCACCATGGAGCCTAGCTTGAAAAGGACTATCACCTATATGTTCCCGATGCTGGAGTTAAGACCTTTATTTGGTCTAATTTATATGGTTGATCATGGTGTTATGGAAGACTTCAAGAAGGATTATGGGAAGATTTTAAGTTTTGTTCGTAAAACTTCAAGGTATGATTTAGGAGCCATCCACACTCTGTTGCAGTTCTACGATCCTCAGCTGTGTTGCTTACCTTTCCCTGGATATGTCTTAGTTCAACCCTTGGAGGAGTTTGCTCTGTTGATGGGAGTTCTGGTCCTGGAAAAGATGCCTTTCTTTCACTCTAAAGAAGAACCTGACTTGACCAAGTTGGTCAATGCTCTTCATCTGAGCAGCTCTAAGTTAGATGGTAAGGTGGTGTGGAAAAATGGAGTCCCTGGTTTTCCATTGTCATTTTTGGTGGGCAAGGCTCAAAATTTTGCTAAGGAGGGTTGTCAGTTGTTTTCAACGCTATTTTGGCCTTATGCATATATGGCATAATTCTGTTTCCCAATATACCTGACTTCATTGATATGGATGCTTTCCATATTTTTACTTCCAAGAATCTTGTGCCCACTCTTTTGGGAGACATATACCATTCAGTACATTACAAGAATTAGAATAGAAGAGGAAATAATGTTTCTTGTTGTGCACCACTTCTTTACAAATGGTTTATGGAGCATCTTCCTTAAGCTGGAGCTTTTGTTGATATGTCAGACACATTAAATTGGTCAGAGAGACTCATGGGTTTGACATCTGAGAATATTGTTTGGTTTAATAGAGATATGATCGGTAAGGAGATTATAGTTGTGGAAACTTTCCTAATGTACCTCTGATAGGAAGGAAGGGTGGTATCAACTACAACCCTGCTCTTGCTGTCATGAAATTTGGTTACGCTTTGAAAGAACCCCCAAAGGAAGAGGAAATACAGGAATCTCTGTATTTCACAGGAGCAGCTGATTGTGATACTTTAGCCAGATTGAAAAGGGCTTGGGGAAGAATTCATCGCAAAGGAAAAGTTTCTTTGGGAAAGGGTGACTGCAGAGCCTATGCACCTTATGTGGATTGGATTAAGGAAAGGGTGGAGAAAATGCTATTAGCATTCCCTGTTAGAGAACCTTTGAACCCTTTGGTAATTGAAGAACCTATGACAGTTGATATTCAGAGGTATAATAAGTTGTGGGTCAAGAAAGAAGAGCTATGTCAGGAGAATGAAGAGTTAAAAAAGGAGATTAGTCAGTTGAAGAGCGAAAAGAATGAAGCAGCCTATTTGGCGAAGATGAAAACAAAAACCTTGAACAAGATGGGAAAAGAGTTGAATGAAGAGATTCGTGTGCGAGAATGAATAGGTCAAGACTTAAAGAGTACCGGTAATGTTCTTAAAGACAAGAGGAAAGAGTTGGAAAGGGCGCGCCTGGAGATATCCATGTTTAATGATCAGGGGAACGCTGCTTTAACCGCCAACAAAGGAAGACATGATAAGCTCCATAGGCAGATTGACAGACTAAAGACACAACTCAAGATTAAAGATGAAAAGGCTTCATTGGAGTCATCTTGTCAGTATGAAAGTGATTGTAAGTTACAAGAAGATCGGTCAATGCTGGAAGAATGCAAGATAAGGGCAGAACTGAAGAAACCAAGACTCAAAGATGCTTTCGAAGAAGATGCTTGGGGGGATTATTCTCAAGATTTTAAGGATGTCATCAGTAGAAGGCATTTGCTTATACAGGCGCTGGTTACAAAACCTAAACATCCAGATACAAAGGAGTTGCTAGAGGAGTTTCAGACTCGTTACCGTGGCTGAAGGGAGAATTATCTGATGCAGTTTTCTCTTTAGTTTTCTCCTCTCTTGTTATTATCTTGTATTAAGACCATCACCAGGCTTGTTGGATGGGGTCGTATGATCACTTTCTGTTGTATTGATTGGTGTTATGTTGTGTACACTGACTCTTATACTCATTTTATTTATGAGAAGAACTTGTGATTCCATCTATTGCTCTACTCTTTGTTTGTTGAACTAGAATCAAGGGAAGAATCTCCCTGAATCATACATACATGCTTGCATTTTGAATTATCATTATCATTTTGCATAGCAGGTGTTCTTGGGACCGTTAACCTTATCTCTGAGTGGTTTTCTTTCAGCAGTTTTCAAGACAGCAGACCAGACGTTTCACAGATACTCCACCAGAGGGAAACAACAAAGAGTTATGGATCAGATACAACAAGAGTTGCAAGAATTCAGGGATCAGATGACTCATTTCATGGATATGATGCATGGAGTTACCAATGGGAAAGAACATCTCGGAACATTGGTCCAGCCACTAATTTCTAGGGTGGATGGTAGTGGGGTCTTGCATGGAGGGACCACTGCTATTCCTCCTCCAGCTGATGGTAAAGCTCCTCAGGCTAATGTGATTCCCACTGTTGTTATTCCTCCGGGCGGAGATCACCAAACAGGAGCTCATGTGACAAGTGCAGAGGGCATTGCACATGGGGCTGCAGGTCCTCAATGGGAAGAAGACGAGCAAGATGGCGTTTTCTCAATGGGAAACTTGGGAGTGGGTCTTCTAACAGACACGGATAAACGGTTTAAGATGATCGAGGAAAAGATGAAAAATCTCGAGAACCAAAACTCTTTGGGGCTCGACATGTCCAATTTAGGGTTGATACCAGGGGTTAAGATTCCCCCAAAATTCAAGGTTCCAGACTTCGATAAGTACAAAGGGACAACCTGTCCCAAAGTACATCTTAAATCTTATTATCGGAAGATGTCTTCCTATTTAGACAATGAGAAATTGCTGATGCACTTTTTTCAAGATAGTTTATCAGGTCTATCTCTAGAATAGTACATGGGTCTAGAGACGATGCATATAAGAAGTTGGAGGGATCTGGGAGAAGCTTTTGTCCATCATTATCAATACAATAGTGACCTGGCACCAAATAGAGTTCAGTTACAAAATCTTTCACAGAGGAGCAATGAAGGGTTTAAAGAGTACGCCCAGAGGTGGCGGGAATTAGCAGCGAGAGTTCAACCACTGAAGGTGGAGCAAGAGCTTATTGATATGTTCGTGGCAACCTTGCCCGAAATATATTATGAGAAGTTGATTGGAAATATGTCTGGGAGTTTTTCTGATTTGATCATAACAGGAGAGAGGGTAGAAAACAAAATAAAGTTGGGGAAAATACAAGTGGGTGAAGGGTCTACCTCAGGAGGGGCGAGGAAGACGTTTGGAAATTCAAAGAAAAGAGAATGGGATTTGAATGCAGTAAGAACTTATAGAAACAGAAACAGAGCACAACATCAACAGCAATACCAGCCTCAACATCAGCCACAAATTACTAGCATAACTATTCCAGTGGTACCTCAGTAACCAGCTATTGCACCACGTCGATTTCAAGACCGAGGAAGGGTGGTTAATAGGAAGTTTGACATGCCGCCTATGCCTTACTCTCCACTACTATAACATTTGCTACAATTACAGCTTATCCAGAAAAGGACTTTAACACCGCTTACAGGTGCACCTTCACCGGGATATGACGCGAATGCAAGGATCGATTTTCATTCTGGTGCTCTGGGTCACAACATCGACAATTGAAAAGCTTTTAAGCATAAGGTGCAAGATCTGCTTGACACCAAAGCAATTAATTTTACCAACGAGACCCCGAACGTGAATCAGAACCCAATGCCGAATCATGGGGTAGTCGGAGCTAACGTCGTTATCGAGGGTGAAAAGTTGAATTTGATAACTAATGTGGCAGAGTTGAAAACGCCGCTAAGTTTTGTGAAGAGCAGATTGTTGAAAGGGGGTGTTTTTCCTGGTTGTCTTGAGGGATGTGAAGGATGTGTCGTGCACTCGGAAGGTTGTGTTGATATGAGGAACCATATTTAGGGTTTGATGAATGAGGGTATTTTGCGATTTGATAGAACAGAAGGAGAGGAAGACGTGAAAGAAATTGACAGTGAGCGGGATGAAATCACGACAATTTCAATCCCATACAGAACAATCAATATTTCAGCGCCTCTGAGGCCAGCACCAGTAATCATCACTACACCCAGACCAATACCTTACGAAAGTACCAAGGCCATCCCATAGAATTATGGAGCAGAGGTATTCTGTAATAGATATAAGCAAGTGTTGGTAGGGACATCATCTGAAGGGTCATCTGTTGATAACGTTGTTGGAGCCGGAGGTTTGACCAAAAGTGGTAGAGTGTTCTCTCCATCGGAGGTTAATGCAGAATGAGGTGATAAAGGTAAGGGTAAAGCTGTAGGAGAACAGAGTCAACAACAGGGAGAGCAAGACTCTTTGGTCAAAGATGTTGAGGAATTTATGCGACTCATCAGCAAGAGTGACTACAAAATTGTAGATCACTTATAGTAAACGCCTTCTAAGATCTCGATCTTATCTTTGTTGTTGTGCTCTGAGGCACATAGGAGCTCCTTGTTGAGAATTCTGAATACTTCTTATGTACCGCATGAAATTTCTGTCAATCAGCTTGAGGGGGTAGTAGCCCAATGATAATGCTGGAAATGGCTTGGGTTTCATAGATCTGGATCTAACTCCCGCTCGGAGGAATCATAACCATGCCCTACACATCTCCATTAAGTGCATGGGGTCTGTTCTATCGCATGTATTGGTTGATACAGGGTCATCACTTAATGTGTTGCCTAAGAAAGCTTTGATGAAGCTAGACAACCAGGGTGTGATTTGTACTCCCAGTGATCTGGTAGTGAGAGCGTTTGATGGGACTAGAAGATCAATGTTTGGTGAAGTTACTTTACCAATTCACGTGGGCCCGAAAATATTTGACACCCTTTTCTACATCATGGATATATAGCCAGCCTACAACTGTTTACTTGGCCGACCATGGACACATTATGTTGGGGCAGTCACCTCGACTTTGCACCAGAAGCTGAAGTATATGGTTGAAGGAAAGATCGTCACAGTGTGTGGTGAAGAGGATATCATGGTTAGTCACCAGTCCTCTTTCAAATATGTAGAGGTGGATGGAGAGATCCATGAAACACTGTGTCAGGCATTCGAAGCGATACAGATTAAGGAAAATCCTCCTGTTGAAGACAGACCTCCTGAAATTGCAATGTCTTCGTTCAAAGAAGCCCGTGTTGTGGCAAGTCCTTACAGAGGACCGGTGCAGTTCACCAGTGGTGGTTTGGGATACAACCCATCTTCTTCTTAGAGTGCTCCGAGGTACAGAGGACCAGTGCAGTTTGTAACACCCCACTTCCCAAATTAAATAAAATATAAACATTATAAATAAACATCAGAGTTTCCACAAAAACAGTGGGATATCACATCACCAATAGTTATCAAAAATACTTTATTCATTATTTTCAAAATAATACAGCGGAAATTAATATTCCAACATTCTCGGCCATCCGCCAGATTTACATAAAATCTTTATTATTATAATTCACCAAAATGTGATACGTCACAGGATTTTCAACAAGTTTAACATAAACAAATAAAACACCCGTATCCCGTGTTACGTATTAGAGCATCCTAAGACTCGACTTGTACACCGCTATCCAAGCTATCTATGTACCTGGATTATCTGTACTTCAGATGAAGCACATACCACAACAACAACAAAGGAGTGAGAAAACATGATCAAACTATATTGGTAATTTAATACATGCAATAAAGGTAGTAAAACACACCAATATTCACCCCATAACACCAATCATCGAACCTACTGTTCAAATTACAATATAACATATTATAATGCAAATATGCAACTCAACACCAAGCATGCGGTACCGACTCATTGGTTCATTCAATCGAACCCTGGACAGATCACTTACGCTCCTACTGAGATATGATCTATCCCCGACAGATCACTTACCTCCTACTGAGATACGATCTATCCCAGACAGATCACTTACGCTCCTACTGAGATATGATCTATCCCCACCATTCTCCACAAAGGAGTACGGATGCATCACATACACTCCTCCTGAGCAATGATTCATCCCACCAAACACCATGATATGTACGACACCAATGCACGACAAACAAACTCAAGCACACTAAGTGCACACGATCCTCCTGATCACATCACCACACATTATATATATTACACCACCAATAAACACAAGCACACTAAGTGCACAACAATTAAACTCAAGTAAATAATCAATAAATCATATCAATCGATCCATGCTTTAGTTACTATTTAATTAAACAATGACTCCCCAAAAATATTGGATATAAAAATATTTGGCAAATAACTATATTATTTATACCATGTTATAGATCTACTCAAGAGCTTTCCAACACTTCGAACGGGGACTAAATCCGACCTACGGATCAAAACTTATGGCCAAAATCGTCAAAACAGAAAATTCACCAATATACAGCTTTGAGTCGACGCAAACAGCGCAGAATGCATAAAATTCTGTGTTTTCCACCGTTGGAGGCCTTCCGGACCTCCGATTTCAATTCCGTAAAAAGCCCCGGTTTCAGAATTCGAAATCCTACCATAATATGACAATTATAACAGCCAACAACATATTTTTAAAGATCATATCATCATATATCTTATAACCATACTTTTCAACACCATGGAATTTAGGGGTTTCTATCCTAAATGTGATCCTACCCATCATACACTATCACACAATACCCATGATCATACGAAAACCCACCCTTACTGCCCGGAACTATTATCTTGCTCAAATTCAAGCCTATTTCTCCACTTCTATCTCTTGTCCTCTCGGAACCTATTTCATACTCATCGCTATTACTACGGAAATTATACCGGATTTCACCAATCTCATAATAGCAAATACACCACTCTATCAATATCAGCAACAATCATCACACTCTACTCTAATCAATTGTTCCTTAAACTATATCTCAGAACCTATATCATGGTCATTACCCAAGCCACAGAGGTTACACCAAATCTCACCAATACTCATGGTCATTATCCAAACCACAGAGGTTATACAGGAACTCACCAACATCGTAACAATGTACGAATTTCATCACCATCAACAACAACAGCAACAGGCATAATGTCATAAATTCGTGTTCATCACTAATATTACAGGAATTACACAGAATCCCACAATCATCATAAAATGTATGCACAAAACTCTTCAATCACAGCAACATTCATAAACACAGACATAATATCATATATAAATCATAATCATCAAATTCCTACAGGTTAAGGAATCCCCTCTACCCAATTTCATGCATTATACCAATCCCAATCAGTTTCTCCCCCCTTACCTGGATAATTGTTCTGATCGGTGACAAACTCCTCCAAGATTGGCCAATTCTGACCTTTCCTCTTCTTCTCCGTTCTTCGCTCATTTCTTCGTTCTTCTCTCAATTTCCTCTTCTCACGTTCTATCTATCGTGACTTCTCAACTTACTTCCTCCCTATCCCTAATAACCCCTTCCGCTTCTATTTTCTTTTAATTCTAATCCCAATAATAATAATAAAAATAATATTACTAATAATAATTATAATAATCATTATAATAATAATAATAATACACATAGCAATATTAATAATATTATTTCACCCATAATAATAATATTAATAATAATAGTAATAATACTCCACCAGTAATATTATTAATAATAATAATAATCATAATAATATTCTCCCACTAATAGTTATAATAATAGTAATAATATTAATAATAATAATATTCTCCAATATTAATAATATTACTACAATTAATAATAATAATAATAATAATAATAATAATAATAATAATAATACCACCATATTACTACTATTTATTTTATTATTATATTCACACCAATTCACCACCAATAATCCTCCCATATCAGGGACACCCACCAATCATCATCAAACACACCCCCATCAAAGGGCACACCAACATATAATAATTAAAATAGTAATAAAATGACTAAATAATTAAAATGGGTGTTACAACTCTCCCCCACTTTAATTATTTTCGTCCTCGAAAATTACCTGATGGAAATAGTTCCGGATACGCTTCCCGCATCCTTCATTCCAATTCTCAGGTCACACTGCTTTCTGCAGCACCCCCTCAAGCCACTTTCACCAAAGCTATCTCCTTCCCTCGGAGTTGTTTCCCGTTTGTCAAACGAACTAGCAATGCCTCCACACTCAAATTATTTTTCACTGGTACATCATCCACCTGATTCAATGTAATTCCTCAACGAAGACACATGAAACACGTCATGCCAATTCACAGCGACAACGACAAAATGATCTAACATGTTACTCCTCCCATGCCTCCGCTGCGCTACTCTGATACAACCACAGAACCTGGTGCGAACATCCGAGATTTCGAAGCCCGACCAGCACCAGTCACCGACGTGACTCTCAAAACACATATTTCCTTATATCCTCTTGATCTTCTCAGCCATCTCAAGCATAATTCTCGGTCTGAGCACAACACTCCCACTCGACTTATTCCAACACAGAAGAGTCCTACACTCCCTATCTCACCAAGCCATATATAGTGCCATTCCGACACTAGGATGGTAATCGTTATTATAGGTAACTCAATCAACGGTAATTACTCATCCCACGATCCACCTTGATCCAACACCTAAGCTCTCACCAATTCTCTACAGACTCAATAGTCCTTTCTGACTGACCATCAGTTTGCGGATGGTAAGCCGAACTCAACTTCAACTTAGTACCTGAAGCTTCCTGTAAGCCCCTCCAACATCTCAATATAAACCTCAAATTTCAATCCAACACAACATTCGACAATATCTCATCCAACTTCACTACTTCCTCAATATGTATCTCATATATCCTTAACACGGAATAGTTCATCCACTCACAACAACCCAAATTAAAATTATGTCTTTCCAATTCTTTGGAAATCTCAACACCAAATCCGTGAAAATACTACCTGATTTCCACTCTGGAATATTCAACGGTTGCATCAGACTCAACAGTCTCTGATGTTCACTCTTCGAATTCCAAAAATTCTAACCAGTATATTCAACCTCAACCACTCCTCTCCTCATCTATGGTCACCAAAACAATCTACTCAAATTCGGTTACTTCTTCATAGCACCGGGATGGACACTCCATCTACCTCAATGTATTTCTTCACGAGTACTCCTACTTCCCTCAACAACATCCGGTCCACATACCCCATCACAACATATCATGGTACTATTTCCACAAACCCGACAACCCACTCTTCGACTCTGATTTATCAATTTCAACTAATTCACCAACTCAACCCAGATTTCTGACCTCCTCGAATCTCCTCAAGAATACTACTAGCAAGGTCTAACATACAAGGCTTAACTCCATAAGAAGTCTCTTCACAGACCAGACTCGCATCACAAAATTTCCCAACCGGTTCCAACTCTTTTCTCCATTTTCCTCGATACAAGCAAGGTTTCTAAATCAAAGCATTAGCTACCACGGTATATACCAAAAACATACAGTAAGATAACACATCAAACGCACCCGATCACGACGGTAAAAGTTGACCAAATTACACGTTTCGAATATTCTGCTATAATTGGATCATCCACTGACATAAAGACCATTTTTCCCAGAAAGAGCATCTCGTTAGCTCTCCAACTCTTTAAACGGGGGTCAAAACGGACATACGGTTCAAGAGTTATAAATTTTCGAAGTTTTCCAAAAAACCAGAATTTTGCCGAAAAACTGCTACAGGATTTTGCATTCTTGTCCGAAAATTCGACCGATTCAAGTCCTTTCTTCGAAACAAACACATACTCATACTCACCTAACATATAGCCTCGAATTAGAACCATTAAACATGATTTCTACGACGTCCAATTTCAATCCGATTTTTAAACCTTCAAATCTCCAAAAATACCAAAACTTACAAAACCAACCAAATTTGATAAAACAAGCATACTCAATCACGGCTTAACATCACCCGACGCCACTATGCAATCTAATCCAACTTTCTTCCGTAAAGCATCGATTTCTCATAAAATCTCAGATTAAACGATTTCAGCCTCTAACTCTGGCACAACTACAACAACAACCAACTCTAGAACACTGGTCAGATAATTCTTCTTACGTACTTCAAGTTGTCTTAAAGCATAATTAAAACTTACTGAAGTTGCCTTTAGCAAATCCCCAATTATATCAACAAGCATCACAAACGCAACAAATAGTTATGTCGGATTCGGCAAAACTTTCCTCCCAGAAGTATATCGCTACTCTTTTTCCAACACTGATAACTCAAGTTCCTTATGCTCAAAATAATCCTCTATACTCTTTGAATGTCTTAAAATATCACTGATTAACATAACCATTGCCTTGCTCAAATAATTAAAGAAGATCCCATGCCAAACGGACAAACAAGTTGTGAGTTCTGGCGGAAACACGGACCGTACCGCCCGTCCTTACCACAACATTCAAACACACTTCATCAATAAATAGCTTAATTCCATGTCAATACTTCACCATCTCATAGAGAATTTTAATATCCCTACCCGAGCTCACACGACCAAGGAAAACTCACATCCTTCAGCCCGTTAATCCATCGACTCATCAACTCTTGGAAGCGAACGCTTATCCTTGATAGTCACCTTGTTCACTTATCCATAGTTCACCAAAAGCTTCACAAAACCTTCCGTCTGTCTAACCAACAAAATTGGTGCACCTTATGGTAACACACTCAAACAAAAGAACCTCTCTTCCAGCAGGTCTTCAAGTTGACTCTTTAACTTTCTCAATCCCAATGCAAACACAAAAATATGGAGTCACCCATATCGGACTAGTTCCAAGAACGAAGTCAATGTGTAAGCTTTACTTCACATTTCGATAGTAAACCATTTACCTCCTCAGGAAAACTTCCGGACAATCATAATTAAGTGATAAACCCCAATTTCTCACTTTCCTTAACATTCAAAGTTTCCATCAAAATACACACCTCAACACCGTCTTACGCCAACTCCTCAAAATAATCCCTTAAGCACTTAGCTTAACTCAAGACAATTCATTGCTCACACCACCTAAGCTTGCAAGACACGTCTATCCCATCCAACACAATCCCGTCTACTATTAACAAGAGATTGAGGGTGATCAGTTCCTCAATTTGTCAATAGACATCCGAAAATCATGATGGGGTATAAACCATTTTTACCAAACTATAAGAGCGTAACACACTAAGCCACAACACTGCAGCATTCCGGAGAAATACCAACTTCTCCCCCACTAGAATCATTTCACTTCTACCGACAAAGTTTAAACAACAACATGTATCGATAGTGTTTTTACACACATGTCGCATACCAGGGAACAACAACACTAGACAACATTGGCCGGACGGACCGACCTGCTCTGATACCAATTGTAACACCCCACTTCCCAAATTAAATAAAATATAAACATTATAAATAAACATCAGAGTTTCCACAAAAACAGTGGGATATCACATCACCAATAGTTATCAAAAATACTTTATTCATTATTTTCAAAATAATACAGCGGAAATTAATATTCCAACATTCTCGGCCATCCGCCAGATTTACATAAAATATTTATTATTATAATTCACCAAAATGTGATACATCACAGGATTTTCAACAAGTTTAACATAAACAAATAAAACACCCGTATCCCGTGTTACGTATCAGAGCATCCTAAGACTCGACTTGCACACCGCTATCCAAGCTATCTATGTACCTGGATTATCTGTACTTCAGAGGAAGCACAGACCACAACAACAACAAAGGGGTGAGAAAACATGATCAAAATATATCAGTAATTTAATACATGCAATAAAGGTAGTAAAACACACCAATATTCACCCCATAACACCAATCATCGAACCTACTGTCCAAATTAAAATATAACATATTATAATGCAAATATGCAACTCAACACCAAGCATGCGGTACCGACTCATTGGTTCATTCAATCGAACCCTGGACAGATCACTTACGCTCCTACTGAGATATGATCTATCCCTGACAGATCACTTACGCTCCTACTGAGATATGATCTATCCCAGACAGATCACTTACGCTCCTACTAAGATATGATCTATCCCCACCATTCCCCACAAAGGAGTACGGATGAATCACATACACTCCTCCTGAGCAATGATTCATCCCACCAAACACCATGATATGTACGACACTAATGCACGACAACAATGCACGACAACAATGCACGACAAACAAACTCAAGCACACTAAGTACACACGATCCTCCTGATCACATCACCACATATTATATATATTACACCACCAATAAACACAAGCACACTAAGTGCACAACAATTAAACTCAAGTAAATAATCAATAAATCATTTCAATCGATCCATGCTTTAGTTACTATTTAATTAAACAATGACTCCCCAAAAATATTGGATATAAAAATATTTGGCAAATAACTATATTATTTATACCATGTTATAGATCTACTCAAGAGCTTTCCAACACTTCGAACGGGGACTAAATCCGACTTACGGATCAAAACTTATGGCCAAAATCGTCAAAATAGAAAATTCACCAATATACAGCTTTGAGTCGACGCAAACAGCGCAGAATGCATAAAATTCTGTGTTTTCCACCGTTGGAGGGCTTCCGGACCTCCGATTTCAATTCCGTAAAAAGCCCCGGTTTCAGAATTCGAAATCCTACCATAATATGACAATTATAACAGCCAACAACATATTTTTAAAGATCATATCATCATATATCTTATAACCATACTTTTCAACACCATGGAATTTAGGGGTTTCTATCCTAAATGTGATCTTACCCATCATACACTATCACACAATACCCATGATCATACGAAAACCCACCTTTACTGCCCGGAACTATTATCTTGCTCAAATTCAAGCCTATTTCTCCACTTCTATCTCTTGTCCTCTCGGAACCTATTTCATACTCATCGCTATTACTACGGAAATTATACTGGATTTCACCAATCTCATAACAGCAAATACACCACTCTATCAGTATCAGCAACAATCATCACACTCTACTCTAATCAATTGTTCCTTAAACTATATCTCAAAACCTATATCATGGTCATTACCCAAGTCACAGAGGTTACACCAAATCTCACCAATACTCATGGTCATTATCCAAACCACAGAGGTTATACAGGAACTCACCAACATCGTAACAATGTACGAATTTCATCACCATCAACAACAACAGCAACAGGCATAATGTCATAAATTCGTGTTCATCACTAATATTACAGGAATTACACAGAATCCCACAATCATCATAAAATGTATGCACAAAACTCTTCAATCACAGCAACATTCATAAACACGGACATAATATCATATATCAATCATAATCATCAAATTCCTACGGGGTTAAGGAATCCCCTCTACCCAATTTCATGCATTATACCAATCCCAATCAGTTTCTCCCCCCTTACGTGGATAATTGTTCTGATCGGTGACAAATTCCTCCAAGATTGGCCAATTCTGACCTTTCCTCTTCTTCTCCGTTCTTCGCTCCTTTCTTCGCTCTTCTCTCAATTTCCTCTTCTCACGTTCTATCTATGGTGACTTCTCAACTTACTTCCTCCCTATCCCTAATAACCCCTTCCACTTCTATTTTCTTTTAATTCTAATCCCAATAATAATAATAAAAATAATATTACTAATACTAATAATTATAATAATCATTATAATAATAATAATACACATAGAAATATTAATAATATTATTTCACCCATAACAATAATAATATTAATAATAATAGTAATAATACTCCACCAATAATATTATTAATAATAATAATAATAATCATAATAATATTCTCCCACTAATAGTTATAATAATAGTAATAATATTAATAGTAATAATATTCTCCAATATTAATAATATTACTACAATTAATAATAATAATAATAATAATAATAATAATAATAATAATAATAATAATAATAATAATAATAATAATAATAATAATAATAATAATAATACCATATTACTACTATTTATTTTATTATTATATTCACACCAATTCACCACCAATAATCCTCCCATATCTGGGACACCCACCAATCATCATCAAACACACCCCACCAAAGGGCACACCAACATATAATAATTAAAATAGTAATAAAATGACTAAATAATTAAAATGGGTGTTACACAGTTCACCAGCGGTGGGGTCATTTTTGACCGAATCAATGTTGTGGGATACGATGAAGGAGAGAGCGACTGTGACATGGATGCTTGGATTCAGCCGTGTGTCCCTGGTCAGAGCTTGTGTAATTGGACTGTGGAGGAAGTCGTCCAAGTTATCTTTGAAGTGTAATTTCTTTGTTTTGATTATGTGTGGTCCTACTTTCTGCCCAAGATGTAATGGCTTTCCTTTGTAGGGCCCTTTTTGATTATGTTTGAACTCTTTTTTATCATTAATGAAAGGCGTTTGTTTGCATTCAAATATTTTGGTCCCTGTTTTCTTCTTTTATTTTTGACAATAAAATGGCAATGTGTTTTTGCTTGTTTGCATATCATTTTAAGCATAAAACATCAATCATGCAGGTTTCACATCTCAGATGCCACCGATTCAGATTCGGCTATGACTCGATATGATTTTGACAATCCTATTTTTCAAGCTGAAGAAGAGACTGATGAAGAAGATAACCTGCCTGAAGAGCTTACAAGACTGTTGAGACAAGAAGGGAGAGTCATTCTGCCTCATCAAGAGGAAATTGAAGTTGTCAATCTGGGCACCGAAGAGAACATGAAAGAGGTCAGAATTAGGGATGCGTTGGAGAATGATATCAAAAGAAGACTGGTTGAAATGCTCTGTGAGTACAGAGACGTCTTTGCCTGGTCGTATAAAGATATGTCAGGGTTTGATACGGACATAGTGGTACAACGTCTACCTCTTCGAGAAGAATGTCCACCTGCAAAACAAAAGCTGAGAAGGACCAAGCCTGATATGGCAGTCAAGATTAAGAAGAGGTCCAGAAGCAATTGGATTCTAGTTTTCTTGTTGTTACAAACTATCCTCCATGGGTCACTGACATTGTTCCTGTGCCTAAAAAGGATGGAAAGGTCAGGACGTGCGTCGACTATCGAGATCTGAACAGAGCTAGCCCAAAATACGATTTCCCGCTCCCTCACATCGATGTTTTAGTTGATAATACTCCTCAGTGTTCTGTGTTTTCCTTCATGGATGGATTCTCTGGGTACAACCAAATCAAAATGGTCCTAGAGGACATGGAGAAAACTACCTTTATCACGCCGTGGGGGACCTTTTTCTAAAAAGTTATGCCTTTTGGATTGAAAAATGCAAGGGCAACTTACTAGCGGGCGATGGTGACTCTCTTTCATGATATGATTCATCATGAGATTGAAGTGTATGTTGATGACATGATCGCAAAGTCACAGACGAAGGAAGAACATCTAGTTAATCTGTTGAAGTTATTCGAAAGGTTGAGGGAATTCATATTAAGGTTGAATCCAAATAAGTGCACTTTCGGAGTGAGGTCAAGGAAGCTATTGGAGTTCATTGTCAGTGAAAAGGAATTGAGGTGGATCCTGCAAAGATAAAAGCCATACAAGAAATGTCGGAGCCAAAAACAGAAAAAGAGGTTCTTGGTTTTCTAGGGAGATTGAACTACATTGCAAGGTTCATATCTCACCTTACAGCCACATGTGAACAAATATTCAAATTGTTAAAGAAAGATCAAGCAGTCGTTTGGAACGAAAATTGTCAAAGGGCATTTGAAAGAATAAAAGAATAGTTGTAGGAACCTCCGATACTGATGCCTCAAGTGGAAGGGAGACCTTTGATTATGTACTTGAAGGTTCTTGAGAATTCAATGGGTTGTGTACTCGGTCAACACGACGAGATGGGCAGAAAAGAGCATGCTATCTATTACTTGAGTAAAAAGTTCACAGAATGTGAGTCTAGGTACCCAATGCTAGAGAAAACATGTTGTGCGCTTGCTTGGGCAACCAAACGCCTAAGGCAGTATATGTTAAATCATACAACCATGTTAATTTCGAAGATGGATCCAATCAAGTACGTGTTTGAAAAGCAGGCGCTTTCCGGAAGAATTTCCAGGTGGCATATGGTTCTGATAAAATACGATGTTCAATATGTTTCCAAAAAAGCCATTAAGGGGAGTGTTTTGTCATAATATCTTGCAGAGCATCCAATTCAAGATTATCAACCAATGAAATTTGAGTTCCTGATGAGGACATAATGTTTTTGAAGATGAAGTATTATGACGAGCCTCTACCAGACGAAGGTCTCGAAATAGGCTCTCAGTGGAAGATGGTTTTCGACGGTGTTGTTAACTCATATGGAAACGCAATTGGGGCAATCATTACAACCCCCCACGGTTCCCACATACCATTTACCGCCCGGCTAACGTTTGCCTACACCAATAACGAAGCTGAATATGAAGCGTGTATCATGGGTATAGAAGAAGCCATTGATTTTGAGAATCAAGAACCTTGATGTATATGGTGATTCAACTTTAGTCGTCAATCATATTAAAGGAGAGTGGGAAACCCGTCAACCTAATCTTGTGCCTTATATGAACTATGCCAGAAGATTGTTGCCTTTCTTTGACAGAGTGGAGTTTTATCATGTGTCGAGGGCCGAGAATCAGATGGCAGATGCTTCGGCAACCTTATCAGCGATGTATAAAGTGAACTATTGGAATGAAGCTCCAATGATCACTATCATGCGCCTCGAGAGGCCAGCCTTCATATTTGCAGTAGAGGAAGCATCAGATGGGAAGCCTTGGTATTTTGATATTAGAAATTTTCTCAAGAATCAAGAGTATTCGCCTGGGGCATCGAGCCGGGATAAGAAGTCTCTGAGAAGGTTGGCGGGAAATTTCTACCTGAATAAGGATGGTGTGTTATACAGAAGAAACTTCGACTTGGTATTATTGCGGTGTGTGGACGAAAATGAAGCAAGTTTTCTAATGGAAGAAGTCCACGAAGGTTCCTTCGGAACACATGCTGGCGGACATGCAATGTCCAGGAAATTGTTGAGAGCAGGTTACTACTGGATGACTATGGAATCTGATTGTTTCAAGTACGCCAGGAAGTGTCATAAATTCCAGATTTATGCTGATAAAGTGCATGTGCCGCCAAGTCCTTTGAATGTCATGGCATCTCCTTGGCCCTTTGCTATGTGGGGTATTGATATGATTGGTAATATTGAACCGACCGCCTCCAATGGGCATCGCTTTATCTTGGTGGAAATCGATTATTTCACTAAGTGGGTAGAAGCAGATTCTTTTGCCAATGTAACCAGAAAGGTAATGGCTCGCTTTATCAAGAAGAACGCCATCTTTCGTTATGGAGTGCCAAAATGAATCATTACCGACAATAGTTTGAATTTGAACAATAAGATGATGAAGGAATTGTGCCAGAGTTTCAAGATCGAACACCACAACTCTTCTCCGTACCACCCAAAGATGAATGGTGCTTTTGAGGTAGCCAATAAGAATATCAAGAAGATTGTACAGAAGATGGTGGTAACTTACAAGGATTGGCACGAGATATTTCCCTTTTCTTTACATGGTTATCGTACTTCAGTGCGTACATTGACTGGAGAAACTCCTTTCTCATTGGTATATTGTATGAAAGTTGTCCTACCATTAGAAGTCGAGATTCCTTCCCTAAGGATGTTGGTTGATGTGAAGCTTGATGAGGCAGAATGGGTGACGGTTAGGTTGAATCAAAAAATGAAGAAGGCATTTGATCAAAAAATGCGCCCTCGACATTTCCAGGCAGGTGATTTAGTGTTGAAGAGGATCCTCCCTCCACAAACAGATCACAGGGGCAAATGGACTCCCAACTATGAAGGTCCATATGTAGTAAGGAAAGTCTTCTTCAGAGGAGCCTTACTATTGTCAACTATGGATGGTGAAGATTTTACGTCCCTTGTGAATGCAGGCGTAGTCAAAAAATACTTTGCTTAAAATAGACCCGCTGGACAAAAAAAGGAAGTCCAGGCAAAAATGGGGCATCCCGGTGAACCATAAAAGGATTGGGTCCGGGCAAAAATTAGGGATAAAAAGAAAAAGAGTAAACCTACAAAGTTGAAAACCTGAAAATGAGACTTTGGCAAAAATGGGTATCCCGGTGGATCGAAAACCTGCAAGGGTGATTCAGGCAAAAGTTAGGGATTGAAAAGAAAAAGTCTACGGTCCGCGTCCGACCTGTGAGCACAGTGGATTCTTGGAGGACCCGAGGGTTAACAAGTCAGTCTCTTCAAAAGGCGAAACAATGGTGAAGCATTGAAGTCATGCAAGTCATAGTCGAATCGACACATGGTGGTTGTCTATTTCCACATTCCTGACATTTGTATATCTTTTTCACCTGTACTTTTTGCACAACTTTCTCTTTTCAGGAGTTGCATCCGATGTAATTTTCCTATTTACAGGCCATTTCCAATCAATGAAGTATTTTCTCCAAAAAAAACTTTTTGTTCTTGTTTTTTCTTTTTACTGTTTTGTTTGCAAAAAGACGCCTGATTTTTTTTGATAAAACTTTGCATACATAAACTTTTGGGGCTTTCGTAATTATAATTGAAACAATGATTTATCTAAATGGTGTCATGGACGATGACCGAAATAGCCTTTATTGCATACAGGACACGTTGTTTGTTTGTCATTTGTAGGGCTCTCACTACTAAGAATTGTTTCAAAAATGTCTCACCAACAATGACATGTCTCTATCCCCACAAGGTAATGATGTCATATCAGAAGTACCTCGCTAGCAATAGTGTGCGGTTATCCCCAGCAAGTTGAGATTGAGGTTCTCCCCAGCATGTAGATACGGGATTACTTCCCCAGCAATGGGACAAGTCCAGTGCAGTTCCCCAAAGAGTCTATGTCATCGACTCATTTCCCCAAGCATAGGCTGATGCTGATTCCCTCGATGATTATTGGTAGACGTCCGCAGTAGAATCCAATGGTTATTGGCTTTCTTCAGAGCGATACTTTGGGATAACTTCCCAATGAATGTTATTTCTTAATCCCCGGTAGAGTGAAATTATTCCCAGCAGGTTGGATTTATCCCCAGAAGAGTTTTATTCCGAAAGGCCATTCAGGGCGCGTTCCCCAGCACGAGTTTGCTTGTTGTTTACTTCGGCACCTTTTTGTGGTGGTGGTCCTTTGATTTTCATTTTTCATAGCATCCTCCCAAATGTGTAGCATTTCCATTTCGTATGGATCATTACACCATATTCAAACATATGCATATGAAGCAAAAGCCAGGTTGTTACCTTTTGTTACTGGACGTATCTCCAGCAGATAATGGTGTATTTCATGAGCCTATGTGGTATCCATACCCCAACAAAATCATTGATGGATGTTTCCATCTTATCTTTTGGCTTCCCAATAGAGTTTGCTTGTTTAAGCTCCTCTTTGTCAGATTGTGAATCGGTTGATTCTACTTCCAACTTTGTATTGAGGTTGTCTAACTTGTGTTAGTAGTTGTCTTTTCCGACTTAGTGTCGAGCCTGCTGTTTAGAATATGTCTTTTCCGACTCAGCATCGAGCCTGTTGTTTAACAGTTGTTTCAACTTTGTGTTGAGGTTGTCTAAGTTGTGTTAGCATTTGTTTTTTCCGACTGCATATCGAGCCTGCTGGTTAGCAAATGTTTGTTTCTTTCCGACCGAGTGTCGAGCCTGCTGGTTAGCAGATGTCTTTTACCGACCGAGTGTCGAGCCTGTTGTTTAACATTTGTTTTTCCGAATTTGCGTCGATGCGGTCTAACTTGTTCTATTTAGCAGCCTTTGTTGTTCCGACCGTGTGTCGAGGCTTTCTAACCTGTGGTTAGAAGTTGGTTTTTTATCACTTTCAGATACATTTCCCTGTTGATTCCACTTTGGTGGACAGATTCTACAGTTTTCTATTCCGCGGTTGGCAAATTTCTGGGTGCTTTTGTATTTAATCACCTTTTACCTTGAATGTTTGAAAGCGGTTGCTTTTCATACCTTCAGGTCAAAGTCGTTTGAATAGGGGCAGCTGTTGCACCCCAAAATTTTCCCAACCTTTTCTTTCATCTTGGCTTATGTTTCATAGCATTTTGCATTTGCATTTGTACATAGCATTGGTTCTTGACAAGGAATCAAGATGTTGTATTTTCCACTTAAGGGAGAGGTTTCATGTTCAAGCTCAAGCAAGGGTACATTTGTAAGTCATCAAGAGTTCACCATCATCAGAGTTGGGTCTCAAAGCTCCTTGAGAGGAGAAAGTTTATGTGTGGGTATCATTTCCTATCTTGAGGATAAGTAGAATCACATGAGGTATTCTCCTTGATTGAAACATGATTCAATGGCTCAATATATATCCTGAGGATCCTCTATGGATTTGGTATGATCACATAAATCATTTGCAAGAGTCTCAATCAGTGGATAAAATGTTAGGGTTTCATCTGGTCAACAAAAGTGAAATGTGGGTTTGAAAGGGTTCAAGACTTGGTTCTTGATCTTGGAAGCCATGAGAAGTCATCCTAAGACATATCTAATGTTATATTGAGATTATGTCAAGAAGATTTAATAGTTCAAGAAGTTACTAAATTAGGTTGCAGATGATTCTAAGTGTAAAATCCCGTCTTTTAGTCTCTAACTTCAAGGACAAATTTCACTATGATACAAGTCTTATCTCATTTTCTATTAAACATGAAACTTGTTCCTAATATTTCAAGCTCTATTTTAAGTACAAGAACTCATCCATTGGATTCATAAATCTCAAGTTATGGTGTGTACAAGTTGGTTTCACCAAATGAAGAGATTTTAGAGGCTCTCCAAGTTAACTCACTTCCAAGGCATTTTTCACATGGAACCAAGCTCTTCCTCATTTTTTATCAAACATGAAAGTTGTTCCTCATTGTCTTAGATTTTGAAAAAGTGCTAGAACTCATAATTCTAATGTGTGGAGCTCTAGGTATGACCTTCCCAAGTCAAGGGTAATTTTGGATACCTAGTTTTAGGTCATTCACTTCAAAGACCAAATGCATGAACTTCAAGACCTCTAATCCAATTTCTTGCCACATGAAAGTTGTGTCAAATGATCTTAACTTCATCTTGATCTTAAATTCCATGGCATTTGATGAATTATGACACCTTTTAAGCCATGATGAACATGAAAACTTGAACATTTGGACCTAAAATGAATTTTTTCAAGTCATTTTTTTAAATATCATACCATAAAAAGCAATGGTCCAAACTTTGTGTAAAATGGTGTCCAACTTCTCAAACATCCACGATTCCTTTTCACACACCCTATAGTGCAAATTGCTGAGTGGAATGAGAAGCAAAACCCTCCATAACCCGTGTGCACATAGAATTGGCTTTTTTGGCATGTTTTGGAAATCAAACAAATCATTCAACATGGGCCTGCATGGACAAGCTTAAGCCCTCGTATTTAAACCTTAAACAAACCCTAGTTAATCAAAGAGGGAGTAGCTACGCAAAGGAGTGAGTTTCATCAAAAATTGCACAAAAGTTCTCTTTCTTCGAATCATACTTTTCACTGAGATTTTCTTCCATTGACGGTTCATTTCATCCTCATTGAAGCATAAGGAAAGGATTAGCAGCTTCAGAGTGAAGCTTACGCTGTGTTTGAAGAGCGAATGGAGCAGCTCCGTTAGGTAACCTTTCACTCTTTGAATCTTCCATTTTAGGCATGCATTTAGGTTCATGATTGGTGCATCTGAAGTCCAAACTCGTGTAGGCATTGTTTGAATCAATTTTGTGGCTGTTTGAATGATTTTCAGTTTGTATGTATGATTTTCGTGGCCTATTTTAGTGGATTTTTAAGGACCTTTTTCAAAAACTAAGGACGAATTCGTATTCTACATGAAAAAACATTCAAAACGGTTTCACGGGTTTGAATTTTTATGGTGGTTTTCAGTCTACGCCGGTGAGCTCACCGGGGAAGACGACCGGAGCTAGGGCTCCGGCGTCTGAGGTGGATGCTGAGTTGTTTAGGTGATTAGGCTTTGACTCGTGTGCGTGGCAAGTTGAATCTGATGCGTTGGCAATAAGGTTTAATGAAACGATGCGTTTCATGTTGGAACTGAGTTTAGTCTGGGAACCATGTTGTTCCCAGACTCGCCTAGCAAAGAAACCTTCACCTAACAAAGAAACTCGCCCCAGACTCGCCTAGCGAACATGCCATCGAACATAGCAGAATTTCGCGAATGTTGATCTTGTGCAGTGATGCTTTGATGTTTGATTCTGTGATTTCTTTGACGAATTAACATGAGTAGGACTGTGAAGTTTATATGATTAATAGGAGATAGTATGAGGATTACCACGAGTATATTTATGAATTAATATATGGTAATATGATGAATTAATAAGTATGATTGTGACCGCTATGTGATTTGTACATGATTATATGATGATTTCTATGATGTATGATCATGATTTTTGTGATGAGTTATGATGACATGATGTATGATGATGATTATTATGATGAGCTATGATGACATGATGCATGATGATGATTATTGAGATGAGCTATGATGACATGATGTATGATGATGATTATTATGATGAGCTATGATGACATGATGTATGATGATGATTATGATGATGGGTTATGCGTTTGATGAAGATGAATATGATGAATGATGATGAACATATGATGTTATTATGAGGATGATTTGTGACGTGTGCATCATGCATTCATGTGCATCCGGACTTTGGTTCAGGACCTCGATTACTTTGGCTTCAATCCCATTGTGTGGATGTGAAGTGTTTTGATGTGCTTCGGTTCTCTAGTAGAATCGATCCTATTGATGGGGATCTACGAAGGGTTGATGGCCCAGTGTCCATCGTGCTGTAATGATTCGTACCACATGCATTGAGTCTTGTTGCATTTGCATTTATGAGTCATTTGAAATAATTTATGATGTTGTGGCCTTTGAGGCCTATTGAAGGATACCAATGTGTTGAATATGAATATGACGCCGTTGTATATGTTGATTTTTATACATTTATTATTATGAATCGTTTTACTCACCCTGCCTGTTTGAATGTTACCTCCATGTGGATAACGTGCAGATGACCAGGTTTAGCCGTGGACGCCGTCGAGGATATTTTTTTAAGTCTTTGAGTTGTTAGCCTTTTGGTTAACTTAGAGGGTCTTTCTCTAATATGTAACATCGGGTTGTGGTCTTTTGAGTTAAACTATGTTTTATTTGAGTTAATTTTGATTATCTTCCCGTATGAGGAAAACCTTGATTTATACCTTTTGAGTTCCGCTGCTTTGTGCAATTTGATGTATTTTGGGAAAACCCGTTGCTTACGGAGCCTTGACCTATTTTGTTGATTTGGGAAATTTACGCCCTTTTGGGTGGCTTTTTATTGAAATTTAATAATTACTCTGATATCTGTGTTATTTTGCCATAATATTTGTGGGGTAGAAAAGGGTGTTACACCATATGTTTCCTAAAAAGTTGTCAAATAATTGACCACGGTAACAAAATAATCAGTTATGGACACATTTATGAATCAAATTCTTGATAACCAATCTTTATTGCTTAATCCTACCTGGTTAGTGAGTAACAGAAAAGTTTCCTTGTGGTGGCATGACCATAGGATTGTGTTTTCGTACAAGGAAGGTACAGAGGAGGTGAAGGTTTTGAGGTTGATTTTTGGAGGCACGAGTTGATTGGCCACCAAACTTTTCAAGTTCTTTTTCCTCAGTTAGAAAATATAGTAGTGGATTCCAAGCCAAAAGTTAGTTCTCTAAGGGATTAGTTTGATGGTCAGTGGGGTTGGCGTAGCACCCTAATAACCCCAACATGAGATAATACGAAATATAAAATAACTATATACATAGGGTGTCATGCAAACACAACACAAGCCTACTTAGTAAAACAGGATAGATAGAACATGTAATAATTTAAGCATTTCTCATCATGTTCTTGCCTTAACATAGGCTCATCGCAGCGAAAATATTTCAAATAAAGTAACTCAACAATGCACAACATAATAGTTACAAGTCTAATACTCGCATCAACAACACCAGGATAATAATAAATAAGAAAATATAACATTCATCCGCCCAGTGTTACAGATCAGAGCAACGGAACTCTAAATATCACATAAAGTAGGAAAAAAAGAATAGCCTCGACGTCATCCTTCAGCTTATAAGAAGCTACTCATTTTACCGCTCGTTTGTACCCCTAGAAGGAGCACAAAACCACACAAACAACAAAGGGGTTATAATATGCTCATAATACATAATGGTGAAAAACTATGCAATGGTAGTGTCGCTACTGCGAAAATCGGCGCCGGCTGAACAGAAGAGTCGCCACCGTGCGTTATTTATCCCACGGAAGGGAAAGGGAACGCTCAGAGTAAACCTCGCAAAGACGGGAAAGGTATGGTCATCGCAACCAAAACCTGGGTTCGGGAGTCGGTTACGCAAGGGGAAGGTATTAGCACCCCTCACGTCCGTCGTACTCGACGGGATCCACGCTTGTTTTCGGGTATGGATTGTTATTCTATCTAAACTAAAGGTCAAGGGTGAAAAAGAAAATAAAATGAAAATAAAATGACTCGGCAAAGTATCGCACTTTATGCCTACGTATTCCCGTCTGGGACGAGAAATCAGAGTCAACGTAGTTCGCCTACCTACGGGAAAGGAGGGGAAGGTTGCTCGCTAGGATATCGCATCCTATGCCTACGTACTTCCACACAGCATGGAAGATCAGAGCAAACGTAGTTCGGGCCACGTACGACACAAGTCTGTCTTGATTGATTTTATTCCTTCTGAAAAAGGTTTTTTTGATTAACAGTCCCGGCGGACAAAAATGACGTTTTGATGAGTTCACATTCTTTTACGAAAGAAGTGTCTTTTATTGTGTTTGAAATCTTTATGTGTTTTTCTGTTTGTTTTGAGGAAGAAGAGACAGAACTCTAACCTACGGTTACGAAGGGAAACAAACTATCCTAATGTTATCATGCATGGGTTAAGACCTAGTGTCTATCATGCTCCTCTCTTGCACAGAGAGAAACAGAGATCCTACGGGATAGGCAGCAACAGAAACAATAACAGATATATACAGCGGTAAAATGCATGGATGCAACAGTACAAGCGAGGCAAGGGAGTCCCACTCAACCTCGAACCTAGAAAACAATAGGCAAAAGTGAACAGACTTCACTTTCAACCCAGCAGGGTAAACAGCAAACAATACAGTCCAGAAAACCAATCAATACATCAGCAATAAAATACAACAGCAAAAGAAACAGCATCACCAGCTCTGAATCAACATCTGGCTTCAAGTAATCTCCAATCAGCTACAGGCTTCAACAAGCATCAATCTCCATCTTCATGGCCTTCAGGCAAGGGCTTTGATCATCAGTCTTCTATCTGCAATGGCTTTTCTTCAAGCTTAAACCTCCAGGATGAGGGATTAGTCACAAGAGTGAATTGGGTGTTAAGCAATCAGTTGACTACCAAGGGTGGTGAACAGACTGCTTCTAACACAAGAGACATTTTCTCTCAAGAGTTCTATCTCTTAGACCCTATCACCAAGCCTTCCAAAGGAAGGGGGTGAGTGTCTTAGAGAGACTCTGAATCACAGAGAAGAATGGATGCAGACAAGGCAATCCATGTTTGAGAAACAAACTTTCTAACCTAGAGCTCTGCCTAGCTCCTAAACCCTAGTCTCCTCAGCATCTGCTAGCAAGATTCTCCTCCTCAACTCTGACAGTTGATCTTCAATCCTTGAATCTCCAATGGCCTTCATCTTCACAAGGCTTCAACTCTCCAAGACCCCAGACAAACCCAATACCCAAGCAAGCAAGCAATAATCCCCAGAGGGCACACCACACCAGTCAATCAGATATATAGACAGTATTAATAGCAGTAGGGGAATCCTAGCTTTTCTCTAAGGGATCTAATAGCTACCCATAGCCCCTATAGTCCCATAACTAATCTAATTAAATCCTAAGTCCTAAGGGAAATGGAATCAAACTTCTTAAGTTGTCACCTAAAACCCTAGTTTTGTACAAGATGTTCAAACCTATTTTAATCACCTAAAATTAACTTCTAAAAATGGGAACTAAAATATTTCTACAAGTTGAATATCTCATCTAAACAATATAAAAAGAATGACCAAAAAATATTAAAGCATGTAATAGAACAAAAATTATTAAAATGATGCATGAAATGAACTATTTAATATGACATTTATTTAGAAAATATGAAAAAAAAATATGAAATAAAAATAAAAATGCAATTTTATTTGATGAAAATTTTCTACACATTCTAATGGAAATGATGTAAAAAGAATGAATTAAAATGAATTTTTTATGCATTTATTATGAATTTTCCAAGTTGGTGAAAATTAAAATGGAATTAAAAAATTGAATTGAAATAAAATGAGGGAGGGGGGTTAGAATAGAAACCACGCGCAGTTCATATCCAGGATGGGCCAACAATAGGGGGTGCGCGTAGCACTTGGGGTTAGGCCCAGAAAACACTCAGAATTAGAAGAAATAAAAGAGGCGCAGGGGGGTGAGAATAGGGATAGAAACACGTTCAGATTGCATTGGGCTTGAAATAGGGGGGGGATTAGCAATAGAGCACTCAGGCCCGCCCGTTTCAATTAATGAAACGGTGCGTTTTGGCCAACGCATCTCCCTCCACAAATCAGATTAAATGTGAGCCACAGGATCTCCCTCCAAGTCAAGGGTCTAACACGAATTGAAGGGTCCAGATTTCGTCTTCCTCCTTTGGATCAACTGAAACTTAGGGTTTCACCATGAATGCTCATGCACGAGCAAGCTTACACCACTCTGTTCTCACTCTACAGGCAACCAATCCACACGATGTGAACATGAAAAATGCTCAGAATTCTTCCCTCTACAATCCTATGGTCTTAGATCAATTTGAAACTCAACAATTCATTCAACCCAATCGATGCAAGTTCTGGCCACCATGGATATACACTGAGATGCACCATCACAATTCTCCCTCAAACTTAGACTAAACTAATCTATGCATAATGGTGATTAATCTGATCCATCAAGCTAACATTCTAATGCATTCTACTACAAGTTCTACCTCCTAACAGTTTATTGCACCTGCTAACAACCATCACCAAATCACTCCAAACTCAACCTAATTGCTCTACTAACCTCCTACATTATGTCTAAACTAACAACAACATGTTAAACCAACTAGATCAAGCAGTTTGAATGAAAACATACCTGGTGTAAAAGCTTGAAAACAGCTATGGAAGATTGAGGATCTGAGGCTTCCAAGGCTTGGATCTTGATCAATTAACTCAGGGATTGATTCTGTATGCAATGTTGTGATGATTCTTGGCTTGAATTATGCTGTCCACTTGAAACTCCAATTTTGATGTTGATGATGGAAGTGCTCGAAAATGGATGATTCACACTTGATTCTTGATTGAACTATGATCTATGATGATGATTGAACAAGACTGAATTGATGTGGATGAGAATTGGTGAAGGTTTTGGAGAATTGGAATGAAAATTCAATGAAAAAGAATGAGAGAATTTTGTGGAATTCTTGGTGCAAATGAAGCCAACCCTTGCTAAATTCTCATTTCATGAATATATAGGCCTCATATGAACATTCTAGATCCATCTTGCACATTCCCTTGCTTTCCAACTTTGATCCATTTTGGTCATGTTTCTTCAATTACAAGTAACCAAAGATAACTTTCTTTTTTCCTTCTAAACTCAAAAAAGTGTTTGAACCATTGTTCTTAGAATTGCTTTTCCATTCAAAATCATATATTGGAAGTCTCCATTTGGACTCATAAATCTCCCAAACCATTTTTCACTTTGAATTTATTCACTTTATAAGCCATTTTAGTTCATATTTTGACCAATTATGCAACTTCATGTTATGAGCTTCTCCAATAATTTGTGACCTTCTTTCTAGACTTAAAATCCCATTTGGAGCAAGTTTGATGTTGTAAGTTTTTCCATTTGAGGCCTCCTTGTATGAGTTTTGGACATAGGTCAAAATGACCTGTAATTCACAAATGCCCAAAATACCCTTTGCTTGCCAAGACCATAAGTTGAGCTCCACACATCATATGAAGGCATGCCATACCATTCTAGAAATCTAAGACAATGAGGAACAATTCTTATGTTGACCAAGAATTCATTTGAAATCTCCTTGAGGGGTAAAACTAGCTTGGAAGTCAAGTCACTTTCACAGACAAAAATTCAGATACCTCAGATGACCTGTAACTTGTAAGGACCATAACTTGAGTTCTATAAATCTCCTTGAGGTCTTCCACCACTCAAATTAAAGGTCTTGAGATCCTCTACAAGTTTCATGTTGGCCAAGAAGCCATTTGAAGCTAGCATTTTGACTTATCTTGCTTGGAAATTTGACCTAAACTAGGGGATTTTACACAGAAACCCTAATTTAGTAACTCCTCTTCTCCTTGACTTCTCTTGAATTCTCCTTGGCATATCTCCATATCCTTCTTTATATGTCCAATGATGAACCCCACATCTCTCCAATAGACTTGAATGCCTCTTAAATCAGTCAATTGACCTAGGGTTGACCTAGGGTTGACCCAGATGAAACCCTAGTTGACTGTCTTCAACTGTAGCTCTTGTGCTCTCATCAATGACTTGTCTCCTTCTCCAAATGACTTTCTAAGTCTCTCATAATGTCTAGATACTCTCCATGCCTTCAACTCACAGCTCACAACCCTCTAGTTGATCCTCAGATACCCTCAGCTAGGAGATGGATTCAAGGCTTGATCTGCTGAACTCTTTGCTTTCAAATTCTTTCCTGATGACTTGAATGAGATTGAATTGGGATAAAAACCTCTTGATATGCTTCTAGAGATGAGAATAATGATTGGTCCCCTGTTGAATGACTTGCTATGCTTATGCTATGCAGATGGTTAGTCTATGTACATGACTCTATATGCAAATGCTAATGATAATGAAACATAAACCAAGTGATAAGGTTGGGCAAATTTTAGGGTGCAACAGGTAGCCTAAGAAAACATCAACAATCATATATTTCATTCAGATTATTTCAACATGATTCATTCGCATCAACTACACAAGTATTCCCAACCACCAAATGTCAACATAATCAGTTAATTACATACAAAACAATGGATGAAATGTGTAACACCCTAAACCCCGATACTTATATATTAAGCTTTAGACGACAATCTAAGGTGTCACCAACAAAAAACCTTCAACAAAATAGACATTTAACAAAAAAGCAGTGGAACGTCAACATCATACAACACCTGTCATGGCACACTCACCTTCACTTAGGGTATCACCACAACAATATCAATATTATTTCAATTTTCAAATCATGATAAATGGTTTTCAAAGATAAAGAGTTATCATATTCCACTCTTTAACAATTTCAACATAAACCAAATAAAACAAATCAAGCTCCAACAAAACATAATAAGAAAACAAACATTCGCAACCCCAATGTTATAGGATAATATTAGTACTTCTAACACAACGATGAAACTAAACGAAGTAACTCAAGGAGATAAGTTCCACTTACAATGGCAACTCTACTCTTGAGTATCCACAAGATGTCCATGGTGGACAACATGAAAGAAAAGGGGGTGAGAAACAACAAACCAATATAAATAGTGTAAAGACTGCTAAGGTAGCAAACACATCACAAAACACACCTTCAATTATACAATCAACAACCACATGGTCTCACACCCTTCACAACAACATGTACACATTCATATCCAATCAAAAAAATCATGAACAATGCACTACACATGCAATCATTTATGTAAATGTATTCCACAACTGACTCATTATGCATGCGGCACCATTCATGAACACTCAGGTTCATCTCGCTCTCAATCCCGACCATACGACCAGAGCACACCAAATTTTTACCATCACCATAGGTAATGTTTCGTTGATTCCCACTTTAAACCGACTACTCAATCCTGATTTCCACCATAGTATTAGAGCACATCGAAATTGGACTGAAGTCCGTAACTATTATGCATGACTCTCGATAACATGCTTTACTGCAAAACATTTCACCAAAAGGATCACCGTACACATCTCATCCTCTATGCACCACATAATTTATGATGCGCAACAATTAATTAATGTTATAACATCAATAAACAATAGAAAATATAAGCAACTTCAACAAATGTGACTTCGTAAGAATTCATTCATGTTACTTCACCAAAACAACAACACATCATTGTATAGACATAACGATTCGCTAACCGATCGCACAAGTCAGCAAAAACATTGCCACCATAGGTACATAATTATAATACAAACAAATCTCCAAGTATCATCATGAGGTAGTTCTGTGTGTTATCTTTCCAACGCTTTGAATGACATCTCATTTGGACTTACGGAACAGAAGTTACGACCATAATCGACAAGAGGGTCAACCATCAAAAAACAGAGACCAATCGATTGCTCTAGGGGAATAATCAATTATCTCAACTCACTGCCAACATATTTTTCACAATTTGAATTGGACCAATCGATTATTCCATGTTTTTTTTCAATTTTTCTGAGTGAACCAATTGATTGTCCCAAGGAGGCCAATCGATTGGTATATGCTGATTTTGCCTAAAAATTCAATTTTTCTCATGTATAATAGTTCTTCTTACTAACAATCCTCACCTAAATACACCCTAACACCTAAATAACTTATTTCCAAATTTTAACAATAAATCATATCATCATAATCATTAACATATTACAACACTTATTCCATCATCATCACCATAGCAATTTCATCATCAGATTTAACAACAATTTTCATCAATTCATGAATAAACTCAACATTCAAATATTCATCACTGGCAAAAAATTATAGATACATGATTATGATTATTTGAACATCAATTTAATCATAACATCACATATAGACTCAAGTTCAACAACTAATTTTCATAAATTCATCATAAATAATTCATAAGAAGAAAAACATAAGAACCCTAATGAGACTAAGGGCTTCTCATCCCTACCCCATCATGCAATACACCTAATTATACCTCTTTCTCCCCCTATACCTTGTGTTTCCATCAAATATGATGAATCAAGTAACTTCTATGGCTTCTCTCTTCAAAACCCCAGTTATTTCTTTTCTCCCTTTAAAAGCTCTTTCTCTCCTTTTACCTCTTTTCTCAAATTTCACATACTGATAAGTTCTCCCAATAACCTAGCTTATCTCCAACTTTTAAAATATACAGTACACCCATTATTATTGTTGATCAAATTAACCTTAGGTTTTCTCCTCCACCTCATACTTTTCTCAAATCCCACAATTGATCCAAACTATTATTTTCACCAGTTTCTTATTTTATCAATAATAATAACTAAAATTCCAATTATTATAATTACTTTCTAATTTACTCTACCGTCTCACCGTGCCTTACTATTTCTACCACACCTCAACAACACATTATCAAATAATTTATTTTAAATCATACCAACATCAAATATTTAAATAAAATAAATTCAAATATTTTAATTAAATAATTTAATTGAATTTGGGGTGTTACACAATGTACTCAACACCAAGACTCTACATGCAAGCGGTATGATTATGGAAAATACAATTCCATCTTGCTCATGAATTCCCTCTATAGAACTTGAGCACACCAATTTACTACTAAAACCTTTAGTAGCACTTCACAAATTTCCATCTGGAACTAACTACTCGCTTCTGAATCCACACCATCGGACAAGAGCACACTAAAATTAGACTGAAATTCATACACAATGATGCATGATTTACAACAATATGCAATATCACCAAAATTATCACCATATTATCACCACCATTATACAAAAAATCATAACAATTGATTAATTCAACAATCAATAATAAATAACACCAAAATATCTCCAATCAGTGGCCAAACAATAGCCCAAGTATAGCACAACCGCAAAAATCAGAATCGACAACTCAATTCCATGCAATTGAGAAAATGGCGCTAATTTTGGCAGCATGACGGGTTGTCAGTCACCAGGGTGACGCCCGTCAGCTGCACACTCTGCCTCACACGTCATCACAATGATGCTCGCGCCATAAAAGTGTGCCTGAGGACCATGACAGTCTACCCTTCAGGCAGCTGATACACGCCAGCTTCAGAAAGGCCATGACAACCTGGTCCTCATGAGGGTGACGCCTGTCACCCTGAAGCATAGAATAAAATATGCATTTTTGGCCATGGAGTTCAATTCAGAACTCTGATTTTCCCCTCCCAGCCCTCAAATCAAACAACATCAGGAAAAATATTATCTAGCATCAATACATCATGTATCTATCAATTAACATGAATTTTCCTCGATTAATCATGGGTTTTACATACTTTATTCATCAAAATAACCAAACACATAGAAAGACCAATTTATACCAACATCATCAAGAAGAACACACAATTTCAATGGGAAAATAGTACACTAATTTCACATAATACACCATATACTTCATGCTATTACATAATTCAACTCACATTCATCAATCATTCATAAAAAAGAAGAATAAGGGAAAAGCCTAATGGGATTAAGGACTTCCCTCTACCTGATCATGCATTCTACACCATATTAGGAGTAATCGTCCCCTTACCTTGGATTTTCCAGTAAAAGCACCCTCAAGCTCTAACAATATAGGTTTTCTTAAGCCCTAGTCTTTCCTCTTTTCTCCCATTCTATTTTGCTTACTCTTTTTTTCTCTAAAAACACTACTAACCCTTATATATTATTAACCTAATTATTTAATCTTTTAATAATTTCACTAAGGCCTAACTCATGTTACAATTTTCACCATTACCCTCATATTCCCTACTTTTCAACTTGTCCATCTGAAATCTCCTTATCTATTTCATTTTAATTATTAAACCAAATAACTATAATCCAAATCATTTTTAAGTATTATAATCCTCCTACCACCCTGCCAAGACTTTCATTACACCCCACCAATGCCCCACATGCACATACAAGTCACCATACATATTTAATTAAAAATGCATTAAATACCAATATAAAACACTAAATTTTTTATTAAATAAATTAATAAAATCTTTGGGTATTACAACATTCCCCTACTTAAAGAATTTTCACCCTCGAATATTATCTTAAGGAAATAGAGTTAGATACGACTCCCTCATCTGGCTCTCCAACTCCCAAGTCATGCTTCCACCAACTGATCCTTCCCACACTACCTTCACCAAGGAAATCTTCTTACCACACAACTACTTCACTTCCCGATCCTCTATCTCTATGGGTGATACCTTAACAGTCAGGTTCTCTCTCACTTGTATATCATTAACTTGGATTACATGAGACAAATCTTGAATGTATCTCCTCAAATGAAACATATGAAAAATATCATAAAGATTAGCAAGGAGAGGTCACAAGGGAATCGGATAAGCCACCTCTCAAATCTTTTGTAGTATCAGTGCATACCAACAAAATATGGCGTGAGCTTTTGATACTTAAGAGCAACACCCATTACCGAAGTAACCCGCAACAACACATGGTCTCTCTCTTGGAACTCAAGTGCTTTCCTCCTCTTACAGTGGAAACTCTTATAGAAACACTGTAAAGTTGTTATCTTCTCTTGGATCATATTGATCTTCTCAGAAGTTTATTTCATAATCTTAGATCCAAGCACATCACTCTCACCAGATTCATACCAACACAAACGTGTCTTACACCTTCTACCATGCAAAGCCTCGAACTGTGCTATTCTAATATTATAATGAAAACTATTGTTTTAAGTGAACTCAATCCATGACAAGTAGCTATCCTAAGCACCTTCTTGTTCTAGCATACAAGCCCTCAACATATCCTCTAAAGAATGGATAGTTCTATCCATCTAACTATCCATTTGCATATGGTATTCAGAACTCAACTTCAGCTTAGTACCCAACGCTTCCTGTAAACTCTTTCAAAACATTGATGTGAATCTCAGATCTCTATCAAGCATGATACTCAAAGGAATACCATGCAGACTAAAAACATTCTCAATATACAACTCGACTAACTTCTATAAAGGATAATTGATCTTAATTGGTATGAAATGGGTCGATTTATTCAGTATATCAACAATAACCCAAATGGAATCACATCCTTTTTTTGTCTTTGACAAACTTGTCACAAAATCCATAGAAATGTTGTCCCATTTCCACTCAGGAATACTCAAAGGTTGCATCAAACCCAACAATTTCGGATGTTCAATCTTCAACTTCTAGCATGTCAAACACGCACAGATGAACTCAAATACTTCCTTCTTCATTCATGGCCATAAAAACATTATCTTCAGGTCTTGATACATCTTAGTGGCACCAGGATAAATACTCATACCACTCCTATGACATTCCTTAAGAATACTCTTCTTAAATTATAGCACATCAGGTAAACAAAACGTGTCTCTAAACCACATCATACCATTCTTGTCGACTCTGAAATCATGTCCTTTACCTTGATTGATTAACACTAGTCAGTCAACTCTTAAATCAACTTTTTGACCTTCTCTGATCTCTTCAAGGATAACACTGGTCAACTTTAACATACCCAACTTTACTATATTAGGAGTCTCCTCACACACCAAACTCAGATCTCTGAATTGCTCGATCAATTCGAACTCTCCAACCGTCATCATCGACATATGCAACGACTTTCTTATTAACGCATCAGTTACGACATATTTGTTTTACCAAGATGGAAACTCAAGCCAAAATCATAATCCTTTAGAAATTCGAGCCACCTCCTCTGCCTCATATTCAAATCTTTATAAACGAACAAGTACTTCGAACTCTTTTGGTCACTAAACACTTGAAATCTGGAACCAAACAGAAAATCTCTCTGAATCTTCAACACAAACACCACGACTGCCAACTCTATATCATGCGTCGGATAATTCCTCTCATGAACTATCAAATGTCTAGAAGCGTAAGCTACAACCTGACTATTCTACATGAACATACCTTTCAGACCCATCTTAAAGCATCATAATATATAACAAAGGACTCACTTGGATTCGGCAAAATTAAAACTGGCACATACTTCAACTTCTTCTTGACTTCTTAAAAACTCTATTCACAATTGAGTTAAAGGCAATGCCAACTTAGAAAAGACTTCAATAAAAACTTCTGATCTATGTAACATATTTCATAGTCTCCCTCTGAAACATGACATTAATCTTTGACGTATCAACAACAATACCACCACTAGAAATCATGTGACCAAGGAATCTCACTTCTTTCAACCAAAGGTCACACATAGACAATTTCACATACAACTTCTTCTCCTACAAGGTTTGTAACACAACTCTCAGTTGCTCAACATGTTCTTCATTAGACTTGGAATATATTAGAATATTGTCAATGAACACAACCAAAAACTGGTCTAAGTACGAATGGAGTATTCTAATAATGTAATCCTTGAACACTCAAGGCATATTATACAGCAATATCACTGAATATTCATAGAGACCATACCTCATTATGAATGTTTTCTTCATAATATCTTTGAGCTTCACACGAATTTGATGATAACCCGACCGCTAATCATTCTTGCTGAACACGGAAGCACCAACAAACTGATCCATCAAATCAGTAATTTTCAGAAGATCATACTTGTTCTTGATATTAATTTTAATAAGTTATTGATAGCCAATAAACAACCTCATCCTACCATCCTTCTTTTTCACTACCAACACTGGTGCTCCCCACGATGAAACACTCAGCCGAACAAATTTCTCCTTGAGTAACTCTTCCAATTGTTTCTTTAGCTCACTTAACTCTGAATCAGGCATTCTATACGGAGCCATTGACACATGACTAGTACCAGGTACTAAGTCTATGACAAACTCAACCTCGCGCTCTGATGGAAAATCACAGATATCGTTTGGAAACACTTCCGAAAAGTTGCACACTACTAGTAGTTCACCAATAACAACTCTGCTTTTAGTCTTCATAGATGTTAATATCATATACACCTCAGTATCACCCTTCAAGGATTCATTCACTTGCTTAAGAGTCACAAACAAATCTTCTTTTTTAACAAACTCTAGAAATGATATCGTATTATCGTATAAGTTGATATGAACATGGTTGAACTCCAACCAATTTATTTCAAGGATAACATCGAGTTTTCTCAATGGTAGACATACTAAGTGTTTATTGTGAATTTTGGTAAACAACCGCTAGTCTATCAATTTAGGGTAAAACTGACTAACTTGCAGAATCGACCATACTAAATCCTAGAACATGTGTTAAGTATGCAAAAAGACCCTAAGTTGAACTCCACGTTCGACTATGAAATCTTTTGGAAAGTAAGATGACTTGAAGGTTAAAAGAAAGCAAGTAATGCATTGAAGGTTAAAAGGCAAGAATGTAAAAGTGCAGTAATGTAAAAGATTTTAAAAGTAAATGACTTTGAAAATAAAGGCAATAATATAAATGTGCAAAAGACTATAATCTGAACTCCGCGTTCGACTATGGAATCTTTGAAAATAAAGGGTTTTAAACGTAAATGACTTTTAATATTAAAGGTGCAAAAGATGCTAATCTAAACTCCACATTCGACTAGAGGAACCTTGTAAATAAAGGTGCAGAAAAGTTAAATGGCATTTAATATTAAAGGTGAAAAAGATGCTAATTTGAACTCCATGTTCGACTAGGGGATCCTTGTGTAGCACCCCAAAATTTGCCTTTCCATTTTAGTAGCGTCTGGCTTTTGTTTCTTTGCATTTTTGCATTTCTGCATTTGCATAGCATTCGTTCTTGAGACAGGGGATCAAGGTTTTCCCGTGGCTCAGTTTTCGTTTTTGGTGCAAGAGACGAAATAGCAGGCATAAAAGTCCCCGACATTTATTTTGCCCAGCGGTCGGGTGACCAATTTCATTTTATCTTGCAGGGTATTTTTAGCTCAGGAAGCAGCATTCAGGTTATCACAGGCATTCTCATGGTTATAATATTCAAGAACAAGTTTCGGAAGCGGAACAAATCTCATAACGGCTGAAAACGGGCAAATGTGCAGATTTCCCTCCAAAAGGTGCCAAATTCAAAATTTTGAAGTGTTAATCGATTAACCAAATGTGTTAATCGATTAACGAAGTCAAAATCAGTTAATATTTGAATTTTTAATAGTGTTAATCGATTAACCAGTGCAGGTTTTGCCTCTGCGCGTGAATTTTCAAAAGGGGTCACTTTGGGGTCCAATTTTGATCACTTGGAAGTTCATTTTTACACTTGGGAAGGATCTAAAATCATCTTGAATTTTGGTTAATCTCATTTTCTTTCCAAACTCTCATTCCTCATTCAAACCAAATTTCACAAACCACATTCCAAACCTCTCATTTGGATCCAAGCCTAAGGAGTATTTAAGTGATATACTCCAAACCTCACACATCTAATTTTCATAATTTCATCCTCACTTCAGAATTCATCTCAATTCTCTAAAGCTGCTCTCAACTTTTCCATTTTCTAAAACCCTCACCAAAGCTCTTCATCCATTGAATTCTTTGATTCTCCATTGGAATAAATGAATTCTTGAGTTAAAACCTTCATCCATCATCCTCATTGAATCAGTTTCTTTAATTCAATTTTCGTGCAAACTTGGATCTGAATTTTGAAGTGGTGTTAGAAGTGACTATTTGGATTAATTTGGCTACATTTTGGTTGATCATCACTTCTATTACAAGAATTGGCTTGGATCTTGAAGTATTTTGGATTTCATGCGTAAATCTACACGTTCGAAGTTAATCAACATTAATCTTCATTTTTGATTAATTTGATTCCTTTTGATTCATATGGATTGTGATGGTGTTGTTTAGATGTGTTTACATCTTGTTTAGATTATTGTTTGTTGGTTTAATTTCGTGCACAATTGTTTATGCGATCATGTGGATGTTGCTTAATTGATAAGTTGTTGAAAAGTGCTTTTTTGTTGCTGTTTTCTACTGTTGGAGCAGTGTTAATCGATTAACCACTAGTGTTAATCGATTAACTAGATCAAACTTTCAATTTTTCTATAGTTCACACAGTGTTAATCGATTAGCACGTTCAAAATTTCACTTTTTCAACTATTTTTCAATGGTTAATCGATTAACACCTGGTGTTAATCAATTAACATTGTTCCAGCAGGCCTGTTTTTGCTGTTTTTCATGCTTGTTTCGATACTGTTTCACTTCGAATCATCATGGATTAGTGTGATGCATTAGGAGTGAAATGTTTTGGATATATTCCACTGTTCTCGATTGTTTAATCGTGATTGCTTCGGCGCGCGTGTTTGGTTTCCACTTGAGGGCATACTTTCGTAGTTGTCGTTCAAAGTTGTGATGTGCTTGCATGTTCGTGTTTGCTTGCCTTCTTGCATTTCTTTGCTTTGTGTGCATTATTTTTGCAGTTTCTTTCTTATATTAATAAAGGTCAAGATGTGCTTGTGGAGGTATTTACCCCACACTTTTTCCTCCCTTTGCTTGTGTGTTGCATTGCATATGCATTCTTTCTTCTTTCATGTTATCTTATGCTTTGCTTCTTCTTCCTTCTTCTTTGCCATGTTCCCTTAGGATCTCTAATATCCTTGTTTAAGGATGATTATGATATACCTTAGGCTTGAACCCATGCATTATAACATTAGGTAGCATTCCCTTTTACCTCAACTATAGGTATACTTTGCATGACAACTACTAGGTTTGAGTTAGTCTCCCTTTAGTTTGTCCTCTCTCCTTCTCATCTTCAAATCATGTCAAAACACTTAATAAAGGTTAACGAATGTTGTGCGTTACGAGCCTTAAGTACTTGGGAAATGATGATTGGGTGGTTACTCTCAATTGTCTAGAATGTTAGCGTATGTCCTTTGGACAATATGTGTAACACCCATTTTAATTATTTAGTCATTTTATAATTATTTTAAATATTATACGTTGGTGTGTCCTTTGGTGGGGGTGTATTTGGTGATGTTTGGTGGGTGTCCCTAATGTGGAAGGACTATTGGTGGTATTTTGGTGTGAAATATAATAATATAAAAATAATAGTAACATTGGTGGGGGTGTTATTATTATTATTATTATTATTATTATTATTATTATTATTATTATTATTATTATTATTATTATTATATTTGTTAATATTATTAATATTATTATTATTTTGGTGAAATAATGATATTATTATTATTATTATTATATTTATTATATTTGTTAATATTATTAATATTATTATTATTTTAGTGAAATAATGATATTATTATTATTATTATTATTATTATTATTATTATATTTTTTAATATTATCAATATTATTATTATTTTGGTGAAATAATGATATTAGTATTATTATTATTATTATTATTATTATTATTATTATATTTATTATATTTGTTAATATTATTAATATTATTATTATTATTTTGGTGAAATAACGATATTATTATTATTATTATTATTATTATTATTATTAATAATAATAATGAGTATTATTATTATTATGATTATTATTATTATTAGTATTATAATATTATTAGTATTAATAATAATATTGTATTATTTTATTAAGTTATTTTATTAATTGGGATTAGATTTAATAAAGAAAATAGAATGTGAAGGGGTGGGGAGAGTGGTACGATACATTTGAGAAATTGAGAAAAAGGGAACGAAGAACGGAAGAGAAAAGGGGAAGGCCAAGAGACCAATTCTAGGAGGATTTCTATCGATCAACCAATTGATAAGGTAAGGGGGGAGAAATTTGATTGGGAATGGTTTATACATGTATAGGGTAGAGGGGATTCCTTAACCCCGTAGGAATTTATCGTTATATAAAGTTTTATATTGGCATGCTATGATTATTGTTGATGTTGGGGGATTGATGAATGCTGATGATGCATTTTGGGGTATATATATATGGTGATGATAGTAACTGTAATGTTGAGCCATTTTGTTGGATTGTTGATGTTACTGTAGTATTGATCCATTTTGTTGGATTGTTGATGTTACTGTAGTGTTGATAGTAACTAGGAATATAAAGCTGATGAGATTATGTGTTGTTACCGTAGTGTTGGCAATGACCATGATTATAGCTTTGGGAAAAGTTATGTGTTGTTTCCCTATAGTGTCGTTAATGACTATGGTTAGGACCTTGGTGAGATTCAGAGTGACTCTGAAGTGTCGGTAATGTACCGTAATGTCGGTTCTAGAGTAGAAATTATAGGATAATTGGTAAGTATAATATCTATTGGCATGTTTGTGATTGTGGATTGATGTTGATGAATTATTGATTTTGGTGTATAGGCTGAGGTGTTGGTTTAGGGAGGTTCTGAGTAACCTCAGAGACTTTTGGTGAGATGTCTGAATTGGTCTCGTGTGATCCTTCTAGCCTTGCTGTAGTGTGAAAATGATGAGTATGGGATATAACTTGTGTACTTGGGGATAGTACGCGTTCCCTTAATATTGTTGGTGAGCAATTAGTAATGTATATGTGTGTAGTGATCAGTAGGATCGTGTATCCCCGAGTGGGGGGGGACGTAGTTATATCCGGTGTGATAGTATGAATTCGTTTACTATCTGATTGATTTATATGGTGCTGGTGTAATATATCTATACATATGCATTGTTGTATGATGATATGATCAGGAGGATCGTGTGCACTTAGCGTGCCAAAATATAATAATTATGCATTGGTGTCTTGCATATCATGGTGTTTTGGTGGGATGAATCATGTCTCAGGAGGAGCGTAAGTGATTCATCCGTACTCCTTTGTGGAGAATGGTGGGGGATAGATCATGTCTCAGGAGGAGCGTAAGTGATCTATCCAGGTTCGATTAAATGAACCAATGAGTCGGTACCGCATGCATGGTGTTGAGTTGCATAATTGCATTATAATATGTTATATTGTAATTTGAACAGTAGGTTCGTTATATGGTGTTGTTGGCGTGAATAATTGATGTGTTGGTGTGTTTTACTGCCTTATTACATGTATTACATTACCATTATATTTTTGATCATGATTTCTCACCCCTTTGCTGTTGTTGTGTCTGTGCTTCTCCGGAAGTACAGATAATCCAGGTACTTAGCTAGCTTGGATTATGGTGTGACAGTCGAGTCTAGGATGCTCTGATACGTAGCACGGGACTTGGGCGCTTTTATTTGTTTTATGAAGAACTTATATTTTATTTTCCTGTGAACGTATCAAACTTTTATTGGGTTTTATATTTAATATTCCGCTGTATTTGGAGAAAAACCTTTTTATAAGGAAACATTGTTTTCATGTGATATCCCACTTGGGAAATTGGAACTCTGATTTTGTTTATTTATAATGTTTATTAATTTAATTGATTTTGGGAAGTGGGGTGTTACAATTGGTATCAGAGCAGGTCGGTCCGTCCGGCCAGTGTTGTTGAGTCGAGTTGAGTTTGTCCTTTATGATGTAGTTGAATATCTTTTAACTTGGTGTTGCTATGTTTGAGCAGTATGGCAGGAAGGAACGATGCTGCATTGGCTGCTGCTATGCAAGCAATGGCGCAGGCAGTTGCTAATCAGAATCAAACTGCAGATGCCCAATTCAGGAGTTTGGCGCAGTTTCGGAGCAACAAGCCGCCAACGTTTGAAGGAGGAATTCTGGACCCAGAAGCTGCTCAGAAGTGGCTGAAGGCAATTGAGAAGATCTTCAGAATGATGGAATGTACTGATGAGCAGAAGGTGAGATTTGGTACTCACATGCTGGAAGGTGAGGCTGAAGCCTGGTGGGACAATAGTCGCCAAAGATTGGAAGCTGCTGGAACCGCCATTACTTGGGAGGTGGTTCGGAAGGGTTTTTTGGAAAAGTATTTTCCAGAAGATATTCGCAATGCTAAGGAAATTGAATTCTTAGAGTTGAAGCAGGGTAGTATGACGGTAGCGGAGTATGCTGCTAAATTTGAGGAGCTAGTGCAGTATTGTCCTCACTATAATGTGGAGGGGGCGATGACTTCTAAGTGCTTAAAGTTTGAGAATGGACTGCGTCCAGAGATTAAGTTGGGAATTGCTTGTCAGAAGATCAGGAGCTATCTTGAGCTAGTAAGTAGGAGCAGGATATATGATAACAATAACCGAGCTAGGATTGCGCACTACAAAGCTGTTAATGACCGTAAGGGTAAGCAGAGGTTTAGTGGTACTCCTTATAGTGTTGTTGCTGATAAGGGAAAACGTAAAGCTGTTGTTGATAAGAAGCCTAGAGATGGGAGAGCATCTGCTGAAGGGAAATGTTTTCGGTGCGGTGGTATAGGACACCGTGCTAATGATTGTCCTAATGAAGCCAAGAAGTGTTTTAAGTGTGGGAAACCAGGTCATGTGATAGCTGACTGCAGAGCAACCATGCCGACCTGTTATAACTATGGTGAGAAGGGTCATATCAGTACACATTGTGAGAAGTCGAAGAAGCCTCAGACGTCTCCGGCTAGTGGGAAAGTGTTTACCTTAGCAGGGACTCAAGCTGCCAGTGATGAGCGTGTTATCAAAGGTACTTGTATTATCAATAATATTCCTTTGATTGCTATTATTGATACGGGTGCAACACACTCGTTTATTTCTGTGGATTGTGTGGAGAGAATAGGATTGGTGCCGTCTACTCTGGAGAGACGAATGACTATTGAGACACCCTCTATAGGTTCAGTGACTACTTCTTTGGTATGCCTGAAGTGTCCGCTGACTATTTTCGGTAGAGAATTTGAAGTGGATTTGATTTGTCTACCACTTGGTAAATTGGATGTTATTCTGGGTATGAACTGGTTAGAGTTCAACCGAGTCTACATCGACTGTTTTCGGAAGGAATTGTTGTTCTTGACCCCTGAAGAGGAAGCTTTAACAAGTTCTTTGTCTAATAAAGAATTGAGGGCCTTGTTGGAAGATGAAACTAGAGTGTTTGCTTTATTTGTAACATTATCGGGGGATAGCAAAGTGTCAATAGAGGAAGTAGCTGTGGCAAATGAATTTCCGGAAGTGTTTCCTGACGACATTACAGAATTGCCTCCGACGCGAGAAGTAGAATTTGGTATTGATCTTGTTCCTGGTACGAGGCCTATTTCTATGGCACCGTACAGGATGTCTGCAGTGGAATTGGCTGAGTTGAAGTCTCAGATTGGAGAATTGTTGGATAGGAAGTTTATTAGGCCAAGTGTATCGCCGTGGGGAGCTCCAGTGTTATTGGTGAAGAAGAAGGATGGTAGTATGCGTTTGTGCATCGATTACCGTCAATTGAATAAAGTAACTATTAAGAATAAGTATCCTCTACCTAGGATTGATGACTTGATGGACCAGCTGGTGGGAGCTCGTGTATTTAGTAAGATCGACTTAAGATCGGGTTATCATCAGATAAGAGTAAAAGAAGGTGATGTTCAGAAGACTGCCTTTAGGACTCGATATGGACATTACGAATATGCTGTAATGCCGTTTGGAGTGACTAACGCGCCGGGAGTATTTATGGAGTATATGAACAGAATTTTCCATTCTTATTTGGATCAGTTCATTGTAGTGTTTATTGATGATATATTAATTTATTCTAAATCTGATGAAGAGCATGCAGGACATTTGAGGATTGCCTTGCAAGTGTTGAAAGAAAATAAACTATTTGCTAAATTGTCAAAGTGTGACTTCTGGTTGAGGAAAGTGAGTTTCTTGGGGCATGTAATATCTGAAGATGGAATAGCGGTGGATCCGTCAAAAGTAAGTGCAGTATTGCAGTGGGAACCGCCGAAGACAACGACAGAAATTAGGAGCTTTCTGGGTTTAGCTAGTTATTACCGCAGGTTTATTGAAGGTTTCTCTAATTTGGCGTTGCCATTAACTCAGTTAACGAGAAAGAACCAAGTCTTTGTATGGGACGCTGCTTGTGAAGAAAGTTTTGAAGAGTTGAAAAAGAGATTGACTACGGCACCGGTGTTAGTGTTACCGACTCCGAGTGAACCGTTTGTGGTGTACTGTGATGCGTCTAAGATGGGATTAGGTGGAGTTCTTATGCAGAATGGTAAAGTAGTAGCATATGCATCGCGGCAATTGAGAGTGCATGAGCGAAATTATCCGACTCATGATCTTGAATTAGCTGCGGTTGTTTTTGTGTTGAAAATCTGGAGACATTATTTATATGGTTCAAGATTTGAAGTGTTTAGTGATCATAAGAGTCTGAGATACCTGTTTGATCAGAAAGAGCTGAATATGAGGCAGAGAAGATGGTTGGAATTTTTGAAGGATTATGACTTCAGTTTGAGTTATCATCCAGGAAAGGCCAATGTAGTGGCAGATGCTTTGAGTAGGAAAGCAATTCATATGGCAGCTCTGATGGTGAAAGAAATTGAGTTAATTGAACAATTTAGAGATTTGAGCATGGTTTGTGAGACTACTGCAGATAGTGTAATGTTGGGTATGTTGCAGGTAAATAATGACTTCTTGGATATGATTAGAGAAAATCAGAAGTTGGATGTGAAATTGGTAGATTTGATGCCTGGAGTAGGAAGTGACTCCGATAGTGACTTTAAATTGGATAGTACAGGTGTGTTGAGATTTAGAGGCAGGATTTGTGTACCAGATAATGAGGAATTAAAAAAGTCAATTTTGAGTGAAGGACACCGTAGTAATCTGAGTATTCATCCTGGAGCTACGAAGATGTATCATGATTTGAAGAAATTATTTTGGTGGTCTGGTATGAAAAGAGACATTGCTCAATTTGTGTATGCCTGTTTGACGTGTCAGAAGTCGAAGGTAGAACACCAAAGACCTTCTGGATTTATGCAACCATTAGAGATTCCGGTTTGGAAATGGGATTGCATTACTATGGATTTTGTTACAGGTTTGCCGAATACAGCGAGAGATTTTGATGCTATCTGGGTGATTGTGGATCGATTGACGAAGTCTGCACATTTTGTACCAATCAACATTAGTTTTCCATTAACGAAGCTGGCGGATATTTATATTCGGGTAATTGTGAAGTTGCATGGCGTTCCGTCCAGTATTGTATCGGATAGAGATCCGCGGTTTACTTCGGAATTTTGGAAAAGCTTGCAGGAAGCTTTGGGGACTAAGTTGAAGTTGAGTTCAGCTTATCATCCGCAAACTGATGGTCAGTCGGAGAGGATTATTCAGTCACTTGAGGATTTGTTGAGAGCTTGTGTGTTGGAAAAGGGTGGTGCGTGGGATACTCATTTACCATTGATTGAGTTCACGTACAATAACAGTTACCATTCTAGTATCGGAATGGCACCGTTTGAAGCTTTGTATGGGAGGAGGTGTAGGACTCCTCTGTGTTGGTATGAAATTGGTGAGAATGTGGTGCTTGGACCAGAAATTGTACAGCAGACTACTGAGACAATTCAAATGATTCGTGAGAAAATGAAAGTGTCTCAGAGTAGGCAGAAAAGTTATCATGATAATCGGAGGAAAGAGTTGGAATTCTGTGTAGGTGATCACGTATTCCTAAGAGTTAATCCGATGATTGGTGTGGGTCGTGCATTGAAGTCCAAGAAGCTGGATCCTAAGTTTATTGGACCTTATGAAATTCTGCAAAGAATTGGTGTTGTAGCTTATAGGGTGGCGTTGCCACCTGAGTTATCGAACTTACATGATGTGTTTCATGTGTCGCAATTGCGAAAGTATGTTTCTGATCCATCTCATGTTATTCAGAGAGATGATGTTCAGGTTCGGGAGAATCTTACTATTGAGACGATGCCGTTGAGGATCGAGGACCGTAAGATGAAACAGCTCCGAGGGAAAGAGATACCTTTGGTGAAGGTAGCTTGGGGAGGTGCTGCAGGAGGCAGTGTGACCTGGGAGTTGGAAAGCAGGATGCGAGAAGCGTATCCGGAGCTATTTCCATCAGGTAATTTTCGAGGACGAAAATAATTAAAGTGGGGGAGAGTTGTAACACCCATTTTAATTATTTAGTCATTTTATAATTATTTTAAATATTATACGTTGGTGTGTCCTTTGGTGGGGGTGTATTTGGTGATGTTTGGTGGGTGTCCCTAATGTGGAAGGACTATTGCTGGTATTTTGGTGTGAAATATAATAATATAAAAATAATAGTAACATTGGTGGGGGTGTTATTATTATTATTATTATTATTATTATTATTATTATTATTATTATTATTATTATTATTATATTTGTTAATATTATTAATATTATTATTATTTTGGTGAAATAATGATATTATTATTATTATTATTATTATTATATTTATTATATTTGTTAATATTATTAATATTATTATTATTTTAGTGAAATAATGATATTATTATTATTATTATTATTGTTATTATTATATTTTTTAATATTATCAATATTATTATTATTTTGGTGAAATAATGATATTAGTATTATTATTATTATATTTATTATATTTGTTAATATTATTAATATTATTATTATTATTTTGGTGAAATAACGATATTATTATTATTATTATTATTATTAATAATAATGAGTATTATTATTATTATGATTATTATTATTATTAGTATTATAATATTATTAGTATTAATAATAATATTGTATTATTTTATTAAGTTATTTTATTAATTGGGATTAGATTTAATAAAGAAAATAGAATGTGAAGGGGTGGGGAGAGTGGTACGATACATTTGAGAAATTGAGAAAAAGGGAACGAAGAACGGAAGAGAAAAGGGGAAGGCCAAGAGACCAATTCTAGGAGGATTTCTATCGATCAACCAATTGATAAGGTAAGGGGGGAGAAATTTGATTGGGAATGGTTTATACATGTATAGGGTAGAGGGGATTCCTTAACCCCGTAGGAATTTATCGTTATATAAAGTTTTATATTGGCATGCTATGATTATTGTTGATGTTGGGGGATTGATGAATGCTGATGATGCATTTTGGGGTATATATATATGGTGATGATAGTAACTGTAATGTTGAGCCATTTTGTTGGATTGTTGATGTTACTGTAGTATTGATCCATTTTGTTGGATTGTTGATGTTACTGTAGTGTTGATAGTAACTAGGAATATAAAGCTGATGAGATTATGTGTTGTTACCGTAGTGTTGGCAATGACCATGATTATAGCTTTGGGAAAAGTTATGTGTTGTTTCCCTATAGTGTCGTTAATGACTATGGTTAGGACCTTGGTGAGATTCAGAGTGACTCTGAAGTGTCGGTAATGTACCGTAATGTCGGTTCTAGAGTAGAAATTATAGGATAATTGGTAAGTATAATATCTATTGGCATGTTTGTGATTGTGGATTGATGTTGATGAATTATTGATTTTGGTGTATAGGCTGAGGTGTTGGTTTAGGGAGGTTCTGAGTAACCTCAGAGACTTTTGGTGAGATGTCTGAATTGGTCTCGTGTGATCCTTCTAGCCTTGCTGTAGTGTGAAAATGATGAGTATGGGATATAACTTGTGTACTTGGGGATAGTACGCGTTCCCTTAATATTGTTGGTGAGCAATTAGTAATGTATATGTGTGTAGTGATCAGTAGGATCGTGTATCCCCGAGTGGGGGGGGGGGACGTAGTTATATCCGGTGTGATAGTATGAATTCGTTTACTATCTGATTGATTTATATGGTTCTGGTGTAATATATCTATACATATGCATTGTTGTATGATGATATGATCAGGAGGATCGTGTGCACTTAGCGTGCCAAAATATAATAATTATGCATTGGTGTCTTGCATATCATGGTGTTTTGGTGGGATGAATCATGTCTCAGGAGGAGCGTAAGTGATTCATCCGTACTCCTTTGTGGAGAATGGTGGGGGATAGATCATGTCTCAGGAGGAGCGTAAGTGATCTATCCAGGTTCGATTAAATGAACCAATGAGTCGGTACCGCATGCATGGTGTTGAGTTGCATAATTGCATTATAATATGTTATATTGTAATTTGAACAGTAGGTTCGTTATATGGTGTTGTTGGGGTGAATAATTGATGTGTTGGTGTGTTTTACTGCCTTATTACATGTATTACGTTACCATTATATTTTTGATCATGATTTCTCACCCCTTTGCTGTTGTTGTGTCTGTGCTTCTCCGGAAGTACAGATAATCCAGGTACTTAGCTAGCTTGGATTATGGTGTGACAGTCGAGTCTAGGATGCTCTGATACGTAGCACGGGACTTGGGCGCTTTTATTTGTTTTATGAAGAACTTATATTTTATTTTCCTGTGAACGTATCAAACTTTTATTGGGTTTTATATTTAATATTCCGCTGTATTTGGAGAAAAACCTTTTTATAAGGAAACGTTGTTTTCATGTGATATCCCACTTGGGAAATTGGAACTCTGATTTTGTTTATTTATAATGTTTATTAATTTAATTGATTTTGGGAAGTGGGGTGTTACAATATGCGACACATTCGCTCCTAGGTCATAGTCTTTAGAGTAACATTGAGTTACAAATAATAATCAATGCACTTCTTCTCTAAAATACAAAAACAAATCATCAAACTTCATTTTATCCTTCGGGATCTTAATAATGGAAAATCTTTTCATAAAAGAGAGTTTTTTTAACTCTTGGTTCTACCGCAAACAGGCTTTGTCCCTAACTGCTAGAATGAAGGTTTAACCCTACTCAGTTAAAACACTTAATCAACCCGTGGTTTTGTGTCGCCCGAACTATGTTTGCTCTGATTTCTCATACCATATGAGAATATGTAGGGACAAGACGCAATGTCTTGGCGAGCAAACTTCCCCACTTTCACCCGTGGTTAGCCGAACTACGTTGACTCTGACTTTCCCATTGCACGAGGGAATACGTAGGCATAGAGCGGCGATGCTCTGCCAAGTCTCTTTTCTTTTTTTTTTGTCCTGTGAGCCTGTAGCGTAGATAGATTAAACACACCCTTAGATAGACAACAAGCGTGAACCCCATCGAGTACGACAGACGAGAGGGGTGCTCATACCTTGCCCTTGCGTAACCGACTCCCGAATCCAGGACTTGGTTGCAATGACCTTGTCTTTTCCTTTTTTCGTTAGGTTTTTCCGATTGTTTCCCTTCCCTCTCTTTGGGATAAATAAGGAAAGGTGGTGACTCTTCTATTTTTCGCCTGGTGTTTTTCACAGTTGCGACACCTTGAAAATAAAGGTGCAGAAAAGTTAAATGGCATGGAAAGTAAAGGAATTTTTAAGTTGAGGGAAAGCTTGTAAAATAGTTTAAATGTAAAAGCTGAAGGTTTAAGGGCAACAAGTAAATGGCAAGAACGAGTAAATTTAATTAAGGAAAAGGGGTTGGTGTTGTATCACGTACATTCTCACTAACACGTTTCTCTACACGCGGGTACTTTTAGTTGTATGGAGTGACTAGTACAAAAATGAATGAACACCCTTATTACATGAAAATAACACCTATTTATAGTGCTAGAAAGTAACCACTTAGATGACGGTTGAGGCTTCACAGCGTGTATTTTTGGGGCTTTTCTCAGTCTTCAACTTTTCCCACATTCGCCCACTATCACCTTGAATTTAGACATTAAGAATTCCCTCCAACTTTGATAGTAACTGCCTTGCGCTCCTTTCAGCATGATCTTGGTCGAGAATGTTTCCAACACTTAGTATTTTTTTAGAAACTTTGTTCACCTTCCTTCGACTCGGATTTCTTCATAGTTGTGTCGAAACTTTCACATGCGCTAAAGTGACATTTTGACTTAAGATGATTTTGACTTTCACTATCGTCGAAAATGAGAGCTAACAAATTGCCCCCAAGAAATGTCCTTTCGCCAGTCTTGGTAGGAAGGTCATTTTTTTCTAACCGTTTCGACGCGTGTTAATTTCCATGGCTTTGCCTGAACAACCCACTACTTATTTAATGGCTAACTGTTCACTCTCTTTTCTTCCACGCTTATCACATCATGCCATCATGATAAATCCTTAAACGTTTTTTCAGCCGTATTTATCATTACTTTATCTTGAAAACGTATGTTTTGCAATCTAAACATAACTGCCAACACACATCATTTCTCAAAACAAAACATGTGTCCCACTATCTGATTAACTTCAATGGTGGATTTAAATCTTTAGGATTCCTAAACGCCTATAAATACCTTCCTTCACCATTTCGTGAACTTTTTACACTTTCCAGAATCTGAAGCATCTTGTCTCTTTCTTCAGTTTTCTTCCACAAACTTAGAGAAAAAACCCATTTTCTTTCATTTCATTCAAAAATGGCATCTTCTCCATCCAACGTTTAGGACAAGAAAACCCAGAAAGGTCGAGTTACTCAGCTCAAACAAGCCATCCCTCCTTTTGCAAACATTCCTGGCCCTCAACTGGTGGAGAACCGCCAATGTGTACCAGAACCTACCACTGAAGCTGCAAGGAGTATCTATCAATCTCAAGTAATGATTCCTTTAATTGTTTCAGATAAACCCTATGCGCTTTCGGGTCCGTTAGCTCAGGTTGGAACTTCTGACGAGAGACTGAGTGAATTTCTGCCTTCTTACTGGAGAACAAGGCCGTTAGGGCAAAAGAGCTTCCCTAGACTCCTTACCACTGCTGCTGAAGAATCTCCATTGCCAAATTTCAACCTTGGCTATCTCGCTGACCGTACAAGGCTAGTAAGAGCCGTCGGTTCCCTTAAGGACTTTGTCGTTTGAATGGCAAAGATGGAGAAGGTTAAAGCTGACCATTGGAAATCCGTAGGGATTTATGATCTTTTGATGCTATCGAAGACGAACATACCATATTGTCTGAACTTGCTGGCAGCCTCTTTATATTTCTGGGATAACACCCACTATACTTTCCACATGCCATGTGGGATGGTTACCCCAACTCTTTTCGACATAGCCGCTATTACCGGCCTTCGCCCTGATGGTCTCTCCTACAAGCCTAATGTCGACACTGAAGACTATATCAATATTTCTAACTCAAAACTCACGTATACTCACTTCATCAAACACCACTTCGACCAAACCACTGACGGTGTATCTGATGAAGAGCATATAGCGTTTCTCGCCGTATGGCTGTTGGGATACGTGTTTTGCACCAAATCTTTGCAGGTTGCGAAAAAGTACTTGCCTCTTGCCAACCAGCTTCATCATAACAAAGGTGTCTGCTTGAGTGAACTTATTCTGGAGAACCTTTATGGGTCCCTGAGTCAAGTAGCTTCTCGACTGAAGCGTATGGAGGCCCGTGATTCTATATCTTTAAGTGGTCCTCTGTGACTTCTTCAGTTATGGCTTAATGTAACTTTTGAAGCTAGCCTTCCTAGGAAAGGCTTAGTTGATGAAGCCTCTGCTGAAATCGTAGGTTGGAGCATCGAGGGACCTCGTCTCGTCCAGTTGTCTCCCAACGATGATGATGAAACCACCAAGGGAGAATTCACCAGTTACATCCTGATGTTTGCTAAGCGCCATGAGTTTACTCCTAGTATGGCACCTTTTACTGCAAGGAAGTATGGCCCTGTATGGTTCAAAAGGCCATTTCCCACTTCTGATGAATTTGTTTCTATTTAGGAAGCCTTTTTAATTCCAAGGTTCATTGTTAACAGACTTAACTTGGGAAGAGGTTTAGCAGCCTTGATTGCGTATCAACCTAACCTTGTTTCCCGCCAGTTTGGGTTGATCCTGAGTTTTCCTAGGTATTTATATAAAAGAAGGGTCAACTCATCCTTCATACTGCCAGCTTCAACGAAGAAAAAATCGCTGACATCTTCGTTGATTTCAGCAAGAAGAGAGAAGTGCTTTCGCATGTGTTCTTTGAGCCTTCTTTTCTATGCACTTCTTCATTCCACCACTGGTGGTCCAAACATTATAGTGAACATTTTCTTAATGTGACCACTTTTTCTTCACTACTTGACCAAGCTTTCCTTGAGTTGTAGGACGAGACGAAGAAAAGTAAGCTCGCTCATATCCAAGAAATTCAAGCTTTTTAGAAATACTTTGAAACTGTCTATCGACCAGATGATCTTAGTCGAACCATTCATGAGGCTGCCGTTACTTTAACAAGAAACTTTTTGCAAAAACTAGATCACTTAAAAATTCCTTCCAACGTTCCTCGTGAGAAACGTTATGAGGTAGCTTTTAAACTCTTTACTCCAAAATTCCCTCGCCTGCCTACTGTTGATTTTGGAGTGGCACTTGCCCCTCCATTTCCAGATTGGTTTGTCTGTGGTTCTGACTAAGCACACTTTAGACAGTTTCAAAGGACATCTTCATATAAGGATTCAGGACGTTCGTGTCGAATCTGACATATATGAAGGTTTGATGCCCTTTACCTATGATTATGCAGCTTGAAATTCTAGTAACAGATAGTCGATGTTATACTAGATGTTATGACATCCACTACTGAACAGACAATTAAGCTAAGTAGTAAAACACTTAAAGAAAGCCGTAAATAACACAGGGAATTGTTGACCCAGTTCGGTGCAAATCACACCTACTCTGGGAGCTACCAAGCCAGGGAGGAAATCCACTATAAGCAGTGTTAATTCAGAGCCAAACTACCAATTTGCACTCTTCACTTAAGACCTACCCAATGCAACTTCATCCTAACACTAGACCTGAGTTCCTACTCACTTCCCCTCAACCATAGCAGTGATATCAACCACTTAAGTTACAGATTAAAATGAAGACACACTTCAAACAAATCTTGATCTTGCTTCACAACTTCAATCAAGAGACACAATGTTGCACCCCAAATTTGTCCTACCTTTACATAGTTTATAGTGCCACTTTATTTCGAATGAATAAAATGGCACAATTGGCAAGAGACCGTGTGTAAGTAGTTGTGAGTGTGAGAGGTCGAGAGTTCGAATCCCACCTTCTTCACTTTTGGTTTTGTTTCTTTTATTTTTATTCTAACTTTTCTATTTTCATAAAAAAAATAACAAAAATAGTTTTTTTTATTATTTAATTATTATTTTTGTATTTTATTTAAATTATTTTTTAAAAAATATTATTTTTTCACTTTTTTTCATATTATTCATAAAAACATCAGAAAATTATAAAATTAAAAATATTAGAAAAGATTTTATTCTTTTTATAATATTTTTAATTTGTTTTAGTTTTGACTAATTCTTTAAGTTGGGCTTTAAAGTGGGCATTAGGTTAGAGCTAACCCTAATTTGTTACCTATATAAACATGAGTCGCATTTGAGAAAAAGGGGAGAAGGACACAAAAGAAAAAACGGAAGCCCTTACAAATCAATTTCCAGCCTGTTTCAATCCCTTCCAAGCATTCCAACACGTTCCTTGAAGGTTTCTAATTCAATTCCAATACTCACATGAGCCTGAAGCACTCCAAAATCACGAGATCACCATCAACAGTTTGCATTTTTTTTCTTTTCAAACTTTGATTATCATGATTCATGCATCATAAACGTTTTATGATTATATATTTGTGTTGGTATGAATGTGTATGACGTTTCTGGGTTGTTTAATTGAAGCTTAAAGGTATGAAACACGAGATGTCATTGTTAGGGTTTGGAGCTTCGAATTGGGGTTTTGCAAATTAGGAGTAATTGGACAAAACCAAGGGCATAGGCGTGCTCAGAAGCTTTATTCCAATTGATCCATGGTCTTAGAACTAATTTATTTTGCGTATTTTGAGATATTTGATTTCAGGTGCTATGGCAACGTTTGAAAACCTTGGGCAAAGGAGTACGGCAACACGTGAAAAGCGTGGGAAAAGGCGTACGGAAACGCGTGAAAACCGTGGGCAAAAGCATGGTCAATGCGCATTTTCAGGTTTGAATGTTTTGTTTTATAATATTTATTTTATATATTATTAATAACTAATTAGTGTAGCTTAGCTGGCAAGGGAGGAGAGCATGAAAACTAGAAGTTCGGGGTTTGATTCCAGCCTCATGCACTTTTTTGTTTCCCTTTTCTTTTTATAATCTTATTTCATATTGTTTGCATTTTTTTTTACTTTTAATTGATGTTATCCTTTCCTTTCTATTTGTTAAAAAAAAAGTTTATTAATTCTCTTTTGAAAAAATAAATAAATAATTATTTTAAATTAATATTAGGTTAAATTTCTTTTATTTAAGCTAACTTTTTTTTTTCTCTTTTAAATTTAAAAGTTAAAATATCTTTTAAAATTAAAACCAGTTTTTCTTTTAATAAGAATAAAATTTCCTTTTAAAATTAAGACCAAAATCTTTTTCAAAATTAACCTAAAAACATTTTCTTTAAAAATTCAAATTAACATTTTCAAAATTTAACTAAACTTCTTTTTAAATCAAGAATAAAATTCTTTTTTTAATAATATTAATGTTAAATAAAACAATAATAAAAGTTTCCAAATTACATTTTTGCCCTTCTTTACGTATTAATTGTTTCATTATTTGCCATATTTCCGTCTAACTCTTGTTCTCTGTTTTTTCCCCAGATTATATTTAAATTCCGATTAATATTTATTCAGTTTATTTTGTTCCATGGATGTAATTTACGCGAGGCCATGGTCGCGGATTTATTTTATCTTTCTTTTTTGGGGATTTGTAATTTACGCGAGTGATCGTCGCGACGCTTTCTTTACTTTCCGCATTTTAATTTCTGCCATATAATTATTTGCCATGTTTTGCATGATTTACCGTTATGTTCACCTCCGAAGGAATTAGGTTTAGCTGTTTGACCGCCAAGTCAATAACCCAAATTTTTGACCGTTTCAAACCCTAATAGTTTAAGCGTCCCGCCGTGGACGAAAACACCCTTTACCCTAGCTTTTAGGTCAAAGAGTCGTCGTGCTCTACTTTAGGGTTTCCCGCCGTGGAATCCCTAATTTCAACCCTAAATTTTCAATTAACAAATTCAACATAGAAATAGGAGTTTCAAAGACTCCACGTAAGCGTGTCCTTAAGAGATGTTTATTCCCCATTGAAACCTTGACCACAGTCAAGAAGTTTCTAACCTCCCTTTCGAGGGGAACTACAATTACTCTGATTCCATTCCCGTCAGGATATGTAGGCACAAGATGCGACGTCTTGCCGAGTAAACTTAGGACTAACCCTTAGGTCTTTAGGTCACTCTATCCCTTTAGCAATATATTTCAAACAGATAATAAAATAAAATAAAAAGCATACAATAAACAAAAGGTTCCTGTAGAGTACTACAGAAGTTTAGGGTGCTAATACCTTCCCTAAGCTTAATCAACCCCTTACCTAGGTCTCTCCCCGCATTGTCTTTACGATGCAAAAGTAGGTTTTCCTCTTTTGACCTTTTCCTTCGGATAAATCAAAGAGCGGTTGTGAACCAAAGATGCGATTCAAATTAATTAATAATTTGATATCATATTCTAACCGCAACAGAAGATGGCGACTTCACTGGGGAGATGCGATAATTTTTAACGGTTGCCCCTATTTTGCTTTTTGTATGATATTTTATATTATTAATTATCTGTATATATTATTGTACCTATTTTGAGATATTTGTTGTTGTGAGATAAGTCCTAACCCGGACTTGAGTGACCTTATTATAGGAAGGTGAGATATTCGACGAGGCTTGCTGGGAGTGAGTCCCGACCAAGTCGACTCGAGAATCACCGCTCAGTTGAGACCCTTTCGAAAATGGTTCGGTTGATCGAGTGCAGTCGTGAAAACTTTTACTATTTTCAATTGGAGTCTGTGATACTGGGGACCGTAGTACCTTAACACCACCTTGGCCTTATATAGGACGTAGTGCGGGAACTATGTGGGAGTAGTCCTACAATAGTTGCTATGCGATACTACACTCAAAAGAGGTTCTCTTGAGAATATTATCGACCTCCGAGTCAGTTGGAAAGTTGATAATGTTCGAAGGATGGACTGATGACTTTGGGCACCTCTTTAGAACCTTGTTCTACAGGTACAACTACCCCATAATACATACCTTTGGGGAAGGGTAGACCTTAACTTCATTCATTGTTCCTCTAACCTAGGACTTTGTTGTTTGTGTGTATTTGTGCATGGCATTCATAAAACATCATTCCTAGTTTCAAGGAATTCAACAGTCCTTTGCGAATTCAAAAGTCCTATATTTCAAAGTTTAAAATCGTTTCCAACTTTCCTAAAAAATAAATGTTTGCAATCGACCGTTGAAGTTCTTGAAACTATTGCATTGCATTAGCATCATGTCTTGCATGGCATCTTTCCCCGGGTTTCTCATGTCCAGTTGTCTTTATCTTCCAGTGTTCCGTTGAGTCGTCAAGCTGATTCCTCGAGACAGATATCAGACTAGAGCTAACTATAGACGCCAAATGTCAGAACAAGAGGAACATAATGCGGAGGTCCGAATGGAGATTGATGAGTTGAAAGCAGGCATGACCAGGCTTACCGAGATGCTTCAAGTGTTGATTGCCAGAGGAGAGCCACCTCAGAGGACTGTCATTCAGGAAGTTTCAAGTGTTGATCCACCTCTTGTTTCATTGCCGCCCTCTACTTGGCCTGAGTTTGGTTTACCTCCTAACTACTCTCCACCTGTTGCATCTGCTGCTATGATTGGTCAGGCTGTCAGACCGGGTTTTCAAGCTCTTGTCCTTACCGAGGCCCAACCTGTGGTCCACACGGTTAATCAGACTATCCAAGCTCCCGTTGAGAATCCTCCCTATGAGTACAACGTTGCCGGTGTTCAAGAAGATTTTGTTGAGCCTGAGATCACCCGTGAACAGTTTCAGATCATAAACAAGAGACTCCAAGCTGTCGAGGGTACTGATTTCTTCAACGTTGATGCCGATAATATGTGCCTAGTTTCTGGTCTTGTTTTGCCTTCCAAGTTCAAGACTCCTGAGTTCGTGAAGTATCAAGGTCATTCATGTCCAAGAGCCCATCTAGTCATGTACTTCCAAAATATGGAAGCTTACACCAACAATCAGAAGTTGCTCATCCATTGCTTTCAGGATAGTTTGAGTGGTGCTTCTCTTAAATGGTATATGAACTTAGAGCATAACAATGTCCACTGCTTCCAAGATCTCGTCAACGCTTTTATGAAGCAATACAAATACAATTTGGATATGGCTCCCGATCGTCGTCAGCTTCAAAGTATGTCTCAGAAGGAAAAAGAGTCGTTCAAGGAGTATGCTCAGCGTTGGAGGGAGTTAGCTTCCCAAGTCGAACCCCCTATAGCAGAGAAGGAACTGACAGGAATATTCATGGATACTTTGTCTCCTTTCTATTGGGAAAAGATGATTGGGAGTGTCTCTTCAAGCTTTACAGATCTGGTGACTATTGGCCAAAGGTTATAAGAAGGTTTGAAAAATGAGAAGGTATCCAAAGCTCCTGAATCTTCTAATGGTGCAAAGAAATCCTATGGGAATTTCCATAAGAGGAAGGACGAGCAGACCAATGCTGTCATGACTGAATCAAGAAAGCCTCTCCAGGGATCTCAACCTGTTGTGGCTCCGCAGCCAGCTCAGAATCCTCAACGTCCAGTTATTAGACAAGACCAGTATCGAAATAGGAATCAATTTGATCCTATTCCCATGACTTACACATAACTTTATGATTACCTGGTTCAACGTGGGTTGATCACTACAAGGGCTTTACCACCTCCTCCAGCTGGATTTAGGGCTGATTTCCAGTGCGCTTTTCATGAGGGTGCCTTAGGCCACGACTTGGAGCATTGTTTTGCACTGAAAGCCAGAGTGCGTGAGCTGATGAGAGCAGGGATACTTGATTTTCTAGACAATCCTCCAAACATCCAGAAGAATCCTTTGCCAGGGTATCAGAAGTGAAGCTTCGGGCTGACCTCAGCAGGCTATTCATTTGTTTTAGACATGACAGTTTATCTTTGTATTGTTTTAATCACAGACCTTTGTTTCTCATTGTTTGTATTTTCCTTTATGTTATTAGTTGTTTGCTTTCGAACTATGTTTGTACTTTTATATTGATGAACTGAGCATTGCAACTTTTGATTTAATTCATTTATCTATTATTTTCATCTCTATGCTTTATCATTCAAATATTTACTTTTGTCCGAATTTTTGGTATGCAAAGATTGGAGGGAGGATGACGAAAACGTTATACCCATAACTGCTGTCAGTATTCTTTCAATCAATCCTTGTTGACGATGTGAGGCATTGTTTCAACTCCCAAACACTGGAGAAATAAGGAAGTTATCCCCTTGTCACCCCCTTCGAGCCTAGAAGTTGGAGTTTCTTTCTTTACAAAAAAAGCCCGCAATTTTAACCTTGGGGCATGGGTAGCTCTCAGTTAACTTGGTTGTGTTTTCCTACAATACGCCTTTCATATAAAGGTCGCACTCACAATTTTCCTTCGTACACAGCAAGTGTCAAAGATGGTTTTTTTAAAGCCAAAACGCCAATGATGGTTCACCGTAATCATTTAAGATAGGCAGTCTCTTTCTTTCGGAAAAAACAAAATAAAATATAAAAAGCCCGCTAAGTCAAAACCTATGAAGGAGACTTAGGAAAAACTGGGGCATCCCACTGACTGTAATCTTCAAAAAAAAAACAGTTCAGGCAAAAGTTAGGGATAATAAAAGGAGGAGATCTTTAAATCCTTACCCTGAAAATCCTCAATGTCAAAAGAACCATATGTTGTAAAGAAGCAGTGGCTGCCTTTTCATAGGTCCCTTGACTTCTGAACCATCATTGCTACCATCAGTGCAATTCCTAACCTATAGGAACCTGAATGCAAATATGAGTTAACTGAGCATAGGACTGGAGATCATCACGTAGATTGGGTGGGTATAAATAAATTTTTGCCTTTATCCTTTGTTTCATAAACCGTGAACCCGACCATGTTACAACCCTCAAAAGACCTAATTGAAACAAGGATATTTTGAAAGCATGCTACAGCAAGGTTGCGTAAGCTGACTCCTAAAGATCTTTGTGAATCATTTATTTTGGCCGTATACCTATATTAAACTTTGAGTGTCCTGGACCGCCGCATTCTAACCGACGACTCATTTATTTTTCATCTTTCAAAAACAATTTTGATTTCAAAAGTTGCATGAACTTTGCATTAACATGTTTGTATGAATATTTTTGTTTGCAAACTAGCTTTCCTCTAAGGAATTTTCAAACAATCGAGAAACTTGGTCAAGTGATCCTATCAGGGGCAAAGTCTTCTCAGATCTGGTTTATCCATGAGATTTTCAAGACTCGGACTGGGTCAAACCTTCCGAGGGTACAGTAAAAATAGTCATTTTCAGAATCAGACAAGCTGAAGCAATTATCAGTACATCTGTAATGGACAATTTAATCTGGGGAAGTTTACTTGAAAGATCTCCAAGCGGCTTTCCATCCTTCCTACGAGGATCATCAACTTGATTACAATTTAGCAAGTGGCAGTGATCTCCGGGTTGAGGAATCAGTTTTCCAGTCTTGTCATCTTACAAGAAGAGTCGAGCCTTGTCGTCGACATCTGCATTTGCATTTGATCATATCTCATAACATAATTCATATACATATACATTTCATACCTATGCATAGCATGAGTGTTTCATCCTCATTTGCATTTCTCCTGAGGCCGTGTTTTATCCAGGTCTTACCTTGTGGTCGAAGTCCAACTTACTTGGCACCTACCAAACAACTTTGTGTAGTGTCCATCTGATGCTCTTCCAGATAGGACGTTTTTCTTATCCGATGGTTTTCCGGATATGCCTGTTCCTTTTACGTCCAATACTATCCTCATATATTATGTTTATACCTTTCATTCAAAGCAATTATTGGATGTCTGGTACCCTGATTTTAATGTCTCTTTCTGATGGTTTTCCAGTTTGAGTCTCGTTGTTCTGATGTTCTTCCAGAACTTCGTTGTTACGTATCTGATGGTTTTCCAGATTGAGTATCTTTTATCTGATGGTTTCCCAGATATTTTCCTTCGATTCTGATGGTTTTCCAGGATCTATCAGATGGTTTTCCGGATCTGTTTCTCTTTCTGACGGTTTTCCAGATTGAGTATCTTTTATCTGATGGTTTTCCAGATATTCTTTTACGATTCTGACGGTTTTCCAGAATCTATCCGATGGTTTTCCGGATAAATTCCTCCTTCTGATGGTTTTCCAGATCGAGTCTTTGTTCTGATGTTCTTCTAGAACTCTATCTGATGATTTTCCAGATACCCCTGTAATTCTGATGGTTTTCCAGAATCTTATCCGATGGTTTTCTAGATCTGTTCTCTTTCTGAGGTTTTTCCAGACTGATTTTTTGTTCTGACGTTCTTCCAGAACCCCTTTGTTGCTTATCTGATGTTCTTCCAGATAGGTCTTCAAAACTTACCCGTACATTTATTGCTTTCCTAAATGTTTCGGATTTACCTTCAGAAACTTGTCTTCATCTCATGCTCCTACAGATGTCGTTCTTTTGTTTCTGGATATAGCCCAGTGTTTATTCGATGTTTTTTCGAGTAACTCTGGTATGTTTTAAAGTTCATTCGATGTTCTTCCGGATATCCCTGAAATTTGTTTCTTTGACCCTGAGGTTATTCGATGGTTTTTCTGAGTATCTCTGGTGTTTGTTTCTCTCTGTATAATTTCCGATGATTCCCGAAGATCCCGCTCGATCTCTTCGCTTAAAGGAATGACCCGGAAATCCAGCACTTCTCGTTTACCTGATCCTACCGCCGTGTGGATCCTGTGTTACTGTTCGTTCTAAAGTGACAATTTTCGCGCTATTCCACCAGTGCGTCGTATTCTCCAGTGTAGTTACTCGTCGCGTCTGTCCCCTATGTCGTCGTGTCATCTGCATCCTTGCATTCATCATTCCATCATACGCATCATATTAGATTCATGGCATTGTCCTACATTATAGTTCATGTTATTTTGTCCATATCATTGCATATCACTGCATCTAGGGAACAAATTTTCGGTTATCTGTATTTAAATCCCTTTCCCCGCGATTTCTCGAGTCTCCGCTGCTCAAATCATCCGGTGAAGCTATTTAAATAGGGGCATCTGTTGCACCCCAAATTTGTCCTACCTTTACATAGTTTCTAGTGCCACTTTATTTCGAATGAATAAAATGGCACAATTGGCAAGAGACCGTGTGTAAGTAGTTGTGAGTGTGAGAGGTCGAGAGTTCGAATCCCACCTTTTTCACTTTTGGTTTTGTTTCTTTTATTTTTATTCTAACTTTTCTATTTTCATAAAAAAAACAAAAATAGTTTTTTTTTTATTATTTAATTATTATTTTCGTATTTTATTTAAATTAGTTTTTAAAAAATATTATTTTTTCATTTTTTTTCTTCATATTATTCATAAAAACATCCAAAAATTATAAAATTAAAAATATTAGAAAAGATTTTATTTCTTTTATAATATTTTTAATGTTTAGTAAATAAATAGGGTTTTATGTTTGTTTTAATTTGTTTTAGTTTTGACTAATTCTTTAAGTTGGGCTTTAAAGTGGGCATTAGGTTAGAGCTAACCCTAATTTGTTACCTATATAAACATGAGTTGCATTTGAGAAAAAGGGGAGAAGGACGCAAAAGAAAAAAACGGCGGCCCTTACAAATCAACGAGATCACCATCAACGGTTTGCATTTTTTTTCTTTTCAAACTTTGATTATCATGATTCATGCATCATAAACGTTTTATGATTATATATTTGTGTTGGTATGAATGTGTATGACGTTTCTGGGTTGTTTAATTAAAGCTTAAAGGTATGAAACACGAGATGTCATTGTTAGGGTTTGGAGCTTCGAATTGGGGTTTTGCAAATTAGGAGTAATTGGACAAAACCAAGGGCATAGGCGTGCTCAGAAGCTTTATTCCAATTGATTCATGGTCTTAGAACTAATTTATTTTGCGTATTTTGAGATATTTGATTTCAGGTGCTATGGCAACGTTTGAAAACCGTGGCAAAGGAGTACGACAACACGTGAAAAGCGTCGGAAAAGGCGTACGGAAACGCGTGAAAACCGTGGGCAAAAGCATGGTCAATGCGCATTTTCAGGTTTGAATGTTTTGTTTTATAATATTTATTTTATATATTATTAATAACTAATTAGTGTAGCTCAGCTGGCAAGGGAGGAGAGCATGAAAACCAGAAGTCCGGGGTTCGATTCCAGTCTAACTTTTTTTTTCTCTTTTAAATTTAAAAGTTAAAATATCTATTAAAATTAAAACTAATTTTTCTTTTAATAAGAATAAAATTTCCTTTTAAAATTAAGACCAAAATCTTTTTCAAAATTAACCTAAAAACATTTTCTTTAAAAATTCAAATTAACATTTTCAAAATTTAACTAAACTTCTTTTTAAATCAAGAATAAAATTCTTTTTTTTTAATAATATTAATGTTAAATAAAACAATAATAAAAGTTCCCAAATTACATTTTTGCCCTTCTTTACGTATTAATTGTTTCATTATTTGCCATATTTCCGTCTAACTCTTGTTCTCTGTTTTCTCCCAGTTTATTTTGTTCCATGGATGTAATTTACGCGAGGCCATGGTCGCGGTTTTATTTTATCTTTCTTTTTTGGGGATTTATAATTTACGCGAGTGATCGTCGCGACGCTTTCTTTACTTTCCGCATTTTAATTTCTGCCATATAATAATTTGCCATGTTTTGCATGATTTACCGTTATGTTCACCTCCGAAGGAATTAGGTTTAGCCGTTTGACCGCCGAGTCAATAACCCAAATTTTTGATCGTTTCAAACCCTAATAGTTTAAGCGTCCCGCCGTGGACGAAAACGCCCTTTACCCTAGTTTTTAGGTCAAAGAGCCGTCGTGCTCTTCTTTAGGGTTTCCCGCCGTGGAATCCCTAATTTCAACCCTAAATTTTCAATTAACAAATTCAACATAGAAATAGGAGTTTCAAAGACTCCACGTAAGCGTGTCCTTAAGAGATGTTTATTCCCCATTGAAACCTTGACCACAGTCAAGAAGTTTCTAACCTCCCTTTCGAGGGGGACTACTATTACTCTGATTCCATTCCCGTCAGGATATGTAGGCACAAGATGCGACGTCTTGCCGAGTAAACTTAGGACTAACCCTTAGGTCTTTAGGTCACTCTATCCCTTTAGCAATATATTTCAAACAGATAATAAAATAAAATAAAAAAGCATACAATAAACAAAAGGTTCCTGTTGAGTACTACAGAAGTTTAGGGTGTTAATACCTTCTCTAAGCTTAATCAACCCCTTACCTAGGTCTCTCCCCGCATTGTTTATACGATGCAAAATTAGGTTTTCCTATTTTGACCTTTTCCTTCAGATAAATCAAAGAGCGGTTGTGAACCAAAGATGCGATTCAAATTAATTAATAATTTGATATCATATTCTAACCGCAACACACAACACTCGTGCTTAAAAGCTTAGAGTGACACAAACAAAGTACAACTCAAAACACACTAGTCCAAAGCAATCATCCAGGTGATAATTGCTTGGCTTACAAGTAATCCTAAGACACAAAACACACGTGAAGAACAAACAGAATTCTTCACTCACAAACTCTCTAAAATCTCTAAGTCAGTATGTCTTCAATCAAGATTGTCACTCGTCTATTTATATGCAGCACACGGATCTTGGGCCTGAGTGGCAGAAGTTAGGTTTAACCAAGTTAAAACCCTTTTTCCATCAATCAGAGTTCTTCTAATAAGGTCATAGGCATTTCATGTTATGCTCAACACTGCCTAGCATTTCGCCTGAGATAACTAGGATCCCTAAAAAGTTTCCTGAAATCTAGCCTGAGCTCACTCATGCATTATACCAGAAAAACAAACACGCGCCCTTGATGTCAGCAACCGGATGTCATAACATTCAGTATGACATCCAATACACTTTGTTCTAGCTAACCAAACTTACCCTGCAGAACACTACACAAGCATGTCATGACATCAATCATGACATATACACACACAACCATGTTTTACCATAAAATGCAGCCAATCAAGACTATCTACACAGCTAAACATTCAATATTTAATTGGCACCCATCTCTCGTCTTCCAGTTGTGCCTAGGAAAGTTCCTTCCACTAGGGCTGCTACCTCTCAAAGTAGCAAGGAACAAGAAGGCAAACAAGTATATCTTACATCTTTTGCCTATTTTCTTACTATGTGATTCTTTTCTCACACTTGTAGTGTTTCTTTTTTACTTTCTCAGGTTGGCGAAAACCTTCGACTCCTTCCAAGAAAGGAAAGAAGGACGCTCCTATTGTTGTTGCCTTAGATGCTGATGAATCTCTTGAGGAGATTCTTGTAAAAAAGAGAAAGAAACCTATAAAGGCATCTGGACCCACTGGCCCACCTCTATCGAAGGTGGCCAAAATTCTTGAGACGACATCTGCTACAAGCAGTGTCAAAAAACAACCTCCTATGGCTACCTTGAAGACAACTTCTGATGACCATGGAGGTGACCATTCTAAACCCGGTGCTGCACCAACTCAGGTATGTGTACCAACATTTTGTCACGTGTACATTTGTTAATCACCTGCTTAGCCTTATTCTTTTTTTCTTTTGTTTTCAGGCTGATACAAACACCAACCATCCTCTCGCTTCAGGAAATTATGTCACTTATCCCCTCAATAGCCAAGGTGAGCCAACTTATCACCCCTCCTCTGATTTTGGCTCTGGTTTGAGTGAAGTAAATCAACCTGTTATACCTTCTACAGGAAACAACCCTCCTTTGGCGCACACCACCACGCAGCAGGCTCACGCTGATGGTTTCAATTATGGGGAAGACGATGCTTCAAGTCCCCCACCCCTTAATCAGGCTGAACCTATGGTTACTGATGAGGTGGTTGTCGAACAAGAATGTATTCCTTTAGACCCACCAGTAACTAATAGCCCAAATCCAACCATTCATGAAGATCTAACAGACATGCCCCCTGAAACCGCTCACAATTCAGACACCTATCCATCCGCTATTGATAGAAACAAAGAAGTGAGAGTCGAAGAAGAGGAGGAAGAAGATAAAGAAATTGAAGAACAAGAAGAGGAGGCAGAGGAAGAAGAAGAAGGACAAACTGGTCCTGAGCCTCAACATACTTCACCTATGGGAATATGCCAAGAGGATCCTTGGGAAAAACTGTGGTTTTACTTCCACCTCTTCGACCCCTTCCAGACATCCAACGTTAGATGACTTTGTTGGTTCAATTCTCCAATCCATCAAGAAGAAATTCTTCAAAGGAGATATCCACAATGTCCTGGCTTCAGACCCTACAACTCGTCTCTTTTTGAAAGATCAACTCAAGAAACTGGATCTCACCACTCTTAGTCCAGAAGTTCACGGTTTCTTGCTAGAGTTGACGGTTGTGGTGGATGATTTATCTTCAGAGGTTAAACGACTCCCTTCTCTCGTGAAGACCATTGAGGCTACATCTGGTCGTGAAAGTGCATCCTGGACTGGTGCACAAGAATCAGAGGCTAGGGTCGAACGGTTGGAAGCTTCCCATAAACAACGTCAAGAAGAGATAACTTCTAACCAGAAGGACATTGATATGTGGAAGTGTCACATCGCTACGAAGAGGAGCCGGCAAGGACAGAAGAGTCGCCATCGCTCGTTATTTATCCCAAAGAGAGGGAAAGGAAACGATCAGAGAAAGCCTATGAAAAGGGAAAAGACAAGGTCATCGCAACCATATCTCGGGTTCGGGAGTCAGTTACGCAAGGGGAAGGTGTTAGCACCTCTCATGTCCGTCGTACTCGACGAGATCCATGCTTGTTGTCTATCTAAAAGGGTGTTTATCTATCTAAGCTACAGGCCACAGGGACAAAAGAAATAAAAGAGACTCGATAGAGCATCGCCGCTCTATGCCTACGTACTTCCTCGTGCAATGGGAAAGTCAGAGTCAACGTAGTTCGGAAAACTAAGGGGGTGGTTGCTCGTGAAGACATCGCGTCTTGTTCCTACATATTCTCATTTGACATGAGAAATCAGAGCAAAACATAGTTCAGACTAACAAGACCACAGGTTGGTTCAAGTGTTTTACCCGAGTAGGGTTAAACCTTAGTTCTAGCAGTTAGGTGTATGCAGCTCGACCATTGGAGACTTAGGTGTTACCTGTTTGTGGTAGAACCAAGAGTTAACAAAACTCTCTTTATGAAAATGGTTTTCCAAATTAATCCCGAAGATAAAAATATTTGATGTTTGTTTTTGAAGTCTTTTATGGAAGAAGTGTATTGAATTGGGTTTGTAATTCATGTTGCAATAAAGACTATGACTTAGGAGCGAGTGCGTCACATATCGTCCAAAGGACATACGCTAAACACTCTAGACAATTGAGAGGAGGCCTCCCAATCATCATTTCCCAAATGCTAAAGGCTCGTAGCGTAAAACATTCATTATCCATTATTAAGTGTCTTGAAGAAGTTTGAAGATGAGAAGAGAGGGACACAACTCTAAAGGGAGACTAAACTCAACCTAATGTTCTCATGCAAAGTACACCTATGATTGAGATGAAAAGGGAAAGCTACCCTAATTTTATCATGCATGGTTTCAAACCTAATTTCTATCATAATCAATCTTGAACAAGAAGGATTAGAGGTCCTAAGGGAACATGGCAAAGAAGAAAGAAGAAGAAAGCATAAGTGAAAGAAGAAAGAAGATGCAAACATGCAATACAAAACAAAGATGAAGAAAGAGGGAGGAAAAAAGTGTGGGGCAGTAGCCACCACAAGCACATCTCAACCTCTTAAATGCAAACAAGATGATGCAAAACAAAGAAAAAGAGCAAACCAAAGAACTCAAACAAGTTCAAGCCAACAATGAGATGAAGTGGGAGAAATAGAATTCCTACAACCACTTGTGCATCAATCACTAACCAAGGCAAATCAAACAAGAAGAAGAAGAAGGCATGATCAATGTGAGGATGGGAGATAAAGCTTATGCAACAAGCAACACAAAATGAAACTCAACCAAAGGCATCACCGTGATCATGCAAGAAAAGAACAAAAGAAGTTCTCAAAATGGCCTCTCATCCAAGTCAAACTCAAAGTGAAACCAAGAGGCACCAAATCAACTTGGATGAGTCCCCAAGGTCCTAGGACAAAAGTGAGAACAAGGAAACAAGACAGGCAAATTCAAGAAGGAAACAAGCCAACACAAGTTGCAAGATAAGGCATGGTAAAGAACCTAAGTATTAAACACTTTCAACATTCAAGATCAAATAGAAAGCCTTAAACAAATGCAACTTGTAACAAGAACCAAGCAAGTGTAGGACATAAAAGTTTGCAACCAGCCACTTCAACTTGTTAGAAATGTGAATCAAAAAGAATTGGAAGCATATGGGATCCACAAGGGTCATTTCCCATCAAAACTAGGTCAAGTGTGTGTGTGAACCATCCTTAGAAGTAGCTTGACTTGCAAGGTACCTCAAAAATAGGAAAAAGGTTCAAATAAATCCAAATAAAATGCTCAAAGCACATAAGAATGTTGGCAACCAGAGGCCAAAAGCACACAACCATTGTCCATTCAAAGCATCACCATAAGAATTGATCCACTTGGGTGTTCCACTTTGAAGGAGGGTTATCGACGGTCAAAAGAAAACTAAAAAAAGTCAACAAAAAATGTCAAACAAAAATCCACAAACCATCCTCAAAGACCTCTCAACTCATCATTTAAATGAGGAATGAGTCTCATTCATAGGTGGTGCAAATTAGATCAAGAACAAGCAAGAAACCAAAAGGAACAAGGGAAAATCAATTCAAAAACCTCTCCAATCATAAAATTCCAATTTAATTGCAAAGTAAAAGAAAAATTAAAATAAAAAATATCAAAAATTAATTAACACCCTAAGGTGTCCTAAAATATTTTTTGTGGAATTTTATCATAATTGGAGCTATTTTAAAATGACTAAAATCAAAACAGAAAAACAAATAAAATAATATAAAACAAATAAAGGCAATGGGTGCAAATAGCAACAAACTCAATTGAAATCATTGGGCTCAAATTAAGAGGGGGCACAAATAGCATTCCTGGCCCAGATCCATCATCCAACACTGAGAGTGTGAAACGCACCGTTTCACTAATTGACGTGGATAGTCAATTTCCACGTATGCGCAGTCCGAACAATCTGGACCCTTCATCATGCTAGGTCAATGAGTCAACACAAGACACATAAGCTTTCCCTGAGTTCAGAACAGACGCCAGAGCCATAGCTCAGGTCGTCTTCTCCAGCGAGATGGTCGGAGTTCAGGTCTACAAACTTCATCAAGTCATGCAAAATCTTATATCAAACTGAAGCCCTGCTCACACACAATCCAAATCCAAGGTCCAAATGTTCTAAACATGCATAGATTAAGAGAATCGAACGGTTAAAGATTTGGATGCACAACTGCAAATCTCATCAAACAACACAATCAAACAATCAAACTTTGCCTATAAGATGTAGGACTTCAGATGCTACAAGAATGAACCTAAAACAGTGCCTATCATGATAGAAAATTGAGGAAGAAGATTACCTAACGGAGACACTCTGTTGGTTCTTCAATGGAGGTTAAGCTTGCTCGTACACGTGCAGATCAACTCCAAATCACTTGAGTGTCGCTACCGCGAAAATAAGGTGTTGGCAAAATAGAAGAGTCGCCACCTTTCGTTATTTATCCCTCATAAGAGGAAAGGAAACGATCGGGAAAACCTGACGAAAATGTATAAGACAAGCTAATCGCAACCATGTCTGGGTTCGGGAGTCGGTTACGTAAGGGGAAGTTATTGACACCCCTCACGTCCATCACACTCGATGAGATCCACGCTTGTTGTGTTTATGTGACGGGTTTATTTACTATCTACCTATCAAGGCTGGTTTGAAAAGAAAAGAAAATGACTCGGCAAAGCGTCGCACTTTATGCCTACGTATTCTCATCAGAGAATTAGAAATCAGAGTCTACGTAGTTCACCTAACTACGGGTAAAAGGATGGGGGAAGGTGGCTCGCCAATACGTCAGTATTGTGCCTACGTACTCTCAACAGGTATGAGAGATCAGAGCTTATGTAGTTCGGGATAATACGGATTACAGGGATTCAGGTTCGTCTGTTTTTCAAGTAGGGTTAATAGACAGTCCCAGCCGTTTAGTGTACGCAGCTCGACCCTTGGAGACATAGGCGTTACCGTTTGCGGTAGAACTGGGAGTTAACGACACTCTTTTCTTCAGAAAAGCTTCCTTGGAATTATGGGCCCACGGGGCAAAAGGTTTGAAGTTTGTTTTCTGTCTTTTACGGAAGAACTATTTTTTGTGGTTGTCTGTAGTTTGTACAACACTAGAGACTATGACTTAGGAGTGAATGCGTTGTATAGCGTCCGAAGGACTTATACTAAACGTCCTAGATGATTGAGAGGAGACCGCTCAATTATCATTTCCCAAGTAGCTTAAGGCTCGTAACGTGCTTATACTAACTTGCCCTTATTACGTTTTTTACTGTTGTTTTGAGATGAGAAGAGAACAAACTCTATGGGGGAGACTGTCAAGTCCTAATGTTGTCATGCCAAGGATTCATCATATGTTTGATGTTTGAAACATGGATCTCCTAGAAGTTATCATGCATAGGTTTCAACCTAAAGTTCTAATCATCACTTCCTTATCAAAGGAAGTGAGATTCCTAGGGGATCATGCCAAAGGGATACAGAAACAGATAAAGCATCAGCTTAAACAGTAAAGATGTACATGCAATGAAGCAATACAAGCAGAGGGAGACCCACTCAACCTCTTAGCAATCAAGCGAAAGAAAAAACAGTCAAAATAGACAAGCAGAGGGAGCTCACTCAACCTCTATTATGCAAATACGTCAATTAGAAAAAGAAAAAAAAGCACATAAGCAAGGGGAGGATCACCTCAACCCTTAATGCAAACAAGCAGAGGGAGACTCACTCAACCTCTAAGCAGTCATGCTCCTAGCTTAAACTATTCTAATCATGCACTATCCTAATGCAACAAGCAATTCAATCAATGAATGAGGAAAATGACTTATGACAAATAATGGATTCATTCCACAAGTAATCATGTAAGGCTTCTAACCTAAGGAAATAAATTGGGTGTTGGGAGGCCAGGGTAAGGTCCATAGGAACTTATCCCAGGCACTCAACCAACTAAGAGATTTTGGGGAATCCTAGGGGTTTGGCTCCTTCAAGAGATGTGCAACATTACCCCCACAGAAGGGACTATGCTACCTCAAGAAGTTCCTAGAAAGAATTGAATGAGAGAAATTTAGGAGAATGGAGATGAGAAGCAAGGTAAGTTCCACAGGAACTTACCATAGACACTCAACCAACTCCATTTCCTTTATAGAGAGGGAGCTTTCATGGACTCAACCCCTTTATGATAGTGCGATGTATTCCTCTACAGGAGAAAACATTACTCACAAGGGAGATTCCAATTAAGCAAGGAAATATTGAAGAGGAACTAGCCCTATAGGAAGAATCATCCACCTATTTAAGCTTCTAAAGAAACCACAAAGGATACCTTCTAAGGACATCCATCCTAAAGATCAAGGGTTCTAAAAGAGATTTCAATCTAAATACCAATCTATCAAGAGAGGGAATGGGACCTAGAATAATCTAGAGGTCATTTACAAGCCTAATCTATACACTTAACCTAGTTAGGATCACCTAAACTAAGGCCAATTTGTAAAATAGGAACTTAATAGAAAATCATTTCTAACAATTCCAATAAAAATACTACACTATCCTACTTGTATCAACATGCTATGGTAGAAAAATCAGGGGTTAAACCTAAGCCAAAAGGTTCAAACTAAATCTAAAACCTCAAGGGTACACTAAAGGGATCCATTCATGAACACTCCTAAATAACTACCCTAAAATCCTATTTAAAATCATCTAAAAATCAAGGCAAAAATCACACAACATCAACAACATGTATATAATCAGCATATAAAATTTCAAGATCAAACTCAAAAGTATGAATGAGAAATAAAATGAACAAATTCAGTACACAATTATTCCATCATTAAAAACATACTACCAAAGAAAATATGATATTAATTGCAAAATAAATGGAAAATTAAAATACAAAACATGGAAATATCCTGGACATCCCAATCTATATCCACAAATTTTCTCAGAATTTATTAACAAAATTCATTATTTTTTATGAATTAAACAAACAAGCAATAAAACAAAAAAATAAAGAAAAAGAAAATAAAAGAAATGAGGGGAGGGAGGTGTAACCAGCAGGTCCTACAAGGGTTTATTCGCCTGGGCCCAATAAGGTGGGGTGTGAAAAGTGCGTGGGCACTGGGCCCAGTTTGAATCTCAACTCAACAAATTATTTCCAAAAGAAACAACGCCAGGGGGGTGCATTGAGCAGGGGTTTTCACGTGTAAACTAAGTTGGGCCTACGAATGGGGGGTGGGGATAACATCAAGAATCCAAAGCCCAGAGTTTCTTCCATGAAACTCTGCGTTTCATTAAAAGGAAATGAAAACACATGTGGCCGCGTTATGATCATCCGATGGGATTACAAGTTCAACTCTTAAGCAAGATCCAACGGTGCATTCGTTATCTTCTTCGTTTAAACATTCCAAGGGAGGGAAACCAATCCGGTGGAGTTCGCGGTGGCCGGAAAATGCAAGCATACTTCTCACAAACATAACTCTCTCATAACTCAATGAAACGCCACGATTCTTGAATGAAAATAGAAGGATTTTTCGCAAGGATCCCAAATATCCCACTCAATCATGCTGAAACTTCAAAACCAGAGAGATCCATAGCCAAACCGAAAACGTGTTCAACCCTAATTCGTCTTTAAACCTCAAATTTTCTATCCATAATCCAACTATGGCTTAATTCTAACTTAACCACATGAATCTAAGATGCTAAATGCGCCTAAATTAAGAGCAAATTTGAGAATTAAGAACCTGAGTTTGAGCTTCGATCAAGGTAGCTTTCAGGCCTCAATTCCTCTCCAAAGAGTGCAGATCACTTCAGTGAATAATGATGAACACTTCTTGCAATCCAATTTCTGCTGAAACTCTCCAAATCTCCAAATCCAAAAATCAAATTCCAAGCTCCTTCACAAACTTGCTTCAACTTATTCTCAACAGAATTTGCCACTAGAAACTTCTGAGAATGATCTAAATCCAATTTATATTCAGTTTAAAATCTTTGGAGGCCCAAACAAAGCCTAATTTGTAATTTTCCATTTTCAATTTTCCTTCAAAAATCCACTCATGGTGTGCACGATTTGGCCTTGATCTCACTTCAAATTCACTCCAATTCACTTGCCTGACAGTTGTGGAGTATAATTGAATAGTTTTCCCTCCTTGATTTCAATCAAAGGGATGCATTTGATATGTTTTTTCATCATGAAGCAATCCTCCAAATGGCCATGTTATGAACCTCAATTCAAACATGTGATGATGCCAAATTATTTAGAATACCAATTCCAATAAAAATGAGCACAAATTTGAGTTGAAAACATTCCATAACCAATTGTTTTGAATTTTTACATTTTAATTCATTAAAATGGTCCTTTTTGTGAAATTTCTTCAACCAATGCTTGTTTCAATCCATATCAATGGACTCTTGATACATGGCTAAGCTAAAAACATCATTTTGAGCAACTTTCATGTTGAACAAAACTCCATTTGAAGCTTGCAAGATAGTGAAATTGACCTATAATTCAAAATGACCTGTAATGTCCAAATACCCAAAATACCCTTGACTTGTCGAAGCCATAACTTGAGTTTTACAAATCCAATCATGGACTTCTTGTACTCTATGGAAAACTAAGAGGATAAGGAACAACATTCATGTTGACCAAAAGGTCCTAGGAATCATCCTTCTAGGGAAAAAAGGTCATGCAACTTGGGTGACTTTCAAGCTCCAAATTCACATGCCTCAGATGACTTGTAATTTGTCTGGCTCATAACTTGAGTTCTATAAATCCTATCAAGTACTTCTAATACTCAAATTAAAGCTAAGATCATGACCCATAACAATCATGTTGGGGTCAAGATGAGATGAAGATCATATCATGAGTTAAATGGCCTGGCAGTCAGGGGTCAAGCTAGGGGATTTTACACTATCAAGTCTTAGAAACCCTAGCCTGAAACTTCTCAAACTCTTCAATCATGATGATTTAACCTTGGAATCATCCTTAGAACATCTTAATGCATCAATCCATGATCACATGGCTCTTGAATTAAGTTTCAACCTTCTTTAAATCCTCAGTTGACTTAGGGTTGACCCAGTCAAACCCTAGCTGTACCAATCATGGCTGAGGCTTCTTAATCTTACACAATGACCTGTCTAGGCCTCAAAGTGATCTTCAACACTTCTCATGAACTCTCTCAAGACCTCAAGTCCATCTTTATGGCCTCAGAATCATCTGATGGCTTTCCACAACTCTCAAGTTAGGAGACCTACACACTTGGCTTCAATCACTCTCTCTGAGGATCTTTTAACTTCTCTAACAAGGATATAAACCCTTGAACATCTGAATAACCTTCTTAGATAGCTTCATAGTCTTGTATAGCTCTTGATTGGTAGTCATACCTCTTGATCTCCTGCATACATGTCAAAGAAATGCAAATGATAATGATAATGTGAATGAAATGCAACATAGGTAGAGAAAAGGTTGGGCAAATTTTGGGGTGCAACAGCTGCCCCTATTCAAACGGCTTGGACCTGACTGGGTGAGAAGCGAACGACTCTCAAACAATCAAGATAAAAGACGGTTGAATACCAACGAACCCGGAAATTTTCCAACTGCACAAGTACACGGTACTCTGATGGGGACAAATCTTCGGAAACTGAAATAACAGTTGCACGACAACTAGCTGGAGAATTACTGATCTGAATCTCCGTCAGGATGATTCTCTGATTTATCTAATAACATTGCATCCTCAAATCATCGAGGGATCACTGGTTACACGGTAACTGGCGATCTTCCAACCGCACAGGTAAACGGTACTCTGATTGGTAAGAACATCTTCAAAACTGAGCATGACAGTTGCTCGGCAACCCTGCTGGGGGATCGGTCACACGGTAATCAGAAATTTGCCAACCACGCAAGTAAACGATACTTTGATTGGTAGGGTAATCTTTGAAGTATGAAATGGCAATTGCACGGCAACGGCCCAAATCTCCATCAGGACGATCATCAGATTTCACTGCAGCTTCTCCCTCAAATCATCAAGGGATCACCAGTTAGACTGTAACTAGTGATACACAACTGATATTACCGTCAGGCATTCTGCGGCACGGCAGCAGAAGAATTCCTCGGGACTCATCAGGTCATTAGGAACTTTTGACAATCTCTATAACTATGCCGTCGGGCATTTAAGGAAATTCTCGGGCGTCAGCCAGACTTCGTCAGAAAGTCTAAAATCGAATCCTCGGTCAATCATGAACCCAATAGGATTCTTTCGCCCTCAGGTACTCCGCGTCAGCTGGGAGAACTACTTTGACCTCGCAGTTGGACTTCATCAGTAAGTCTTGAAATGGGATCCTTAATCAATCACGGACCACTGAGGGTATACAATCTTTTGCCGTTAGGCACTCCGCGTCAGCTGAGATAACTGCTTCGACATCGCAGTTGGACTTCATCAGTAAGTCTTCAAGGGAAATTTCAACTTCTCTTTTTGGAACCTGCTAGGGATGACACATCTCCGCTAGGGATTCTAGAGAACTATCAAGTAACTCTGCTTCGGGGACTTCAAGAATCATCCTGAACCAATAACTCTGCTGGAGATTTCAGGAATCATCCTGAGCAAACACTCTGTCGGGGACTCTAAGCATCAACTTGAGCAACCAACTCTGGCGACTTCACTGGGGATTTTAAGAATCATCTTAAGTAATCAACTTCACTGGGGGAATTCAAGAATCATCTTGAGCAAACCATTCTGCGTAGGAACACCTGCAAAACAAGAACGGTAACGACCTAGCTCATGTTTCATATGCATATGCTTTGACAATGGCACAATGCTCCACACGGTGGAAATGCTACGCATTTTAGGGTAAATGCTATGCAATCATGCAAAATGCTACGACCCCATCAGCAAGATAAATGCTGAAGGGAGAATCCTCCTGTCAAGGAGAAAGGACCACTCTGGTGGAGAGGAGGAATCATCCTGCCGAGGAGAAGAAGTCACACCAATCTCAATTGGATTAAACCTTGGGATACGAAATCCAGAATACTGCTGTAGGGGAACAAAGTTCTACGAGAACCTGAACCCGCTCAACTAGGTACACGAACCACAAACTGCTGAGGACAAACGATGTCAGTCGCAGAAATAAACTGCACGGCCTTCGCAGCTAAAAACTTTCCTGAAGATAACGACTCTGATGGGGAATTACAGCATCAGCTATTCAGTACTCTCTACTGGGGAAAACCAATCATGGCCTGAACGGCTTCCACGGACTCGACTCTCTTGGAGAACTGCAAACTCGGCTGGGGATGGTAACCGGACGCTGGAATCACTCCTACCTGCCGGGGAGAGTACAACTCTGTGGGGACTTTCAATTCCGCCGGAGACTTCATCCTGAGCTATCGAAAGCTGCACACTTGCGAATAGTCTTCTACGAGAAAATTGCACATTGACTCAGTGCTGGGGATGAACATACGCTTCAGCGCATGACTCAGCTGGGAAAATGATGATCCTGCCTAGGATACATCTGGTTGGAGAGAATCTACTCTGCTTGGGGAGACGCATCACGCTCGCGGTCCCATGTTCAGACTCCGTGGGGAGACGCTGCTGAACTCGCTGGGGAAGAAGGAATCATCCTGCTTAAAACATCCGGTGTGCTTCCTGGAACGTCGAACCTGCAACAACACGAACAAACAGACAAGATACCCTTCTCAAAGGGACCTATCAAGGTTATCATCCTGCGACAATGTTCAAGTAATTCAATGTTTCAACAATTATCGGCCTATGCCAGCAAGTTTATGTATGCGCATTTTATCAAAAACATCGGGCGTTCTTTTTCGCAAACAAAATAGATAAACGCTAAACAAACAAACAAAATTGCTGAATAGTATACGTTTTATTGATAACAAACCCCTGAATGGGAAAAAATGTTTTACAACAGATGCAAGCTCCTGAAATGAGGTAGCTGCGCAAGTATAATAACATAAATATACATCAGTATATACAAATGTCGGCAATATGGCGTAGACGAACACCATGAGTTGATCCCTCTATGACCCACTCGACTTCGATACTTCTCCGATGCTTCAGCTTTAGAAGAGATTGATTTAGATAAACGGCCCTCAGGTCTTCTAAACCACTAAACAATGAAAGTCCATACGCGAAACGCAGTCATTTGCTTTTCCAATCCCTAACTTTTGCCTGAACCATCCTTTCGGGTTTTCGATTCACTGGGATACCCTTTTTTGCCAAAGTCGCCCTTCCAGGTTTTTGACTTTGCGGGTGTACATTTTTCATTTGTATCCCTAATTTTTGCCCGAACCTTTTTCCTTTTTCATGGTTCGCCGGGATGCCCCATTTTTGCTTGGATATTCTTTTTTCTTTCCAGCGGGTCATTTTTTTTAAGCAAAGTATTTTTTGTAGGTCACAACCATCTTCTGTACTATCTTCTTAATGTTTTTATTGGCCGCTTCGACCGCACCATTCATCTTCGGCCTGTAAGGTGATGAGTTGTGATGTTCAATTTTGAAGCTTTGGCGTAACTCCTTCATCATCGTGTTATTCAGATTCGAACCATTATCAGTAATGATCCGCTCGGGAATTCCGTATCGACAGATGATGTCCCTCTTTATGAAGCGATGATCGTTAGATGCAGTGGGCTCGATCTTGCCTATCATGTCAATGCCCCACATGGATAACGGCCACGGGGAGGACATGACATTCAACGGGCACGGCGGCACATGTATTTTAACAGCATAAATCTAGTATTTATGACATCTCTTCGCAAATTTAAAACAATCAGACTCCATCGTCAACCAGTAATATCCTGCTCTCAGGATCTTTCTCGTCATAGCATGCCCGCCGGCGTGCGTACCAAATGTGCCTTCATGGACTTCTTCCATGAGCAAACTCGCTTCTTTCTCATCTACACATCTGAGTAGCACGAGATCATGGTTTCTCTTATACAGAACTCCATCAGGATTGAGATAAAAATTTCCAGACAACCTCCTCAGAGTCTTCTTATCCTGGGTTGACGCTCTCGCAGGATACTCCTTAGTCATAAGGAAGGTCTGGATATCATGGAACCATGGCTTGCCATCGGAGGCTTCCTCGATTGCAAAAACGAACGCGGGTCTATCAAGACGAGAAAGGACAATTCTTGGAGCTTCATTCCAAAAATTGACTTTATACATCGAAGCCAACGTGGCTAAGGCATCATCCATCTGATTTTCAGCTCGAGGCACATGATGGAGTTCCACTCGATCGAAGAACGGAAGCAGCCTTCTGGCATAATTCATGTACGACACCAAATTCGATTGACGAGTCTCCCACTCCCCTTTAATTTGGTTAACCACAAGTGCCGAGTCACCATATACATCCAGGTTTTTGATTCTCAAATCAATCGCTTCTTCTAAACCCATGATGCATGCTTCGTATTCGCTTCATTATTGGTGACAGGAAACGTCAATCTAGCAGTGAATGGGATATGGGATCCATGGGGAGTCGTAATGATTGCCCCAATGCCACTTCCGTACGAATTAACCGCCCCGTCAAATATCAATTTCCATTGGGATTTCCTGTCTGGACCCTCGCTGGGCAACGGTTCATCACAATCTTTCACTTTGAGAAACATAATATCCTCATTAGGGAATTCAAATTTCATCGGCTGATAATCTTTGATAGGCTGCTCGGCAAGGTATTTAGACAATACGCTCCCCTTAATGGCCTTCTGGGAAACGTACTGAATGTCATATTCCGTCAACACCATTTTCCATCTGGTAATCCTGCCCGAAAGCGCTTGCTTATCGAAGACGTACTTGATCGGATCCATCTTCGAAATTAGCATGGTTGTATGGTTGAGCATATACTGTCGTAAATGTTTGGCAGCCCACGCGAGTGCGCAACACGTTTTTTCCAGCATTGAGTAACGGGATTCACAATCTGTGAACTTCTTACTCAAGTAATAAATGGCATGCTCCTTTCTGCCAGTCTCGTCGTGCTGACCGAGAACACACCCCATACTATTCTCAAGAACTGTCAAGTACATGATTAAGGGTCTTCCAGCCACTGGGGGTATCAAGATTGGAGGTTCCTGCAGATATTGTTTTATCTTATCGAATGCCTTCTGGAAATCCTCGTTCCAGATAATCGCTTGATCTTTCTTCAGTAGCTTGAACATCGGTTCACACGTGGCCGTGAGCTGAGACATAAACCTTGCAATGTAGTTTATTCTGCCCAGGAAACCATAAACTTCTTTTTCAGTTTTCGGCGCTGGCATATCTTGTATCGCTTTTATCTTCGCAGGATCAACCTCAATGCCTTTTTCACTCACAATGAACCCCAGTAGTTTTCTAGACCGTACTCCGAAAGAACATTTATTAGGATTCAGCGTCAACCTGAACTTCCTAAGCCTCTCAAAAAGCTTCAGCAAATTGACTAGATGTCCCTCCTCCGTTTGGGACTTCGCAATCATGTCATCAACATAGACTTCAATCTCATGGTGAATCATGTCATGAAACAAAGTAACCATTGCTCGTTGGTAAGTGGCCCCTGCGTTCTTCAGACCGAAAGGCATTACCTTGTAGCAAAATGTTCCCCAAGGTGTAATAAACGTTGTTTTCTCCATGTCCTCTGGCGCCATCTTGATCTGGTTATAGCCGGAGAAGCCATCCATGAACGAAAACACGGAGAACTGAACTGTATTGTCGACCAACACATTAATATAAGGGAGCCGGAAATCATCCTTAGGGCTCGCCTTATTCAAATCCCGATAATCGACGCACATTCGCACCTTACCGTCCTTCTTCGGTACAAGTACTATGTTGGCGACCCACGAAGGGTAAGTGGTGACCACTAAGAAGCCAGCATCGAGCTGCTTTTTCACTTCTTCTTTGATCTTAACGGCCATATCTGGTCGTATCCTTCTAAGCTTCTGCTTAACGGGAGGACAATCTTCTCGCAGTGGAAAGTGATGGATCACGATGTCAGTATCAAGTCCGGGCATATCTTCGTATGACCAAGCAAAGATGTCACTGTACTCTCGAAGCATCTCGACCAATCTTTGCTTGACATCACTCTGCAATGCAGCCCCTATCCTGACATTCCTGACAAGTTCCTCAAAACCCAGATTCACAATCTCAATCTCTTCCTCGTGAGGCAGAATAACTTTCTCTTCTTGTTTCAACAAACGGGCCAACTCTTCAGGAAGGTCTTCGTCTTCATCCATCTCTTCCTCAGCTTGATAGATCGGGCAATCGAATTCGAAGTGAGTCGTAGAAGGTCCAGAGTCGATGTCATCTGCGATGTGAATCCTGCAATAACAGGGGTTAAGCTTAAAACAAGGATATGCAAGTTATCACAAACCATATTGCTATTTTATTGTTTTTCAAAACAAAAATAAAATAGGAATAACAGTGATCACAACATTTGAATGCAAAGAAAAATGCCCTTTGATTTATTGATAAACTGTATGTACATAACCAAACAAGGCCCTGACAATAAAACCACTATGCCCCGGGTAGGACATAGGGTTGTACAATAATTGGAGAAAGTAAATCATTACTCTTTGCCTGTCACTCGGATGATATCCCGGAAGGACCAGTTGTTGAGGCTCTGGCCTGGTTTTCTTGGCTGAATCCAGGAATCCAGGTCGCAATCACTGTCTTCGCCGTCTTCAGACACTGCGTTGACATTTTCGAATATCACCCCACCGCTTGTAAACTGGATCGGCCCTTTGACGCGCGGCGCACTATGAGAGAAGGAAGCATCAGCAGTAGGAGAATACCCTAACCCAAACTTGTCCTGTTTGTTAGGTATTTCCAGAACTTGCCCCCAGCCTGGGGCAGAGCCAGCTTGAACAACAGCCCGAGCTTCCTTAAAGGAAGAGAGAGTCATCTCCCGTTTCTCAGTCATCATTGGAGTCACATCTTTGACCTTAACAGCTTCGAATTCCTGACACAGGTTTTTGTGGATCTCGCCATCCACCTCAACATATTTGAAAGACGACAAATGGCTCACCATTATGTCTTCTTCGCCACAGACAGTTACAATGCTGCCCCCCACAGCATACTTCGGCTTCTAATGCAATGTGGAGGTCACTGCGCCAGCATAATGGATCCATGGTCGGCCTAATAGACAGCTATAGGCTGGCATGATATCCATGATGTAGAAGATTGCGTCGAAAGTTTTCGGCCCAACTTGGATTGGCAGGGTTACCTCTCCGAAGACATGACGCTTGGTTCCATCGAAAGCTTTCACAACCAGGTCACTGGGTGTGCAAATTAATCCTCTCGTATCCAGCTTCATCAGTGCTTCCTTCGGGAGAACATTGAGCGATGATCCGGTGTCCACCAACACATGGGACATAACTGTTCCCCTACACTCTATCGAGATATGTAGGGCGCTGTTGTGGTTTCTTCCCTTCGGCGTCAGCTCCAGGTCAGTGAACCCTAATCCGTTTCCAGCATTCACGTGGGCTACCACCCCCTCCAGCTGGTTGACCGAGATTTCCTGCTGCACATACGCTGCATTCAGGACTTTTAGCAGCGCGTTGCGATGTGCCTTAGAACACAGCAACAAATTCAGAATAGAGATTTTCGACAGTGTTTGATGAAGATGATCAACGATCTTATAATCACTCTTCTTGATCAACCTCATGAACTCTTCAGCGTCCTTTACAAGTAAGTCCTTCTCTACCCTACGAGGGGTTTCCTCAACGACCTTACTCTTTCCCTTATTAGTTTTCTCAGCTTTGTTAGCTTTATCAGCCACAACCTCAGGTGGAGCAAATACTCTTCCACTACGTGTGATCCCGCCGGTTCCCACTAAGTTGTCCACAGACTGCCCAGGTGGTTCCAATTCCAATTTCTGTCCGTTACAGTAGACGTCTGCCCCATAGTGCCATGGGACAGCGTTGGTGCTTTCAAAAGGTATAGGCTCGGCCTTTGTGATGGTAATTGTTGGTGGCCTGGACGCAGAAATGGTTATTGTCTTGCGAGGGATGGTTAAAGTGGCAACTTCATCATCCTGTTTCAACATTACCTCTCCAGATCTGTATTCAGTCCTTCGGCTAAACTGCAAGATTCCTTCGGTCATCAGACTCTGGATCCCCATTATCAACTGTTCACAATCGTCTGAACGAATCGCACAACCCATACACAATTCTCCACAGCCCGGAAAGATGCCTCTCTTCATCAGCTTGGCTTTAACGAAGCTAAGCGGTGTCTTCAGATCCTTGACATCAGTCAGCAAATCTGAGTCTTCTTCTTCAATAATGGCATTCACCCCATCTCCCCTATGGTTCGGCATAGGGTTCTTTGTGACGTTCGGAACATTATTAGAAAAATTGATGATTTTAGCATCCACCATGTCTTGCACCTTGTGCTTGAATGCCTTACAGTTTTCTATCGTGTGGCCAGGTGCCCCCGAGTGAAAATCACATCTTGCATTCGCATCATAAACCTGTGGAGGTGTCACTGTCAAGGGAGCCAGGGTTCTCTTCTGCACTAGCTGTAACTGAAGCAAAGTTTGTAGGAGTTGAGCATATGACATAGGCGGTGTCTCAAGATGACGATTTGCCAGAGGTGCCTTGTTCTGGTACCTTCTGTACCCTTGCTAATTTTACTGCTGCTGCTACTGTTGAGGTTGTTGGACAGCAGGGATGGTTATGCTAGCAACCTACTGGCGCTGGCCCTTACCCTTCCTTCGAGTGTTAGACACCGCACTCATCTCTCCCTCACGCATTTTGCTACTGTATGGTTTCTTTCCTCCTCCAGCTGAGGATAGATCAACACCCTGAATTTTTCCCAGTTTGATCCCATTTTCAACATGCTTGCCAGTGATGATGAGATCGGAGAAACTCCCTGACATACCACTGACCAATTTCTCGTAATAGACCCCCGGAAGAGTGGTTACAAACATTTTAACAAGCTCTCGTTCAACCATCGGCGGCTGAACTCTGGCTGCTAGTTCACGCCATCTCTGGGCGTACTCTTTGAACCCCTAATTGTTCTTCTGAGACAAGTTCTGTAGTTGAACCCGATTAGGAGCCAAGTCAGTGTTATACTGATAATGGTGTACAAAGGCCTCAGCAAGTTCTTTCCATGTACGTACACTGGTGGGTTCCAAACCCATATACCATTCCAAGGATGGGCCGGACAAGCTATCCTGGAAGAAGTGCATCAGCAGCTTCTCATCTTTGGAGTGAGCGGACATCTTTCGGTAGTATGACCTTAGATGGACACGAGGGCAAGTGGTTCCCTTGTACTTCTCAAAGTCGGGTACTTTAAATTTGGGAGGCACCTTGAAATCAGAAATCAATCCCAGTTTAGTCATGTCAAAACCCAAAGTATTCAAGTTCTCCAAGTTCTTCAATTTGTCCTCAAGTGCTTTAAACCTCAGACGGGCTTCAACATTCAATCCACCCTCAACACTCTTCTGTAAGAACAAGTCCTCTTGGCGATCTTCTGGCCATGGCTGATTGCCATTTCCAGCAGCAAACCCAGCAGCATTAGGCCCATACAGATTTCCAGCACCGATGTTCCCCGTGTTGCCATGGGGTAGTCCAGTATTGCCATTGGCCTCAAAGTTACTATTACCGACGCCAGTCGTATTTCCATTAAGCCCGATGTTAGTGACCATATTGTCGTTACCACTTCCATTCCCCCCAGTCACCGGGATGCCATTCTGTGGGGTCTCAACAAGTGGAGGGTTTGAAGTGTTTCCACCATGAAGCACACCATTGCTGTCAACCCTTGAGATCAGTGGCTGCACCAAGGTTCTGAGCTGGTCTTGGCCGTTAGCGACCACTTGCATGAGCTCCATGAAGTGGTCCATCATCTCTCGGAGTTCCTGGATGTCTGTCTGCACTTATTCCACTGCTCTAGCTTGATTCTCTCTGGTCGAGTATCGGTGGATCGGTCTTCGGTCAATCCTGAAACAACCTACACACACAAAGGGTTAGCAAAATAGCCAGGTACCTGTCATGTAAATGATTCATGCAAATGCAAACACGTATCCATGCATTAGGAGGAAGTCCCCCTCGATTCTAGCTTCCGAGACAAATAAAGTCTACCGTCCAATCATGGAAAGAAAACCCTCATATATATCAAAGAAAACCCACGAGGGTAGCGTACAACAGCAACTGAATACAACTGAAGCAACAATCGTGATCCCAATCAACAGACCTGGCGGTGATCAGCATATCAATGCATAAAATGTACAAAAGAAATACAAAGAACTCAGGTGCAGCCACGGGCACGGAAATCCTCTAGTAACTTCTTCGTAGAGGGATGGTCAGGCTGGGTGAGCAGACCCTGGATCAGTAGATCCCTCTGCCTAATTGACTCTGGGAGGTTCTTGGTAACGCTCCCAGAAACACCTTCTTCAGAACGGTTCTCTATTCTACTCCTCTTAGCATCATCCCGGAGTTGGCAATTCATCAGGTTTGCCTTGGTCTCAACCAACTTATACTGGACATCTCATCACAGTGAGGCTTCAGCCTCTATCTTCTTGTCTTTGACTTCCATCTGAGCTTCTAACTGGGCTATCTGTTGCTTCAACTTTTCTTCCCGCTCCTTGTGGCTAGTCAACATGATGTTCCACAGCTTCTCGTACTGGGTCAACTTCTGGTACGCCTTATCCAGCTCCTGCTTTTTGGTGGTCAATACACTGTGCACTGCCTTCAGGTCCAACCCGAGACGTTCCCTGGAATCAGTCTCTTTGGTCAAATTAGTGCCCAGGTGGTTGATCAATTCTGTCTGCTTCTTACAGGTGTAGAAGGCTTCGCTCTTTTCTCTTCAGAGTTGGGCGATCGCGTTTTCCAGCTCTTCGTTGGCTTTGACTAGCTCTTCGTTCTTAGCCTGGAGCTGCTCATACTTCTGGATTTCGATCATGGTAGGCTCTGGGGGACAGTCCTGCTTGACAGGAGGAAAAGGAATCAGCACTTTCTCTGCTCTGTTACGAATCCAATCCATATAAGGAGGATAAGCCTGATTATTGCTCTTCCCCAACGAGGTATTTCCTTTTCAGTGAACGTTATTCCAGGCATGTTTGAATCTAACCAGATCATCCCCTTCTAATGCACCAGTGAGGTACAGAGATTCCTGTACCTCTTCGTCTTTAGGAGGGCCCCTCAAGGAATGCCCGAATTGCCTGATAGCGATAGACGGATTATAGTTGATACAACCCGTCCTACCCACAAGAGGGACATTAGGAAAATTCCCACAGCTGTAAATAATTTCACTCCCCAGGTGATCTCTATCAAACCAATCAATGTCCTCGGCAGACAAGCTCATCAGATGCTCAGACCACTCTTTCGTCTCTACAGTCTTTATAAAAGGACCATCCTTAGGTAGATGAGTGACAAACCATCTGTAGAATAGTGAAGCACAACAAGATACACTTTGCCTATTCTATTCTCTTTCTTGTAGTGTACCAAATGATACACGTCTCCGAGCAAGGTAGGGATGGGGTTATTTGAAACGAAGATACGAAGGGCATCCACATCTGTTGCGGTGAAAATTGGATATCAAGCTATTAAATTAACTTGAATCTTAATTCTTTTACAACCGAACTTTATTTTATCCAAAGGAAAGGTCTAAAGAAAGAAAAACCTTTTTCGCGATGTAACGACAACGCTTAAGAGATTCGGGGATCGGGGATTGGTTATACCTAGGGAAGGTGTTAGCACCCTAAATATCTGTAGTACTCTACAGGAACCTTTTGTTTGATTGCTTGTTAAGTGTGAAATATGTACTATGGATTTAGGATTGGGAGTTGAGTGTAAAGATAAGTAAAGGACTAGTTGGTTTTCTAAGTTTGCTCGCAAAGATGTCGCATCTTCTGCCTACGTATCCTAACTAGGATAGAATCAGAGCAATCGTAGTTCACCTTACAAGGGGAGAAGAACAATTGATTATGATCAAGGTTCAGGGGGGAATAAACATGACAATGTTTGTGTGGAGTTTGACAAAACTCCCTAATCTAAGTTGTAATATTCAAAAGGGGAAATAAGAAATCATGACGATGATTCTCACACAGAGTTGACAAACTCTTTCCTAGGGTTCTAGTTGAAGAACACTCATAGTACATGTGGGTTTCTTAGACTTGAAGAAAAGTCTACTGGGTTCTAATCTAGGGTTAAAGTGACTTAACAAATTCAAGAGAGGGATGAGGGAGATATCCATGATATGGGGGTCAAATGGACAGACTTTTCCTTTGGAAGCGGACAGGAGAGGCAACTGGATGATAGCTAACAAGCTTCATCACTCGGGGAAAGAAAACAACATGAAAATTAACAACATGATAAAAGCATATTCATGGTGACAACCATTTGATAAACATGTGGGATGATAAAGATGAAGGTACATTTGATGACAATCAAAGCAGATGAATTATCAGGAACTGTGACGACAGATCGAGTTCAATTACATTCAATAGAGGGAACAAAATAAACATGGTGACAACAAAAAAATAAAATCCTAGAATGTTAACTAACATATAAGGATATGAATACAAGCAAGTATCACAAACAACTTCAAGTGTAACCAAAGAAAAATTCATCTGTACATGCATAAACGGGCGTAAAAATGCACTTAACTTGCACGAAGTCAAAAGAGACGAAAAGTTTGTCAAACATAAAAATAAAAAATGTGGCATGAAAGTACACATTAAGATGAACACAATGAAAAAAGAACGGGTAAAAACGATTAAAATTGAGAGAGATACGAATTTTTGAAAATGGAGTGAAAAATGACAAAATAACAAAAGAGTTGCCCTCCTCACGGGTCGAACTCAGGTACAAGGCGTGCAAGGCGTTTTTGGCATAATGGTCTTACCACTGGGGTGGCTATACATCCATTTGTATATGCCACCCCATAAATATATATGGGTGAAAATCAAAGCAAGCTGGGCAAGAAAAAAACACTCAAAAATGTGATTTACGTTTTCACTCGTAACTTTCCCGATTCTTAACCAAACGCGATGAAATTTATATGCATCTTGACCAGAAATATATGAGGATCATGATGATGATGTTATTTTTCTGAGATTCTCCTTCTACTTAAAAATTCGAATGCACATGCTCTTTGACAATTTGTTGTGCATTTTGAAATCTAAAACATAAACCAACTGTTGTAATAATCAAATGAGGGTTTGAGCATTTTAAGAATGGTGTATTTGAGGTATTCCAATAGTTGATTTGGATCAAAACACAACAGAACAAATATTGGTATGATCATGCAAGTATGATGTTTAAAAATGCATTTTGAAGTATGGATCATGCACCAGTCAGTTTCCAAACATTGTGAATATGTACACTCAATGCAAACATGATAGTGAGTGTGTTCAGTCCATTATTTTGGCTTAAAACAGTCTGTAATGAGAAATGAGGTGCGAGTTGCAAAATGATGTTTTGAAAATGCACATGGATACTTTTGAAACTTCAAAAATGGAAGCAGATGAAAGTAATGATTTGAACAAGTTTTAATCATGATATGGAACAAGTTTGGACAGCAAGTTTGAGGTAAATACCAAAAAATGAGAAATTGGAATGTTGAATGAAAACTAAGGATATTTGCATTTTGAGGTGGTATTGTGTCTCAAAGGCATTCAAACAAAAACAAGATGGTGGCATCAATCTATTTCATTGGCCTAAGCTACAATCATACAAACTGCAAAGGGGAATGAAATGGTTTATCCCAGCACAGCAGTATTAGTGCTCACCTATTCAAGCAAAAGGCTAATAGCACCAAAGACCTCCACAGAATCAATTCAAACTGAATAGCTAAACAAACTTGCCCTTCTGGTCAGAGTCTCATCTCTGAGCCTCAAAGGATTCATGGATTGATAAATCCAACCTTTCATTTTGTTAATCACTCCCTAGAAACTCAAGCAGTTTTCAAAGCAAACAACAACTGCATTATGCTGGTATCAAAAACTGACCAACCTTAAAGTACATGGCAGCTAGCCCTTTAGTGCCTCAATCAAAGTTATTGATGAATCCTCATCACAGTTATGACAGCATGATTACTTTGCCAAAGTCTAATTCATTTACCAAGATAAATCACCACATGAGGTCACTATTCTCCCAAGCAAACAAGGAAATTGTCTTGAACCTAATCAGTACTATAAATCACCACAAGGCCAAGCCAGGCCAATGTATGCTCAAGCAAAACATCCTAAATTGATACACTCCAACTTAAAACAGTCTTGGTAATAAATGCACAATTTAACCAAGACTTGGAACAGCCTCATCTTGCCAATCTAACCTTGGCATGATTAACAAGTTTTGACAGCAAGCAGACCAACTCCACATCAAATGGTCATCCAAATTTGGCCTGGATTAACATTCCTAGGTACCACTTACCAAACATCTAAAAAATGGGGACCTAGCCCTGACACCAGCTAAACCTGAACATCTCCTAAAACCAACAACAACCTAATGGCTGATAAGATCCCAACCACATCAGAAATCAAACACAACATCAAATCCAACCAAACTTATATTCTAGCAGAAAAACAAAGTTAACAATTCCTCCAAAACTGTCTTGACAACAAAACAACTATTTTCAACATACTAACATTTGAAACTTGACAAGAACTAGTCAAACAAACATGTTAAGACTCACTAAATCCTTACATTCATCAAAATATCAAATGTCATGAAAATCATTGAAAGTCCATAGTTCATATTTCTCAATATTGTACAAAAATGCCAAAGTATGGAAAATGATGCAAAGGGCAATGTTTATAAGCTACATACCTCTTGTAGACTTTGTTGAACAAGCTAAAACAATCAAGAAACCCATAGAACTTCAATCTACCTTTTTGCCTTGAGTCTTTTCTTCACTTTGAAGCAATATGCAAATATGATGACAGTTGGAGAAATAGGTCTCACCAATGAATTCTAACATTTTGGACAGTTGAAAAACAATATATAAGAGGTTTTAGGATGATTAAAACACTAGGCAAGTGCTTAGAACAAGATTTGGTAGAATTTGTAGCTTTTGGTCAAAGTAACTTGGTGATGAAGTTGACTTTTTGATTGGTGAAGTTTTTGGGAGGTTTAATGGTTTAGACACCTTCTACACCATATTTAGAGATTGTATGGATGATGGTTGGGGTGTTTTAGTGTAGAGAAATGGTTTTGGCAGCCCTAGTAGCAAGGCAGATTTTTTGTGTTTTTGGTGGAAATGGTGATTTTGTGGTTTTGAAGTTTTGAGGCAAAGTGCAAGGGCATAGGTTTCTTCTGGTTTTTAGAAGATTTTTGATGATGAAAATAAGGTGGGGGAGAGTCCTATTTATAGGCAAATGAAGTGTCTTGGGCAGATTTGAAGTTTCTTCACTTTGAAGGAAGGTTTTGAACTTTTAAAATCAAACCTCCTCAAGTGGGTTTCCTTGATCTGCGAGGCCAGCCTCAATAGTCAAGAAACATGATGAATTTGAAGTGTCTAAATGCAGGATAGAGTGTAGCATCATGGCTGTTTCAGAACTTGGCTTTACACATCATGCTTACTTTTCACTTTTGAAGGCAAGTTGCAAGGCAACTTGCAAGCTACTTGCAAAACTTGTCTTTTTCCATATTTCTGCATTTCTTTGGTTCTCTTGGATTACAAACTTTCCCTCTAGAAATGAATTTGATCATAACTCCAAATCTATGCATTTTCTGATCATGGACCACTTAGGGACTTTTGTAGGACTTGCCAAGAGCTTCCAAATGAGCTTTGAACTAACTCAATTGGATGTGTGGTTAAGGAGTTATGGTTTAGCCCTTTTTAAAACCCTAATTTCTCGATTTTTCGATTACTCCTTCATCCTTGATCCAATGGTCATGAAAATTGATATTCAAGTCCAATATGACATAAGGAACAATTTTGTTTCACAACTTGAAGTCCAATTCCTAAAATTTGGAGAGTTGACTTTTCAGTCAACCGTACGACCGATCGGTGATTACCGAGTCGCCTGTTGACATTCTGGGCCTCATGAGACTTTGAAACTTCTTGGATGAACTTTTTTAAGCTATATGAACTTCATGAATCATAATCCCACCATTTAAACATCTTCCAACATCAAATTCAAACTACAATTGACTTTTACTAGTCAAAAACCCTAATCGGGTGCTCTGAAATTCACTGCTCTGAATTCTGGGGTAACAACCTCAAATTGGCTTCTCAATTGACATTATATGATACCCTTGACCTTGTTTCCTAATTGAATGAGCCCAAAACATTGACTAATCACAAACCTGAAGCTTCAATTTTGACTGCGCGAAACCCTGATTCATCTCCAACTTGACAAAGACAAACTTGCACTGGGTTAAGGTTAGATAATTCATGAGTATGCTCCTAAGATGATAATGAGAATCTAAGGGGCCAAAATTTGGGGTGCAACAACATCCACAAAATCTGGAATATTGGGGAATAACATGATACCGTATATGCACAGTGCCAAAATAGCTTTGAATGTCACCCAACATTCCTTCTTGGCGTAGTGTCGGGCTTTCTCAGCTAGAAAAGGTAATGGGAACCCCCATGTTCCATTTCTCTTGACGGTCTTTCCTTTCAACTCAAAAACATCAATATGCAGAGCTGTAGCAATCTTAGCCAGATCTGACTCCTGATCAATAGGCCAAAAGGGTACCTGAGCAAGAATGGGTATCTCCAATATGGCAGAATACTCTTCTAGAGTAGGGGCCAACACATAGCTTCGAAATGTGAAGCAACGCAACGGTGGATCATAAAACTGAAGCAGAGTCTAGAGTCCATTCAATTCGTACACAGATGGCTTGCATACAACGCTGAGTAGCTTCCCATAGGTTCCTCTGAAGTCTCTCATCGCTTCCTTACCAGGCAAAGAACTCAAATTCCTCAGAGTAGTAATGTCTGGAGTAGGGAATTTGTAGGCCAAAGTTCTTCTCACATTGGGCTCCATGACGGACAAAGAACGGACAAGATTGCTAGAATCGAGAGAGGAATGCACACCTGCGACACAGATATGTGTTAGATGCAATGCAACATGAAAATGTAAATGCGAATGCAAAATGCAGCAGGAGATCAAGGGTGTTCTGTTGTGCTGTGAAGTGGCAGGTCATAAATTTGCTTCAGCAAGAAAATACCACACTCTGATAATAAAGGTCTACTGAAACCCACAATACTGATTCACTGTCAAGAAAACCAGGTTATCTGAAGGTTACGGTTTTTTGCAATATCCCGACCCCGCTCACAAGTATGAACCTAATCACGGAAAAGGTACGACATCCTATACGTTCATCAGCGTCACAGACTTTCAAGAAACGACGATACGATACCCAGAAGGTGTGGCATCATCATCTCTTGAAGTGGCCTCATTCAGCTGAATCACAAGTGATCGGTTCCCAGAGTCGACAATCCTTAAATCTGAAATCCTTTCGACGGCCCACTGGGCTGGAAATGGAAATCATCTCAGAGAATCTCGTCTGAGTGCAGATTGCGTGGGAACTAGTGTGTGCCTAACATGTAGGTTCACCACTAATCTGCTCTAATACTATGTAGCTCTCAAGCCTGGGTCTGGCTTATCACTCATCAGAGCCCCTCCCACGACAACAAAGATAATCATATCATACTGAAAAATAAAATTCGGGAAAGAAAATGCGATAAATAAACACAACTCAATAGGTAAACACGCAAGCGCTAGGATTGACTCGCACAGGGAACCGTTGGAGTCCCCAGTAGAGTCGCCAGCTGTCACTACCGCGAAAATAAGGTGCCAGCAAAACAGAAGAGTTGCCACCTTTCGTTATTTATCCCTCAGAACGGGAAAGGAAACGATCGGTAAAACCTGACGAAAAGGTATAAGACAAGGTCATCGCAACCATGTCTGGGTTCGGGAGTCGGTTACGCAAGGGGAAGGTATTAGCACCCCTCACGCCCATCGTACTCGATGGGATCCACGCTTGTTGTGTTTATCTGACGGGTTTATTTACTATCTACCTATCAAGGCTAGTTTGAAAAGAAAAGAAAATGACTCGGCAAAGCGTCGCACTTTATGCCTACGTATTCTCATCAGAGAATGAGAAATCAGAGTCTACGTAGTTCTCCTAACTACGGGTAAAAGGATGGGGGAAGGTGGCTCGCCAATATGTCAGTATTGTGCCTACGTACTCTCAACAGGTATGAGAGATCAGAGCTTACGTAGTTCAGGATAATACGGATTACGGGGATTCAGGTTCGTCTGTTTTTCGAGTAGGGTTAACAGACAGTACTAGCCGTTTGGTGTACGCAGCTCGAACCTTAGAGACATATGCGTTACCGTTTGCGGTAGAACTGGGAGTTAGCGACACTCTTTTCTTCAGAAAAGCTTCCTTGGAATTATGGGCCCACGAGGCAAAAGGTTTGAAGTTTGTTTTCTGTCTTTTACGGAAGAACTGTTTTTTATGGTTGTCTGTAGTTTGTACAACACTAGAGACTATGACTTAAGAGCGAATGCGTCGTATAGCGTCCGAAGGACTTATACTAAACATCCTAGATGATTGAGAAGAGACCTCTCAATTATCATTTCCCAAGTAGCTTAAGGCTCGTAACGCGCTTATACTAACTTGCCTTTATTACGTTTTTTACTGTTGTTTTGAGATGAGAAGAGAACGAACTCTATGGGGGAGACTGTCAAGTCCTAATGTTGTCATGCCAAGGATTCATCCTATGGTTGAGGTTTGAAACAGGGATCTCCTAGAAGTTATCATGCATAGGTTTCAACCTAAAGTTCTAATCATCACTTCCTTATCAAAGGAAGTGAGATTCCTAGGGGATCATGCCAAAGGGATACAGAAACAGATAAAGCATCAGCTTAAATAGTAAACAGATAAACAATAAAGATGCACATGCAATGCAGCAATACAAGCAGAGGGAGACCCACTCAACCTCTTAGCAATCAAGCAAAGTAAAAAACAGTCAAAACAGACAAGCAGAGGGAGCTCACTCAACCTCTATTATGCAAATACGTCAATTAGAAAAAGAAAAAAAAGCACACAATCAAGGGGAGGATCACCTCAACCCTTAATGCAAACAAGCAGAGGGAGACTCACTCAACCTCTAAGCAGTCATGCTCCTAGCTTAAACTATTCTAATCATGCACTATCCTAATGCAACAAGCAATTCAATCAATGAATGAGGAAAAGGACTTATGACAAATAATGGATTCATTCCACAAGTAATCATACAAGGCTTCTAACCTAAGGAAATAAATTGGGTGTTGGGAGGCCAGGGTAAGGTCCACAGGAACTTATCCCAGGCACTCAACCAACTAAGAGATTTTGTGGAATCCTAGGGGTTTGGCTTCTTCAAGAGATGTGCAACATTCCCCCCACAGGAGGGACTATGCTACCTCAAGAATTTCCTAGAAAGAATTGAATGAGAGAAATTTAGGAGAATGGAGATGAGAAGCAAGGTAAGTTCCACAGGAACTTACCACAGACACTCAACCAACTCCATTTCCTTTATAGAGAGGGAGCTTTCATGGACTCAACCCCTTTATGATAGTGCAATGTATTCCTCCATAGGAGAAAACATTACTCACAAGGGAGATTCCAATTAAGCAAGGAAAAATTGAAGAGGAACTACCCTTATATGAAGAATCATCCACCTATTTAAGCTTCTAAAGAAACCACAAATGATACCTTTTAAGGACATCCATCCTAAAGATCAAGGGTTCTAAAAGAGATTTCTATCTAAATACCAATCTATCAAGAGAGGGAATGGGACCTAGAATCATCTAGAGGTCATTTACAAGCCTAATCTATACACTTAACCTAGTGATGATCACCTAAACTAAGGACAATTTGTAAAATAGGAACTTAATAGAAAATCATTTCTAACAATTCCAAGAAAAATACTACACTATCCTACATGTATCAACATGCTATGGTAGAAAAATCAGGGGTTAAACCTAAGCCAAAAGGTTCAAACTAAATCTAAAACCTCAAGGGTACACTAAAGGGATCCATTCATGAACACTCCTAAACAACTACCCTAAAATCCTATTTAAAATCATCTAAAAATCAAGGCAAAAATCACACAATATCATCAACATGTATATAATCAGCATATATAATTTCAAGATCAAACTCCAAAGTATGAATGAGAAATAAAATGAACAAATTCAGTACACAATTATTCCATCATTAAAAACATACTACCAAAGAAAATATGAGATTAATTGCAAAATAAATGGAAAATTAAAATACAAAACATGGAAATATCCTAGACATCCCAATCTATATCCACAAAATTTCTCATAATTTATTAACAACATTCATTATTTTTTATGAATTAAACAAACAAGCAATAAAACAAAAAAATAAAGAAAAAGAAAATAAAAGAAATGAGGGGAGGGAGGTGTAACCAGCAGGTCCTACAAAGGTTTATTCGCCTGGGCCCAACAAGATGGGGTGTGAAAAGCGCATGGGCACTGAGCCCAGTTTGAATCTCAACTCAGCAAATTATTTCCAAAAGAAACAACGCCAGGGGGGTGCATTGAGCAGGGGTTTTCACGTGTAAACTAAGTTGGGCCTACGAATGGGGGGTGGGGATAACAACAAGAATCCAAAGCCCAGAGTTTCTTCCATGAAACTCTGATTTTCATTAAAAGGAAATGGAAACACACGTGGCCGCGTTATGATCATCCGATGGGATTACAAGTTCAACTCTTAAGCAAGATCCAACGGTGCATTCGTTATCTTCTTCGTTTAAACATTCCAAGGGAGGGAAACCAGTCCGGTGGAGCTCGCGGTGGCCGAAAAATGCAAGCATACTTCTCACAAACCTAACTCTCTCATAACTCAATGAAACGCCATGATTCTTGAATGAAAATCGAAGGATTTTTCGCAAGGATCACAAATATCCCACTCAATCATGCTGAAACTTCAAAACCAGAGAGATCCATAGCAAAACTGAAAACGTGTTCAACCCTAATTCGTCTCTAAACCTCAAATTTTCTATCCAGAATCCAACTATGGCTTAATTCTAACTTAACCACATGAATCTAAGATGCTAAATGCGCCTAAATTAAGAGAAAATTTTAGAATTAAGAACCTGAGTTTGAGCTTCGATCGAGGTAGCTTTCAGGCCTCAATTCCTCTCCAAAGAGTGCAGATCACTTCAGTGAATGATGATGAACACTTCTTGCAATCCAATTTCTGCTGAAACTCTCCAAATCTCCAAATCCGAAAATCAAATTTCAAGCTCCTTCACAAACTTGCTTCAACTGATTCTCAACAGAATTTGCCACTAGAAACTTATGAGAATGATCTAAATCCAATTTATATTCAGTTTAACATCTTTAGAGGCCCAAACAAAGCCCAATTTGTGATTTTCCATTTTCCATTTTCCTTCAAAAATCCACTCATGGTGTGCACGATTTGGCCTTGCTCTCACTTCAAATTCACTCCAATTCACTTGCCTGACAGTTGTGGAGTATAATTGAATAGTTTTCCCTCCTTGATTTCAATCAAAGGGATGCATTTGATATGTTTCTTCATTATGAAGCAATCCTCCAAATGGCCATGTTATGAAACTCAATTCAAAAATATGATGATGCCAAATTATTTAGAATATCAATTCCAATAAAAATGAGCATAAATTTGAGTTGAAAATGTTCCATTACCAATTGTTTTGAATTTTTACATTTTAATTCATTAAAATGGTCCTTTTTGTGAAATTTCTTCAACCAATGCTTGTTTCAATCCATATCAATGGACTCTTGATAAATGGATAAGCTAAAAAATCATTTTGAGCAACTTTCATGTTGAACAAAACTCCCTTTGAAGCTTGCAAGATAGTGAAATTGACCTATAATTCAAAATGACCTGTAATGTCCAAATACTCAAAATACCCTTGACTTGTCAAAGCCATAACTTAAGTTCTACAAATCCAATTGTGGACCTCTAGTACTCTATGGAAAGCTAAGAGGATAAGGAACAACATTCATGTTGACCAATAGTTCATACGAATCATCCTTCTTGGGCAAAAATGTCATGCAATTTGGGTGACTTTCAAGCTCCAAATTCACATGCCTCAGATGACTTGTAACTTGTTTGGCTCATAACTTGAGTTATATAAACCCTATCAAGGACTTCTAGTACTCAAATTAAAGCTAAGATCATGCCCCACAACAATCATGTTGGGGTCAAGATGAGATGAAGATCATATCTTGAGTTAAATGGGCTGGCAGTCAGGGGTCAAGCTAGGGGATTTTACACTGTCAAGTCTTAGAAACCCTAGCCTGAAACTTCTCAAACTCTTCAATCATGATGAGTTAACCTTGGAATCATCCTTAGAACATCTTAATTCATCAATCCATGATCACATGGATCTTGAATTAAGTTTCAACCTTCTTTAAATCCTCAGTTGACTTGGGGTTGACCCAGTCAAACCCTAGTTGCACCAATCATGGTTGAGGCTTCTTAATCTTACACAATGACTTGTCTAGGCCTCAAAGTAATCTTCAACACTTCTCATGAAATCTCTCAAGACCTCAAGTCCATCTTCATGGCCTCAGAATCATCTGATGGCTTTCCACAACTCTCAAGTTAGGAGACCTACACACTTGGCTTCAATCACTCTCTCTGAGGATCTTTTAACCTCTCTGACAAGGATATCAACCCTTGAACATCTGAATAAACTTCTTAGCTAGCTTCATAATCTTGTATAGCTCTTGATTGGTAGTCATACCTCTTGATCTCCTGCATACATGTCAATGAAATGCAAATCATAATGCTAATGTGAATGAAATGCAACATAAGCTAGGTAGAGAAAATATTGGGCAAATTTTAGGGTGCAACATTGAGGAATAAGAAGCTTGATTAAATTTGGCTTGAATTGATCTAGATCTGAGTTTCCAAGTTTGAATTTCTCTCTTGAATTCCAAAAATGGCTCTGCTCTCTCCTCCACGAAAATGCTAAAGAGAGAGCTATATTTTCATCTAGAGCTTTTATACCATGGATATCTGAGGTAATGAAGGCCCAATGAGGCTTGGTTCATTTGAATTTTTGAAATGCCCAATTTAGAAACCACTCTCATGCACACGTGAATATGGCTGTGTACACACTTGAATTTGGCATGGTTTTGCAGTTGGGAGTGTGAACTTCACATGTGGATTGAATTTGGGCCTTGATATGATCCAATTAAGGAGTTTTAATGTGAAACTTTTTCATGAAGTAAGCTTCAATTCCATGTGTTTTTCACTTCATACACCAAAAGAAATTTGTGCATTTTGTTTTGTTGGTACATTGTGAATCATTTTGAACACAAACATGGTATGAAAAGGTCTTAAAACCAATTCAATTGATTTCACCTTTTAAAAATCATTTTATCTGGAAATTGCTTCACCAATGTCCATAACAATGAATAATTTAAACGAATCTTAAGTTACATGATGCAATTGAGGTTATTTGGGACAACTTTCATGTTGGTGAAAGTTTCATTTGAAGTACCTAAAGGCATGAGAATGACCTATAACCAAAATGACCTATAATCAAAGTTTCCCAAAATACCCCTGCCTTGCAAGCTTTATAACTTGAGTTCTACAAATGATATAAAGGACTTCTCGGACGTTTTGGAAAGCTAAGATCATAAGGAAAAACTTTAATGTTCATCGAAATTTGAGTAGAAACATGATTCTAGGTCAAACGTGCCTTGGAAGTGAGTTGACTTTTGTTGACTGAAAAATATGTTCATCTGTGACCCATAACTTGATGGCATCATAACTTGAGTTATACAAACCCAATGGGTGAGTTCTAGTACTCAAAAGAAAACTTAGAACATTCCCTACAAGTCTCATGTTTATAAGAAAATGAGATTCAACTTTTATCTTGAGGTATGTGGTCTTGAAGTTAGGCACTAAATAGGGGATTTTACACTGACAACCCTCTGAAACCCTAATTTAGTAACTTCTCACGCTCTTGATTATTCTTGATTTGAACTTGAAATAACATCTTAGATGTCTAAATATTACTTCCCATGACTCTAAGGACTTAAAACCAATTCTCAATCTCCTTCAAATCCTCAGTGGCCCTTGAACTAGGCAGATGAAACCCTAGATGCACCAACCCTTGACTGTGACCTCTTGCAAGTGAAATGAACACTTAGATAAGCTCCTCAATGACTACAAAAGCAATCAATGAGCCTCACCAACATATCCTATCCATGACCATGGCTTTAAGAACCCCTGATGAGTTTAAATTGACCCCCAAGATAGGAGATAAGCAACACTTGTCAATTTTCACCCTCAGAGAACTTTGACTACTTCTTGATGATTGTAAGCACTAGATACCTTGAGTAACTACTCTTGCTTGAGCTTCAATCCCTTAATAACTTCCTCCTGACTAGGCACACCTCCCTTGATCCCCTGAAAAGGACAATGCTATGCAGATGCAAATGCTGAAGAATAAAATGAAACACAAGTCAAGTAAAGAAAAAGGTTGGGCAAATTTTGGGGTACAACAGGAAGCAGTAACTCAAGGAGCTCCAAATGAAGATTTCTAACGCTGAAAAGCATAATCTTTAGTTGTAAGGCTTTGTCGACCCTGATATAGCCCAAGAACTGAAGAGTACTATCAACTTCATTGATGCAGCCCAAAAGCTTGGAAAGGAGCTCGCCGCAGCCAGGCTCGACAAATCTCTATGCGAGGCTCGCCTTGGTCATGATGCGAATACTTTTGCTATGCTGAAGTCGAAGCTTCCTTTCTGATGCCTTCTGATATCTTATCGACCTCTGTTTTGTAATCATAATTTGCTTCATGGCTTTCGAGCCCTCTTATATAATGATAATATTTTGTTGTTTTAACTTACTTATTTGCACCATATCATATCTTTTCGACACGTATGTTTATGGCGTATGTATGACGTATTCTATTCATGGCCTAAATCTACTTTGCACTTAAGGCCTTTTCTTTTCCTAGAAACACCTCTTTCTAGTTTCATTTAATGCTCCAACAGCATAGGCTTTTAGCCTCATTATGGCATTTAAAGTATAGCCTTTTTTAGGCGGACTCCCAAGACCAATCCCTATACTTCCACCATTTGAATGGCCAATTTGTGCCATGTATTTCTTCTATAAAGCCTTTCCTCTTCTGAATCGTATTTTGGCATCTCAAAAATCCAGCATGAATACTAGTTCAGGAGCACCCGTTATCCAAGAGCAGGCTAAGGCTTCCAAGAAACCCGATGTAACAACGGAAGTTAAAAAGGTGCACAAGCCTGAGGCTTCAACTAGAGTCTCTTTTCGTACGAAGAAGAATGAAACCAAAATGAAAATTCCCAAGAAGCGTCCTCCTACCAGCACTTCTGACGACGAGGCAGATGAGGATTACATGGAATTTCTCAAATCCATTGATTTTAAGGATTTTGATTGATCCTTATTTGCATCAGGAACTGTTGTATTGATTTCCTTTTTGTTTTTTCTGGATAGCCATGTTAGCCTTGTTGGCCTATTTTGGCCTTTGCGCCATTTTAATGAAATTTAAGTTTTAATATGAATCTCTTGCAAGATAGGCCTATAATTTTTTAAATATTTTCCATTTACTTTCAAGATTATTTTATCTTTGTCTAATTCCTCAATTTCATAGGCCCCATTGGAGAATACTTGTATGAATTGGAATGGGCCTTCCCATTTAGAAGACCATTTGCCTAATGTTTTATCTCTCCTATCCATAGGAAAAATTACTTTCCACACTAGCTCCCCATATAAAAAGGATTTGGAGTTGACCCTTTTATTGTAGGATTCTCTGACCCTTCTTTTTTGTCTCCTTAATAGCTCCAAGGCCTTAAGCCTTTCTTCATCCAAATCTACCAGTTCATCCATCATCATTGCCCAACAAGATTGAGAAGGGATTTCATGATGTCTTTGGATTCTCACAGACTGCAAACATATCTCAACAGGCAACACTGCATCATGACCAAAGGTAAGTCTAAATGGCATAGCATTACTAGCTTCCTTGGGTGACGTTCGACATGCCCAAAGGATTTGGTCTAACGTCTTGTGTAACACCCATTTTAATTATTTAGTCATTTTATTATTATTTTAAATATTATATGTTGATGTGCCCTTTGGTAGGGTGTATTTGATGATGTTTGGTGGGTGTCCCTGAGATGGGAGGATCATTGGTGGTAATTTGGTGAGTTTATAATAATATAAGAAATAATAGTAATATTGGTGGTGGTATTATTATTATTATTATTATTATTATTATTATTATTATTATTATTATTATTATTATTATTATTATTATATTTATGATTATTATTAATATTTGTAGTAATATTATTAATATGGAGAATACAATATTATTATTAATATAGTTATTATATTATTATGATTTTTGGTGTGAATATGATAATATAATGAATAATAGTAATATTGGTGGGGGTATTATTATTATTATTATATATTATTATATTTATTAGTATTATTAATATTATTATTATTTTGGGGAGATAATAATATTATTACTATTATTATTATTATTTTGGTGAGATAATAATAATAATAATATTATTATTATTATTATTAATAGTATTATTATGATTAGTATTATTAATATTAGTAATATTATATTAGTATTATTAATATTAAGATTATGATTATTAATATTATTTTATTATTAGTATTAATATAATTGTTATTATTATCATTATTATTATTATTATTATAATTATAATTATTGTTGGGTGTATTACTATTATTATTATTATGTTGAATATTACTATAATATTACAATAGTATTATATTATTATTATTATTATTATTATTATTATTATTATTATTATTATTATTAGAATTATTATTGGGAATATTAGTGGTTGGAATAAGTAAAATAAGAAGTGGAAGGGTTATGGGGAAGTTAGAATGGAAATATGAAAAGGCACGATAGAAACCGTGAGAAGGGAAATTGGGAGAATAGAGAAGAGCGAAGAACAAAGAGAAAGGGAAAAGGCTAGGGATGAAGAATCTTGGAGGAATTTATCACCGATCAGAATAATTATCCAGGTAAGGGGGGAGAAACTTGATTGGGATGGTATATATACATGTATAGGGTAGAGGGGATTCCTTAACCCCGTAGGAAAATATCGATCTATGAAGTTTTATATTGGCATGCTTGTTATTGTTGTTGCTAATGATAAATTGATGCTTGATATTGATGAATTGTTGATTGGTATTGGTGAATTTGGTATATATATATTATGGTGATATTAGTGAGATTATATGTTGTTACTGCAGTGTTGATAGTAACTATGAATAGAGTTTTGGTGAGATTTTGTTTTGTTATTGTAGCGTTGGTAATGACCATGATTATAAATTTGGGAAAATTATGTATTGTTCCCTGTGATGTTGTTAGTAACTCTGGTTAGGACCTTGGTGAGATTCAGAGTAACTCTGAAGTGTAGGTAATGTACTGTAATGTTGGTTCTAGAGTAGGAAGTATATGATAATTGGTAAGTATAATGGTGTGTTTGTGTTTGATGATAACTAGTAATTGATAGCGATGGAGTATAGGTCAATGTTGATGAATTGTTGTTTTTGGTTAATTTGGCGTATAGGCTGGGTTTAAGGTTTTTAGGGAGATTCTGTGTGACCTTTTAACGCATCGGTAGAATGTTTAAGCGATGACTTTGGGAATAAGATTTAGGAACCGATTTAGTTACGGTAATGTACAAGGTTGGTACTAGAGTAGGCTGAGAATTTGAGTCGATATGATAAGTTTGATTTGGCCTAGAATAGTACTGCAGAACTGTGGGGAAGTTGGTGAATCGTAGCATTCGCTGGGCTTCGCCTGGCGAGTGTTGGCGAAGCTTCGCCTAGCGAATGCCAGCGAGCGTAGCAGAACCAGAATGTGACTTTGGTGATGTTTGGCCTTGAGCATTGGTCTGGGGTGATCTTTCTGGCCTTGATGCATTGTAAGGATGATGAGTGTGGGATCTAACCTGTGTACTGGGAGATAGTACTCATTTCCCTTAATATTGTTGGTGGACAATTAGTTAACGTATATGTATGTAGTGATCAGTAGGATCGTGTGTTCCCGGGTGTTGGGATGTGGTTATATATGGTGTTATAGTATGAATTTATTTACTATATGATTGATTTATATGGTGTTGGTGTAATATATCTACACATATATGCATTGATGTATGATGATACGATCAAGAGGATCGTGTGCACTTAGTGTGCCTAAATATGATAGTTATGCATTGGTGTGTGCATATCATGGTGTTTTGGTGGGATGAATCATGTCTCAAGAGGAGCGTAAGTGATTCATCCGTACTCCTTTGTGGAGAATGGTGGGGGATAGATCATGTCTCAGGAGGAGCGTAAGTGATCTATTCAGGTTCGATTGAATGAACCAATGAGTCGGTACCGCATGCATGGTGTTGAGTTGCATATTTGCATTATAATATGTTATGTTGTAATTCGAACAGTAGGTTCGTTATATGGAGTTGTTGGGGTGAATATTGGCGTGTTGGTGTGTTTTATTACCTTGTTTATATGTATTACATTACCAATATATTTTTGATCATGTTTTCTCACCCATTGGTTGTTGTTGTGTCTGTGCTTCTCCGGAAGTACAGATAATCCAGGTACTTAGATAGCTTGGATGGTGGTGTGCCAGTCGAGTCTAGGATTCTATGATACGTAACACGGGATATGGGTGTTTTAATTGTTTTATGTCAAACTTGTTGTAATCCTGTGACGTATCACTTTTTTTTGTGAATTATAATAATAAAGATTTTACGAAATTTGGCGGATGGCCGAGAATGTTGGAATAATGTTTTCCGCTGTATTATTTTTGAGAATAATTAATAAAGTATTTTTATAAAAATTTGGTGATGTGATTTCCCACTATTTTGGTGAAAACTCTGATGTTTATTTATAATGTTTATATTTTATTTAATTTGGGAAGTGGGGTGTTACAATTGGTATCAGAGCAAGTCGGCTCGTCCGCCCAATGTTGTCTAGTGTTGTTGTTCCCTGATATGCGACATGTGCGTAAAAACATTGTCGAGACATGTTGGTTAAGTTTGTCGGTAGAAGTGGAATGATTCCAGTGGGGGAGAAGTTGTATTTCTCTGGAAAGCTACAATTTGGTGGCTTATGGTGTTGAGGAATGATATAATAGTTGGTAAAGATGGTTTGTACCCCATCATGATTTCGGCTGTCTATTAACAAATTGAGGAACTGATCACCCTTAATCTCTTGTTAATACTGGACGAGATTGTGTTGGATGGGATAGACGCGTCTTGCAAGCTTGGGTGGCGTGAGCAGTGTATAGTCTTGAGTTAAGCTAAGTGCTTAAGGGATTATTTTGAGGAATTTGGCGTAAGACGGTGTTGAAGTGTCTATTTTGACTGAAACCTGGAATGAGAAGGAAAGTGAGAAAAATTGGGATTTGTCAATTATTTGCGATTGCCGGAGGTTTCCAGATGAGGTAGGTGATTTACTATCGGAGTGTGAAGTAAAGCTCACACGTTGACTTTGTTGTTGGAACGAGTCTGATATTAGTGACTCCATATGGTTTGTTTTCGTTGGGATTGGAGAAGTTGAAGAATCAACTTGAAGACCTTCTAGGAGAGAGGTTCTTTTGTTTGAGTGTGCTATCGTAATGTGCACCAATTTTGTTGGTTAGACAGATAGAAGGTTTTGTGAAGCTTTGGGTGAACTATAGATAAGTGAACAAGGTGACTATCAAGGATAGGTGTTCGCTTCCAAGAGTTAATGATTTGATGGAACAATTGATCGAGGGATGTGAGTCCCTTGGTCATGTGATCTCGAGTAGAGTTCTTGTGGTGGATGGGACGAAGGTCAAAAGTTCTATCGTATTAGGAGGCTCAAAGATCTGCTGTTGAGATTGGAAGTAATTGAGTTTTAAATTATTCATAGATTTAAAATGTGTTGGATGGCTTCCTAAGTATAAAATTGTTGTTGTACGTTAAATTCCGAGATCGCAGCTTTTTACGGAATCGAAATCGGACACTCGGAAGTCGGGTAACGGTCGAAAAGAGGATTTTGGGACTGTCATGTTCGCCTGGCGAGCATACTGGCGAACGTCCATATTCGCTGCGGTGTTCGCCTGGCGAAGGGGTCCTGGGCAGAAAATGTTATTCTTGTGTTTTTGCCGTAACGGGAGAACCGTAACTCGGAATGACGCGCGGTTCGAAGCGTTGGAAAGCTACTCAAATTATCTATGAGATGGTGAAGTATTGACATAGATTTAAGCTATTTATTGATGAAGTGTGTTTGAATGTTGTGGTAAGGACGGGCGGTACGGTATGTGTTCCCGCTATAACTCACAACTTGTTTGTCCACTTGGCATGGGATCTTCTTTAATTATTTATATAAGGCAATGATTGTGTTAATAAATGATATTTTAAGGTATTCGAAGCGTATAGAGGATTATGTTGAGCATAAGGAACTGGAGTTATCAGTGTTGGAAAAAGAGCGGTGATATACTTCCGTAAGGAAAGTTCTGCCGAATCCGATAGAACTAATTGTGGTGTTTGTGATGCTTGTTGATATAATTAGGGGATTTGCTAAAGACAACTTCAGCGAGTTTCAATTATGCAGAAGGCAACTTGAAGTGTATAAGAGAAATCATCCGACCAGTGATTTAGAGTTGGTTACTATTGTGATTGTACTGGAGTCGGAGTCTTCAAAAGTTCAGACTGAGATCGGAGATGTTTGGTGATCTTAAGAGTTTAAGGTGTTTGTTTAATTTGAATAAGACGAATATGAGGCATAGGAAATAATTGGGACTTCGAAAAGAGTACGACTTCGAGTTGAATTACCATTCGGGTAAAGCGGACATGGTAGATGATGCAGTGAGTTAGAAATATTTGCATATACCGAAGATGATGGTGAAAAGAGTTAGAACTAATTGAGCAATTTCATAATATGAGTTTTGTGAGTAAGGAGACTTCTTATGGAGTTAAGCTTTTATTATTAAGATCTGACTAGTGATATCCTTGAGTAGAATCGAGAAAGTCAGAAACCTGGGTTGAGTAGTGAATTAGTTGAAATTGATAAATTAGAGTCGAAGAGTGGATTGTCGGCTTTGTGGAAATAGTATCATAATGTGTTATGATAGGGTATGTGTACCAGATGTTGTTGAGGGGAGTAGGAGTACTCGTGAAGAAATACATTGAGGTAGATGGAGTATCCATCCCGGTGCTATGAAGAAGTAACCGAATTTGAGTAGATTGTTTTGGAGACCATGGATAAGGGGAGGAGTAGTTGAGGTGGAATATGCTGGTTAGAATTGTAGGAATTCGAAGAGTGAACATCAGAGACTGTTGAGTCTGATGCAGTCGTTAAATATTCCAGAATGGAAATCAGGTAGTATTTTCACGAAATTGGTGTTGAGATTTCCAAAGAATTTTTAAAGACATAATTTTAATTTTAATTGTTAGGAGTGGATTAACTATTCCGTGTTGAGGATATACGAGATGCATATTGAGAAAGTGGTGAAGTTGGATGAGATACTGACGAATATTGTGTCAGATGGAAATTTGAGGTTTATATTGAGATTTTGGAGGGGCTTACAGGAAGCTTCGGGTACTAAGTCGAAGCTGAGTTCGACCTACCATCCGCAAACTGATGGTCAGTCAGAGAGGACTATTGAGTCTGTAGAGAATTGGTGAGAGCTTGGGTGTCGGATTAAGGTGGAGCGTGGGATGATTAATTATCGTTGATTGAGTTACCTATAATAACGGTCACCATCCTAGTGTCGGAATGGCACTATATGTGGCTTGGTGAGATAGGGAGTGTAGGACTCTCCTGTGTTGAAATAAATCGAGTGAGAGTGTTGTACTCAGACTTGAAAATTATGCTTGAGATGGCTGAGAAGATCGAGAGGATCCGAGGCAATATGTGTTTTGAGAGTCACGCCGATGACTGGTGTTGGTCGAACTTCGAAATCTCAGAAGTTCGCACCGTGTTCTGTAGTTGTATCAGAGTGGCGCAGCGGAGGCATGGGACGAGTAACATGTTAGACTGTTTTTCCGTTGTCGCTGTGAATTGGCATGATATGTTTCAGGTGTCTTAGTCGAGAAAGTACATTGAACCAGGTGGATGATGTACAAGTGAAAAATATTCCGATTGTTGAGGCATTGCTAGTTCGTTTGGCGAGCAAGGAACAACTCCAAAGGGAGGAGATATCTTTGGTGAAAGTAGTATGGGAGGTGCTGCAGAAGGCAGTGTGACCTGAGAATTGGAATAAAGGATGCGGGGAGCGTATCCGGAATTATTTCCATCAGGTAATTTTCAAGGACGAAAACAATTAAAGTGGGGGAGAGTTGTAACACCCATTTTAATTATTTAGTCATTTTATTATTATTTTAAATATTATATGTTGATGTGCCCTTTGGTAGGGTGTATTTGATGATGTTTGGTGGGTGTCCCTGAGATGGGAGGATCATTGGTGGTAATTTGGTGAGTTTATAATAATATAAGAAATAATAGTAATATTGGTGGTGGTATTATTATTATTATTGTTATTATTATTATTATTATTATTATATTTATGATTATTATTAATATTTGTAGTAATATTATTAATATGGAGAATATAATATTATTATTAATATAGTTATTATATTATTATGATTTTTGGTGTGCATATGATAATATAATGAATAATAGTAATATTGGTGGGGGTATTATTATTATTATATATTATTATATTTATTAGTATTATTAATATTATTCTTATTTTGGGGAGATAATAATATTATTACTATTATTATTATTATTTTGGTGAGATAATAATAATAATATTATTATTATTATTATTAATAGTATTATTATGATTAGTATTATTAATATTAGTAATATTATATTAGTATTATTAATATTAAGATTATTATTATTAATATTATTTTATTATTAGTATTAATAAAATTGTTATTATTATCATTAGTATTATTATTATTATAATTATAATTATCGTTGGGTGTATTACTATTATTATTATTATTATGTTGAATATTACTATAATATTACAATAGTATTATATTATTATTATTATTATTATTATTATTATTATTATTATTATTATTATGATTATTATTATTAGAATTATTATTGGGAATATTAGTGGTTGGAATAAGTAAAATAAGAAGTGGAAGGGTTATGGGGAAGTTAGAATGGAAATATGAAAAGGCACGATAGAAACCGTGAGAAGGGAAATTGGGAGAATAGAGAAGAGCGAAGAACAAAGAGAAAAGGAAAAGGCTAGGGATGAAGAATCTTGGAGGAATTTATCACCGATCAGAATAATTATCCAGGTAAGGGGGGAGAAACTTGATTGGGATGGTATATATACATGTATAGGGTAGAGGGGATTCCTTAACCCCGTAGGAAAATGTCGATCTATGAAGTTTTATATTGGCATGCTTGTTATTGTTGTTGCTAATGATAAATTGATGCTTGATATTGATGAATTGTTGATTGGTATTGGTGAATTTGGTATATATATATTATGGTGATATTTGTGAGATTATATGTTGTTACTGCAGTGTTGATAGTAACTATGAATAGAGTTTTGGTGAGATTTTGTGTTGTTATTGTAGCGTTGGTAATGACCATGATTATAAATTTGGGAAAATTATGTATTGTTCCCTGTGATGTTGTTAGTAACTCTGGTTAGGACCTTGGTGAGATTCAGAGTAACTCTGAAGTGTAGGTAATATACTGTAATGTTGGTTCTAGAGTAGGAAGTATATGATAATTGGTAAGTATAATGGTGTGTTTGTGTTTGATGATAACTAGTAATTGATAGCGATGGAGTATAGGTCAATGTTGATGAATTGTTGTTTTTGGTTAATTTGGCGTATATGCTGGGTTTAAGGTTTTTAGGGAGATTCTGTGTTACCTTTTAACGCATCGGTAGAATGTTTAAGCGATGACTTTGGGAATAAGATTTAGGAACCGATTTAGTTACGGTAATGTACAAGGTTGGTACTAGAGTAGGCTGAGAATTTGAGTCGATATGATAAGTTTGATTTGGCCTAGAATAGTACTGCAGAACTGTGGGGAAGTTGGTGAATCGTAGCATTCGCTGGGCTTCGCCTGGCGAGTGTTGGCGAAGCTTCGTCTAGCGAATGCCAGCGAGCGTAGCAGAACCAGAATGTGACTTTGGTGATGTTTGGCCTTGAGCATTGGTCTGGGGTGATCTTTCTGGCCTTGATGCATTGTAAGGATGATGAGTGTGGGATCTAACCTGTGTACTGGGAGATAGTACTCATTTCCCTTAATATTGTTGGTGGACAATTAGTTAACATATATGTATGTAGTGATCAGTAGGATCGTGTGTTCCCGGGTGTTGGGATGTGGTTATATATGGTGTTATAGTCTGAATTTATTTACTATCTGATTGATTTATATGGTGTTGGTGTAATATATCTACACATATACGCATTGATGTATGATGATATGATCAGGAGGATCGTGTGCACTTAGTGTGCCTAAATATGATAGTTATGCATTGGTGTGTGCATATCATGGTGTTTTGGTGGGATGAATCATGTCTCAAGAGGAGCGTAAGTGATTCATCCGTACTCCTTTGTGGAGAATGGTGGGGGATAGATCATGTCTCAGGAGGAGCGTAAGTGATCTATTCAGGTTCGATTGAATGAATCAATGAGTCGGTACCGCATGCATGGTGTTGAGTTGCATATTTGCATTATAATATGTTATGTTGTAATTCGAACAGTAGGTTCGTTATATGGAGTTGTTGGGGTGAATATTGGTGTGTTGGTGTGTTTTATTACCTTGTTTATATGTATTACATTACCAATATATTTTTGATCATGTTTTCTCACCCATTGGTTGTTGTTGTGTCTGTGCTTCTCCGGAAGTACAGATAATCCAGGTACTTAGATAGCTTGGATGGTGGTGTGCCAGTCGAGTCTAGGATGCTCTGATACGTAACACGGGATATGGGTGTTTTAATTGTTTTATGTCAAACTTGTTGTAATCCTGTGACGTATCACTTTTTTTTTGTGAATTATAATAATAAAGATTTTACGAAATTTGGCAGATGGCCGAGAATGTTGGAATAATGTTTTCCGCTGTATTATTTTTGAGAATAATTAATAAAGTATTTTTATAAAAATTTGGTGATGTGATATCCCACTATTTTGGTGAAAACTCTGATGTTTATTTATAATCTTTATATTTTATTTAATTTGGGAAGTGGGGTGTTACAATTGGTATCAGAGCAAGTGGGTCCGTCCGGCTAATGTTGTCTAGTGTTGTTGTTCCCTGATATGCGACATGTGCATAAAAACACTGTCGATACATGTTGTTGGTTAAGTTTGTCGGTAGAAGTGGAATGATTCCAGTGGGGGAGAAGTTGTATTTCTCTGGAAAGCTACAATTTGGTGGCTTATGGTGTTGAGGAATGATATAATAGTTGGTAAAGATGGTTTGTACCCCATCATGATTTCGGCTGTCTATTAACAAATTGAGGAACTGATCACCCTTAATCTCTTGTTAATACTGGACGAGATTGTGTTGGATGGGATAGACGCGTCTTGCAAGCTTGAGTGGCGTGAGCAGTGTATAGTCTTGAGTTAAGCTAAGTGCTTAAGGGATTATTTTGAGGAATTTGGCGTAAGACGGTGTTGAAGTGTCTATTTTGACTGAAACTTGGAATGAGAAGGAAAGTGAGAAAAATTGGGATTTGTCAATTATTTGCGATTGCCGGAGGTTTCCGGATGAGGTAGGTGATTTACTATCGGAGTGTGAAGTAAAGCTCACACGTTGACTTTGTTGTTGGAACGAGTCCGATATTAGTGACTCCATATGGTGTGTTTTCGTTGGGATTGGAGAAGTTGAAGAGTCAACTTGAAGACCTTCTAGGAGAGAGGTTCTTTTGTTTGAGTGTGCTACCGTAATGTGCACCAATTTTGTTGGTTAGACAAATAGAAGGTTTTGTGAAGCTTTGGGTGAACTATAGATAAGTGAACAGGGTGACTATCAAGGATAGGTGTTCGCTTCCAAGAGTTAATGATTTGATGGAACAATTGATCGAGGGATGTGAGTCCCTTGGTCATGTGATCTCGAGTAGAGTTCTTGTGGTGGATGGGACGAAGGTCAAAAGTTCTATCGTATTAGGAGGCTCAAAGATCTGCTGTTGAGATTGGAAGTAATTGAGTTTTAAATTATTCATAGATTTAAAATGTGTTGGATGGCTTCCTAAGTATAAAATTGTTGTTGTACGTTAAATTCCGAGATCGCAGCTTTTTACGGAATCGAAATCGGACACTCGGAAGTCGGGTAACGGTCGAAAAGAGGATTTTAGGACTGTCATGTTCGCCTGGCGAGCATACTGGCGAACGTCCATATTCGCTGCGGTGTTCGCCTGGCGAAGGGGTCCTGGGCAGAAAATGTTATTCTTGTGTTTTTGCCGTAACGGGAGAACCGTAACTCGGAATGACGCGCGGTTCGAAGCGTTGGAAAGCTACTCAAATTATCTATGAGATGGTGAAGTATTGACATAGATTTAAGCTATTTATTGATGAAGTGTGTTTGAATGTTGTGGTAAGGACGGGCGGTACGGTATGTGTTCCCGCTATAACTCACAACTTGTTTGTCCACTTGGCATAGGATCTTCTTTAATTATTTATATAAGGCAATGGTTGTGTTAATAAATGATATTTTAAGGTATTTGAAGCATATAGAGGATTATGTTGAGCATAAGGAACTGGAGTTATCAGTGTTGGAAAAAGAGCGGTGATATACTTCCGTAAGGAAAGTTCTGCTGAATCCGATAGAACTAATTGTGGTGTTTGTGATGCTTGTTGATATAATTAGGGGATTTGCTAAAGAAAACTTCAGCGAGTTTCAATTATGCAGAAGGCAACTTGAAGTGTATAAGAGAAATCATCCGACCAGTGATTTAGAGTTGGTTACTATTGTGATTGTACTGGAGTCGGAGTCTTCAAAAGTTCAGACTGAGATCGGAGATGTTTGGTGATCTTAAGAGTTTAAGGTGTTTGTTTAATTTGAATAAGACGAATATGAGGCATAGGAAATAATTGGGACTTCGAAAAGAGTACGACTTCAAGTTGAATTACCATTCGGGTAAAGCGGACATGGTAGATGATGCAGTGAGTTAGAAATAGTTGCATATACCGAAGATGATGGTGAAAAGAGTTAGAACTAATTGAGCAATTTCATAATATGAGTTTTGTGAGTAAGGAGACTTCTTATGGAGTTAAGCTTTTATTATTAAGATCTGACTAGTGATATCCTTGAGCAGAATCGAGAAAGTCAGAAACCTGGGTTGAGTAGTGAATTAGTTGAAATTGATAAATTAGAGTCGAAGAGTGGATTGTCGGGTTTGTGGAAATAGTACCATAATGTGTTATGATAGAGTATGTGTACCAGATGTTGTTGAGGGGAGTAGGAGTACTCGTGAAGAAATACATTGAGGTAGATGGAGTATTCATCCCGGTGCTATGAAGAAGTAACCGAATTTGAGTAGATTGTTTTGGAGACCATGGATAAGGGGAGGAGTAGTTGAGGTGGAATATGCTGGTTAGAATTGTAGGAATTCGAAGAGTGAACATCAGAGACTGTTGAGTCTGATGCAGTCGTTAAATATTCCAGAATGGAAATCAGGTAGTATTTTCACGAAATTGGTGTTGAGATTTCCAAAGAATTTGTAAAGACATAATTTTAATTTTAATTGTTAGGAGTGGATTAACTATTCCGTGTTGAGGATATACGAGATGCATATTGAGAAAGTGGTGAAGTTGGATGAGATACTGACGAATATTGTGTCAGATGGAAATTTGAGGTTTATATTGAGATTTTGGAGGGGCTTACAGGAAGCTTCGGGTACTAAGTCGAAGCTGAGTTCGACCTACCATCCGCAAACTGATGGTCAGTCAGAGAGGACTATTGAGTCTGTAGATAATTGGTGAGAGCTTGGGTGTCGGATCAAGGTGGAGCGTGGGATGATTAATTATCGTTGATTGAGTTACCTATAATAACGGTTACCATCCTAGTGTCGGAATGGCACTATATGTGGCTTGGTGAGATAGGGAGTGTAGGACTCTCCTGTGTTGAAATAAATCGAGTGAGAGTGTTGTACTAAGACTTGAAAATTATGCTTGAGATGGCTGAGAAGATCGAGAGGATCCGAGGCAATATGTGTTTTGAGAGTCACGCCGATGACTGGTGTTGGTCGAGCTTCGAAATCTCAGAAGTTCGCACCATGTTCTGTAGTTGTATCAGAGTGGCGCAGCGGAGGCATGGGAGGAGTAACATGTTAGACTGTTTTTCCGTTGTCGCTGTGAATTGGCATGATATGTTTCAGGTGTCTTAGTCGAGAAAGTACATTGAACCAGGTGGATGATGTACAAGTGAAAAATATTCCGATTGTTGAGGCATTGCTAGTTCGTTTGGCGAGCGAGGAACAACTCCAAAGGGAGGAGATATCTTTGGTGAAAGTAGTATGGGGAGGTGCTGCAGAAGGCAGTGTGACCTGAGAATTGGAATAAAGGATGCGGGGAGCGTATCCGGAATTATTTCCATCAGGTAATTTTCGAGGACGAAAATAATTAAAGTGGGGGTGAGTTGTAACACCCATTTTAATTATTTAGTCATTTTATTATTATTTTAAATATTATATGTTGATGTGCCCTTTGGTAGGGTGTATTTGATGATGTTTGGTGGGTGTCCCTGAGATGGGAGGATCATTGGTGGTAATTTGGTGAGTTTATAATAATATAAGAAATAATAGTAATATTGGTGGTGGTATTATTATTATTATTATTATTATTATTATTATTATTATATTTATGATTATTATTAATATTTGTAGTAATATTATTAATATGGAGAATATAATATTATTATTAATATAGTTATTATATTATTATGATTTTTGTTGTGAATATGATAATATAATGAATAATAGTAATATTGGTGGGGGTATTATTATTATTATTATATATTATTATATTTATTAGTATTATTAATATTATTATTATTTTGGGGAGATAATAATATTATTACTATTATTATTATTATTTTGGTGAGATAATAATAATAATATTATTATTATTATTATTAATAATAGTATTATTATGATTAGTATTATTAATATTAGTAATATTATATTAGTATTATTAATATTAAGATTATTATTATTAATATTATTTTATTATTAGTATTAATATAATTGTTATTATTATCATTAGTATTATTATTATTATAATTATAATTATTGTTGGGTGTATTACTATTATTATTATTATGTTGAATATTACTATAATATTACAATAGTATTATATTATTATTATTATTATTATTATTATTATTATTATTATTATTATTATGATTATTATTATTATTAAAATTATTATTGGGAATATTAGTGGTTAGAATAAGTAAAATAAGAAGTGGAACGGTTATGGGGAAGTTAGAATGGAAATATGAAAAGGCACGATAGAAACCGTGAGAAGGGAAATTGGGAGAATAGAGAAGAGCGAAGAACAAAGAGAAAGGGAAAAGGCTAGGGATGAAGAATCTTGGAGGAATTTATCACCGATCAGAATAATTATCCAGGTAAGGGGGGAGAAACTTGATTGGGATGGTATATATACATGTATAGGGTAGAGGGGATTCCTTAACCCCGTAGGAAAATGTCGATCTATGAAGTTTTATATTGGCATGCTTGTTATTATTGTTGCTAATGATAAATTGATGCTTGATATTGATGAATTGTTGATTGGTATTGGTGAATTTGGTATATATATGTTATGGTGATATTAGTGAGATTATATGTTGTTACTGCAGTGTTGATAGTAACTATGAATAGAGTTTTGGTGAGATTTTGTGTTGTTATTGTAGCGTTGGTAATGACCATGATTATAAATTTGGGAAAATTATGTATTGTTCCCTGTGATGTTGTTAGTAACTCTGGTTAGGACCTTGGTGAGATTCAGAGTAACTCTGAAGTGTAGGTAATGTACTGTAATGTTGGTTCTAGAGTAAGAAGTATATGATAATTGGTAAGTATAATGGTGTGTTTGTGTTTGATGATAACTAGTAATTGATAGCGATGGAGTATAGGTCAATGTTGATGAATTGTTGTTTTTGGTTAATTTGGCGTATAGGCTGGGTTTAAGGTTTTTAGGGAGATTCTGTGTGACCTTTTAACGCATCGGTAGAATGTTTAAGCGATGACTTTGGGAATAAGATTTAGGAACCGATTTAGTTACGGTAATGTACAAGGTTGGTACTAGAGTAGGCTGAGAATTTGAGTCGATATGATAAGTTTGATTTGGCCTAGAATAGTACTGCAGAACTGTGGGGAAGTTGGTGAATCGCAGCATTCGCTGGGCTTCGCCTGGCGAGTGTTGGCGAAGCTTCGCCTAGCGAATGCCAGCGAGTGTAGCAGAACCAGAATGTGACTTTGGTGATGTTTGGCCTTGAGCATTGGTCTGGGGTGATCTTTCTGGCCTTGATGCATTGTAAGGATGATGAGTGTGGGATCTAACCTGTGTACTGGGAGATAGTACTCATTTCCCTTAATATTGTTGGTGGACAATTAGTTAACGTAGATGTATGTAGTGATCAGTAGGATCGTGTGTTCCCTGGTGTTGGGATGTGGTTATATATGGTGTTATAGTATGAATTTATTTACTATCTGATTGATTTATATGGTGTTGGTGTAATATATCTACACATATATGCATTGATGTATGATGATATGATAAGGAGGATCGTGTGCACTTAGTGTGCCTAAATATGATAGTTATGCATTGGTGTGTGCATATCATGGTGTTTTGGTGGGATGAATCATGTCTCAGGAGGAGCGTAAGTGATTCATCCGTACTCCTTTGTGGAGAATGGTGGGGGATATATCATGTCTCAGGAGGAGCGTAAGTGATCTATTCAGGTTCGATTGAATGAACCAATGAGTCGGTACCGCATGCATGGTGTTGAGTTGCATATTTGCATTATAATATGTTATGTTGTAATTCGAACAGTAGGTTCGTTATATGGAGTTGTTGGGGTGAATATTGGTGTGTTGGTGTGTTTTACTACCTTGTTTATATGTATTACATTACCAATATATTTTTGATCATGTTTTCTCACCCATTGGTTGTTGTTGTGTCTGTGCTTCTCCGGAAGTACAGATAATCCAGGTACTTAGATAGCTTGGATGGTGGTGTGCCATTCGAGTCTAGGATGCTCTGATACGTAACACGGGATATGGGTGTTTTAATTGTGTTATGTCAAACTTGTTGTAATCCTGTGACGTATCACTTTTTTTGTGAATTATAATAATAAAGATTTTACGAAATTTGGCGGATGGCCGAGAATGTTGGAATAATGTTTTCCGCTGTATTATTTTTGAGAATAATTAATAAAGTATTTTTATAAAAATTTGGTGATGTGATATCCCACTATTTTGGTGAAAACTCTTATGTTTATTTATAATGTTTATATTTTATTTAATTTGGGAAGTGGGGTGTTACATCTTGTGCCGATTTCTAGGCTTTTTTCCCACATGCCTTTTAATTAGTCCAATCACTACCTTATTGGCAGCTTCGACTTGCCCATTTGCTTGAGCATAATAAGGCGTGGAAGTTAAGAGTTTAAAACCTATTTCTTTGGCAAATTCCTGCATCTTTTGACCAGTAAAAACTGATCCTTGATCCGTTGTAATTGTTTTTGGAATACCAAATCTGTAGATGATGTGGTTTTGGATGAACTCAATAACATCTTCCTGGCCTACGTTTACTAATGGTATTGCTTCAATCCATTTGGTAAAGTAATCAATGCCAACCAAGATATATCTTTGATTTTTTGACGATGATGGTCGAATCTCTCCCACTATATCCAAAGCCCATCCTCTAAAAGGCCATGGTTTCACTATAGAGTGTAATTCACTTGCAGGGATGTGTTGTGTGCCAGCGTGGATCTGACATTCTTGGCAACCCTTGGCGAATTCTATGTAATCTTTCAGTATAGTAGGTCAATACATGCCTTGTCGAAACAGTAACCACTTCATTCTATGGCCAACTTGGTGTGCTCCAAAGGCCCCACTATAAACTGTCGAAAGTGCTAAATATGCCTCTGTTTCACTAAAGCATTCCAACAAGACTCCCTAAGGGGTCTTCTTGAACAATTCATTACCCATTAGCACGTAACTTAGGGCTTGGTACCTAACTCTTTTCTCTGTCGAAGCTGTTGGGTTTTGCAGATATTCGACTATCGGCTTTCTCCAATCCTTATCCGTTAGATCGTCTATGGAAAAAATTTCAAAATTTTCGCCATCCAAGTACCCAAGCTTAGTTGTCTCCAAATCTGATGGGCATAATCCAACAGCTATCACTTTTCCTCTTGCTTCAATCACTTCTTGAAGGTTCTCCTTTGACACCTTGTATCCAGAAGCAATTTGGGTTAAGTCATTAGCAATCTGATTTTCTATTCTTGGTATGTGTTGGATGGCCACTTCTTCAAACTTCTTTAATATCTTATTTGCTATCACAAAGTACATAATGAGATTCTCTTTAACACATTTGTATTCCTTTGTGATTTGCTTCCCCACCAACTCTGAGTCTCCCATTATTTCGACTCTAGTTGCCCCCAATTCTAACAAAATTTCAAGGCCAGCAATCAGTGCCTCATATTCAGCCTATTATTAGAGCAAGGCCCACCAATGCAGAATTTAAATTATGTTGGAATTTGCTCAGGAGAAATAATCAGTATGCCCACTCCTGTTCCATTTCTATGGCTTGACCCATCAAAGTATAATTTCCAGGATTTTAATTCGACATAATTCAAATATGTTTCATTGACAGAATGATCGACTATGAAGTCTGCCACTATTTGCCCTTTCATAGCCTTTAAAGGTTGATATGTTAATGAATATTCTGATAATGCTAATGCCCATTTTCCAATTCGACTATGCAAAATAGGTTTAGATAACATGTGTTGTATAACATCAAAATAAGACAAAACATACACCTCAACTGGTTTTATATATTGCTTTAATTTGGTACAAGAGAAATACAAGCATAAACATAACTTTTCAATCATGCTATACCTAGTCTCTGCGTCATTTAAAACTCTACTAAGATAGTAAATGGCTCTTTCGACTCCATTCTCATATTCTTGAGCCAACATGCTCCCTAAAGTTTTATCAGATGTAGCTATATACAATCTCATACTTTTATTTCTACAAGGTGGTGATAGGATTGGTGGGTGACTTAGGTAATCCTTGAGCTTGTCGAAGGCTTCCTGTTGCAACTGCCCCCAGTCAAAACCATCTTTATTGAAACGAAGCAATGGTGAAAAAGGTTGCGTCTTGCCACTTAAGTTGGATATAAATCTCTTTAAGAAGTTAATTTTTCCCAATAATGACTGCAATTCCTTCTTGGTTGATGGCGCTTTTGCTTCCGTTATAGCTTTGGCTTTATTCTGATTTATTTCAATCCCTTTCCCTTGGACCACAAAGCCTAGAAAGTCTCCTTCCTGTACACAAAAAGAACATTTAAGAGGCATCAGCATGGAAGATGTTCAATGAGCGTCGAAGATGTTCAATGTGATCCTTCCCAGAAATAGATTTTATAATAATATCATCAATGTAAATTTGCATGAAAGTGTTTATAAAATTATGGAAAATAGAATTCATTGCTCTTTGGTAAGTGGCACCAGCATTTTTAAGACCAAAAGGAAAAACTACCCATTCGTATGTGCCTAAAGCCCCAGGTCATCTAAAAGCAGTTTTAGAAATGTCTTCCTCAGCAATGAATATTTGGTTATAACCAGAATATCCATCTAACATGCTAAAATATTCATGTCCTGCTGTAGAATCCACTAACATTTCTGCTACTGACATTGAATATTCGTCTTTAGGAGTTGCAACATTCAAATCTCTAAAATCTATGCAAACTCTTAAAGAACCATTCTTTTTAATAACAGGCACTATATTAGCTAACCATTCGACATACCTTGTGTCGCTACCGCAAAAATAAGGTGTCGGCAAAACAGAAGAGTCGCCACCTTTCGTTATTTATCCCACAGAAAGGGAAAGGAAACGATCGGAAAAACCTGACGAAAAGGTATAAGACAAGGTCATCGCAACCATGTCTGGATTCGGGAGTCAGTTACGCAAGGGGAAGGTATTAGCCCCCCTCACGTCCATCGTACTCGATGGGATCCACACTTGTTGTGTTTATCTGACGGGTTGGTTTATCTATCTACGCTAAAGGTCTGGTCTGAAAAGAAAAGAAAATGACTCGGCAGAACACAACAGTTCTATGCCTATGTATTCCCGTCGGGAACGAGAAATCAGAGTCAACGTAGTTCTCCTAACTACGGATTACGGAGGAAGGTTGCTCGCCGAGATATCGCATATCGTTCCTATGTACTTTCACACGGCGTGAAAGATTAGAGCAAACATAGTTCGGGATGACAAGAGACACAAGTTTGTCTTTTTTATCCGATTAGGGTTAACAGACGGTTCCAGCAGTTGGTGTATGCAGCTCGTTCGACGGAGACTTAGGCGTTTTTCCGTTTGCGGTGGAACCGGGAGTTAACAGAACTCTCCTTAGGAAAATGGTTTCCTAGGGATTAAAGGTCCAAGAGGAAAAAAAAGATGTTTGATCTTTGTTTTCTGTCTTTTAGAAGAAGTGTTTTTTGTGGATGTTTGCAACTAACATCGCACTAGAGACTATGACCTGAGAGTGAATGCGTCGCATTTCACCCAAAGGGTGCCATACTAAACATCCAAGATGTTGAAAAGAAACTCTCCAACAACCCTTTTCTCAAGTAGCTTAAGGCTCGTAGCATACAACATCAATTAACCTTTATTATTGTATCTTGATTTGTTTGAAGATGAGAAGAGAAAGGACACACTAAAGGGGAACTGATCCAATCCTAAAGTTTTCATGCAAACTTGATCCTATGATTGAGGTTAGGAGGTAACTACCTAATGTTATCATGCATGGTTAGAACCCTAATGTCTGTCATAACGTCTCTTGAACAAGAGAAGTCATAGTTCCTAAGGGAACATGGCAAAAGAAAGCAACATCAAAAGAAATAACTGTAAAGAAAATACTGTAAGTAAAATGCATGCAATGCCACAAACAAGCAGAAGGAGCCAAGCTCAACTTCTAGAGCAAGCAAGCCAGAGGCAACACACCACACAGGCAAGGGAGACAGACTCAACCTTAAGCCAGCAAGCAAAGCCAAGCAATAACAATCAAGCAGAGGGAGACAGACTCAACCTCTAATGCAGACAAGCAAAAGAGAAGATGGGAAGCATGATGGAAACCAAGGGAATCCACCATGGCACTCAACCATACATCTGAGATAGGCATCCTCAAAGGTTATACCTCTTGTGATATGCCACACATCCTTCCAAAGGAGGGATGAGGCATCCACATAGGGACCTTGAATCATAGGATGGGAATGGAAAGCAATCAAGGCAATCCATGTTTGTTTGAAGAAAGAGAAATCAAAACTAAAGCTCTTCCTAAACCCTAATTGATTAAGCTACAAGAAAGCTACTAAAAGAAGGTCTAAACAGAAAAACCAACCACCAAAATTAAGCAAACAGAAGCCTTTATATGTCTAAAGCACCATCAAAGAAGATTAACAAACCTATTATGAACCAAAGGCCACCATTGGAGTTCAACTAGTGCAAGTGTTATGTTGAAAGCACCATAAAACTAGCCTAAGTATTAAATCTACGAAAAATACTAAATCATCTCCTAAAATCCTATAAAATTCTCTAAGGGAACCTACATGTGTTAGGGACTTATGGTACAAAAACCAGGGATTGAAACTATGCTTAAGGGTACTAAAGAATTCCTAAACTTAAAGTTGTCAAAGGGAAATCCTAAAATTGAAGGTCATGGGAACCGAATCCAAAACAGAACCTAAATTATCTTAAAAATGTGAAATAATTCCTAAGGGATCATGCATCTCTATACTAGCAGCCAGCAAAAAATGTCATTCAAATTCCATACCAATTGATCATACAAAAATCAGCAAGAAAATGAGAAAATAAGCCAAAATTAAGGAATTAAACAAAATGCAAAAAATCAAATTAAATTGAAAATTGCATGAAAATAAAATCTAAGCATATCAAAAAATCAAAAAAAAAATCCAGATCATCCACATATTTTTATTTTATTTTTCTGATCAAAGATGAAATTACTATGAATTAAAAAATGAAAAAGCAATTAAAATAAAATCAAAAAAAAATTTAAAAAAAATAAAATGCCAGAATTAATCAGAGGCGCAAGATCTAAAGACTTAGTATGCTAATCTAAAGAACCAGGTGCTGCCAGCGCATTAATGGTGCGCAGCGTTTTGGCTGGTCAAGGTTCAACTCTGAAGTTAAATCGCGTGCGTTGGATTGAAATACCAAGTCAAATAAATCACCAGATCCAAGGATGCCAGAGCGTGCCAAATCAGATGCCATGTAGGATTAATGAAACGATGCGTTTCATGTGGTCAAGGTCCAAAGCTCAGAATAGATCTCCCACGTTGGATGAGTGGACAAAGTCTTCTTCTCAAACAGATCCCAGGGCTATGGAGTTGTCTTCCTTATTCAAACTCTGAAATGGAGGGAAGCTAGTAGCGGTGGCCGGAGAACAACGCCGGTCGTCTTCTCCGGCGAGACATCATGTACATGCGATCAAAACACTTCAAACCTTATATAAACTTCTTCAAATTTTCACCAGGATTCCAAATATGCTATCCATTCATCCTAATTCTTCATGCATTTCAAAATTCGAACGCAAACAGAAATCACTCCCTAATTTTGATCATCATCAAAGCTCAATCTAAAGCCACGGATCAATTCCTCATGCTTCATAGATTATCTTGAACTAATCAAATCATGCTAACACCTTAAGATCAAAGAGCTTCGAAGCCAAACAGATAGTTGATCAAGTCCTAATTTGTCTCTAAACTCCAAAATTTTGATCCATAGTCCATCTATAATCTCTCCTAAACCTTAACCTCATGCTAAAACATGCTAGATCATCATGAATCTACATCAATTTTGAAAGTTGCATACCTGAGTTGCAGCTTCAAATAGGAGCAGTTAGGGCACGATCCTTGGCTTCAAACTGTGGAGATACACTCTATGATTGATGCTGAAGATGATTGAATCCTCAATTTGCCTTGAATTACTCTTGAAATGAAAACACGATTTGCACTTGCTCCCTTGAAATTCACTTTGCACTCTCTGGTTCTAGCTTCAAATCAGCACCAACCTTGATCTGAACCTTCCTCTGAACTTATATAGAATTGATTTTGATGATTTGGAGGCCCAAACAGTGAGATCCAATTTCCACTTTTCCTTTAAAATTTCAACAATGGTGTGCATAATTTGGCACTAGTTCCTTCTCCAAGAAGCTTCCTCTGTAATCCTTGTGGGCTATGGAGAGTGTATGGATCAAATTGAGAGCTTAATTCCATCCTATGACCAACCTTTGATGTGTTACTTATTTATGAAGTAACAAAGTGAAACACTATGAATTATGCCTCAAATGAATTTTCCAATATTGCCATTGTGCTCCAAATGATTTTTCTGATCAAAATGAGCACTCATTTGCATTGGTTTGAACACATATGAATTAATTTGGATTTTTTCACTTAAAGGCCTTTAAATTCCCCTTTTGTCAAATTTCTTCACACAAAGTCTCACCCTAAGCCAAATCAATACATCCTTGATACATGGTTGACCTAAAAATTCCATTTTGAACAAGTTTTGTGTTGGAAAAAACTTCATTTGAAGTGTGCAAGGTAGTGAAAATGACCTATAATGCCAAATGACCTATAATCTCACTTTCCCAAAATACCCCTAACTTGTAAACCTCATAACTTGAGTTCTACAAATCAGATGGAAGACTTCTAGTACAATTTTGAAAGCTAAGATCAAGACCTACAACGTGCATGTTGGCCAATAGTTGATGAAATACATCCGTCTAGGTAAAAAGTGCCATGGAAGTTGGTTGACTTTTGCAGACAAATTTCACATTCATCTGATGACCTGTAACTTGTCTGGATCATAACTTGAGTTCTATAAATCCAATGGAGGACTTCTAGTACTCAAATTAAAGCTAAGAGCATGCTATACAAGTTTCATGTTGGCCAAAAGTTAATATGAAACTTTTATCTTGAGATAAGTGGTCTTGAAGTCCGGCACTAAATAGGGGATTTTACCCTGAGAACCCTAGTTTAACAACTCCTCACACTTTGAATTCTTCTTGGATTAATCTTGGAATATCACCTCATGTATCTCAAAACAACTTTCCTTAATCACAAAGACTTAGAAATAGGTTTTACCCTCTTCAATTGCACAGTTGACTTAAGGTTACTCAGATGAAAACCCTAATTGCAACACCCTCAACTGTGGCTCTTCGCACTTGGCATAATGACTTGACTGAGCTCCACCATGACCCTCAAGGCACTCTATGATCTCTATCCATATGTCTTATCCATGATCAAGGCCTCACAACCCATTGATGGTCTTCAATTGGTCCTCAGGTTAGGAGATGAACCCTATACAAGCAACCAAACTTCTAAAGAAACCGACCCTCTTCCTGATGACCTTGGTGACTTCTCATGCTTGAACTGACCTCTAGATAGGCTCCTCTTGATATAAACCATACTTGATCCCCTGCTAAATGAACAATGCTATGCTATGCAAATGCTAGATCAATGATATGTTAATGCATTGAAACATAAACCAAACAAGAAAAGGTTAGGCAAATTTTGGGGTGCAACACCTGCCCGTATTTAAGCGACTTGGACCTGATTGGATGAAGAGCAAACGGCTTTCAGCCAATCAAGGTAAAAGACGGTTGAATACCAAAGAACCCCGGAAATTTGCTAACCGAAGAAATAATCTACGAAAACTGCTTGGGGAAAATATCCAGAAAATTGAATCCGGTTGTTACGACAATAAACTGATCAGTCATCTGATACAGAATCTGATTTCAATGTCAATCACCTGCGTGACGTCACAGACGTTGAATCCACATTATACGCTACAATAGGCGGGCGCCGAGCCACAAGACCATATCGAAATATTATCCTTGACCTTCCATCCTCGAAGAAACGAGTAGGCACTACGTAAAACACGACATCAATATCATTGATCTTCCATTTCCGCAGAAACAGGCAAGCACTACGTAAAAGCGTGAATCATCAGTATCTTTGACCTTCCATTTCCATAAAAACGGGCATACGCTAAATAAAAGCGCGGATCGTCAATATCTTTGACCTTTCATTTCCGCAGAAATGGGCATACACTAAATAAAAGTGTGTACTGTCAATATCTCTGACCATCCATTTCCGCAGAAATGTGTATACACTAAATAACAGTGCGAAATGTCAATATCTCTGACCTTCCATTTCCGCAGAAACGGGCATACACTAAATAACAGTGCGAACTGTCAATATCTCTGACCTTCCTTTTCTGCAGAAACGGGCATACACTAAATAAAAGTGCGGATTGTCAATATCTCTGACCTTCCATTTCCGCAGAAACGGGCATACACTAAATAAAAGTGAGTATCGTCAATATCTCTGACCTTCCATTTCTGCAGAAACGGGCATACACTAAATAACAGTGCGTATCGTCAGTATCTATGACCTTCCATTTCTGCAGAAACGAGCATACACTAAATAAAAGTGCAAACCGTCAATATCTCTGACCTTCCATTTCCGCAGAAACGGGCATACACTAAATAAAAGTGCGGATTATCTGACCTTCCATTTCCGCAGAAACGGGCATACACTAAATAAAAGTGCGAACTGTCAATATCTCTGACCTTCCATTTCCATAGAAACATGCATACACTAAATAAAAGTGCGAACTGTCAATATCTTTGACCTTCCATTTCCTCAAAAACGGGCATACACTAAATAAAAGTGCGAACTATCAATATCTATGACCTTCCATTTCCTCAGAAACGGGCATACACTAAATAAAAGTGCGAACTGAGCATCCGAAGACTTGAACAAGCAATTCTGCGGGGAAATTCTGCCATCAGCTGCCAGACATCCATCATGAACAAAAATGGATAATAACTTCGAAGGTATAATCATGAAGCCTTTTAATGTTGACGTAACAGCCATCCGAGGAACACTCTACTAGGGAAATTCCGACGTTAACTGTCAGACGTTTACCTTGGCAACAGATAATGACCTCAAAGGTCTAATCCATGAAATCTTTCCTTTTAAAACGCTGACATAACAACAATCTGAGGAAATCTTCGCTGGGGAAGAAGAGAAACTTAACCAAGCGACTCTGATGAGAACACATGATAGGAGGAACATTATCATCACATATCTCATGCCAAAGCTTTGAATATTAGAAAAGCATCCTGAACAAGAATTCCAATTACCTGCAGGGAAAAACACCTGAAAACAAAGAGGTAACCGACCTGGCTTATGTTTCAAAATGCACATGTTTGAAAATAGCGTAATGTTCCATACGACATGGAAATGCTACGCGTTTGGGGTAGATGGTATGCACGATGCAAATGCCAAGGGGCGCTCCAGCAAAATAAATGCTGGAAGAACGAAACCAAACTTCCGTTGGGGGAAGAAACAATCCTGCTGGGGATATCTCGACAAACCCGGAGTTACGAACTCTGCTGAGGATGAACAACCTATTGGGGGAAAGACAACCTGCTGGAGAACAGAAACAACAATCATGCACGGGGATAATCCTTTCAAAACCACTGACAACCTATTTGTACCCTGTGAGGACTTCACCGGGGATTAAACGTGCACATGAACACCGTTGGGGATGCACATCACTGCTTGACCGCTTGCTAGCTCGCATCCAACTCTTCTGGGGATAAAAATGCAACTTCCATCTGCTGGGGAGGAATAAGTTCACCTAGAGCCTGCTCCTACGTTTAGGGACTCCGGCTGGGGAAACACGATCCCTTGGCTGTTTGCTGCGAAGGTAACGACCCTGCAAAATATGAGCAACAACAAGATATCCTATACAAAAGGAAATATCCAGGTCAATAGCCGTGACAATTGCTCAGTTAATTCAAAGTTTTAACAATTATTGGCCGAGGCCTACAAGTTTATGCACGTGCAAGTTTATCAAAAACATCGGCGTTTTCCACAAACAAAACAGTAAAAGTTAAAACAAACACCAAGTACTGAATAATATGCGTTTATTGATAACGGGCCTGTAAATAGGCAAAGTTTTTACAGTGGATGCAACTCCTGAAAAGAGGAAGCCACAAAAATAAATACAAATATGTACATAGGCACAAAGAAATTTATATACATGTCGGCAACGTGGTACAGATAAACACCATGAGTTGATCCTCCTATGACTCGCCGGACTCCGACGCTTTCCCGATACTCCATCCTCGGAAGAAATTGACTTGGATAATCGACCCTCAGGTATTCCCAAACCACTAAGCAATGCAGTATCAAACTCGGACCGTAGTCATTTGCTTTTTCAATCAATAACTTTTGCCTGAATCGCCCTTTGCGGGTTTTCAATTCACCAGGATACCCTTTTTTGCCAAATTCGCCTTTTCAGGTTTTCGACTTCGCGGCTGTACATCTTTTCAATTTTATCCCTAATTTTTGCCCGAACTTTTTCTTTTTCATTTTGGTTCGCCAGGATGCCCCATTTTTGCCTGGACTCTCTTTTTTCTGTCCAGCGGGTCTCTTTAAGCAAAGTATTTTTTAACTGCGTTCGAGTTTACAGGGGATGTAAAATCTTCGCCATCCATGGTGGACAACAATAAGGATCCTTTGGAGAAGACCTTTCGAACAATATATGGACCTTCATAGTTGGGAGTCCATTTGCCCCTGTGATCTGATTGTGGTGGGAGAATCTTCTTCAGCACAAGATCGCCCGTCTGAAAGCTTCAAGGGCGCACCTTCTTGTCAAAAGCTTTTTTCACCCGACTATGATATAACCTACCATATGCGATAGATGCAAGTCTCTTTTCATCCATCAAACTGAGCTGATTCAGTCTATTATTTATCCATTCTGCCTCATCGAGTTGGACATCAAGCAAAACCCTCAAGGAAGGAATCTCAACTTCTAATGGTAGGACAACTTCCATACCATACAAGAGTGAGAAAGGTGTTGCCCCGGTTGATGTGCGTACCGTCGTACGATAATCGTGCAAAGCGAAGGGAAACATCTCGTGCCAGTCTTTGTAGGTTACAACCATCTTCTAAACTATCCTCTTGATGTTCTCATTGGCCGCTTCGACAATGCCATTCATCTTGGGCCGATAGGGAGATGAGTTATGGTGCTCAATCTTGAAATTCTGGCACAATTCCTTCATCATCTTATTATTCAAGTTCGAACCATTGTCAGTAATAATCCTTTCGGGGATGCCGTAACGACAGATGATGTCCTTTTTGATAAACCGGGCTACTACTTGCTTGGTAACATTAACGTAAGACGCTACTTCGACCCATTTGGTGAAGTAATCGATAGCTACCAAGATGAACCGGTGTCCGTTGGATGCGGTGGGCTCAATTTTGCCAATCATATCAATGCCCCACATGGAGAAAGGCCACGGGGACGCCATAACCTTCAAAGGGCTCGGCGGCACATGAATCTTGTCGGCATAAATCTGGCATTTATGGCATTTGTTTGCAAACTTGAAACAGTCTCTTTCCATCGTCAGCCAATAATACCCTGCCCGTAATAACTTTTGAGACATAGCATATCCCCCGGCATGCGTGCCAAAGGTACCCTCATGGACCTCTTCCATAAGCAGATCAACTTCTTTCTCATCCACACATTGCAATAGCACCAAATCATGGGTTCTCCTGTACAGAACACCATCTGGATTCAAGTAGAAATTGCCAGCCAATCTCCTAAGAGTCTTATCGCAGATGGATGCCCCAGTCGGATACTCCTGGTTCTTTAAGAAATTCTGGATATCAAAATACCACGGCTTGCCATCGGAAGCTTCCTCAATGGAGAATATGAAAGCGGGCCTATCAAGGCGAGAGATAACTATTCTGGGAGCCTCATTCCAGAAGTTAACTTTGTACATCGAAGACAATGTCGCAAGAGCGTCAGCCATTTGATTTTCTGCCCGTGGCACATGGTGAAACTCTACTCTGTTAAAGAAAGGAAACAACCTCCTTGCATAATTCATGTACGGTATCAGATTAGGCTGACGAGTCTCCCATTCTCCCTTGATCTGGTTCACGACTAACGTGGAGTCTCCATACACATCAAGATTTTTAATCCTCAAATCAATAGCCTCCTCGAGACCCAAGATACACGCCTCATATTCAGCCTCATTGTTGGTAACTGGAAATGTCAATCTGGCAGTGAACGGGATGTGCGTCCCATGGGGAGTCATAATGATTGCCCCAATTCCACTTCCATATGAATTGACAGCCCCGTCAAATATCAATTGCCATTGGGAACTCCGTTCAGGACCTTCACCATGCAACGACTCTTCGTAATCTTTCATCTTTAAGTACATGATATCCTCGTTAGGAAAATCAAACTTCATCGGCTGGTAATCATCAATTGGCTGCTCGGCAAGGTACTCTGACAGCATGCTACCTCAAGTAATAGATCGCGTGCTCTTTTCGTCCAGTCTCGTCGTGTTGACCGAGAACACAACCCATACTGTTCTCAAGAACCGTCAAGTACATGATCAGCGGTCTCCCAGATACTGGGGGTATCAATATCGGAGGTTCCTGCAAGTATTCTTTTATTCTTTCAAACGCCTTTTGACAACCTTCGTTCCAGACAATCGCCTGATCTTTTTTCAACAGTTTAAACATGGGCTCACACGTGGCTGTAAGATGAGATATGAACCGGGCAATGTAGTTCAATCTCCCCAAAAAGCCACAAACCTCTTTCTCTGTTTTTGGCGCTGGCATTTCTTGTATCGCTTTTATTTTTGCAGGATCAACCTCAATTCCTCTTTCGCTAATAATGAACCCAAATAGCTTTCCGGATCTCACCCCGAAGGTGGACTTATTAGGATTCAGCCTCGTCCTGAATTTCCTAAGCCTCTCAAACAATTTCAGAAGATTCACCAGATGCTCTTCCTCCGTCTGGGATTTGGCAATCATATCGTCAACATAGACCTCGATCTCTTTATGCATCATGTCATGAAAGAGCATTGTCATAACATGCTGATATGTTTCCCCCGCGTTCTTCAAACCAAAGGGCATCACTTTGTAGCAGAACGTTCCCCACGAGGTAATGAAAGTTGTTTTCTCCATATCCTCCGGCGCCATCTTAATCTGATTATAGCCCGAAAAGTCATCCATGAAGGAAAACACAGAGAATTGAGCAGTATTGTCGACCAATACGTCAATATGAGGAAGCAGGAAGTCATCCTTAGGGCTCGCCTTGTTCAGATCCCGATAGTCAACGCACATCTGCACCTTACCATCTTTCTTTAGTACAGGTACTATATTGGCGACCCAAGGAGGGTAAGTTGTAACAGCTAGGAAACCAGTGTCCCACTGTTTCTGCACTTCCTCTTTAATCTTTACAGCCATATCTGGTTTCGTTCTTCTGAGCTTCTGCTTGACCTGCGGACATTCTTCACACAGCGGCAAGCGGTGGACCACAATATCAGTGTCTGACCCAGGCATATCATCATAAGACTAAGCAAAGATGTCACTATACTCTCGAAGCATCTCGACAAGTCTCTGCTTGATATCGCTTTGCAGCGCAGCCCCTATCCGGACATTCCTGACAACTTCTTCAGAACCCAAATTAACGACCTCAATATCCTCCTGATGAGGCAGAATGATTTTCTCTTCTTGTTTTAAAAGTAGAGTCAGCTCTTCTGGTAAGTCGTCGTCCTCAACAATCTCTTCCTCGGCTTGAAATATCGGGTGTTCAAAGTCGAAGCGAGTCATAGGGAGTTCTTGATCGGTGTCATTTGAAATATGGATCCTGTAAGAGAAAGGGTTAAATGCTTCAAATGATTTGCAAACGAAGCATACAACCACATTGTCATTTTATTGTCAAAAATAAAAAGCAGAGAAATAGGGATCACAAAATTTGCATGAGAAAAACTCCTTTATTTGATGATTAAAGCAAAGCATACACATAAACAAGTAGGCCCTGAAATAAAATCACTATGCCCCGGGTAGGACATAGGATTGTACAATAATCGAAAAACAAGGCATTATTGTTTCGTCGCTGGGCTTGATCCATGAATCCATGTCACAGTCACTATCTCCATCTTCACTGTCAGACACAACATTAATCTTTTCAAAACTGACTCCTCCCGGAGTAAACACAATCGGCCCCTTGAACTTTGGCGTGCTCTGTGATGAAGATGACGACGACGGGCGATATCCCAAGCCAAACTTGTCCTGCTTAACAGGAATCTCCAGAACATGACCCCAACCTTTAGTTTCCCCGGCCTGAACCACCGCTTGGGCTTCTCTGTACGACGACATAGCCACCTCTGGCCCACTGCTTATGACAGGAGATTTGTCTCTGATCTGCAGCCCTTCAAAGGCTTGGCACAATGTCTCATGGATCTCACCATCCACTTCGACATACTTGAACGATGACAGGTGACTTACCAGGATGTCTTCCTCCCCACACACGGTGACAATGCTACCACCGACCATATACTTAAGCTTTTGGTGCAACGTAGACGTCACAACCCCTGCAGAGTGAATCCATGGTCGTCCAAGCAAACGGCTATAAGCTGGCTGAATGTCCATGATATAAAACACAGTGTCAAACACCTCTGGACCAACCTGGATTAGAAAAGTCAATTCTCCAAACACGGACCTTCTAGTCCCATCAAAAGCTCTCACCACCAAGTCACTTGCCGTGCATATTATACCTCGGGTATCTAGCTTCAACAGTGCCTTCTTGGGCAAAACATTCAAGGACGAACCAGTGTCAACAAGGACATGAGACATAATGGTGCCCCTACACTCAACTGAAATATGCAACGCACTATTGTGGCTGCGGCCCCTGGGCGTTAGATCAAAATTTGTAAAGCCTAGGCCATGCCCCGCGTTCACGTGCGCAATCACTCCTTCGAGCTGATTCACAGATATCTCCTGGGGTACATAAGCAGTGTCAAGAGCTTTCAGCAAAGCATTCCGATGAGCTTCGAAACAGAGCAACAATGACAAAATCGAGATTTTGGAAGGCGTCTGCTGCAGATGATCTACAATTTTATAATCACTCTTCCGAATTAATCTCATAAATTCCTCCACATCTTTGGTCAATGTCTCTTTTTCCTTCTCTTGAGAAGGTCCTTCTTCATTGACTTTACCCTTCCCTTTGGCAATTCTCTCAGCTTCTACTTCTGGCGACGTGAAAATTCTACTGCTACGGGTTATGCCCCCTGCCCCCACTAGGTTATCAACTGACCCTACCGGTGGGCTTTCCAAGTTAATCTTTTCTCCATTGCAGTAAACTTCTGCCCCATAGTTCCAAGGGATGGCTTTACTGCTTTCATATGGAATGGGTCCAGCTTTGTGTTAGCTCCTAAATTCGACGCCTCAGCTAGAAAGAAGGTGTCCAAAGAAAAAGGGTGGAGAATACCTTGAATGCAAGAAAACGGTCGAAGGAAAGAAGAAGTTAAGTCGAAGGACTCACCCAGAGGCCATGGGTTCGACCGCCTGCTGATAACGAATGGTGCGTCGAAACATTTGAAATTTGAATGTTGGGGGGAACGGTTTTGCTTGTGGAAAATTGAGGGAGACACGTGTCACCTTATGAATAATGGAGCCATGCATTTAAGACAAGTGGCGGAAGGAGATTATGGTGGAAGTTATTAGAGGTTATTTTTTGTTACTATAAATAGAGTGTCTTAGACATATCCAAAGTGTGTTGTAATTTACTATTGTACAAATTACTCTTGAGATTGCTCCAAGTATCTGAGTGTAGAGAAAACGAGTATTGTAAGAGAATGTACGTGATGTAAACACACCATCTTTTAAACTTAATGCATCTTTACTTGTTTTTACTTTAAGTTTTTTACAAAGTCTTTTATTGCCTTTATTGTCTTTACCCCTGTTACTCCTTACCTTATTCATTTTCTTCCTATGCAATTCTTTTCTCTTCGTCCTCAATCTAACTTCATCCTTACCAACAAACTTTCTTCTCTTTTATTTGAAAGCCTTACTTTACCTTTAAATTAACCCGTAGTCGAATAGATGTTATTTTAGGATTCTGTTTATCCCAACCCTATTCGAGTTTGGAACTTAAATAAACTCTTAAAACCAAAAAAAATTCTTTTAGCACATGTCCTAGGATCAATCTGATCGATCCTGTGAGTCACCAAAGTTAGATTTGGAAGATCAGCGGTTGTTTTCCGATTTTCAAGGGAAACAAAATGGCACACCCAGTGGGACAGTGCTAGAAAATCTATTTTATAAAACTAAACTTATAAAAAAAGTTACTGGGCCCGTTTCGTGAGAAGGTACACTTTTATGTTACTGAGAAGTGGTAAAATTACCGCTATAAACGAAGAGACACGATCAAGACGAAGCAGTAAGAACATGGCTATGGATACAAACCAGCCAAATAACTCCAACCAACCAGGAGACGGTTCCATCGAAGGAATAAGAGACGAGGGAGTTCCCCCTCCGATACCGTCGACTGGGGAACAAACAGTGCTTCCTGTGAGGCCAGTGCCGACGCCTTCAGCACTTGGGGTGGGATCGACAGTGATAAGGCCTTATACTCAACCAGTGTTGGAATACGTTGGTCACCAGACGTCGAATCCTCAGATTTTGTTAGGAGGAAGTTCGACGTCCAGGCAGTTTGTGCCTCCTGGTTTTTCATAGTCACCAAGAAACACCTTATATGGGATGCTCACTGCTATGATGCAAGGGCTCCAAAGCGCACCCCCCATATTTTCAGATCAGGCGATGGCTTCGCCACTGCAAGGGTCGGGGTCAGGTGTCAACATGAGTCGAAACCCTCAGAGTTTAGGGTATTCGACACAAGGCCCTAATATGACCAACACCTCGGTTGCGTGTTTGAGACAACAAATGGATGAAAGTAACCTACAGATGGTTCAGACTTTGTCACAAACCATGGGCGAAATATTTCATCCATTAATCCAAAATACAACCCAGACCAATCAACAATTGATGGTACAATTAATAAGACTGGCTGAATTCATGGGGGTACCTCCCTTAGCTAGAAACCAAGCCGCAGTAGCGAACACCCTGCGAGACAACCTAGCAAATGTGATAGAAGTCGACGTAGGAAACCAAGGAAGGATAGTCCCTCCGGTAGTCGAAGAGCTTAGGGAAGAGCCGTTGCAAAACCAACCCCGTGGCTTGGGAGATAGAAATCCAGGAGTGGTGGTTGTGAATCGAAACCAGGATGCAGATAATGTAGTCCAGCATGTTCGACGAAACAACATAGCCATAGACAATAATCTAGCGGCCATGGTCGAGTGAATTATGGCCAGAAATGGGTTAAACACCGGTTTTACTAGGACAAATTACGCTTCACCTATAGTAGACTATATCCTTCAGGCGGAGTTACCTCCTAGGACGAAAGTACCTAAATTCACTCAGTTCTCAGGAGATACGACGGAATCCACCGTCGAACATGTGGCTCGTTACTTAATTGAGGCTGGAGAGATAGCGAACGAGGAAAGCCTTAGGATAAAATACTTCCCAAGTTCTCTTACTAAGAACACCTTCACCTGGTTCACGACGCTTCCCCCTAACACGTTATGTAATTGAACCCAGTTAGAGCGTTTGTTTCATGAACAGTTCTATATGGGTCAGACTAAAATTAGCTTGAAGGAACTAGCTAGTGTGAAGCGAAAATTCTCTGAACCAATAGAGGAGTACCTTAATAGGTTCCGTTTTCTTAAGGCCAGATGCTTTACGCAGGTCCCTGAACATGAGTTAGTCGAAATGGCCGCTGGTGGTCTCGACTACTCTATTAGGAAAAAGTTGGACACCTAGTACCTAAGGGACATGGCCCAATTGGCTGATCGGGTTCGGCAACTCGAAAGACTCAAAGACGAAAAGGATAAATTTAATAAAAATAAGAAGATAGCTTTTGTCGAATTTAATGATAACGTCGAAGGTCTGGGTGACGAGTCCATGAGTTTCGACGATGGTGAAGTGGATCTTGCTGAACTCAAGTAAGGGCCACCTTACTTATGCAAAGTATTAGCTCCCCCACAAGGTAAGAGTTATGTCGAATCCGAAAAGAATGATAGGTTCCCAAAGAAAACATATACCTTTAACATCACAAAATGTGATGAAATCTTCGATTTGTTAGTTAAGGATGGACAAATGATAGTGCCTCCTGGCGCCAAAATGCCATCCCTAGAGCAAAGGAAGAAAAGATGGTTTTTTAAATATCATGATTTCTTGGGTCATAAAACATCTCAATGTTTTCTTTTCAGGGACCTCGTTCAGAATGCGATCCAAGAGGGACGTCTAAAGTTCGGGGAGAAAGATGGTGGCCAAATGAAGGTCGACTCAGATCCTCTACAGACGGCAGACGCAAATTATACAGAGCCAGTCGAGGCTAACATGATCGAAGTTGTTAGCGGTTACGACTTCTCAATTGAAGTAACAGAGGTTGTTGGCAATCCCATAGACGAAGCTGTAATGGCAAAAGTTACCATCAGTTTCGGACAGGAGAGCTGTGTCGAAATGGAAGTTGATAGTTGTGACCAGAGGGGTGAAACCAAAGGCCCAAGCAATAGGAACAATCTGGGTTGGGAGATAGTGACCAAGGAAACAGCTGATGACTTTGTTAAGATCGATGAAGCCATTAAAGGCGTAGAGTTAAGCTTGAAGAAGCTTAGCCTAGCCAAGGAAATTGAGATTAACATGGTTCAAATCACTCAACATGATGAGGTAGCGGATAGTGAGTCAAACTACCAGGAAACACACACAAGGGAAGCCTACCCAGAACAAGAGGAGTCCATCGTTTCTTTCCTTCACCGCTGCCAGCAAAAGGGTTCTAATGTGATGCTCTGTCCCCGATGCAGCGCCATATTCGACAAAAAGGTTGCGCAAAAGTTGGAGGGGACACGAAGGTTGAAGCAAAAAAGCGAAAGGCCAAGATTCGACCCTCGAAGAGGCCTCCAGCAGAGATCTGGCCCTCGTATAAGGCCTCCGATGAACAAGCCCACTAGCTTCAAGCCCAATGCTGAGGCCACTGATGGAAAGTGGAAGAAGCCTAATGAGAACAAGCAGCAAGGGCAGAAGAGATGGAAAAATTTTGAAGTACAAAGGGGATCTTCGTTAAGCTATCGAAGAGAATTCCAGTCTTCGAAGGCTGCTCATGTATCATAAAATTACAAAGGGAAGAATCCCATGTCTCGATCCCAATGGAGACGTGAGCATAGAAGAAGGAAAGCGCATAGAGAAGGTGCACATAAAGACCAACCACAGTCCAACACCAATATTCCCACAAAGCAGGAAGGTCGAACAGAGGCTTTTGGGAAGACACCTGTAGGAAGAAAGTTGTTTCCAACATGCATTGAAGAACAAATAAAGTCGTTCGACGACGAAATGACTGATAACTTTGATGAAGATTCCGATGATACGTTGGATATTCTAGTCAACATAATATCAGTAATGCCCAGGGAGTTCGACAGGGTTTCAGTGGTCGAGAACTCAGACGCCTATACGGACTGGGAAATAACGGCTCATAAGCCTGTGTGCTATTATGTAATGAACAACGGCTGCATCGAGGAGTAAAATGCTTTCTTTGAACGGCCAACGGAGGCGATGAAAAACCATCTGAAGCCTCTTTATATTACAACACAAATAGAGAAGGTCCCAGTCAACAAAATACTGGTGGACTGCGGCGCTACGGTAAACTTGATGCCGCATTTCTTGCTGAACAAAATTGGGAAAAGTGAGACAGACACCAAGCCACACAACATGGTGTTATCAAATTATGAAGGGAAGGTGGGTTAGACTATGGGGGTCATTCAGGTGAATGTCACGGTCGGAACCATCACCCGTCCGAGTGTCTTCATGGTGGTAGAGACCACTGCCAATTATAATCTATTACTTGGAAGAGAATGGATCCATGAGTGGGGGCAGTACCATCGTCGATGCATCAGAGGATTGCTATCTGGAGACCAGATGGTATTGTCGAGAACATCGAAGCGGATCAGGGATACTTTAAAGCACCTATAAATCAAATTAATAGAGGACAGTTTGACAAATATTTGGCCAGTATAGGGTCATGTGAACCTGCAGACTTCGACTTTACACCTAATGATGAAGTGTATTGTTCGTTGTATCTGCATCCCGTCGAAGGTTTCTAATGGGAAAAGGAAGTTCCAAGCGAAAGGTTACCATACCTTGGCGAACTTCCCGTAGACCCCACTGGCTGGGGAAGTGAGTTCGATGATGATGACTGAAACCGCAGCGCTTCAAAAGATTTCGGCCTACGTGGCCGAGACTAAACTACAAACGGCCTTGGAGGCCGCTAATAATAAAATGGCTGAAGGAGCCAATGAAAAATCCAAACAAGCAGGTCCAGTTGGGTATTTCGACCTTAAGATTCAATACGAGGGGCAAAGACTCGACGCCATATACGACGATGAGCCTTTGGGTTTCGAAAAGGATCCTTTGGCCAACGATGTCAAAATGTTGGCGCAAGATCCACTGGAGGAAGTTGACCTGGGAGATGGAGCAATCAAAAGGCCAACTTATATCAGCGCCAGCCTCGACCCCCAACTTAGGGTCGAAATCATTCAGTTACTACAAGAGTACAGGGATTGTTTTGCTTGGGACTACGACGAAATGCCAGGTCTAAAAAGAGATCTAGTCGAGCATAGGCTACCAATCAAGCCTGGCAAAAAACCAGTCAAGCAGAATCCAAGGCACTTCGCCCCTGAGATCCTCTCGAAAATAAAGGAGGAAGTCGAAAGACTCCTTCGATGCAAATTTATCCGTACAACCAGGTATGTCGAATGGCTAGCAAATATTGTGCCAGTCATAAAGAAAAATGGTTTGTTAAGGGTCTGTATAGACTTTAGGGATATGAATTCAGCAACCCCTAAAGATGAGTATTTGATGCCAGTGGCAGAAATGTTAGTCGATTCAGCTGCTGGCCACAAATACCTTAGCATGCTGGATGGATATTCTGGTTACAACCAGATTTTCATTGCTGAGGATGATGTTCCTAAAACAACGTTTCGTTGCCCAGGGGTCTTAGGCACTTACGAATGGGTAGTGATGCCTTTTATCCTAAAGAATGCTGGGGCAACGTACCAGTGGGCGATGAACTCGATTTTTCATGACTATATTGAGTCCTTTATGAAAATATACATTAATGACATTATGATAAAATCTGTGTCAGGAAAGGCTCATGTGGAACACCTGCGCAAATCCTTCATAAGAATGAGGAAATTTGGACTCAAGATGAATCCCCTCAAGTGTGCATTATGTGTGCAAGCAGGATATTTTTTGGGTTTCGTAGTCCACAAGAAGGGGATCGAAATCAACCAAAACAAAACGAAGGCCATCATGGAAGCGAATGCGCCATCCAACAAGAAGGAACTTCAGTCCTTGCTGGGCAAAATAAATTTCCTAAGAAGGTTCATATCGAATCTCAGCGGAAAAACACAAGCCTTTTCGCCATTACTTCGAGCTACTAAGGAGAAGTTTGAATGGACGAGAGAACAGCAAGAGGCCTTCGACAAGATCAAAGACTACTTGACTCATCCTCTGGTCCTTGCACCTCCATGTCGAACCAAAAAAATGAGATTGTACATATCAGCATCAGACAAAACTCTAGGGAGCATGCTTGCTCAAGAGGATGAAAGTGGCGTCGAAAGGGCCATTTACTACCTTAGTAGAGTTTTAAATGATGCAGAGACTAGGTATAGTGAAATAGAGAAATTATGCTTATGTTTGTATTTCTCATGTATGAAGTTGAAGCAATATATAAAATCAGTCGATGTTTTCGTGTCTTCATATTTTGATGTTATCAAGCACATGTTGTCCAAACCTATTTTGCATAGTCGAATCGGTAAATGGGCATTAGCATTAACTGAGTTTTCATTGACTTATAGACCGTTGATAGCGGTCAAAGGACAAATAGTGGCAGACTTTATTGTCGACCACTCTATAAACGAAAATACCCTGAACTTTGTTGAACTAGAGCCTTGGAAGCTATACTTTGATGGGTCTAGTTACAAGAACGGGACAGGCATAGGTCTATTGATCATTTCGCCTGACAAAATTCCAACAAAATTCAAGTATAGGGTCGAGGGCTTATGTTCTAATAATGAGGCTGAATACAAAGCTTTGATCGCTGGACTTTAAATTTTATTAGAATTTGGGGCAACCCGAGTCGAAATAATGGGAGATTCAAAGTTGGTTGTAAAACAGCTAACAAAAGAATATAAATGCGTTAAATAAAATCTCATCATGTATTTCGTAATAGCTAACAGACTGCTCAAAAAGTTTGAATTCTGTACCATTCGACACATACCGCGAATACACAATCAGATGGCCAACGACCTAGCGCAAGTTGCCTCAGGGTACAGGGTCTCGAAGGAGAACTTACAGGAGGTAATTTAGGCTAGAGGCAAGGTGGTGTCCATGGGCTTGAGACCATCAGACTTGGAAATCACAAAATTTGGCTACGCCAACGAGGAAACCTTTGAGATTTTTACAGTCGAGGGTTTGACAGACAAAGACTGGAGGAAACCTCTGGTCGAATACCTTCAGAACCCTTCATCGACTACAGAGCGAAAGATAAAGTACCAAGCAATAAGCTATGTCCTGTTGGGGAACGAGTTGTTTAAGAAAACTTCTGAGGGAGTTTTACTTAAATGCCTCAGTGAATCTGAAGCATACTTAGCATTGTCCTCAGTCCATGGTGGGACATGCGGATCATACCAAGTGGGCCATAAGATGAAATGGTTGTTGTTTCGCCAGGGGATGTACTGGCCTATGATGCTGAAAGATTACATCGAGTTCGCCAAAGGTTGTCAGGAATGCCAAATTCATGCTGGCATACAGCACGTCCCAGCAAGCGAATTGCATTCCATAGTCAAGCCATGGCCATTTAAAGGTTGGGCTTTAGACCTTATAGGAGAGATTCGACCAGCATCCTCCAAAAATCAAAAATACATTCTGGTAGGGATAGACTACTTTACCGAGTGGATCGAGGCTATACCTCTTTCGAAGGTAGACCAAGAATATGTTTTCGAATTCATTCAGAAGTATATCATCTACAGGTTTGGCCTACCAGAGACAATAACGACGGATCAAGGGTCAGTATTTACGGGTAGGAAGATCCAGAAGTTTGCTAAAGAAATGGGATTTAAACTCCTTACCTCGTCACCTTACTATGCCCAGGCCAATGGCCAGGTCGAAGCGACAAACAAAGTAATAATTGGAATGATAAAGAAACAGTTTGGAAGAAAGCCTAGGAATTGGCATAAGACATTGGATCAAGTCCTATGGGCATGTCGAACATCCCCGAAGGAAGAAACCAACACTTCCCCTTATCGCCTTACTTTCGGACATGACGCAGTATTGCCAGTCGAGATACACATACAGTCAGTAAGAATTCAAAGACATCATGAAATCCCTCGAGAGATTTACTGGGACATGATGCTTGATGAGTTAGTCGACTTAGACAAAGAGAGAATAAAAGCTCTAGAACTCTTGAGAAGATAAAAGAGGAGAGTGGAGAAATCATACAACAAGAAGGTCAAAGCAAAGACTTTTCTGGTTGGAGATTTGGTATGGAGGGTAATCCTGCCTATGGATCGAAAGGTGAGATCCCTAGGTAAGTGGTCCCCGAAGTGGGAAGGACCATTCCAGGTATCGAAGGTATTCTTCAATGAAGCATATGAAGTGACAGAGCTGAGTAAGGATGAAAGAGTATTAAAAGTAAATGGCAAATATCTAAAGAAGTATAAGCCTGCACTTCGAGAGGTGAAAATATCAACAGAATAATTGTTAAAGATAAAGCGAAGCCATAAATGGTAATGTAAAATATGCCAAAATGGCCCAATGTCTTACAAACAAGAGAAATGGCTCGTAAAGGCCAGCATAATCTACTCTATTACAAAAACCCAACAAATTAAAAAGGAAGATTCGCCTTCATCTTAAGGTAAGTCGACTTTTGAAGTTCGAGACGGCTGTGGCATTGAGCTTTATCCGCCCTTAGCTGGGCAACTTCAAATTCTAAACGATGGGCTTTCTCAACATGGGTGACGGCATGTTCAAGCTCAGCTATTAAGGAAGTATCGTCGAAAGAAGATAATTCAGTATTCCTTTTCTTGGCCTTCGCTATCTTACTACAGAGCTTTTTAATTTTCCGTTCCCAACAGGCGATGTTCACCTCGTTAGTCAGAACCTCTTGTTTATTCTTTTCCTTGGTTTCTTCCAACTCAACAATTTTCCCCTCAGAATCTACAACGGCGCTCCAAGCGGCAGCTTCGCTGCCAGCCTTCATCTCAATCTCACCCTCAATCTGGGGCACTAATCGATAGTCTTTGTAAACTTGGTCGATCAGGGTATCAACCTCTCGAATAACGCTTACAGCCTCAAGAGTAAGGGATTTAATGTCCACTTTCTGAAGGAGAGCTTTGTGGGGAAGATGGCTGGCAGGGCCCATCTGCAGGAGGGTAAAAAGATCCCCTTTGAAGATTTTTTGCTTGACCTTGTCGAGGGCACTATCAGTTGGTGGCTTCGAGGTTTTCCCTTCAGAAGTCGAAGTACTGAGCGTACGGCTAGAAGAACGGCTTCTCCTACTCAACAAGAGCCTGATATATTGTCGAGGGTTGGAAACCTCTAACGCATCCAGTTCAGCGGGAGTCAATTGAGTTTCGTCTGGGAAAGAGGTTGTTGGAATTCTTTTGGGGTAGGAGGAACGGGAGTCCTTGCTGCGTCAGCAGTTTCATGTCCTTTGACAAAAGTGTCCATAATTTGTAATTCTTTATCGTTGCTGTCCTTGATCTTATCAACATCCTCCTCCATGGCATCCCCAGTGTTTTTGTCACTAGATTCATGTAATTCAGGCTGGGGCTTAGCCTGATCCTCAATGGCTTGACTACCTTCGACAGCTGTTTCATTCACAGCTATTGTCTCACCCAAAGGGGAGTTGGTCGTATCAGCCGGAGTTGTTTTCTCCTCTGAAGCGTCAACCTCATCATCCACTGTAATAGGATCAACCTGAGGATGGTCATCTTCATGATCAAACCCGTCAGTCTGAGACTGCTGGGTAGTAGTCTTTGTAGGAGATGGAGGGGCTGTGAAAGAATCAGGTTTATTAATTTAGCCAAGTGAACTCACACCAGAACCCAAATCAGAAGTGGGATGATAGGTAGGCTCACCTTGGCTATTCAAGGAGTATAGCGACAGGGGAATCGAGGTGGGATTAGATCTTGAAGTTCCAACATCATCCTAGAAAAGGCGGACATTAGAGAAAGATTCAATGCGAAGACCCAAGGAAAGGTGGATGTGTGACATACCTTGACAGTTTCGTTAGTAGGACTCAAATTATCACTTTCCATAGGGACAACCGCTTGAAGCGAAGCATCCCCTACTGGAGCAGGAGTAAGTTCTGGAGGAGGATTAGTAGGTTGAGGTGTGTTGGTCACAACAGGAGCAGTTGGAGGAGTAGGGGCATCAGGAGCATCTACATCATGAATAATCTTTCTTTTTCTTTTCACTTGAAGACTCTCACGAGGAGACTCGTCTTCGTCATCAGAATCAAGGATAATTGGGGGAGAAGCCTTTTTTAATCTCCTTTGAGGAGTAGGTGGTTTTCGATTAGTCTGAAAACAACACGAAATGGTAAGATCAAGTAAGGAGATTGAGATAGTAAAAGCTGCGGAAGGTTACCTTTTGACCTTCTTCCTTGACTTTAGTCCTGGTCGTTGGGGCAGCACGTTTTGGAGCAGCTGAAAAATAGATGATACTTAAAACAGTTAGCAACAATAAAGCTCAGGGAGGGAAGTCCAAATCAAAGGGGGATGAACCTTCAAGAATGTCGGATTCAATGCAAACATCTTCGATACTGACATGAAGGTGCCCTTTAAACGTATCGAGCGTATGTTTAGTCGGAACCACCCGTTGTGCCTTGGGCTTAGACTGCTGTCGAAGGATTTTTATAGCATCCCCACAGATAAACCAATCTGGAAATGGAGGGGCAAGAGCCACGCCAAAACCAGCGGTTGGTAGTCGAGGGATTTTTGGGGGAAAAAGTTTAAAGGTAACCTCATACCGTTTCTCACGAGTAACAGAAGAGGGAATCTTAAAACTATCTAGTTTTTTGGAAAATTTTTCTTTTAAGGTAACAGCAGCCTCGCAGATGGTTCGACTAACATCATCTGGTCGATAGGCAGTTTCGAAATATTTCTGGAAGGCTTGGATCTCTTTGATATGAGTGGACGTACCTTTCTTGACCTTCTCCTGCACATCAATGAAAGCTTGGTCAATCAAGCGAGTAAAACTGGGAGCATCGAGAAATTCTGAAGCATAATGCTTCGAACACCAGTCATAGAAATTTTGAGAGCAAAAATAAGAGAGTTCAAAGTGAACAGGTGTGAGGTAGGACTTATGAGCATGGTGTGCCAGTTGCGTCGCACAATCCAGAGGAGACAGCACAGTAAAAGGAAGGATGACGTGTGACTTCTTATCATACAAGCATTTGGACAAGGTTTGAATTAACCCAAATTGTCTAGAAACCAAGTTAGGCTGATAGACTAACAGTTTGGAGTGACCTTTTACGAGGTTTAGTTTGTGGATCAGTAGGCGAGGAATGAGGAACCTCTCCCAGATCAGCTTCGACTCCTCCTCATGTTTCTTTAAGGGAGCGGGGAAGGGTCTAGTAAACCATTCTGGCCCACATTTTTGTTCTACGAAGGGAGCCATGTTCGCGGTAAACTCATGTCGTTTTGTAAATATATGAACAAAGCTGGACAAGTTGGATTGAAGGGAATGACCTTCCCCGCTAGGATTAAGTTGAGCCAGGCGAGGCCACTCGACTCCCCTCTCAGCAACTGCAGGCGAATGTTCATCAACTTCACCTTTGTTGGGGAGAGTGTGCTCAAATGTGGCATTAAGCCACAGCTGAAGAAGCCAGAAGGGGCCCGACAACAGCAAGTTGCCATGACTGACAGGATCTTTCAGTTTACCTGCACCTTCGCCTAGGGCTTCGTAAATACTAGCCAAGATCGTTTCATTGAGACAAATGCCTCTCTTCAGGTGCAGTTGGTTAGACAGAACCAAATACTTTCTCGCCACCTGCAAAGATTTGGTGCAAAATACACAGCGGGATAACCACATGGCCAAGAAGGTTATGTGTTCTTCATCATCAACAGAGGTACTAGGTTTGTTGTGGTAGTGTTGGAAAAAAGTTGTATAAGTGTGTTTAGTATTGGCAAAACCAATATTGTCATGACTATCGATCTCGGGATCATAAACGAGGCCATAAGGTTTTAGGCCTACAATGGCAGCTACGTCGAGTAAAGTGGGTGTCATCATCCCACAAGGAAGGTGAAAAGTGTTGTGTGTCCTATCCCAGAAGAATAAGGAGGAGGCTAACATGAGAGTGCAGTACGAAGGGCCTACCTTCGATATCATAATCAGATCATAAATCCCAGTTTCCTTCCATTCCTGGGCTTTTACCTTCTCTAATTTCGTCAGCCAGTTGAGATAGAGTTCAGAATCTTTGAAATAGGGGGTGGCCCTAAACAATCTGGCCCCATCGTGAAGATACCTAAAGTCCACGTCGAAAAGGCTCAGATTATCGGGACCATCAGTGGAAGCTTTGTTGAAATCTCTTTGCCCTAGGGGTTTAGTGGTTCTGTAAGAAGGGAAGAAATCTTTGATGGTGGAGTAGTCGAGACCGGGAGGGGGTAAAGGCCCAGACATGGCTAGAGGCCTCCCTGCAAAATTAATAGGAATGATTACCTGAGATTCGTAGATGTGTCGTTTCTCCTCCGTCAGGGGCTCGTAGATGAACTGTTGATTTTTTACCGCCTGAGGGCCGCTCAAACTAGCAAAGGGAGGAAGTATGGATGCAGAAGTTTGTCCCTTATGTTGCATTTTCTTTTTCTGATGATCGACCATTGTTGAAAGAAGTAAGAGTTGATTGATTGAGAGCATAGAATTAGAGAAAAAGCAAGGAAAGTTATGGGGAGTTAGAGAAGTTGTAAAAAACGAAAACAACAAAGGGAAGTTACTTATGTAGTGAGTGGAAGACTAAAGGTTTCCATCATTGAAGGGCTAGAGTTAGTGGGCCACATGTATGCCTGGATGTGGAATGGCAGAGGTAGTAGTTGCAAATCACATCCCCGAGGATGGTAGGGTGATGATGGCCCACGATTTTGTTGAGTCCCAAGGAAATAGCCATGATGATAATAACGTCATAAAACGTGCATCAAGGGGGCGGAACAGTAGCTTGCATGTTCATAGCTATTTTCTCTTTTTCTCTTTCATTCCCTTTTAACTTCTCAGGCTTATATTGGTGGAAAGAAATATCAGACGACACTCACGAGGGAAAAGCGGCGTCGAAGGTCAGACGCTGTCAAAAAATGTGCTTTTCCACGGTTGAAGTTGAAAAGACATTTTTGGGGGGCAATTTGTTAGCTCCTAAATTCGACGCCTCAGCTAGAAAGAAGGTGTCCAAAGAAAAAGCGTGGAGAATACCTTGAATGTAAGAAAATGGTCGAAGGAAAGAAGAAGTTAAGTCTAAGGACTCACCCAGAGGCCACGGGTTCGACCGCCTGGTGATAATGAATGGTGCGTCAAAACATTTGAAATTTGAATGTTGGAGGGAACGGTTTTGCTTGTGGAAAATTGAGGGAGACACGTGTCACCTTATGAATAATGGAGCCATGCATTTAAGACAAGTGGCGGAAGGAGATTATGGTGGAAGTTATTAGAGGTTATTTTTTGTTACTATAAATAGAGTATCTTAGACATATCCAAAGTGTGTTGTAATTTACTATTGTACAAATTACTCTTGAGATTACTCCAAGTATCCGAGTGTAGAGAAAGCGAGTATTGTAAGAGAATTTACGTGATGTAATTACACCATCTTTTAAACTTAATGCAATTTTACTTGTTTTTACTTTAAGTTTTTTACAAAGTCTTTTATTGCCTTTATTGTCTTTACCTCTTTTACTCCTTACCTTATTCCTCTTCTTCCTATGCAATTCTTTTCTCTTCGTCCTCAATCTAACTTCATCCTTACCAAAAAACTTTCTTCTCTTTTATTTGAAAGCCTTACTTTACCTTTAAATTAACCCGTAGTCAAATAGATGTTCTTTTAGCATTCTGTTTATCCCAACCCTATTCGAGTGTGGAACTTGAATAAACTCTTAAAACCAAAAATAATTCTTTTAGCACATGTCCTAGGTTCAATCTGATCGATCCTTTGAGTCACCAAAGTTAGATTTGGAAGATCAGCGGTTGTTTTCCGATTTTCAAGGGAAACACTTTGGTTATTGTAATAGTCGGCTGCTTGGGAGGCGCCGATATCGTGACAGTCTTAAACGGGATCGTGACCGTTGCAATTTCGCCTTGCTTCTCAGCTATTGCCTCAACAGGCTTCTCTTGAGCAGTACGGTCAAATTGCAGCGTTCCTTCATCAATCAGCCCTTGAATACCTCTTCTCAAACTATTACATCCCTCAGGCCGGACTAAACAATCAACACAATCGGTATCACAACCAGGGAAAACTCACCCTTTCAGCAACCTGTTCTTTACGCAACCCAGAGGCATCTTCAATTCATCCACATTCATGACCAAATTCAGACTGGTATCTTCCAAGATTTCACCCATCTGTGCAGATCCGTGAGACGACATCAGATTTTTCTCAATATTGGGTGCCTCATTACCAAAGTTTATAGGCTTGCTATCTATCAAATCCTGCACCTTGTGCTTGAAAGCTTGACAATTCTTTATGCTATGACCGGGCGCCCCAGAGTGGAATTCACAATGTGCATTGGCATCGTAACCAAAAGGAGGTGTGCCCTTCGGCGGAGTTAGCGTCCTTTTCTCAACAAGCTGCAGTTGTAACAAAGTTGGAAGAAGCTGAGCATACGGTAGTGGAAGCACATCAAATACTCTTTTCACAGCCCTATCACGACCTTGGAACCTTTGTGGAGCAGAATTCTGTTGTCCATGTTGCTGTTGTTGTTGTTGTTGTTGTTGCTGTTGAGGTACAGGAATTGTCACACTGACGACCTACTGCCTGCGCCAATTCTGACTTCTATCTCTTCTCCTGGCGCTGTATACTGAGTTAGTGTCTCCCTGTTTTTTATTTCCAAAGGCCCTTTTACCACCTCCAACTGAAGTTGATTCTCCTGCTTGAATCTTACCGATCTTGACGCCGTTCTCGATACGCTCTCCCAAGAGTATCATCTCAGGAAAAATTATTCGTCGTACAATTGATAAGCCTGTCATAATACAACCCAGAGAAAATGCCCACAAAAATATCCACCAACTCACGCTCTACCATGGGTGGGTGCACCCTAGCTGCGAGCTCACGCCACCTCTGGGCGTACTCTTTCAAACTCTCGCCATTCTTCAGAGAAAGATTTTGAAGTTGGACCCTGTTCGGTGCAAGGTCACTGTTATATTAGTAATGCTTTACAAAGGCTTCCGCCAACTCCTTCTAGCTACCAATGTGAGTAGGATCTAACCCCATATACCATTCCAATGACTGTCTAGACAAGCTATCCTGGAAAAAATGCATCAGCATCTTTTCGTCATCAGAATAAGCGGACATTCTCCGATAATAAGACCGTACATGAAATCTTGGGCAATTATCCCCCTTATACTTGTCGAAGGTAGGCGCTTTGAACTTGAGTGGCACCCTCAAGCCAGGAACCAGCCCCATATTAGCCATGTCCCACCCCGCGGAATTCTGATTAGCAAGAGTTTTCATTTGTTCCTCCAACAGCTTGAACCTTCGGTCATTGTCTGTGGGCATCTCAAGATCCCTTCCTGGCAAAGGGAAAGCATCTTCTTGATGATCCTCGCCCCAATGAGAATCCCCATTGTCATACCCAATATAAGCAGCATTAGGATCATAGCTAGTCTGATTGAACCTGGGACCATACCCCATATTACCAAAGCCCTGATTGCCAGCACCTGGCCCAAAACCAGCGTTGTAAGCACCCATTCCAACACCGTTGTTGCTTGCGTTGCCGAAACCTGTATTGCCAAAGCCCCGATTGCCATAACCCTGATTGGCACCAAAACCAGCATTGCCAACACCGACACCTACACCAGTGTTCCCAGCACCAATACCAAAATAAGCATTCCCAGCTCCAACATTACCGTTGGTTTCCACATGCCCGTTACCATTACTACTCATATTCCTATTCCCAGCTCTATTACCGTTCTCAGACGTATTGAGGACAACCACTGGTACAACATCACCCGCTAAGGGAGTCTCGCCATGAGGAGGATCAGTAGCAACCCCTTCATGTAGCACACTGTTACCATCGACTCGTGCAATCAGCGGCTGCACCAGAGTCTGAAGCTGCTCTTGGCCCTTGGCCACAGTTTCCATCACCTGCATGAATTGCGCCATCGTGTCGCGCATCTCCGGCATCTCCGTTTGCATTTGATCCATAACTTTCTTGCAGTTACTTCTCGTAGAGTAGCGATGAATTCACTGATCGGAAATCCTGAAACCTGCATCGACAGAGGGTTAGGAGACAGCTCAAGGTACCTGCTATGCAAATGATTTATGCAAATGCAAACATGTGTATGTGCATTAGGGAGATTTCTCCCCCGATTCTAGTGCCAGAGTGCCAGTACTGATAATAAGAAGTCTGGATCCAGTTATTGAAATAACATCTCATATATATATGGCCCAACAAGGCAGCAATACAATGTCACTGAATACATGGGGAATCAATAGCATGACCTCGAACAACAAGCCTGGTGATGGTCAGCCTACAGCAATGATCAGAATATACAAAGGGTTACAAAGATAGTCAAGTGCGACAACGGGCGCGAAACTCTTCTAGCAACTCCTTTGTTTTGGGATGATCAGGCCGAGCGAGTAACCCTTCAACAAGCAACTCCCTCTGCATAATAGTGCACTAGAGACCTTCAACAAAATCTTCCCACGCGCCTTGGCCAAAATAGTCCTCTAACCTTCGCTTCTTGGACTCGAACATCTGCTTGCGATCTTTCAGGTTAGCGATAGCTTTGTTTAGCAGGTCTTTAGTGGCATATCTGCGAGCAGTTTCCTCATCAAACTTCTTCTCGATGGCTTTCAACTGAGCCTTCAATTTGGAGATCTGTTGTTTCAGTTTGTCCTCCCTCTCTTTGTTGCTGGCAATAGTGGCATTCCACTGTTGGTTAAATTTGGAGATTCTCCGGTATGCTTCATCCAGGTTCTGCCTCTTGGTGGCCAGCACATCATTGACAGATTTGAAGTCCAGACCCAAACATTCACTATCAGCTGTCTGTTTGGTCAAGTTCGTGCCTAACCGGTTCACCAGTTCTGACTGCTTTGTGAAGGAGTGGACGACTTCGTTTCTCTCGCTTCTGAGTTGTGCCAGCTCTTTCTCCAACTCTTCGTTGGCCTTTTTCAGCTCTTCCTTCTCAGCTAACACCTGATTATATTGCTGAATAGACACTGTAGTAGGCTCTTCAACCACTGGAGGGCACTCTTGCTTGGCAGGTAGAAAAGGCATCCCTATTGTCTCTGCTCTGGTCTTAATCCAGGTCACATAAGGAGCATAAGCTTGGCTATTGCTCTTACCCAACAATGATTTTCCTCGTTTACTGACGTCATTCCAGGCATGCTGAAGCTTAGCCAACATATCCCCCCTCTAGCAGCCCTGTGTGGTACAGAGATTCCTGCACCTCTTCGTCTTTTGGCGGACCTCTCAAAGCATAGGCAAACTGTCTGACGAGTAGAGAGGGGTTGTACTTGATACAACCCTTTCTTCCAATCAAAGGCACATTCGGAAACCCACTGCAGCTAAAGATGATTTCAGTACCCAACATATCTCGATCAAACCAAATAATGCTCTATGCTAATAAACCCATCAAACGCTCAGACCACTCAGTTGTGGCTGCAGATGAAGCAAAGAGACCCTTCTTGGGCAGGTGACTATCAAACCATCTGTAGAGTAAGGGCACACAACACGATACATTTTTACCCCTTCTATTTTCGTTCTTGTAATGGACGGAATGATACACATCGCCAATCAAGGTAGGGACTGGGTTCCCTGAGGCAAAGATGTGGAAGGAATCCAAGTCTACAAAATCAAGCATGTTGGGAAACAAGATGATGCCATATATGCAGAGGGCGAGAATGGCGTTGAATACGATCCAACAACCGTCTTTGGCACACTGTTGGGCTTTCCCAACTAGAAACTGCAGAGAAAATCCGGGGACCCCATTCCAACTGGACAGAAGCAACTCAGAGGCATCCAGATGAAGAGCAAGAGCTAGATTAGCTAGATTTGGCTTAGCATCCATGTGAACGAACGACGTCTGACTCTTAATAGGTACACCCAACAACTCAGCATACTCCTCTAATGTAGGTGCAAGAATGAAGTCCGGGAAAGTGAAGCATCTCAATAGAGGGTCATAGAACTGTAGCAAGGCATACAACCCATTCAACTCATATACCGAAGGTTTACGCACCAGACTGAGCAGCTTCCCATAAGATTTCCTGAATTCCCCTCTCACTGTATCATCTGCCAAGGCAATCAAACTGGACAGTAGAGCAACATCTGGGCTAGGGAGCTTGTAGGCCACATTCTTCTTCAGAGATCCCATGCTAGCATAACAGAAGGCAAGAAATACCGGAACCGGGGGATAATATGCACCTGCAACACAGACACACGTTAATGATATGCAAATGAGTATGCAAAATGCAAAATGCAATCATGCAATAGGGGATCAAGATTGTACTGTTGAGGAGATCGAGGCTCTGTTTCAACACAATTACAACACTGCTCTGATAATAAGACCCTGAAGAGGACCAATAATTATGCACTATCGAGAACAACCACATCTCTGATGATAAGAACCCTCTGAACCCAACAACACTGATTCAATGTCAAGAAAACCAGGTAGTCGGAAGGTTAAGGTTTCCTGCAATAACCCGACCCCGCTCACAGGTATGGACCTAGTCACAGATAAGGTATGGCATCCTATGCGTTTCCCAGCGTCACAGACTTTCAAGAAACGATGATACGATACCCAGAAGGTATGGCATCATCATCTCTTGAAGTGGCCTCACTCAGCTGAGTCACAAATGATCGGTCCTCAGAGTCGACAATCCTCCAACCCAACAACCCCTCAAGCCCAAAGGGCCGGAAAAGAAGTCAGCCGGGAGAATCTCGTCTGAGCGTGGATTTCGTGAGACACTAGTACTTGTAAAGCAAGCACGCGCCCACTACTTTCCACAACTAATGCTAGGTACACTCAAGCCTGGGTCTGGCTTATCACTCATCAGGGCCCCTTCCCACAACAACACAATAATGATATCATACTGAAAATAAAATGCTGAAAGTAAAGTGCGATAAATAAAACCCAACAGGTAAACACACAAGCGTTAGGATTGACTCGCATAGGGGATGGGAAACGGTCCCAGCGTAAGGGATGGGAAAAGTCCCCAGCAGCTATAAGTCCTCAGCAGAGTCGCCAGCTGTCGCTACCGCGAAAATAAGGTGCCGACAAAACAGAAGAGTCGCCACCTTTCGTTACTTATCCCACAGAAAGGAAAGGAAACGATCAGAAAAACCTGATGAAAAGGTATAAGACAAGGTCATCGCAACCATGTCTGGATTCGGGAGTCGATTACGCAAGGGGAAGGTATTAGCACCACTCACGTCCATCGTACTCGATGGGATCCACACTTGTTGTGTTTATCTGACGGGTTGGTTTATCTATCTACGCTAAAGGTATGGTTTGAAAAGAAAAGAAAATGACTCGGCAGAACACAGCAGTTCTATGCCTACGTATTCCTGTCGGGAACGAGAAATCAGAGTCAACGTAGTTCGCCTAACTACGGATTACGGAGGAAGGCTGCTCGCTGAGATATCACATCTCGTGCCTACGTACTTTCACACGGTGTGAAATATCAGAGTAAACGTAGTTCGGGACGACAAGAGACACAGGTTTGTCTTTTTTTATCCGAGTAGGGTTAACAGACAGTTCCAGCAGTTGGTGTATGCAGCTCGCTCGACGGAGACTTAGGCGTTTACCGTTTGCGGTGGAACCGGGAGTTAACATAGCTCTCCTTATGAAAATGGTTTCCCAGGGATTAAACGTCCAAGAGGACAAAAAGATGTTTGATCTTTGTTTTCTGTCTTTTAGAAGAAGTGTTTTTTATGGATGTTTGCAACTAACATCGCACTAGAGACTATGACCTGAGAGTGAATGCGTCGCATGTCACCCAAAGGGTGCCATACTAAAATCCAAGTTGTTGAAAAGAAACTCTCCAACAACCCTTTCTCAAGTAGCTTAAGGCTTTTAACGTACGACATCAATTAACCTTTATTACTGTATCTTGATTTATTTGAAGATGAGAAGAGAAAGGACGCACTAAAGGGGAACTGATCCAATCCTAAAGTTGTCATGCAAAGTTGATCCAAGATTGAGGTTAGGAGGGAGCTACATAATGTTATCATGCATGGTTAGAACCCTAATGCCTGTCATAACTTCTCTTGAACAAGAGAAGTCAGAGTTCCTAGGGGAACATGGCAAAGGAAAGCAACAACAAAAGAAATAACTGTAAAGAAAATACTGTAAGTAAAATGCATGCAATGCAACAAACAAGCAGAAGGAGCCAAGCTCAACTTCTAGAGCAAGTAAGCCAGAGGCAACACACCACACAGGCAAGGGAGACAGACTCAACCTAAGCCAGCAAGCAAAGCCAAGCAATAACAGTCAAGCAGAGGGAGACAGACTCAACCTCTAATGCAAACAAGCAAAGGGAGCAAGCTCAACCTTTAATATGCTCTTAGGCCTAGAATAATCTACATGAGGCCTAGTCTAATACAACACACCAAACAATCACACAAGCAACAGTCAAGCAATCAGGAAATACAGCAGACAAGACAGCAGACAAACAGCTCAACAGCAAAGCAGATTAACAGCAAAACAAACCAGCAGCAAAACAATCAACAGTCTGCAACTGACTTCAAGTCCAAGCCATCTTCAAGAGAAGGAAATGAAAGCTCCATCTTCAAGCTCCAACAAAATAGAAGAGAGTTAACATCAAGATTATTGCATGACGATGGGAAGCATGATGGAAACCAAGGGAATCCACCATGGCACTCAACCATACATCTGACATAGGCATCCTCAAAGGCTCTACCTCTTGTGATATGCCTCACATCCTTCCAAAGGAGGGATGAGGCTTCCACATAGGGACTTTGAAGCATAGGATGGGAATGGAAAGCAATCAAGGCAATCCATGTTTGTTTGAACAAAGAGAAATCAAAACTAAAGCTCTTCCTAAACCCTAATTGATAAAGCTATAAGAAAGCTACTAAAATAAGGTCTAAACACCACAATCAAGCAAACAGAAGCCTCTATATGTCTAAATCACCATCAAAGAAGATTAACAAACCTATTATGAACCAAAGGCCACCATTGGAGTTCAACTAGTGCAAGTGTTATGTTGAAAGCACCTTAAAACTAGCCTAAGTATTAAATCTATGAAAAATACTGAATCATCTCCTAAAATCCTATAAAATTTTCTAAGGAAACCTACATGTGTTAGGGACTTATGGTACAAAAACCAGGGATTGAAACTATGCTTAAGGGTACTAAAGAATTCCTAAACTTAAAGTTGTCAAAGGGAAACCCTAAAATGGAAGGTCATGGGAACCTAATCCAAAACAGAACCTAAATCATCTAAAAAATGTGAAATAATTCCTAAGGGATCATGCATCTCTATACTACCAGCCAACAAAAAATGTCATTCAAATTCCATATCAATTGAGTATACAAAAATCAGCAAGAAAATGAGAAAATAAGCCAAAATTAAGGAATTAAACAAAATGCAAAAAATAAAATTAAATCTAAAATTGCATGAAAATAAAACCTAAGCATATCAAAAAATCAGAAATAAAATCCAGATCATCCACGTATTTTTATTTTATTTTTCTGATCAAAGATTAAATTACTATGAATTAAAAAATGAAAAAGCAATTAAAATAAAATAAAAAAACAATTAAAAAAAATAAAATGCCAGAATTAATCAGAAGCGCAGGATCTAAAGACTTAGTATGCTAATCTAAAGAACCACGTGCTGCCAGCGCATTAATGATGCGCAACGTTTTGGCTGGTCAAGGTTCAACTCTGAAGTTAAATCGCGTGCGTTGGATTGAAATACCAAGTCAAATAAATCACCAGATCCAAGGATGCCAGAGCGTGCCAAATCAGATGCCATGTAGGATTAATGAAACGATGCGTTTCATGTGGTCAAGGTCCAAAGCTCAGAAAAGATCTCCCACGTTGGATGAGTGGACAAAGTCTTCTTCTCAAACAGATCCCAGGGCTATGGAGTTGTCTTCCTCATTCAAACTCTGAAATGGAGGGAAGCTAGCAGCGGTGGCCGGAGAACGACGCCGGTCGTCTTCTCCGACGAGACATCATGTACAGGCGATCAAAACACTTCAAACCTTATATGAACTTCTTCAGATTTTCACCAGGATTCCAAATATGCTATCCATTCATCCTAATTCTTCATGCATTTCAAAATTCGAACGCAAACAAAAATCACTCCCTAATTTTGATCATCATCAAAGCTCAATCTAAAGCCATGGATCAATTCCTCGTGCTTCATAGATTATCTTGAACTAATCAAATCATGCTAACACCTTAAGACCAAAGAGCTTCGAAGCCAAACAGAAAGTTGATCACATCCTAATTTGTCTCTAAACTCCACAATTTTTATCCAGAATCCATCTATCATCTCTCCTAAACCTTAACCTCATGCTAAAACATGCTAGATCATCATGAATCTACAGCAATTTTGAAAGTTGCATACCTGAGTTGCAACTTCAAATAGGAGCAGTTAGGGCACGATCCTTGGCTTCAAACTGTGCAGATACACTCTATGATTGATGCTGAAGATGATTGAATCCTCAATTTTCCTTGAATTACTCTTGAAATGAAAACACGATTTGCACTTGCTCCCTTGAAATTCACTTTGCACTCTCTGGTTCTAGCTTCAAATCAGCACCAACCTTGATCTGAACCTTCCTCTGAACTTATATAGAATTGATTTTGATGATTTAGAGGCCCAAACAGTGAGATCCAATTTCCACTTTTCCTTCAAAATTTCAACAATGGTGTACACGGTTTGGCACTAGTTCCTTCTCCAAGAAGCTTCCTCTGTAATCTTTGTGGGCTGTGGAGAGTGTATGAATCAAATTGAGAGCTTAATTCCATCCTATGACCAACCTTTGATGTGTTACTTATTTATGAAGTAACAAAGTGAAACACTATGAATTATACCTCAAATGAATTTTCCAATATTGCCATTATGCTCCAAATGATTTTTCTGATCAAAATGAGCACTCATTTGCATTGGTTTGAACATATATGAATTAATTTGGATTTTTTCACTTAAAGGCCTTTAAATTCCCCTTTTGACAAATTTCTTCACACGAAGTCTCACCCTAAGCCAAATAAATACATCCTTGATACATGGTTGACCTAAAAATGCCATTTTGAACAAGTTTTGTGTTGGATAAAACTTCATTTGAAGTGTGCAAGGTAGGGAAAATGACCTATAATGCCAAATGACCTATAATCTCACTTTCCCAAAATACCCCTAACTTATAAACCTCATAACTTGAGTTCTACAAATCATATGGAAGACTTATAGTACAATTTGGAAAGCTAAGATCAAGACCTAAAACTTGCATGTTGGCCAATAGTTGAGAAGAAACATCCATTTAGGTCAAAAGTGCCATGGAAGTTGGTTGACATTTGCAGACAAATTTCACATTCATCCGATGAGCTGTAACTTGTCTGGATCATAACTTGAGTTCTATAAATCCAATGGAGGACTTCTAGTACTAAAATTAAAGTTAAGAGCATTCTATACAAGTTTCATGTTGGCCAAAAGTTGATATGAAACTTTTATCTTGAGATAAGTGGTCTTGAAGTCCAGCACTAAATAGGGGATTTTACCCTGAGAACCCTAGTTTAGCAACTCCTCACACATTGAATTCTTCTTGGATTAATCTTGGAATATCACCTCATGTATCTCAACACAACTTTCCTTGATCACAAATACTTAGAAATAGGTTTTACCCTCTTCAATTGCACAGTTGACTTAAGGTTACTCAGATGAAAACCCTAATTGCAACACCCTCAACTGTGGCTCTTCACACTTGGCATAATGACTTGACTGAGCTCCACCATGACCCTCAAGGCACTCTATGAGCTCTATCCACATGTCTTATCCATGATAAAGGCCTCACAACCCATTGATTTTCTTCAATTGGTCCTCAGGTTAAGAGATGAACCTTATACAAGCAACCAAACTTCTCAAGAAACCAACCCTCTTCCTGATGACCTTGGTGACCTCTCAAGCTTGAACAGACCTCTAGATAAGCTCCTCTTGATATAAACCATACTTGATCTCCTGCTAAATGAACAATGCTATGCTATGCAAATGCTAGATCAATGATATGCTAATGCAATGAAACATAAACCAAACAAGAAAAGGTTAGGCAAATTTTGGGGTGCAAAACCTTGTTGTGCGAATGAATTTGCAAGAAGCAGTCTTTCGGCCTCCTCTTTAATCTTTGACAATATTTCTGGTGCAAACTATTTTGGACCTTGCTTGACTGGTATTTTCCCAGGTGTCATAGGCAACCTATGTTCGACTAACTCCCTGCTCAAACCAGTCATCTCGTCATAGTCCTTAGCAAAGCAGTCTTTGAATTCCTTCAATAAGTGAACCACTTCGACCTTTAGTTGGGGGTTCAAATTGGCACTGATGTATGTAGGCCTCTTGATTTCCCCTTACTAAGACCTATTTCTTCTAAAGGATCTTGTGCCAACATCTTGACACTGTTTGCTAGCAGATCGTTTTCAAACCCCAAAGGCTCATCTTCATAAATGGCGTCGAGTCTTTGGCTTTGCTCTCCATCTTGGATCTTATCTGGAGATTTTATATTGAAGTCCTCCATGGGACATTCTTGGTGAACTTCAGAAATGGCTTCACCAGCCATATAATTATTAGCAGCTTCCTGAGCCGCTTGTAACTTCGTTTTAGCCACATAGGCCAAAATTTTCTTCAATGCTTCAAACTCAGTCATGGTCAATGACTTTGCTTCCCCATCCAGTGGGTTCTACTAGAGGTCCCTCAAAGCCTAGTAGCCTTTCTCTTGGGACCTCGCTGTCCCATCTAAAGCCTTCGACAGGATGCAAGTATAATGAATGAAACGTTGCTTCATTTGGAGTGAACTCAAATTCTGCTGGAGGACATGGAGCAATGTTCGCCAGATGCTTATCAAATTGATTCCCATCAACATAATTGACAGGGATCTTGAAGTACCCTTGATCAGCTTCAATGTTCTCGACTATACTATCTAGCCTCCAAATGGTAATTCTTTGGTGCATTGACAAAGGTACAGCGCCTACGCCATGAATTCATTCTCGTCCCAAGAGAAAATTATAATTAGCTTTGGTTTCAACAACCATGAACACTGTGGGTCTAGTGATTATTCCCACTGTAAGATCCACTTGGATCACTCCCAATGTGGAGCCCACTTTTCCCTCATAATTCGACAAAACCATGTTATGAGGCTTGGTATCTTCGTCACACTTTCCAATTTTACCTAGTAGGAAACGGGGCATCAAATTCACCATTGCGCCACAATCCACTAGTATTTTGTTGATAGGGACGTTCTCCACCTTTCCAGTGACATAAAGAGGCTTCAAGTGACCTTTCATAGCCTCTGTAGGGCGTTCGAAGAAAGCATTTTGCTCCTCTACGCACCCATTGTTCATAATATAATAGCACACAGGCTTGTGTGCCAGCATTTCATCTCAGTATTTTGATCCATATCTTCTACCTCTGTGACCTGGCTGAACTCTCTAGGCATGACAGATACGAAATTTACTATGATGTCCAAGGAAGCTGTTGATTCACTATCAAAGTTATCCGTCATATCTTCATCATTTTCGACGTCTCTGAATGACTGGTTCTTTCGATCATTAAACAACTTTCGTCTTATAGGCATCTCCTCAGTGTTTCCACCTTGATTGCCAATGTTAGTACTTGACTCCCCCTGTTTTGGTCCTTGCACTTCTCTAATGGCCTTTCGCCTACGTTGTTCCCTTCGCCATTGAGACCTGGTCATAGGGTTTTTTCCTTTGTAATTCTTAGAGATGTATGCTGATTTGTTAGTGGTGTGATTCTCTCTTAGATACTCGAATGAGGAACCCATTTCCACATCAAAGTTTTTCCATTTCCTCCGCCCTTGTCCTTCGACTGGTTTAATCCAGTTTCCTGTTGGTAGGTTTCCAACTGGCTTAAATGTGATGGGTTTAGCTGGAGTCTTTATCCCCATCGAGGGGTTTCTGGGATCAAGATTTCTTGGGCCCCAGTTCTTTTTCTACCCCCAGTTTCCACTGGTCTTTTTCACTTTTTCTAAGTTGTGAGCAGCTTTCTCATCAAAAATGGCGATGCACATGGGATATATCATTACTCCTGATTCATTCTTCTAGAAACGATGGAGAAAGTCAACAATGGTTTCCTCCTGCATGGGGTACACCACTTTGTTAGGTTCTTCTAGCTTTCCTGCTTCACCCATTTCCTCGACCTTTTGATTGGTTATCTCAACCATGTTGACATCAACCTTATCTTCGAGCTTCATCTTAGACAAGTGAACTCCCAGGTTTTCAGTATCCTTGGAGTCTTCGATTGGACTTGAATCTTCAACATTGAATCTCTCAACGTCAGGGGAAGTCTTGAAGTATTGTTCCGATGTCATGCATATCCAGTTTTCTAGCAGACAACCATCCATTTCAATCATCTCTCCCACTAACAGCATGTTATTCTCCAATTCTTTGATAACTTGAAGCCTCAGTACTAGCATCAGATTCTTCGCTAGCTTTAACCATATTAATGCCTTCAGCAGCGTTTCGTCCCAATTCTTCTTCTGCCACATCTGATTCTTTAGCAGTTTTTTCGAACTGAACGAATTTGTCAACAATCTTGGTTACCAGCATCAAGTTATGACCATAAGTTTTTTCTTGATTCTTTGATTTTGAGTTACAGCCATCAATCACCTCAGCCGTCTCAAGTTTGGTGGCAAATTTCTCAGTGAGTTCCACCATGTTGACTGGAGACTCTTTAATGACCTCGATCATCTGAACTTCTTCAGGTTCTGTGTAGTTAGCTTCTACAGCTTATAATGGGTCAGAATCAATTCTCATTTGAGTCTTCCCCTTGTCTCCAAACTTCATCCTTCCTTCCTGAATGGCGTTTTGCACCAGATCCCTGAAACGAAAACATTGAGAAGTCTTATGACCCAAGAAATTATGGTACTTACAAAAACCTATTTTCTTTCTTTGTTCTAAAGGAGGCACTTTAGCACCAGTAGGCACTATTATTTGTCCATCCTTAACTAACAAGTCAAATATTTCGTCACACTTCGTCACTTTAAAAGTATATGTTCTTTTGGGAAATTTATCATTAGACTCAATGGGGTTTTTCCCATTTGAAGGAGCTAAAAGTTTACATGTGTAAGGTGGACCATGCTTTAATTAAGCAACGTCAACCTCATGTTCGTCGAAGTAAAGTGTTTCATCATACAGATTTTCTACATCTTCGTTACATTTGACGAAAGCTACTTTTTTCCCCTTCCTGAACCTAGTTTTCTCTTCTCTTAGCCTTTCAAAGCGTCGAACTTGGTCAGCTAGCTGCGCCATATCTCTAAGATACTGGGTATCCAATTTTTTCCTAATGGAATAATCTAGGCCCCCTGCTTCCATTTCGACTAGTTCATGCTCTAGCACTTGCGTGAAGTGTAACTTGTAAATGCGACTAGTTAATTAGGTTCTCAAAAATTATTTTCAATCTTTTTCGGTTCTTGGTACCTTTTTTTTGTTAGAACAGTAAGGACTTCAAAGTAAAGCGCGGAAAAGAAAAAGAGACACAAGAAATTTGTAGTGGTTCCCCTCACACTCCGAGAGTACTCCACTCCCCTTTCGACTCGAAAGAGATTTCACTATAGTTTAGAATGATTACACAGCCTAATCACACCAATGGTGAAGCCTACTATCTAATCTATAGGTAACTAAAGTGTAGGAAGAACAATCCTCTTCAAACACTCACTTGTTTCCAACAATCCTGGAAAACAAGGTAATACAAAAATAATCTTGAAATAAATTTGATGTTTTGAAAATATGATGCTATCAATCTTCACGATCGATCTTTTCCTTGAAACAAATATCACTCAAAAGAAATACATAAGTGTTCTTTAAAAAGGAATGAAATGAAGCTGTGATAATGTGTGAAAATTTATTCAAAAAGCTTCTTTCAAAAACTGTTTGTGAACACTTTAAGAAAAATTGAAGGATGAAGAGAATGAGTGATTTTTATGATTAAGTTTCTTGGAAGTCAATTGGAATTTGAAATATGATATCAATTTATACTGTACAAAAATGCCTCTACAGAGGGGTGTAATTTTATGCAGCAAAAACAGTCAGAAATCAAAAAGAAAGCAATGCATATTTTCATGAAAAGCTGCCATTTTTGCTTACTGCTTCAGTGTTAATCGGTTAACCCTATAGGTTAATCGGTTAACACCCCTTTAACGTTTAAAAATATTAAAAAACAACACCTGTTAACCGGTTAACCATATATGTTAATCGATTAACACTGTAAGTATTTCACCAGAAAATTAATTTTGAAATTCGTTAACTTATTAACCATATGGGTTAATCGGTTAGCACTGATATTTTTCCAAAACAGAATTAATTTCAAAATGAGTGAGCAACTAAAAAATGTTTTAAAAAATACTTGTGATATATGTGTAGTGAGAGATGAATATTTGAACACTTGTATAAGTATTTTAAGTGATATTTGGTATACCTTTGAGTTGTTGTTCAATATACTATCTTCAACACTTGAAACTTGTATGTGAGGCTTTGATTCAATTGTCTCATGCTAGAGCACTATCTTGATCCTTGATGTTATATGAATCTCTTGCTTTTTGCATACACATGTGTTAGCTCCCAAATTCGACACTGCCTAGGGTTGCTAAACATTAAGACATAATTAATGTCTAAGTAAAATGAAGCAAAGAGGTTTCAACAGCCTCTAAGGAATCTTCTAAGCTAAACGGTTGAAATAACTTAGAAAATTAAGAAACCTAAAGTTATGAGCATTTCGACCGTGTCAGAGGTCGTTCGACCGAAATTCTGCAGGAGGATTGCTACGTCGTTTTGAAATTCAAAATTTGGAGGGAGCGGTTCTGTTCATAAGACACGTGGCGAGTTCTAGAGCAGGAAGTTACATGCAATTGACACTTGTTAGATCGAGGAGATACTAGGAAGTTATTAGCAGTTAATTATTAGCATTATAAATAGGGATTTGTTAGACAGATTTCTGTGTGTTTTACTATTTGTACAAAGTAACTCCAATCAAATTTACTCAAAGTACCCGAGTGTGAGAAAAGAGTATTTTCACGGAGAATGTACGTTATGTAAAATCACCAACTTTTCAATAAAGTCTTTTACAATTTCAGCAACATTTACATTTCCTCTGTCGAACCACTTGTGCAAGTGTTACCTTTTTTGCCTTTATCTTTCCTGCATCCTTTACTCTAATTCCTCTTTTTTCTTTAAACTTTTTACCTTCTTCGATCAGCCTTTTACAAATCTTTTACAGCGTTTCTTTAAGTTTATGCACTTTAAAATACCCAGTCGAAGTCTTTTTCATTACAAGCACATTTACCAATTCGTTATTACAAGTACTTTAAATTTAATTCTAAATGAAGAATACTTTAAAACATGTCCTAGGATCAATCTGATCGATCCTGTGAGTCACCAAAGTCAAATTTGGAAGATCAGCGGTTGTTTTCCGATTTTCAAGGGAAACAAAATGGCACACCTGGTGGGACAGTGCTAAATATCCCCGCGATTTAGAATTAAAAGATTCTCACTTACAAGTCTTAATAATCTTCGTAGAAAGTACATTATATGTTACTAAGAAGTGGTAGAATTACCGCTGCTAACGAAGAAAGACGAACAATCCTTAGGAATATGGCGACGGAAACGAACCAGCCAAACAATCCTAACCCACAAGTCGTAGGTTCTGGCGAAGGAACCAGTAACAACATGGTCCCACCGCCTATACCATCGACATGAGAGCAAGTAGTGCCTCCCATAAGGTCAGAACAAACCTTCGCCCCAGTAGGATCTGGGACAACGATAGTTAGGCCTTACACACAACCCGTATTGGAGTATATTGGGCCACTCGTGTCGAATCCCCAAACTCCAATAGCAGGACCATCAGTGTCAAGGCAGTTTGCCCCTTTTGGTCCTTCGCAGTTGCCAAGGAATCCCCCGTATGGGATGTCAACGACTATAATACAGGGGTTGCAAAATGCGCCCCCAATATTTTCGGAAAACACAATGGCGTCACCTTTGCAAGGATCAGGACCTGGTTCAAACATTGGTCGAAACCCTCAGAGTTTAAGTCTAGGATATTCGACTCAAGGTCCCAATCTAACCAATACGCCTCGTTGCCTGTTTGAGGCAACAGATGGATGAGAGTAACTTACAGATGGTTCAAACCCTCTCCCAGACTATGGGTGAGATCTTTCAGCCATTAATTCGATACACAACTCACGTTAACTAACAACTGGCGACACAGTTAACACGCTTAACTGAATTTATAGGGGTACCTCCATTAGAAAGGAACCAAGCCCCTGTGGAGAATACTCCACAACAAATTCCAAGAGTGGCGCCAGAAGTCAATTTAGAGAACCAAGGAGGAATAGACCCTTGTGTTGTCGAAACTCCCAGAGTCCAGGTCGAGAGAAACCCAGAAATAGTTATGGTGAATCGAAACCAGGATGCAGACAATGTGGTCCAGCAAGTACGACGCAACAACCTCCCGGTCGAAAATAACTTGGCTACGATGGTAGAAATAATCATGACTCGAAATGGCCTAAACACTGGGTTTACTAGGCCAAAGTATACTTCACCAATAGTCGACTACATCCTTCGAGCGGAATTACCCCCTAGGACCAAGGTGCCTAAGTTCACTAAGTTTTCAGGGGACACGACGGAGTCCACCGTCGAACACGTAGCACGCTACATAATTGAGGCTGGGGAGATAGCCAATGACGAAAGCCTTAGGATAAAATACTTCCCAAGTTCTCTTACAAAGAAAGCCTTCACGTGGTTTACCACTTTACCACCAAGTACAATATGTAACTGGACGCAGTTAGAACGACTCTTCCATGAACAGTTTTACATGGGCCAGACGAAGATTAGTTTGAAAGAGTTGGCCAGTGTAAAGCGTAAGTTTTCAGAGCCAATCGAAGAATACCTCAATAGGTTTCGACTACTTAAGGCAAGGTGTTTTACACAGGTGCCTGAACATGAGTTGGTCGAAATGGCAGCAGGAGGTTTAGATTACTCTATTAGGAAGAAATTAGATACGCAATATCTGAGAGATATGGCCCAATTGGCGGACAAAGTCCGACAGCTAGAAAGGCTGAAAGACGAAAAGGTGAGATTTAACAAAGGCAAGAAAGTAGCTTTTGTCGAACTCAACGAAAGTAGCGAAGGGGCTTGCGAAGAGTCCCCCTACTTCGAGGAGAACAAAGTCGATCTTGCTGAATTAAAATAGGGTCCCCCATATTCTTGTCGAGTACTGGCCCCTCCTCAAGGAAAGGGATTTGTCGAATTAGAAAAGAATGACAGGTTCCCTAAGAAAACTTACACCTTTGACATCACGAAATGTGATGAAATCTTCAATTTGCTAGTAAAAGATGGGCAGATGATAGTGCCGCCTGGTGCTAAAACACCGCCCTTAGAGCAGCGGAAAAAGAGAGGTTTTTATAAGTACCATAATTTTTTGGGTCATAAAACATCTCAATGTTTTCTTTTCAGGGATCTCGTCCAGAATGCGATACAAGAGGGACGCTTGAAGTTTGGAAATAAGGCGAAGGGCCAGATGAAGGTGGATGTTAATCCGCTGCAATTGGCTGATGCTCTTTATGCTGAACCTATGGAAGCAAACATGATAAATGCTACTGAGGGCATCGAGTTTTCTGTTAACATGATGGAGGTCACTGAGGACCTCATTTCAGCACCAGTGATGGCGAAATTCGTCATGGGTTTCGGTTGGAACGATGCGGCAGTCACACTCAAGGAGAATACTGGTCGAAACGATAACGATTCAAGTCTAGGGGTTCAAAGTCATCCAAGTTACACCATGGTAACCAAGGAAACAGCTGACCATTTCGTCAGAATGGACCAGGCCACTGAGGGCTTGGAAAGAATGGAGCTGGCTGAGACGGTCGAAGTTAATATGGTCGACATTAACCCATCAGAGACCATGAAAAAGAAAGAATCAAAACACCATGAGGGATGTAGCAGGTTAGCATACCCAGAGACAGAAGAGTCAATCATTGCTTTTTTACATCGGTGCAAAGACAATGGATCGAGCGTGACGTTGTGCCCAAGGTGCAGCGCCATTTTCGATAGAAAAGCAGCAGAGAAGTTAGAGGGAGAACGTCGACGTCGACTGAACAGAGGTGGCCATGGTTTTGATCAACGAAAGAGCTACCACAGGAGGACAGAAGACAAACGGTCTGAACCTCGAATCATGCCACCAAGTGCTAGGCCCACCAGTTTCAAACCTGTTGTCGATTCCGCTGATGGAAAGTGGAGGAAGCCTAATGAAGAGAGGGCGCAAGGGCAGCAAAGGTGGAAGAGCTTCGAAGTGAATCGAGGATCTTCAGTCTCCTACAGCAAGGAGTATCAATCCTCAAAAACAGCACACGTATCTGAAAACTATAAAGGTAAGAATCCTATGACTAGATCTCAATGGAGGAAAGAGCAAAGAAGAAGAAAGGCCCTCAGAGAAGAGATGGAGAAAAATCAGGCAAAGAATAGTTCAAAACCCCCCGAAAAAGAAGGACAGCAGTCGAAGATAGCTGAAAAGTTACCAGTTGGGCGAAGGCTGTTTTCGCCTAAATAAGACAGACCAACGGAAGGGGACGAAGACATGACAGATAACTTTAACTCCAATGACTCTTTGGACCTGGTGGTCAACGTGGTGTCGGTGATGCCCCGGGAGTTCGATAGGGTTTCAGAGGTCGAAGAACCAGGCGCAGACGCTGAATGGGAAATGGCAGCACATAAACCTGTATGCTATTACGTGATGAACAACGGTTGTGTCGAAGAGCAAAACGCTTTCTTCGAACGGCCCACTGAAGAAATGAGTACCCACCTGAAACCATTGTATATCACAGCAAAAGTGGAGAGCATCCCCATCAACAAAATACTGGTGGATTGTGGCGCTACGGTAAACCTGATGCCACATTCTTTGCTGACCAAAATAGGAAAGCATGACGCTGATACAAAGCCACACAATATGGTTTTGTCGAATTATGAAGGAAAAGTATGGACCACCAGGGGTGTGATTCAGGTGGACGTAACCGTCGGAACAATTACAAGACCAACGATATTCATGGTGGTCGAAACCACGGCCAACTACAATTTATTGCTTGGCCGAGAATGGATACATGGCATTGGAGCAGTGCCATCATCGATGCATCAAAGGATTGCCATCTGGAGGCCAGATGGCATAGTTGAAAATATTGAAGCTGATCAAGGATACTTCAGGGTGCCAAGAAGGCAAATAGATCAGTTTCAATTCGACAAGCACTTGGCCAGCATAGGCCCTTGTGCTCCAGCGGAATTTGAGTTTGCACCAAATGAAGAGGTGTACTACTCACTATACCTCCACCCTGTCGACGGATTTCGTTGGGATAGGGAAATACCTGGGGAGAGACTCCCATACCTGGGGGCAGCCCCAGTTGACCCCACTGGGTGGGGCAGTGAGTTTGATGACTGAAGCAACGGTGCTGCAAAGAATTTCGGCCTATGTGGCTGAAACCAAATTACAAACGGCCGTAATGGCCGCCCATGATAAAATGGCTGAAGAAGCCACCAAAATGCAGCGGGAGAGCCAGAGGCTCGACGCCATCTATGATGACGAACCTCTGGGGTTCGAAAGAGATCCTTTGGACACCATCAAAATGCTCGCACAGGATTCATTGGAGGAAATTGATTTAGGAGAGGGTCCAACCAGGAGGCCAACGTACATTAGTGCTAACCTCGACCCTCAACTGAAGATCGAAGTCATCCAGTTGCTCCGGGAGTATAAGGATTGTTTCGCCTGGGACTATGACGAAATGCCTGGGTTGCAAAGGGATTTGGTGGAACATAAACTACCAATAAAACCTGGAAAGAAGCCAGTCAAACAGGGCCCAAGGCGTTTTGCTCCAGAGGTCATGTTGAAGATCAAGGAGGAAATCGAAAGGCTCCTTCGTTGCAGATTCATTCGCACAGTGAGGTATGTCGAATGGCTGGCCAACATTGTCCCAGTCATCAAGAAGAACGGGTCCCTAAGAGTGTGCATTGATTTCAGAGATTTGAATTCAGCCACTCCCAAGGACGAATATTCGATGCCAGTGGCGGAAATGATAGTTGATTCAGCCGCTGGCCATGAGTACCTTAGTATGTTGGATGGTTATTCTGGATATAACCAGATTTTTATCGCGGAAGATGACGTTCCCAAAACAGTGTTTCGTTGTCTAGGGGCCTTAGGTACTTACGAATGGGTAGTAATGCCATTTGGCCTAAAGAACGCTGGGGCAACGTATCAGCGAGCGATGAATTCTATATTCCATGATTTCATTGAATCTTTTATGCAAATATACATTGACGATATTGTGGTGCAATCTGCTTTAAGAAAAAGTCATCTGGATCATCTGCGACAATCGTTCGCCAGAATGAGGAGGTTCGGCCTCAAAATGAATCCGTTGAAGTGCGCGTTTTGTGTACAGGCGGGAGACTTCTTGGGTTTCGTTGTCCATAAGAAGGGAATCGAAATCAACCAGAATAAGATGAAGGCTATCTTAGAAACAAAAGAATCGTCAAACAAAAAGGAATTGCAATCGCTGCTGGGGAAAATTAACTTTCTAAGGAGGTTCATCTCCAACTTAAGCGGCAAGACGCAAGCCTTCTCACCTTTGCTTCGAATTACTAGGGACAAATTCGAGTGGGGAAAAGAGCAGCAGGAAGCCTTCGACAAAATCAAAGACTACTTGGCTCACCCCCCAGTCCTTTCGCCTCCGTGTCGAAGCAGGAGTATGCGATTGTACATAGCAGCGTCAAATAGAACTTTAGGGAGCATGTTGGCTCAGGAGGATGAGAATGGCGCCAAAAGGGCTATTTACTACCTCAGTAGAGTTTTAAATGATGCAGAAACTAGATATAGTGAAATCGAAAAGCTATGTCTATGTTTATATTTCTCATGTACAAAGTTAAAGCAATATATTAAACCAGTTGATGTTTGTGTTTCTTCGCACCTTGATGTTATTAAACACATGTTATCAAAACCTATTTTGCACAGTCGAATTGGAAAATGGGCACTGGCATTAACAGAATATTCTTTGACTTATAGACCGCTAAAAGCAGTCAAAGGGCATATAGTGGCAGACTTTATCGTCGACCACTCTATAAACGAGAATGCCCTGAATATAGTTGAAGTGGAACCATGGAAATTATACTTCGATGGCTCTAGCCACAAACATGGCACGGGTATTGGTCTGTTAATTATTTTGCCAGATAAAATTCCAACAAAATTCAAGTATAAAGTCGAAGGGTTGTGTTCCAACAACGAGGCTGAATATGAAGCTTTAATAGTTGGACTTGAAATTTTGTTAGAATTGGGGGCAACCCAGGTCGAAATAATGGGTGATTCAGTTGACAAAAGAGTACAAATGTGTTAAAGAAAATCTCATCATGTACTTTGTAGTGGCCAATAGGCTGCTTAAAAAATTCAAAGCGTCAACTATTCGACATATACCGAGACTACAGAACTAGGTGGCCAACGATCTAGCACAGATTGCCTCGGGATATAGGGTCTCGAAGGAAAACTTGCAGGAAGTAATCGAAGCTAGAGGCAAGGTAGTGTCGGTTGGGTTGAAGCCATCAGACTTAGAGGCTACAAAGTTTGGATATATGGATGAAGAGACTTTCGAAGTCTTTACCATCGGAGAATTGTTGGACAATGACTGGAGAAAGCCTTTAGTCGAATATCTCCAGAATCCGTCAATAGCCTCAGATCGAAAGATAAAATATCAAGCACTGAGCTACGTCTTGATGGGCAACGAATTTTTCAAAAAGACCCCTGAAGGAGTTTTGCTGAAATGCCTGAGTGAATCAGAGGCATACTTGGCTTTGTCAATAGTCCACAGTGGGGCATGTGGTGCACACCAAGTTGGCCATAAAATGAAATGCTTGTTATTTCGACAAGGTTTGTACTGGCCCACGATGCTAAAGGATTGCATCGAGTTCGCCAAGGGGTTCCAAAAGTGTCAAGTTCATGCGGGCATACAACATGTCCCAGCAAGCGAACTACATTCCATAATTAAACCATGGCCGTTTATAGGTTGGGCTTTGGACCTGATTGGAGAAATTCGACCAGCATCCTCAAAAAACCAAAAGTATATCTTAGTGGGGATAGATTACTTTACCAAGTGGGTCGAAGCAGTCCCTTTACCTAAAGTGGATCAGGATGATGTGATTGAATTCATTCAGAAAAATATCATCTTTAGGTTTGGACTGCCAGAGACAATCACAACGAATCAAGGGTCGATCTTCATGGGTAGAAAGATGCAGGATTTCGCCAGGGAGATGGGGTTCAAACTCTTAACTTCGACCCCTTATTACGCACAAGCTAACGGGCAAGTCGAGGCAGCAAATAAAGTGATCATTGGCATGATAAAGAAGCCAGTAGGAACCAAGCCAAAGAATTGGCACAAAGTGTTGGATCAGGTTCTATGGGCATGTCGAACGTCACCCAAAGAGGCAACCAACACCACCCCATATCGTTTGACCTTTGGTCACGATGCAGTGTTGCCAGTCGAAATCCACATACAGTCGATTAGGGTTCAAAGGAAACACGAAATTCCTAGAGAAGTCTATTGGGATATGATGCTCGATGAGGTCATAGACTTAGACGAAGAAAGATTGAAAGCTCTAGAATTGCTGAGAAGGCAGAAAAAGAGAGTGGAAAAGTCATACAATAAGAAGGTTAAAGCAAAAACCTTTTTAGTTGGAGACTTAGTTTGGAGAGTCATTCTGCCTATGGATCGAAAGGCCAAGACGCTGGGTAAATGGTCCCCAAAGTGGGAGGGACCCTTCCAAGTGTCGAGGGTTTTCTTTAATGGAGCCTATGAAGTGGAAGAATTGGGAGAAGATAAGAGGATATTAAAAGTAAATGTTAAGTACTTGAAAAAGTACAGGCCTATGCTGCAAGAAGTTAAGATAACAACAGAGTAACAGAAAGTATAAAGCAAAGCCACAATGGTATTAATATTTGCCAAAATGGCGCGATAAGTTACAATAACAAAGATGGCTTCAAAGGCCAGCAAAATATAGTCTGTTACAATATGTCAGTAAATTAGAAAGGAAGATTGGCCTTCATTTTAAGGTAGTTCGCCTTCTGAGATTCAATACGTTGTTGGCACGAGGCCCTTTCGTCAATTAATCTGGCAACTTCTTCTTCTAAGCTTCGAGCCTCTTCTGCAAAAGTGATAGCATGTTCGAGTTCAGCAGCAAGGGTCGAATCGTCTTTGGAAGACAGTTAAGAAATCTTCTTTTCTTCTTTCTTAATCTTGCCTTGAAGTTTCTTGATTTTGCGTTTCCAACAGACGGTGTTCTCCTTACTGGAAGCAATCTCTAGTTGGTCTCTCTTTTTCTCTTCCTCAAGCTCTTCGATCCTTCGTTCCGATTCTGCTGCACTTGTCCAGGCAGCTGCTTCACAACCGGATTTTGTCGAAATGTCACCTTCGAGGCGGGGCAGCAACGTAAGGTCTTTGTAGACTTGATCTATCAAAATTCCCACCTCTCGAATGACGTTAGCAGCTTCAGGGGATATGGAATCAAGTCTCACTTGTTGAAGAAGCGTTTTCAAAGATAGATGGGTGACGGAATCCATCTGCAGCAACATGAAAAGGTATCCTTTAAAGATTTTGGCTTTGATCTTCGCCAAAATGTCATCTGAAGGTTTGCTTGAGACCTAACCCTCAGAAGTTGAAGCACTCCGAGTTTTGCTAGAAGAACCGCCTCGACTGCGCAGCAGTAATTGAATGTATCGACGAGGATCGCTTTCTTTTAGCGCAGCCATTTCTTCCTTAGAGAGGACCGTTTCGCTATGAAGAGGCATTGCCTGTGGAACCTCGACGGGAGTAATTTTGGTAGCATCAATACAAGCAAGATCATCAGATTTTCCTTTTGTAATTATTTCCCCTTCTACAGGGGCAGTTTTTATGAAGTCTTGAGCCAAGGTAGCTTTTGTTTCCTCACCATCTGACTCACCTAGCTCAGACTGGTGCATGGCTTCTTCCTCACATGTGTTGGCTTCGTTCGCATCAATGTCGTCATTAGAGGGTTTTGTTTGATCAAGAGGGGAACTTGTTGTGGTGGCAGGGTTGGTGTCCTCAGGTTTGGGGTTCTCGTCTTCATCTGCCACGACTATTGTCTCAGGAGCTCCCTCTTCCTCGTGGTCAGACCCATCAGTTTGTGATTGTTGGGTAGTAGTTTTTAGGGGTGAAGGGGCTGCATAAAAGTCAGGTTTGTTAATTTCACCAAGAGAACTCACACCAGAACCCAAATCAGATGTAGGGATATAAGTGAGTTCACCTTGGCTGTTCAATGGATAAATAGGCAAAGTAGACGGTTGCATCGAAGGCTTGGAGGCCTCGGTAGTAGTCTGCAGTTGGGAAAATAAACCTCATGAGACGCGAGATGAAAGAGACAAGAGCTTGATATAGAAAGGTCAGAGATTCTTTCACAATACCTTCGTGGCTTCCTCAGTCGGACTAGAGTTATCACTCTCTATGCGAACGACAAAAGGATTTGGATCATTTGTTGTGAGAGCTTTGACAGGAGATTCAGGAGGCGTGTTTTGTTTTTGTATCTTGGCGGGAGATGGAGGAGATTCGACGCTCTCTAGCCCATGAGTTACCCTTCGTTTTATTTTTAGGGGAATATCTTCCCGAGGGGATTCATCATCGTCGGAGTCTATGATGACTTGGGCTGCAACTTTCCTTCTTTTTTGAGGGGTTGGAGGTTTGCGGCCAACCTGGGAAGATCGAAGTGATCAGCAAAGGACAGAAAAGCTTCAGGTGAATAAGAGCATGTAAGAATTTACCTTTGAACTTTCGATCTTTCCTTCTGTTTTATTGGTAGGAGCGTTTCTTTTGGGAGCAGCTGCGAATAAATATAGAAGATATAGGTTAGTAACGTTGAAGCTCCGTGAGAGGAAGCCAAATCGAAGGGAGATGACCTTCAAGGATTTTGGTCTCGATGTGAACATCTTCGATACTGACATGAAGGTGCCCTCTAAAGGTATCAAGTGTATGTTTAGTCGGAACCACCCGCTGTGCCTTAGGCTTCGACTGCTGTCGAAGTATTTTTATACTATCCTCACAGATAAACCAGTCTGGAAATGGAGGGGCAAGAGCCACGCCAAAATCAGCGGTTGGTAATCGAGGGGTCTTTGGGGGAAAGAGTTTAAAAGCAACCTCATATCGTCTTTCATAAGGGATAGATGAGGGGATTTTCACTCTCCATTCGTTTATAAAACTTTTCTTTTAAAGTGACAGCAGCCTCGCGGATGGTTCGACTAATATCATTTGGTCGATAGGCAGTTTCGAAGTACTTCTGGAAAGCTTGTATCTCTTTGATATGAGTAGACGTACCTTTCTTGACCTTTTCCTGCACATCAATAAAAGCCTAGTCAATCAAGCGTGAAAAACTTGAAACATCAAGAAAATTGTTGGAGTAATGGTTGGTCCACCAGTTGTAAAAATCTGGGGTACAAAGGTGAGAGGGTTCAAAATAGATTGGAGTAAAATGGGACTTATGGGCATAACGGGCCATTTGAGTCGAACACTCAAGTGGGTTGAAGCTAGTGGAGAGAAGGATAACATGAGACTTCTTATCATACAAGCACCTAGGCAATGATTGAATTAACCCAAATTGCCTCGACACCAAGTTAGGTTGATAAAAGACTAATATTGCTTGTCCTCTGACAAGGTTAAGCTTATGAACAATCAAGCGTGGCGTCAAGAATCTCTCCCATATCAGGTTTGATTCTGCTTCTTGTTTTTGCGAAACTGGAGGAAATGACCTGGTGAACCATTCAGGGCCATACAGCCTGTGAGCAAAAGGGGCCATCCTGGGAGTGAATTCATGCCTTTTTGCAAACAAGTGGATGAAGCTGGTAAGGTTGGCACGAAGGCTTCGACCCTCTTCACTTGGTGTCAACTGAACCAAGCGTGGCCATTCGACCCGGCGTTCAGATACCTAGGCTTCGTCGACCTCTCCTTTGAAGGGAAGGTTATGCTCGAAGGTAGCGTTCAACCATAATTGAAGCAACCAAAATGGCCCCGCCATTATAAGAGCGCCATGGGTTTTTGGATCCCTTAGTTTATCAGCGCCTTCTCCCAAAGCCTCATACAGGCTGGCTAGTATCATTTCACTGAGACATACGTCCCTTTTAAGGTGTAACTGATTCGCCAGGGTAAGGTACTTCCTCGCCACCTGCAAGGACTTTGTGCAAAAAATACAACGAGACAACCACATGGCCAGAAAGGCTATGTGCTCCTCATCTTCGACTACGTCGGTGTCTTTCTTATGATAACAATTTATGAAAGGTGTGTAAGTATGTTTCGTACTACCAAAACCTATGGTGTCCCGTGTGTCGCTACTACGAAAATCGGCGCCGGCTGAACAAAAGAGTCGCCACCGTGCGTTATTTATCCCAAAGGAGGGAAAGGAAACGCTCGAGGTAAACCTACCGCAAAACGGGGAAAGGAATGGTCATCGCAACCAAAACCTGGATTCGGGAGTCGGTTACGCAAGGGGAAGGTATTAGCACCCCTCACGTCCGTCGTACTCGACGGGATCCACGCTTGTTTTCTAGTACGGATTGTTATTCTATCTACTTTACAGGTCAGGGGTTAAAAGAAAATAAAATGACTCGGCAAAGTATCGCACTTTATGCCTACGTATTCCCGTCTGGAACGAGAAATCAGAGTCAACGTAGTTCGCCTACCTACTAGAAAGGAGGGGAAGGTTGCTCGCTAGGATATCGCGTCCTATGCCTACGTACTTTCATACAGCATGAAAGATCAGAGCAAACGTAGTTCGGGCCACGTACGACACAAGTCTGTCTTGATTGTTTTTTATCTCCTTCTAAAAAAGGGTTTTCCTGATTACTGGTCCAAGCGGACAAAAATGACGTTTTGATGAGTTCACATTCTTTTACGGAAGAAGTGTCTTTTATTGTGTTTGAAATCTTATTGTGTTTTTCTGTTTGTTTTGAGAAAGAAGAGACAGAACTCTAACCTATGGTTGCAAAGGGAATCAAACTAACCTAATGTTATCATGCATGGGTTAAGACCTAATGTCTATCATGTTCCTCTCTTGCGCAGAGAGAAACAGAGATCCTAAGGGATAAGCGGAAACAAAAACAATAGCATATATACAATAAAGCAGTAAAATGCATGAATGCAGCAATGCAAGCGAGGCAAGGGAGTCCCACTCAACCTCGAACCTAGAAAACAAAAGGCAAAAACGAACAAAATTCGCTTTCAACCTAACGGGTTAATGGCAAACAATACAGTCAGGGAAATTCAAACAATACACCAAAAATTATAGACAGCAAAAATAAACAGCAAACAGCAGTCTTCATCAACATCTGTCTTCAAGTCATCATCTACAAGCTTCAAGCAAGCATCAATCTTCATCTTCAAGCCTTCAAGCAAGGTCTCTGTCTTCAATCTATCACTGGCTTTTCCTCAAGTCTCACTCTCCAAGATGAGCAGCAGTCAACAGGATGAATTGGATGTTAAGCAGTCAGTTGCCTACCAAGGGTGGCCTACTGACTGTTAACATGATATAGACAATTTTCTCTCAAAAGTTCTATCTTTTAAATACATTCACTAATCCTTCCAAAGGAAGGAGGTGGATATTTAAAAGAGACTTTGAATCATAGAGAAAGAATGGAGGCAAACAAGACCTTCTATGTTTATAAAGCAAGTTTTCTACTCTAGAGCTCTGCCTAGCTCCTAGACCCTATAACCTTCAACAGCTACCAGCAAGATACTCTTCATCCACTCTGGAAATTGGTCTTCATTCTCTTAATCTTCAATGGGCTTCATCAGCACAGTCTTCAGCTTAAACCCAAACCCCAAGCAGGCCCAATACCCCACACAGTCAAATAATAACCCTAGAGAGGGCACACCACACAATCAATCAAATACAGGAAATATACTAGTAGTAATAGTAGAATAGGGGAAGCCTAATATTTTCTAAGGGATCTATTACTTACCCTCAATACCCCTATAGTCCCATCATTTAATTTGTCCTAAAGAAAACCCAAAAGAAAATTTGTTTTGTTAAACCTACATTATATTCACATCCCTAAATGATTAGCCTAATGTTTTCTAACTAAACTACCTAAAATAAATCCTAAAAAAATTGTATAAAAATCAAGGGGGCACCTAATATATGTATCTAGTTATACTAAAAAATTTGGCCTAAAAAGATTATGAGAACCACCTAAAAGAAATTCTACAAAACTATATACAAATTAAATCTATTTAAAAGGCATTAAAAGATAAAATATGTAAAAAATATTAAAAGAAAATAAAATGGAAATTTTATTGCATGATATTTTTCTACACAGAAATATGAAAATAGTAAAACAATAACCAATCAAAAATATGGAATTTTCAATTTGTTATGAATTTTCAAACAATTAAGAAAAATGAATGAAATTAAAATGAAATAAAGTGGGCTAGGGGTGCAGTCAGCAATGATTTGCATTGAAAAATGAATGATGGGCCCAGACTGGGGGTGCGCGTAGCAAGGCGCGCCTGGGCCCAGTGCATGCTCAGAAAATACAAAAAGAAAATAAAAACGAAAAGGTGCAGGAAGTAATAAACTCAGTTCAATTGGGAATGGGCCTGGCAAGTGGGGGTGTGAAAAGCATGATCATTAAGCCCATCAGACACTTTAAATGAAACGAAGCGTTTTGCTTCAGACTCTTCCCTCGCGTTTCAACTTTAAACCTGAGCCGTTAGATTAGAGTCTTGGTCAGCAGTCAATGCACGATCCAACGCTTGTGGAGTCATCTTCTCCAACGAGCTAGGGTTTGTGCCATGGAAGCCATGAAAACCGAACCTCATGCATCATCTTCTCCTCACTCGTACGTGCTCAATTCTTCATCAATTCCAAAAATGTAAAAAGCAAACTCACTCCAAATTCATCACCGAGTCCATCTATAGTATTGGTTTCAATTAATATCCACTCTTGCATGAAACACGATCTCCACCTCAAAATTACTCAGAATTTTCATCATCACCAATCCACAATCTAAGCACACTAAACTCTTCATGGCCTTGCACTGATCAATAATCACTAACAATTCAAGATTCTAACAACCTAATCACCAAGTTCTAGGTCTCAACAGAATTTGTGCTCCAATGGCAAACTCCATGAAATGCTCTCAAACTCACTGGAATTGATCATCTACCTATTCCTAACAGTTCTGACCTAATGATTCTACATCATGCTATCTATTCTAAGCCAATTCGATAGAAATACTAACCTGGTGTAAAGTTGAAAACAGATGGATGAAATCACCACTTCAAGCTCAGCAATGCTCCAATAGCAATCAATAGACCAAGATCTTGATTCTGTATGCACTTGTTCTTGCTTAAACACCTTGGATTCTTGTAACCAATTCCTTTTGCAATTTGGATGATAAACTTGTAGCACACGATTATGGCTTCAATACACTCAGATCTTGCTTGGGATGTGATCAATGATGATCATGGAGTATGATAGGATCAAGAACTTTGAAGAATGATGAGGAATTGAGAGAGTTTGGGTGAATTTGCAAAAATGCAAGAGAGAATGAAACTATGGGGTTTTGATCAAAATGAAGTGTAACCCTGCATCGAATGAGCTCTAGGGTTTATATATATGCCCATGGAAACATCTAGAACTTGCTAGAAACTTCTTGTGCACAAATTCCTTGTGTTTTGGCATGTGTTACTTCTTTTATAAGCAAGCCATGATAACTTCCAAAATTTGAACTAAACTCAAAAATCCACTATTGCCAATGTTCTCAAAACATTATTTCCAATCAAAATGACCTATAATTTCATCCCATTTGGACATGTATTGCAAAATCTCATTTTTAGGTCACTTTTATTCATTAAATTCACCTTTTAATTGACCAAATTTGCAACCTTGAGCTATGAGCATTTTCCAACTTCCGTGACCACTTTTCTAGACTCAAAATGTCATTTGGAACAACTTTGATGTTGTGAAGTTTTTCATTTGAAGCTTCCTTGTATGAGTTTTAGGCATATGCTTGAAATGACCTGTAATTCTCAAATGACCAAAATACCCTTTGCTTGCCAAGGTCATAAGTAGAGTTCCACAAATCCGATGAAGGCATACTATACCTTTCTAGAAATCTAAGATCATGAGGAACAACTCTCATGTTGGCCAGAAATCCATTTGAAAGCTCCTTGAGGGGTAAACGTTGCTTGGAAGACAAGTAACTTTCACAGACAAAATTTCAGATGCCTGTAACTTGCAAGAACCATAACTTGAGTTCTATAAATCTCCTTGATGTCTTCCACCACTCAAATTAAAGGTCTTGAGATCCTCTACAAGTTTCATGTTGGCCAAGGATCCATTTGAATCTTGCATTTTGAATTATCTTGCGTGGAAGTTTGACCTAAATCAGGGGATTTTACACAGAAACCCTAATTTAGAAACCTCTCTTCTTCTTGATTTCTCTTGATTTCTCCTTGGCACAACACCACATCTATATCTACATGTCAAATGATGAACCCCACATCTTTCAAATAGGCCTTGATGCCCTTCAATCAAGCATTTGACCTAGGGTTGACCCAGGGTTGACCTAGATGAAACCCTAGTTGACTGTCTTCAATTGCAGCTCTTGTAATCACATCAATGACTTGTCTCACTTTCAAAATGACCCTCTAGGTCCTCCATGATGTCTATGTACCCTCCATGCTCAGTTCACAGCTCACAACTTCTTTGATGATCTTCAAATACACTCAAGATAGGAGAGAGATCCACTGCTTGATCCACTGACTTCTCAGATTTCAATTTCTTTCTGATGACTTGGATGTGCTTGAATTTGAATAAGAACCTCTTGATAGGCTCATAGAGATAAGAATAGTACATGGTCCCTTGTTGGATGATTTGCTATGCTATGCTGTGCAGATGAATGAATTATGTACATGACCTAATATGCACATGCTAATGCAATTGAAACATAAACAAAGTGAAGTAGGTTGAGCAAATTTTAGGGTGCAACAACTGCCCCTATTCAAGCGACTTGGACCCGACTGGGTGAAGCGCGAACGACCTTCAAACATTCGAGGTACGAGACGGTTGAATACTAAGAACCCGGGAATTTGCCAACCGCAGAAATAAACCGCCCAACTGTTTAGGGAACGACATCCACCAACTGAATCTGGTTGTTACAGCAACCACTGATCCGATGTCTGATAATTCTGATTTCAACTTCAACAACCTATGTAACGCCACAGGTACTGAACACTTTTCGCAAAACACATCCATCCACAACTGGACTAACCTTATCAACCCAAGAAGAGAGACAAATTCGTCAACACAAATAGAGATTCTGTTGTCACAGGAGTAACCTTGTCCACATCTGGACCCAAATTTCGCCAAATCACGAATAAACACAAATCTGTCCACGTCAGGACTCACATCACGGAAAAATCCCGGCGCTTTCGCTGGGGAAACATTTATGTCTAATCACAGGAAACTCCATTCGTCTATCCATACGGGAAAACCATCTGTCTAAACACAGGAAACTCCATCCGCCTATCCATACGGGAAAATCATCTGCCTAAACACAGGAAACTTCATCCGCCTATCCATACGGGAAAATCATCTGGCGACACACAGGAAATTTCATCCGCCTATCCATACGGGAAAATCATCTGCCTAAACACAGGTAACAATCTCTGTCCATCACAGGTAACATCTCCGTCAACACGGGTAACATCCCCGTCAACACGGGTAACATCTCCGTCAACACGGGTAACATCTCTGTCAACACAAGTAACATCTCTGTCAACACAGGTAACAATCTCTGTCTATCACAGGTAACATCTCTGTCAACACAGGTAACATCTCTGTCTATCACAGGTAACATCTCTGTCAACACAGGTAACGATCTCTGTCTATCACAGGTAACATCTCCGTCAACACGGGTAACATCTCCGTCAACACGGGTAATGTAACACCCCACTTCCCAAAACAAATAAAATATGAATAACATAATAAAAATCAGAGTTTCCTTCCCAAGTGGGATATCACATAAAAATCACGTTTCCTTATAAAAAAGGTTTTTCTCCAAATACAGCGGAATATTTAAATAATACAATTAAATAAAAATTTTGATACGTTCGCAGAAAAAAAAAATAGGAGTTCAACATGAAACAATAAAAATGCCCAAGTCCCGTGCTACGTATCAGAGCATCCTAGACTCGACAGTCACACCAATATCCAAGCTAGCTAAGCACCTGGATTATCTGTACTTCCGAAGAAGCACAGACCACAACAACAACAAGGGGTGAGAAATCATGATCAAAAATATAATGGTAATGTAATACATGTAATAAGGCAGTAAAACACACCAACACATCAATTATTCACCCCAACAACACCATATAACGAACCTACTGTTCAAATTACAATATAACATATTATAATGCAATTATGCAACTCAACACCATGCATGCGGTACCGACTCATTGGTTCATTCAATCGAACCTGGATAGATCACTTACGCTCCTCCTGAGACATGATCTATCCCCCACCATTCTCCACAAAGGAGTACGGATGAATCACTTACGCTCCTCCTGAGACATGATTCATCCCACCAAAACACCATGATATGCAAGACACCAATGCATAATTATTATATTCTGGCACGCTAAGTGCACACGATCCTCCTGATCATATCATTATACAACAATGCATATGTATAGATATATTACACCAACACCATATAAATCAATCAGATAGTAAACGAATTCATACTATCACACCGGATATAACTACGCCCCCCCCCCCCCCCACTCGGGGATACACGATCCTACTGATCACTACACACATATACATTACTAATTGCACACCAACAATATTAAGGGAAACGCGTACTATCCCCAAGTACACAAGTTATATCCCATACTCATCATTTTCACACTACAGCAAGGCTAGAAGGATCACACGAGACCAATTCAGACATCTCACCAAAAGTCTCTGAGGTTACTCAGAACCTCCCTAAACCAACACCTCAGCCTATACACCAAAATCAATAATTCATCAACATCAATCCACAATCACAAACATGCCAATAGATATTATACTTACCAATTATCCTATAATTTCTACTCTAGAACCGACATTACGGTACATTACCGACATTTCAGAGTCACTCTGAATCTCACCAAGGTCCTAACCATAGTCATTAACGACGCTATAGGGAAGCAACACATAACTTTTCCCAAAGCTATAATCACGGTCATTGCCAACACTACGGTAACAACACATAATCTCATCAGCTTTATATTCCTAGTTACTATCAACACTACAGTAACATCAACAATCCAACAAAATGGATCAATACTACAGTAACATCATCACCATATATATATATACCCCAAAATGCATCATCAGCATTCATCAATCCCCCAACATCAACAATAATCATAGCATGCCAATATAAAACTTTATATAACGATAAATTCCTACGGGGTTAAGGAATCCCCTCTACCCTATACATGTATAAACCATTCCCAATCAAATTTCTCCCCCCTTACCTTGACAATTGGTCGATCGATAGAATTCCTCCTAGAATTGGTCTCTTGGCCTTCTCCTTCCTCTTCCGTTCTTCGTTCCCTTTTTCCTTCGTTCTTTTTCACTTTCCTCGTTCTTTCCTCTTCTCTCTTTCTATCGCTCTTTTTTCTCAATTTTCTAAAATGTATCGTAACTCTCCTAACCCCTCATATTCTATTTCCCTTTTTAATTATTCTAATCCCAATAATAATAACTAATAAAATAATATAATATTAATAATCTTAATAATAATAATAATAATACTAATATAATCTTACTAATATTAATAATACCACATATTAATAATAATAATAATAATAATAATAATAATATTAATAATTCTAATAATAATAATAATGATAATAATAATAATAATCTTAATAATAATAATACTATTAATAATAACAATAATAATAATATTATTATCTCTCCAATAATCATAATAATACTTTTAATAATAATAATAATAATAACACTAATAATAATAATAGTAATAATAATAATAATAATAATAATACTATTATTATTATCACACCAATATCCCACGCCTATGGTAATCCCTTTCCTCTCCATTCCAACTTTTCTAATATCTCCTTGCTACCCCTTCATATTTCCTTCCTCACGGTTTCTATCGTGACTTTTCATATTTCCATTCTAACTTCCCAATAACCCTTTCACCTCTTATTTTACTTATTCCAACCACTAATATTCCCAATAATAATTCTAATAATAATAATTATAATAATCATTATAATAATAATAATAATATAATATAATATAATACTATTATAATATTATAGTAATATTCAACATAATAATAATAATAGTGATACACCCAACAATAATTATAATTATAATAATAATAATATTATCACACCAATAATAATAATAATATTAATAAAAATAATATAATAATAATATAATAATACTAATATTATTATTTCACCAAAATAATAATAATATTAATAATAGTAACAAATATAATAAATATAATAATAATAATAACACCCCCACCAATGTTACTATTATTTTTATATTACTATATTTAACACCAAAATATCACCAATAGTCCTCCCACATTAGGGACACCCACCAACATATAATTTTTAAAATAATAATAAAGTGACTAAATAATTAAAATGGGTGTTACAACTCTCCCCCACTTTAATTATTTTCGTCCTCGAAAATTACCTGATGGAAATAGCTCCGGATACGCTTCTCGCATCCTGCTTTCCAACTCCCAGGTCACACTGCCTCCTGCAGCACCTCCCCAAGCTACCTTCACCAAAGGTATCTCTTTCCCTCGGAGCTGTTTCATCTTACGGTCCTCGATCCTCAACGGCATCGTCTCAATAGTAAGATTCTCCCGAACCTGAACATCATCTCTCTGAATCACATGAGATGGATCAGAAACATATTTTCGCAATTGCGACACATGAAACACATCATGTAGATTCGACAACTCCGGCGGCAACGCCACCCTATAGGCCACAGCACCAACTCTTTGCAAAATTTCATAAGGTCCAATAAACTTAGGATCCAGCTTCTTGGACTTCAACGCCCGACCCACACCAGTCATCGGGTTAACTCTTAGGAATACGTGATCACCTACACAGAATTCTAACTCTTTCCTCCGATTATCATGATAACTCTTCTGCCTACTCTGAGACACTTTCATTTTCTCACGAATCATCTGAATCGTCTCAGTAGTCTGCTGAACAATTTCTGGTCCAAGCACCACACTCTCACCGGTCTCATACCAACACAGAGGAGTCCTACACCTCCTCCCATACAAAGCTTCAAAGGGTGCCATTCCAATACTCGAATGGTACCTATTATTGTACGTGAATTCAATCAATGATAAATGAGTGTCCCACGCACCACCCTTTTCCAATACACAAGCTCTTAATAAATCCTCAAGCGATTGAATAGTCCTTTCCGATTGACCATCAGTTTGTGGATGATAAGCTGAACTTAATTTCAACTTAGTACCCAAAGCTTCTTGCAAGCTCTTCCAAAATTCTGAAGTAAACCTCGGATCTCTATCCGACACAATACTGGACGGAACACCATGTAACTTCACAATTACCCGAATATAAATCTCCGCCAGCTTCGTCAACGGAAAACTAATATTAATTGGCACAAAGTGTGCAGACTTCGTTAAACGATCCACAATCACCCATATAGCATCAAAACCTCTCGCCGTATTTGGCAATCCTGTAACAAAGTCCATAGAAATGCAATCCCATTTCCAAACCGGAATTTCCAACGGTTGCATAAATCCAGAAGGTCTCTGGTGTTCTACCTTCGATTTCTGACACGTCAAACAGGCATAAACAAATTGAGCAATGTCTCTTTTCATACCAGACCACCAAAATAATTTCTTTAAATCATGATACATCTTCGTAGCTCCGGGATGAATACTCAGATTACTACGGTGTCCTTCACTCAAAATCAGCTTTTTCAGTTCCTCATCATCTGGTACACAAATCCTGCCTCTAAATCTCAACACACCTGTACTATCCAATTTAAAGTCACTATCGGAGTCACTTCCTACTCTAGGCATCAAATCTACCAATTTCACATCCAACTTCTGATTCTCTCTAATCATATCCAAGAAGTCATTATTTACCTGCAACATACCCAACATTACACTCTCTGCAGTAGTTTCACAAACCATGCTCAAATCTCTGAATTGTTCAATTAACTCAATTTCTTTCACCATCAGAGCTGCCATATGAATTGTCTTTCTACTCAAAGCGTCTGCCACTACATTGGCCTTTCCCGGATGATAACTCAAACTGAAGTCATAATCCTTCAAAAATTCTAACCATCTTCTCTGCCTCATATTCAGCTCTTTCTGATCAAACAGGTATCTCAGACTCTTATGATCACTAAACACTTCAAATCTTGAACCATACAGGTAATGCCTCCAAATTTTCAACACAAAAACAACCGCAGCTAACTCAAGATCATGAGTAGGATAATTTCGTTCATGCACTCTCAGTTGCCGCGAAGCATATGCTACTACCTTACCATTCTGCATAAGAACTCCTCCTAATCCCATCTTAGACGCATCACAGTACACCACAAACGGTTCACTCGGAGTCGGTAACACTAACACCGGTGCCGTAGTCAATCTCTTTTTCAACTCTTCAAAACTTTCTTCACAAGCAGCGTCCCATACGAAAACTTGGTTCTTTCTCGTCAACTGAGTTAATGGCAACGCCAAATTAGAGAACCCTTCAATAAACCTGCGGTAATAACCAGCTAAACCCAGAAAGCTCCTAATTTCTGTCGCTGTCTTCGGCGGTTCCCACTGCAATACTGCACTTACTTTTGACGGATCCACCGCTATTCCATCTTCAGATATTACATGCCCCAAGAAACTCACTCTCTTCAACCAGAAGTCACACTTTGACAGTTTAGCAAATAATTTATTTTCCTTCAACACTTGCAAGGCAATTCTCAAATGTCCTGCATGTTCTTCATCAGATTTAGAATAAATTAATATATCATCAATAAACACTACAATGAATTGATCCAAATAAGAATGGAAAATTCTGTTCATATACTCCATAAATACTCCCGGCACATTAGTCACTCCAAACGGCATTACAGCATATTCATAATGTCCATATCGAGTTCTAAAAGCAGTCTTCTGAATATCACCTTCTTTTACTCTTATTTGATGATAACCCGACCTTAAGTCAATCTTACTAAACACACGAGCTCCCACCAGCTGGTCCATCAAATCATCAATCCTCGGGAGAGGATACTTATTCTTAATCGTCACTTTATTCAACTGACGGTAATCGATGCACAAACGCATACTACCATCCTTCTTCTTCACCAACAACACTGGAGCTCCCCACGGCGATACACTTGGCCTAATAAACTTTCTATCCAACAATTCTCCAATCTGAGACTTCAACTCAGCCAATTCCACTGCAGACATCCTGTACGGCGCCATAGAAATAGGCCTCGTACCAGGAACAAGATCAATACCAAATTCCACTTCTCGCGTCGGAGGCAATTCCGTAATGTCGTCAGGAAACACTTCCGGAAATTCATTCACCACTGCCAATTCCTCCATTGACACTTTGCTATCCACCGATAAAGTTGCAAATAAAGCAAACACTCTAGTTTCATCTTCCAACAAGGCCCTCAATTCTTTATTAGACAAAGAACTTACTAAAGCTTCCTCTTCAGGGGTCAAGAACAACAATTCCTTCCGAAAACAGTCGATGTAGACTCGGTTGAACTCTAACCAGTTCATACCCAGAATAACATCCAATTTACCAAGTGGTAGACAAATCAAATCCACTTCAAATTCTCTACCGAAAATAGTCAGCGGACACTTCAGGCATACCAAAGAAGTAGTCACTGAACCTATAGAGGGTGTCTCAATAGTCATTCGTCTCTCCAGAGTAGACGGCACCAATCCTATCCTCTCCACACAATCCACAGAAATAAACGAGTGTGTTGCACCCGTATCAATAATAGCAGTTAAAGGAATATTATTGATAATACAAGTACCTTTGATAACACGCTCATCACTGGCAGCTTGAGTTCCTGCCAAAGCAAACACTTTTCCACCAGCCGGAGACGTCTGAGGCTTCTTCGGCTTCTCACAATGGGTACTGATGTGACCCTTCTCACCACAGTTATAACAGGTCGGCATAGTTGCTCTGCAGTCAGCTATCACATGACCTGGTTTTCCACACTTAAAACACTTTTTGGCTTCATTAGGACAATCATTAGCACGATGTCCCATACCACCGCACCAAAAACATTTCCCTTCAGCAGATGCTCTCCCATCTCTAGGCTTCTTATCAACAACAGCTTTACGTTTTCCCTTATCAGCAGCAACACCATAAGGAGTACCACTAAACCTCTGCTTACCCTTACGGTCATTAACAGCTTTGTAGTGTGCAATCCTTGCCCGGTTATCGTTATCATAGATCCTGCTCCTGCTTACCAGCTCAGGATAGCTCCTGATCTTCTGACAAGCAATCCCCAGCTTAATCTCTGGACGCAGTCCATTCTCAAACTTTAAGCACTTAGAAGTCATTGCCCCTTCCACATTATAGTGAGGACAATACTGCACCAGCTCCTCAAACTTAGCAGCATACTCTGCTACAGTCATACTACCCTGCTTCAGCTCTAAGAATTCAATTTCCTTAGCACTCCGAATATCTTCCGGAAAATACTTCTCCAGAAAACCCTTCCGAACTACCTCCCAAGTAATGGCAGTTCCAGCAGCTTCCAATCTTTGGCGACTATTGTCCCACCAAGCTTCAGCCTCACCCTCCAGCATGTGAGTACCAAACCTCACCTTCTGCTCATCAGTACAATCCATAGTTCTGAAGATTTTCTCAATTGCCTTCAGCCACTTCTGAGCAGCTTCTGGGTCCAGAATTCCTCCTTCAAACGTTGGCGGCTTGTTGCTCCGAAACTGCGCCAAACTCCTGAATTGGGCATCTGCAGTTTGATTCTGATTAGCAACAGCTTGCGCCATTGCTTGCATAGCAGCAGCTAATGCAGCATCGTTCCTTCCTGCCATACTGCTCAAAACATAACAACACCAGGTTAAAAGATATTCAACTACATCATAACGGACAGACTCAACTCGACTCAACAACACTGGCCGGACGGACCGACCTGCTCTGATACCAATTGTAACACCCCACTTCCCAAAACAAATAAAATATGAATAACATAATAAAAATCAGAGTTTCCTTCCCAAGTGGGATATCACATAAAAATCACGTTTCCTTATAAAAAAGGTTTTTCTCCAAATACAGCGGAATATTTAAATAATACAATTAAATAAAAATTTTGATACGTTCGCAGAAAAAAAAATAGGAGTTCAACATGAAACAATAAAAATGCCCAAGTCCCGTGCTACGTATCAGAGCATCCTAGACTCGACAGTCACACCAATATCCAAGCTAGCTAAGCACCTGGATTATCTGTACTTCCGAAGAAGCACAGACCACAACAACAACAAGGGGTGAGAAATCATGATCAAAAATATAATGGTAATGTAATACATGTAATAAGGCAGTAAAACACACCAACACATCAATTATTCACCCCAACAACACCATATAACGAACCTACTGTTCAAATTACAATATAACATATTATAATGCAATTATGCAACTCAACACCATGCATGCGGTACCGACTCATTGGTTCATTCAATCGAACCTGGATAGATCACTTACGCTCCTCCTGAGACATGATCTATCCCCCACCATTCTCCACAAAGGAGTACGGATGAATCACTTACGCTCCTCCTGAGACATGATTCATCCCACCAAAACACCATGATATGCAAGACACCAATGCATAATTATTATATTCTGGCACGCTAAGTGCACACGATCCTCCTGATCATATCATCATACAACAATGCATATGTATAGATATATTACACCAACACCATATAAATCAATCAGATAGTAAACGAATTCATACTATCACACCGGATATAACTACGTCCCCCCCCCCCCCCCACTCGGGGATACACGATCCTACTGATCACTACACACATATACATTACTAATTGCTCACCAACAATATTAAGGGAAACGCGTACTATCCCCAAGTACACAAGTTATATCCCATACTCATCATTTTCACACTACAGCAAGGCTAGAAGGATCACACGAGACCAATTCAGACATCTCACCAAAAGTCTCTGAGGTTACTCAGAACCTCCCTAAACCAACACCTCAGCCTATACACCAAAATCAATAATTCATCAACATCAATCCACAATCACAAACATGCCAATAGATATTATACTTACCAATTATCCTATAATTTCTACTCTAGAACCGACATTACGGTACATTACCGACATTTCAGAGTCACTCTGAATCTCACCAAGGTCCTAACCATAGTCATTAACGACGCTATAGGGAAGCAACACATAACTTTTCCCAAAGCTATAATCACGGTCATTGCCAACACTACGGTAACAACACATAATCTCATCAGCTTTATATTCCTAGTTACTATCAACACTACAGTAACATCAACAATCCAACAAAATGGATCAATACTACAGTAACATCATCACCATATATATATATACCCCAAAATGCATCATCAGCATTCATCAATCCCCCAACATCAACAATAATCATAGCATGCCAATATAAAACTTTATATAACGATAAATTCCTACGGGGTTAAGGAATCCCCTCTACCCTATACATGTATAAACCATTCCCAATCAAATTTCTCCCCCCTTACCTTGACAATTGGTCGATCGATAGAATTCCTCCTAGAATTGGTCTCTTGGCCTTCTCCTTCCTCTTCCGTTCTTCGTTCCCTTTTTCCTTCGTTCTTTTTCACTTTCCTCGTTCTTTCCTCTTCTCTCTTTCTATCGCTCTTTTTTCTCAATTTTCTAAAATGTATCGTAACTCTCCTAACCCCTCATATTCTATTTCCCTTTTTAATTATTCTAATCCCAATAATAATAACTAATAAAATAATTTAATATTAATAATCTTAATAATAATAATAATAATACTAATATAATCTTACTAATATTAATAATACCACATATTAATAATAATAATAATAATAATAATAATAATAATAATATTAATAATTCTAATAATAATAATAATGATAATAATAATAATAATCTTAATAATAATAATACTATTAATAATAACAATAATAATAATATTATTATCTCTCCAATAATCATAATAATACTTTTAATAATAATAATAATAATAACACTAATAATAATAATAGTAATAATAATAATAATAATAATAATACTATTATTATTATCACACCAATATCCCACGCCTATGGTAATCCCTTTCCTCTCCATTCCAACTTTTCTAATATCTCCTTGCTACCCCTTCATATTTCCTTCCTCACGGTTTCTATCGTGACTTTTCATATTTCCATTCTAACTTCCCAATAACCCTTTCACCTCTTATTTTACTTATTCCAACCACTAATATTCCCAATAATAATTCTAATAATAATAATTATAATAATCATTATAATAATAATAATAATATAATATAATATAATACTATTATAATATTATAGTAATATTCAACATAATAATAATAATAGTGATACACCCAACAATAATTATAATTATAATAATAATAATATTATCACACCAATAATAATAATAATATTAATAAAAATAATATAATAATAATATAATAATACTAATATTATTATTTCACCAAAATAATAATAATATTAATAATAGTAACAAATATAATAAATATAATAATAATAATAACACCCCCACCAATGTTACTATTATTTTTATATTACTATATTTAACACCAAAATATCACCAATAGTCCTCCCACATTAGGGACACCCACCAACATATAATTTTTAAAATAATAATAAAGTGACTAAATAATTAAAATGGGTGTTACAACTCTCCCCCACTTTAATTATTTTCGTCCTCGAAAATTACCTGATGGAAATAGCTCCGGATACGCTTCTCGCATCCTGCTTTCCAACTCCCAGGTCACACTGCCTCCTGCAGCACCTCCCCAAGCTACCTTCACCAAAGGTATCTCTTTCCCTCGGAGCTGTTTCATCTTACGGTCCTCGATCCTCAACGGCATCGTCTCAATAGTAAGATTCTCCCGAACCTGAACATCATCTCTCTGAATCACATGAGATGGATCAGAAACATATTTTCGCAATTGCGACACATGAAACACATCATGTAGATTCGACAACTCCGGCGGCAACGCCACCCTATAGGCCACAGCACCAACTCTTTGCAAAATTTCATAAGGTCCAATAAACTTAGGATCCAGCTTCTTGGACTTCAACGCCCGACCCACACCAGTCATCGGGTTAACTCTTAGGAATACGTGATCACCTACACAGAATTCTAACTCTTTCCTCCGATTATCATGATAACTCTTCTGCCTACTCTGAGACACTTTCATTTTCTCACGAATCATCTGAATCGTCTCAGTAGTCTGGAACGAGAAATCAGAGTCAACGTAGTTCGCCTACCTACTAGAAAGGAGGGGAAGGTTGCTCGCTAGGATATCGCGTCCTATGCCTACGTACTTTCATACAGCATGAAAGATCAGAGCAAACGTAGTTCGGGCCACGTACGACACAAGTCTGTCTTGATTGTTTTTTATCTCCTTCTAAAAAAGGGTTTTCCTGATTACTGGTCCAAGCGGACAAAAATGACGTTTTGATGAGTTCACATTCTTTTACGGAAGAAGTGTCTTTTATTGTGTTTGAAATCTTATTGTGTTTTTCTGTTTGTTTTGAGAAAGAAGAGACAGAACTCTAACCTATGGTTGCAAAGGGAATCAAACTAACCTAATGTTATCATGCATGGGTTAAGACCTAATGTCTATCATGTTCCTCTCTTGCGCAGAGAGAAACAGAGATCCTAAGGGATAAGCGGAAACAAAAACAATAGCATATATACAATAAAGCAGTAAAATGCATGAATGCAGCAATGCAAGCGAGGCAAGGGAGTCCCACTCAACCTCGAACCTAGAAAACAAAAGGCAAAAACGAACAAAATTCGCTTTCAACCTAACGGGTTAATGGCAAACAATACAGTCAGGGAAATTCAAACAATACACCAAAAATTATAGACAGCAAAAATTAATGCCAATGTTCTCAAAACATTATTTCCAATCAAAATGACCTATAATTTCATCCCATTTGGACATGTATTGCAAAATCTCATTTTTAGGTCACTTTTATTCATTAAATTCACCTTTTAATTGACCAAATTTGCAACCTTGAGCTATGAGCATTTTCCAACTTCCATGACCACTTTTCTAGACTCAAAATGTCATTTGGAACAACTTTGATGTTGTGAAGTTTTTCATTTGAAGCTTCCTTGTATGAGTTTTAGGCATATGCTTGAAATGACCTGTAATTCTCAAATGACCAAAATACCCTTTGCTTGCCAAGGTCATAAGTAGAGTTCCACAAATCCGATGAAGGCATACTATACCTTTCTAGAAATCTAAGATCATGAGGAACAACTCTCATGTTGGCCAGAAATCCATTTGAAAGCTCCTTGAGGGGTAAACGTTGCTTGGAAGACAAGTAACTTTCACAGACAAAATTTCAGATGCCTGTAACTTGCAAGAACCATAACTTGAGTTCTATAAATCTCCTTGATGTCTTCCACCACTAAAATTAAAGGTCTTGAGATCCTCTACAAGTTTCATGTTGGCCAAGGATCCATTTGAATCTTGCATTTTGAATTATCTTGCGTGGAAGTTTGACCTAAATCAGGGGATTTTACACAGAAACCCTAATTTAGAAACCTCTCTTCTTCTTGATTTCTCTTGATTTCTCCTTGGCACAACACCACATCTATATCTACATGTCAAATGATGAACCCCACATCTTTCAAATAGGCCTTGATGCCCTTCAATCAAGCATTTGACCTAGGGTTGACCCAGGGTTGACCTAGATGAAACCCTAGTTGACTGTCTTCAATTGCAGCTCTTGTAATCACATCAATGACTTGTCTCACTTTCAAAATGACCCTCTAGGTCCTCCATGATGTCTATGTACCCTCCATGCTCAGTTCACAGCTCACAACTTCTTTGATGATCTTCAAATACACTCAAGATAGGAGAGAGATCCACTGCTTGATCCACTGACTTCTCAGATTTCAATTTCTTTCTGATGACTTGGATGTGCTTGAATTTGAATAAGAACCTCTTGATAGGCTCATAGAGATAAGAATAGTACATGGTCCCTTGTTGGATGATTTGCTATGCTATGCTGTGCAGATGAATGAATTATGTACATGACCTAATATGCACATGCTAATGCAATTGAAACATAAACAAAGTGAAGTAGGTTGAGCAAATTTTAGGGTGCAACAACTGCCCCTATTCAAGCGACTTGGACCCGACTGGGTGAAGCGCGAACGACCTTCAAACATTCGAGGTACGAGACGGTTGAATACTAAGAACCCGGGAATTTGCCAACCGCAGAAATAAACCGCCCAACTGTTTAGGGAACGACATCCACCAACTGAATCTGGTTGTTACAGCAACCACTGATCCGATGTCTGATAATTCTGATTTCAACTTCAACAACCTATGTAACGCCACAGGTACTGAACACTTTTCGCAAAACACATCCATCCACAACTGGACTAACCTTATCAACCCAAGAAGAGAGACAAATTCGTCAACACAAATAGAGATTCTGTTGTCACAGGAGTAACCTTGTCCACATCTGGACCCAAATTTCGCCAAATCACGAATAAACACAAATCTGTCCACGTCAGGACTCACATCACGGAAAAATCCCGGCGCTTTCGCTGGGGAAACATTTATGTCTAATCACAGGAAACTCCATTCGTCTATCCATACGGGAAAACCATCTGTCTAAACACAGGAAACTCCATCCGCCTATCCATACGGGAAAATCATCTGCCTAAACACAGGAAACTTCATCCGCCTATCCATACGGGAAAATCATCTGGCGACACACAGGAAATTTCATCCGCCTATCCATACGGGAAAATCATCTGCCTAAACACAGGTAACAATCTCTGTCCATCACAGGTAACATCTCCGTCAACACGGGTAACATCCCCGTCAACACGGGTAACATCTCCGTCAACACGGGTAACATCTCTGTCAACACAAGTAACATCTCTGTCAACACAGGTAACAATCTCTGTCTATCACAGGTAACATCTCTGTCAACACAGGTAACATCTCTGTCTATCACAGGTAACATCTCTGTCAACACAGGTAACGATCTCTGTCTATCACAGGTAACATCTCCGTCAACACGGGTAACATCTCCGTCAACACGGGTAATGTAACACCCCACTTCCCAAAACAAATAAAATATGAATAACATAATAAAAATCAGAGTTTCCTTCCCAAGTGGGATATCACATAAAAATCACGTTTCCTTATAAAAAAGGTTTTTCTCCAAATACAGCGGAATATTTAAATAATACAATTAAATAAAAATTTTGATACGTTCGCAGAAAAAAAAAATAGGAGTTCAACATGAAACAATAAAAATGCCCAAGTCCCGTGCTACGTATCAGAGCATCCTAGACTCGACAGTCACACCAATATCCAAGCTAGCTAAGCACCTGGATTATCTGTACTTCCGAAGAAGCACAGACCACAACAACAACAAGGGGTGAGAAATCATGATCAAAAATATAATGGTAATGTAATACATGTAATAAGGCAGTAAAACACACCAACACATCAATTATTCACCCCAACAACACCATATAACGAACCTACTGTTCAAATTACAATATAACATATTATAATGCAATTATGCAACTCAACACCATGCATGCGGTACCGACTCATTGGTTCATTCAATCGAACCTGGATAGATCACTTACGCTCCTCCTGAGACATGATCTATCCCCCACCATTCTCCACAAAGGAGTACGGATGAATCACTTACGCTCCTCCTGAGACATGATTCATCCCACCAAAACACCATGATATGCAAGACACCAATGCATAATTATTATATTCTGGCACGCTAAGTGCACACGATCCTCCTGATCATATCATCATACAACAATGCATATGTATAGATATATTACACCAACACCATATAAATCAATCAGATAGTAAACGAATTCATACTATCACACCGGATATAACTACGTCCCCCCCCCCCCCCACTCGGGGATACACGATCCTACTGATCACTACACACATATACATTACTAATTGCTCACCAACAATATTAAGGGAAACGCGTACTATCCCCAAGTACACAAGTTATATCCCATACTCATCATTTTCACACTACAGCAAGGCTAGAAGGATCACACGAGACCAATTCAGACATCTCACCAAAAGTCTCTGAGGTTACTCAGAACCTCCCTAAACCAACACCTCAGCCTATACACCAAAATCAATAATTCATCAACATCAATCCACAATCACAAACATGCCAATAGATATTATACTTACCAATTATCCTATAATTTCTACTCTAGAACCGACATTACGGTACATTACCGACATTTCAGAGTCACTCTGAATCTCACCAAGGTCCTAACCATAGTCATTAACGACGCTATAGGGAAGCAACACATAACTTTTCCCAAAGCTATAATCACGGTCATTGCCAACACTACGGTAACAACACATAATCTCATCAGCTTTATATTCCTAGTTACTATCAACACTACAGTAACATCAACAATCCAACAAAATGGATCAATACTACAGTAACATCATCACCATATATATATATACCCCAAAATGCATCATCAGCATTCATCAATCCCCCAACATCAACAATAATCATAGCATGCCAATATAAAACTTTATATAACGATAAATTCCTACGGGGTTAAGGAATCCCCTCTACCCTATACATGTATAAACCATTCCCAATCAAATTTCTCCCCCCTTACCTTGACAATTGGTCGATCGATAGAATTCCTCCTAGAATTGGTCTCTTGGCCTTCTCCTTCCTCTTCCGTTCTTCGTTCCCTTTTTCCTTCGTTCTTTTTCACTTTCCTCGTTCTTTCCTCTTCTCTCTTTCTATCGCTCTTTTTTCTCAATTTTCTAAAATGTATCGTAACTCTCCTAACCCCTCATATTCTATTTCCCTTTTTAATTATTCTAATCCCAATAATAATAACTAATAAAATAATATAATATTAATAATCTTAATAATAATAATAATAATACTAATATAATCTTACTAATATTAATAATACCACATATTAATAATAATAATAATAATAATAATAATAATATTAATAATTCTAATAATAATAATAATGATAATAATAATAATAATCTTAATAATAATAATACTATTAATAATAACAATAATAATAATATTATTATCTCTCCAATAATCATAATAATACTTTTAATAATAATAATAATAATAACACTAATAATAATAATAGTAATAATAATAATAATAATAATAATACTATTATTATTATCACACCAATATCCCACGCCTATGGTAATCCCTTTCCTCTCCATTCCAACTTTTCTAATATCTCCTTGCTACCCCTTCATATTTCCTTCCTCACGGTTTCTATCGTGACTTTTCATATTTCCATTCTAACTTCCCAATAACCCTTTCACCTCTTATTTTACTTATTCCAACCACTAATATTCCCAATAATAATTCTAATAATAATAATTATAATAATCATTATAATAATAATAATAATATAATATAATATAATACAATTATAATATTATAGTAATATTCAACATAATAATAATAATAGTGATACACCCAACAATAATTATAATTATAATAATAATAATATTATCACACCAATAATAATAATAATATTAATAAAAATAATATAATAATAATATAATAATACTAATATTATTATTTCACCAAAATAATAATAATATTAATAATAGTAACAAATATAATAAATATAATAATAATAATAACACCCCCACCAATGTTACTATTATTTTTATATTACTATATTTAACACCAAAATATCACCAATAGTCCTCCCACATTAGGGACACCCACCAACATATAATTTTTAAAATAATAATAAAGTGACTAAATAATTAAAATGGGTGTTACAACTCTCCCCCACTTTAATTATTTTCGTCCTCGAAAATTACCTGATGGAAATAGCTCCGGATACGCTTCTCGCATCCTGCTTTCCAACTCCCAGGTCACACTGCCTCCTGCAGCACCTCCCCAAGCTACCTTCACCAAAGGTATCTCTTTCCCTCGGAGCTGTTTCATCTTACGGTCCTCGATCCTCAACGGCATCGTCTCAATAGTAAGATTCTCCCGAACCTGAACATCATCTCTCTGAATCACATGAGATGGATCAGAAACATATTTTCGCAATTGCGACACATGAAACACATCATGTAGATTCGACAACTCCGGCGGCAACGCCACCCTATAGGCCACAGCACCAACTCTTTGCAAAATTTCATAAGGTCCAATAAACTTAGGATCCAGCTTCTTGGACTTCAACGCCCGACCCACACCAGTCATCGGGTTAACTCTTAGGAATACGTGATCACCTACACAGAATTCTAACTCTTTCCTCCGATTATCATGATAACTCTTCTGCCTACTCTGAGACACTTTCATTTTCTCACGAATCATCTGAATCGTCTCAGTAGTCTGCTGAACAATTTCTGGTCCAAGCACCACACTCTCACCGGTCTCATACCAACACAGAGGAGTCCTACACCTCCTCCCATACAAAGCTTCAAAGGGTGCCATTCCAATACTCGAATGGTACCTATTATTGTACGTGAATTCAATCAATGATAAATGAGTGTCCCACGCACCACCCTTTTCCAATACACAAGCTCTTAATAAATCCTCAAGCGATTGAATAGTCCTTTCCGATTGACCATCAGTTTGTGGATGATAAGCTGAACTTAATTTCAACTTAGTACCCAAAGCTTCTTGCAAGCTCTTCCAAAATTCTGAAGTAAACCTCGGATCTCTATCCGACACAATACTGGACGGAACACCATGTAACTTCACAATTACCCGAATATAAATCTCCGCCAGCTTCGTCAACGGAAAACTAATATTAATTGGCACAAAGTGTGCAGACTTCGTTAAACGATCCACAATCACCCATATAGCATCAAAACCTCTCGCCGTATTTGGCAATCCTGTAACAAAGTCCATAGAAATGCAATCCCATTTCCAAACCGGAATTTCCAACGGTTGCATAAATCCAGAAGGTCTCTGGTGTTCTACCTTCGATTTCTGACACGTCAAACAGGCATAAACAAATTGAGCAATGTCTCTTTTCATACCAGACCACCAAAATAATTTCTTTAAATCATGATACATCTTCGTAGCTCCGGGATGAATACTCAGATTACTACGGTGTCCTTCACTCAAAATCAGCTTTTTCAGTTCCTCATCATCTGGTACACAAATCCTGCCTCTAAATCTCAACACACCTGTACTATCCAATTTAAAGTCACTATCGGAGTCACTTCCTACTCTAGGCATCAAATCTACCAATTTCACATCCAACTTCTGATTCTCTCTAATCATATCCAAGAAGTCATTATTTACCTGCAACATACCCAACATTACACTCTCTGCAGTAGTTTCACAAACCATGCTCAAATCTCTGAATTGTTCAATTAACTCAATTTCTTTCACCATCAGAGCTGCCATATGAATTGTCTTTCTACTCAAAGCGTCTGCCACTACATTGGCCTTTCCCGGATGATAACTCAAACTGAAGTCATAATCCTTCAAAAATTCTAACCATCTTCTCTGCCTCATATTCAGCTCTTTCTGATCAAACAGGTATCTCAGACTCTTATGATCACTAAACACTTCAAATCTTGAACCATACAGGTAATGCCTCCAAATTTTCAACACAAAAACAACCGCAGCTAACTCAAGATCATGAGTAGGATAATTTCGTTCATGCACTCTCAGTTGCCGCGAAGCATATGCTACTACCTTACCATTCTGCATAAGAACTCCTCCTAATCCCATCTTAGACGCATCACAGTACACCACAAACGGTTCACTCGGAGTCGGTAACACTAACACCGGTGCCGTAGTCAATCTCTTTTTCAACTCTTCAAAACTTTCTTCACAAGCAGCGTCCCATACGAAAACTTGGTTCTTTCTCGTCAACTGAGTTAATGGCAACGCCAAATTAGAGAACCCTTCAATAAACCTGCGGTAATAACCAGCTAAACCCAGAAAGCTCCTAATTTCTGTCGCTGTCTTCGGCGGTTCCCACTGCAATACTGCACTTACTTTTGACGGATCCACCGCTATTCCATCTTCAGATATTACATGCCCCAAGAAACTCACTCTCTTCAACCAGAAGTCACACTTTGACAGTTTAGCAAATAATTTATTTTCCTTCAACACTTGCAAGGCAATTCTCAAATGTCCTGCATGTTCTTCATCAGATTTAGAATAAATTAATATATCATCAATAAACACTACAATGAATTGATCCAAATAAGAATGGAAAATTCTGTTCATATACTCCATAAATACTCCCGGCACATTAGTCACTCCAAACGGCATTACAGCATATTCATAATGTCCATATCGAGTTCTAAAAGCAGTCTTCTGAATATCACCTTCTTTTACTCTTATTTGATGATAACCCGACCTTAAGTCAATCTTACTAAACACACGAGCTCCCACCAGCTGGTCCATCAAATCATCAATCCTCGGGAGAGGATACTTATTCTTAATCGTCACTTTATTCAACTGACGGTAATCGATGCACAAACGCATACTACCATCCTTCTTCTTCACCAACAACACTGGAGCTCCCCACGGCGATACACTTGGCCTAATAAACTTTCTATCCAACAATTCTCCAATCTGAGACTTCAACTCAGCCAATTCCACTGCAGACATCCTGTACGGCGCCATAGAAATAGGCCTCGTACCAGGAACAAGATCAATACCAAATTCCACTTCTCGCGTCGGAGGCAATTCCGTAATGTCGTCAGGAAACACTTCCGGAAATTCATTCACCACTGCCAATTCCTCCATTGACACTTTGCTATCCACCGATAAAGTTGCAAATAAAGCAAACACTCTAGTTTCATCTTCCAACAAGGCCCTCAATTCTTTATTAGACAAAGAACTTACTAAAGCTTCCTCTTCAGGGGTCAAGAACAACAATTCCTTCCGAAAACAGTCGATGTAGACTCGGTTGAACTCTAACCAGTTCATACCCAGAATAACATCCAATTTACCAAGTGGTAGACAAATCAAATCCACTTCAAATTCTCTACCGAAAATAGTCAGCGGACACTTCAGGCATACCAAAGAAGTAGTCACTGAACCTATAGAGGGTGTCTCAATAGTCATTCGTCTCTCCAGAGTAGACGGCACCAATCCTATCCTCTCCACACAATCCACAGAAATAAACGAGTGTGTTGCACCCGTATCAATAATAGCAGTTAAAGGAATATTATTGATAATACAAGTACCTTTGATAACACGCTCATCACTGGCAGCTTGAGTTCCTGCCAAAGCAAACACTTTTCCACCAGCCGGAGACGTCTGAGGCTTCTTCGGCTTCTCACAATGGGTACTGATGTGACCCTTCTCACCACAGTTATAACAGGTCGGCATAGTTGCTCTGCAGTCAGCTATCACATGACCTGGTTTTCCACACTTAAAACACTTTTTGGCTTCATTAGGACAATCATTAGCACGATGTCCCATACCACCGCACCAAAAACATTTCCCTTCAGCAGATGCTCTCCCATCTCTAGGCTTCTTATCAACAACAGCTTTACGTTTTCCCTTATCAGCAGCAACACCATAAGGAGTACCACTAAACCTCTGCTTACCCTTACGGTCATTAACAGCTTTGTAGTGTGCAATCCTTGCCCGGTTATCGTTATCATAGATCCTGCTCCTGCTTACCAGCTCAGGATAGCTCCTGATCTTCTGACAAGCAATCCCCAGCTTAATCTCTGGACGCAGTCCATTCTCAAACTTTAAGCACTTAGAAGTCATTGCCCCTTCCACATTATAGTGAGGACAATACTGCACCAGCTCCTCAAACTTAGCAGCATACTCTGCTACAGTCATACTACCCTGCTTCAGCTCTAAGAATTCAATTTCCTTAGCACTCCGAATATCTTCCGGAAAATACTTCTCCAGAAAACCCTTCCGAACTACCTCCCAAGTAATGGCAGTTCCAGCAGCTTCCAATCTTTGGCGACTATTGTCCCACCAAGCTTCAGCCTCACCCTCCAGCATGTGAGTACCAAACCTCACCTTCTGCTCATCAGTACAATCCATAGTTCTGAAGATTTTCTCAATTGCCTTCAGCCACTTCTGAGCAGCTTCTGGGTCCAGAATTCCTCCTTCAAACGTTGGCGGCTTGTTGCTCCGAAACTGCGCCAAACTCCTGAATTGGGCATCTGCAGTTTGATTCTGATTAGCAACAGCTTGCGCCATTGCTTGCATAGCAGCAGCTAATGCAGCATCGTTCCTTCCTGCCATACTGCTCAAAACATAACAACACCAGGTTAAAAGATATTCAACTACATCATAACGGACAGACTCAACTCGACTCAACAACACTGGCCGGACGGACCGACCTGCTCTGATACCAATTGTAACACCCCACTTCCCAAAACAAATAAAATATGAATAACATAATAAAAATCAGAGTTTCCTTCCCAAGTGGGATATCACATAAAAATCACGTTTCCTTATAAAAAAGGTTTTTCTCCAAATACAGCGGAATATTTAAATAATACAATTAAATAAAAATTTTGATACGTTCGCAGAAAAAAAAATAGGAGTTCAACATGAAACAATAAAAATGCCCAAGTCCCGTGCTACGTATCAGAGCATCCTAGACTCGACAGTCACACCAATATCCAAGCTAGCTAAGCACCTGGATTATCTGTACTTCCGAAGAAGCACAGACCACAACAACAACAAGGGGTGAGAAATCATGATCAAAAATATAATGGTAATGTAATACATGTAATAAGGCAGTAAAACACACCAACACATCAATTATTCACCCCAACAACACCATATAACGAACCTACTGTTCAAATTACAATATAACATATTATAATGCAATTATGCAACTCAACACCATGCATGCGGTACCGACTCATTGGTTCATTCAATCGAACCTGGATAGATCACTTACGCTCCTCCTGAGACATGATCTATCCCCCACCATTCTCCACAAAGGAGTACGGATGAATCACTTACGCTCCTCCTGAGACATGATTCATCCCACCAAAACACCATGATATGCAAGACACCAATGCATAATTATTATATTCTGGCACGCTAAGTGCACACGATCCTCCTGATCATATCATCATACAACAATGCATATGTATAGATATATTACACCAACACCATATAAATCAATCAGATAGTAAACGAATTCATACTATCACACCGGATATAACTACGTCCCCCCCCCCCACTCGGGGATACACGATCCTACTGATCACTACACACATATACATTACTAATTGCTCACCAACAATATTAAGGGAAACGCGTACTATCCCCAAGTACACAAGTTATATCCCATACTCATCATTTTCACACTACAGCAAGGCTAGAAGGATCACACGAGACCAATTCAGACATCTCACCAAAAGTCTCTGAGGTTACTCAGAACCTCCCTAAACCAACACCTCAGCCTATACACCAAAATCAATAATTCATCAACATCAATCCACAATCACAAACATGCCAATAGATATTATACTTACCAATTATCCTATAATTTCTACTCTAGAACCGACATTACGGTACATTACCGACATTTCAGAGTCACTCTGAATCTCACCAAGGTCCTAACCATAGTCATTAACGACGCTATAGGGAAGCAACACATAACTTTTCCCAAAGCTATAATCACGGTCATTGCCAACACTACGGTAACAACACATAATCTCATCAGCTTTATATTCCTAGTTACTATCAACACTACAGTAACATCAACAATCCAACAAAATGGATCAATACTACAGTAACATCATCACCATATATATATATACCCCAAAATGCATCATCAGCATTCATCAATCCCCCAACATCAACAATAATCATAGCATGCCAATATAAAACTTTATATAACGATAAATTCCTACGGGGTTAAGGAATCCCCTCTACCCTATACATGTATAAACCATTCCCAATCAAATTTCTCCCCCCTTACCTTGACAATTGGTCGATCGATAGAATTCCTCCTAGAATTGGTCTCTTGGCCTTCTCCTTCCTCTTCCGTTCTTCGTTCCCTTTTTCCTTCGTTCTTTTTCACTTTCCTCGTTCTTTCCTCTTCTCTCTTTCTATCGCTCTTTTTTCTCAATTTTCTAAAATGTATCGTAACTCTCCTAACCCCTCATATTCTATTTCCCTTTTTAATTATTCTAATCCCAATAATAATAACTAATAAAATAATTTAATATTAATAATCTTAATAATAATAATAATAATACTAATATAATCTTACTAATATTAATAATACCACATATTAATAATAATAATAATAATAATAATAATAATAATAATAATATTAATAATTCTAATAATAATAATAATGATAATAATAATAATAATCTTAATAATAATAATACTATTAATAATAACAATAATAATAATATTATTATCTCTCCAATAATCATAATAATACTTTTAATAATAATAATAATAATAACACTAATAATAATAATAGTAATAATAATAATAATAATAATAATACTATTATTATTATCACACCAATATCCCACGCCTATGGTAATCCCTTTCCTCTCCATTCCAACTTTTCTAATATCTCCTTGCTACCCCTTCATATTTCCTTCCTCACGGTTTCTATCGTGACTTTTCATATTTCCATTCTAACTTCCCAATAACCCTTTCACCTCTTATTTTACTTATTCCAACCACTAATATTCCCAATAATAATTCTAATAATAATAATTATAATAATCATTATAATAATAATAATAATATAATATAATATAATACTATTATAATATTATAGTAATATTCAACATAATAATAATAATAGTGATACACCCAACAATAATTATAATTATAATAATAATAATATTATCACACCAATAATAATAATAATATTAATAAAAATAATATAATAATAATATAATAATACTAATATTATTATTTCACCAAAATAATAATAATATTAATAATAGTAACAAATATAATAAATATAATAATAATAATAACACCCCCACCAATGTTACTATTATTTTTATATTACTATATTTAACACCAAAATATCACCAATAGTCCTCCCACATTAGGGACACCCACCAACATATAATTTTTAAAATAATAATAAAGTGACTAAATAATTAAAATGGGTGTTACAACTCTCCCCCACTTTAATTATTTTCGTCCTCGAAAATTACCTGATGGAAATAGCTCCGGATACGCTTCTCGCATCCTGCTTTCCAACTCCCAGGTCACACTGCCTCCTGCAGCACCTCCCCAAGCTACCTTCACCAAAGGTATCTCTTTCCCTCGGAGCTGTTTCATCTTACGGTCCTCGATCCTCAACGGCATCGTCTCAATAGTAAGATTCTCCCGAACCTGAACATCATCTCTCTGAATCACATGAGATGGATCAGAAACATATTTTCGCAATTGCGACACATGAAACACATCATGTAGATTCGACAACTCCGGCGGCAACGCCACCCTATAGGCCACAACACCAACTCTTTGCAAAATTTCATAAGGTCCAATAAACTTAGGATCCAGCTTCTTGGACTTCAACGCCCGACCCACACCAGTCATCGGGTTAACTCTTAGGAATACGTGATCACCTACACAGAATTCTAACTCTTTCCTCCGATTATCATGATAACTCTTCTGCCTACTCTGAGACACTTTCATTTTCTCACGAATCATCTGAATCGTCTCAGTAGTCTGGAACGAGAAATCAGAGTCAACGTAGTTCGCCTACCTACTAGAAAGGAGGGGAAGGTTGCTCGCTAGGATATCGCGTCCTATGCCTACGTACTTTCATACAGCATGAAAGATCAGAGCAAACGTAGTTCGGGCCACGTACGACACAAGTCTGTCTTGATTGTTTTTTATCTCCTTCTAAAAAAGGGTTTTCCTGATTACTGGTCCAAGCGGACAAAAATGACGTTTTGATGAGTTCACATTCTTTTACGGAAGAAGTGTCTTTTATTGTGTTTGAAATCTTATTGTGTTTTTCTGTTTGTTTTGAGAAAGAAGAGACAGAACTCTAACCTATGGTTGCAAAGGGAATCAAACTAACCTAATGTTATCATGCATGGGTTAAGACCTAATGTCTATCATGTTCCTCTCTTGCGCAGAGAGAAACAGAGATCCTAAGGGATAAGCGGAAACAAAAACAATAGCATATATACAATAAAGCAGTAAAATGCATGAATGCAGCAATGCAAGCGAGGCAAGGGAGTCCCACTCAACCTCGAACCTAGAAAACAAAAGGCAAAAACGAACAAAATTCGCTTTCAACCTAACGGGTTAATGGCAAACAATACAGTCAGGGAAATTCAAACAATACACCAAAAATTATAGACAGCAAAAATTAATGCCAATGTTCTCAAAACATTATTTCCAATCAAAATGACCTATAATTTCATCCCATTTGGACATGTATTGCAAAATCTCATTTTTAGGTCACTTTTATTCATTAAATTCACCTTTTAATTGACCAAATTTGCAACCTTGAGCTATGAGCATTTTCCAACTTCCATGACCACTTTTCTAGACTCAAAATGTCATTTGGAACAACTTTGATGTTGTGAAGTTTTTCATTTGAAGCTTCCTTGTATGAGTTTTAGGCATATGCTTGAAATGACCTGTAATTCTCAAATGACCAAAATACCCTTTGCTTGCCAAGGTCATAAGTAGAGTTCCACAAATCCGATGAAGGCATACTATACCTTTCTAGAAATCTAAGATCATGAGGAACAACTCTCATGTTGGCCAGAAATCCATTTGAAAGCTCCTTGAGGGGTAAACGTTGCTTGGAAGACAAGTAACTTTCACAGACAAAATTTCAGATGCCTGTAACTTGCAAGAACCATAACTTGAGTTCTATAAATCTCCTTGATGTCTTCCACCACTAAAATTAAAGGTCTTGAGATCCTCTACAAGTTTCATGTTGGCCAAGGATCCATTTGAATCTTGCATTTTGAATTATCTTGCGTGGAAGTTTGACCTAAATCAGGGGATTTTACACAGAAACCCTAATTTAGAAACCTCTCTTCTTCTTGATTTCTCTTGATTTCTCCTTGGCACAACACCACATCTATATCTACATGTCAAATGATGAACCCCACATCTTTCAAATAGGCCTTGATGCCCTTCAATCAAGCATTTGACCTAGGGTTGACCCAGGGTTGACCTAGATGAAACCCTAGTTGACTGTCTTCAATTGCAGCTCTTGTAATCACATCAATGACTTGTCTCACTTTCAAAATGACCCTCTAGGTCCTCCATGATGTCTATGTACCCTCCATGCTCAGTTCACAGCTCACAACTTCTTTGATGATCTTCAAATACACTCAAGATAGGAGAGAGATCCACTGCTTGATCCACTGACTTCTCAGATTTCAATTTCTTTCTGATGACTTGGATGTGCTTGAATTTGAATAAGAACCTCTTGATAGGCTCATAGAGATAAGAATAGTACATGGTCCCTTGTTGGATGATTTGCTATGCTATGCTGTGCAGATGAATGAATTATGTACATGACCTAATATGCACATGCTAATGCAATTGAAACATAAACAAAGTGAAGTAGGTTGAGCAAATTTTAGGGTGCAACAACTGCCCCTATTCAAGCGACTTGGACCCGACTGGGTGAAGCGCGAACGACCTTCAAACATTCGAGGTACGAGACGGTTGAATACTAAGAACCCGAGAATTTGCCAACCGCAGAAATAAACCGCCCAACTGTTTAGGGAACGACATCCACCAACTGAATCTGGTTGTTACAGCAACCACTGATCCGATGTCTGATAATTCTGATTTCAACTTCAACAACCTATGTAACGCCACAGGTACTGAACACTTTTCGCAAAACACATCCATCCACAACTGGACTAACCTTATCAACCCAAGAAGAGAGACAAATTCGTCAACACAAATAGAGATTCTGTTGTCACAGGAGTAACCTTGTCCACATCTGGACCCAAATTTCGCCAAATCACGAATAAACACAAATCTCTCCACGTCAGGACTCACATCACGGAAAAATCCCGGCGCTTTCGCTGGGGAAACATTTATGTCTAATCACAGGAAACTCCATTCGTCTATCCATACGGGAAAACCATCTGTCTAAACACAGGAAACTCCATCCGCCTATCCATACGGGAAAATCATCTGCCTAAACACAGGAAACTTCATCCGCCTATCCATACGGGAAAATCATCTGGCGACACACAGGAAATTTCATCCGCCTATCCATACGGGAAAATCATCTGCCTAAACACAGGTAACAATCTCTGTCCATCACAGGTAACATCTCCGTCAACACGGGTAACATCCCCGTCAACACGGGTAACATCTCCGTCAACACGGGTAACATCTCTGTCAACACAAGTAACATCTCTGTCAACACAGGTAACAATCTCTGTCTATCACAGGTAACATCTCTGTCAACACAGGTAACATCTCTGTCTATCACAGGTAACATCTCTGTCAACACAGGTAAGGATCTCTGTCTATCACAGGTAACATCTCCGTCAACACGGGTAACATCTCCGTCAACACGGGTAACATCTCTGTCAACACAGGTAACATCTCTGTCAACATAGGTAACAATCTCTGTCAGCACAGGTAACAATCTCTGTCTATCACAGGTAACATCTCTGTCCATCACAGGAAAATATCTTCGCCTTTGCTACGGGTAATACTCTGTCGAATACAGGAAAATATCTCCGCCTCTGCTACGGGTAATACTCTGTCGAATACAGGTTTTCTGCCTATCTTTGCAGCAGCTAGCTCCATCAATCACATGGGTGACACAATATGAGTCTAGTCTTCCACTTTTCAGTGCTGACATGGCAGCAAATCTGAGAAGTACTCTACTGGGATTTTTCCTGAATCCACACTGCCAGACAACTTCCAAAAAAATCGATGCACGTAATCTTTTGATGCTGTCACAAAAACAACCTTGAAGAAATACTCCGCAAGAGGGGTAAGAGAAACTTGAACAACCAACTCTGTGGGAAATAATGCCACAATTGACATGTCTCACGCCGAGATCTTGAATGTTTGACAATTAATTTGAGCAAGAGCTCTCTCCACCTGCAAGGGAAACAACACTTGAAAACAAACGGTTAACCAACCTGGTTTATGTTTCAGAATGCATATGTTTGACAATGGCGTAATGCTCCATTCGACATGGAAATGCTACGCGTTTTTTATTTGGTGGGTGCAAGTATGACACTATATGCCAATGCAAATGCAGACTCGAACTGCTGGGATACAGAAACCGCTTCAGCAAAATAAATGCTGAAGACAACGCCAACTCTGTTGGGGGTAACCAGGTGCCACAGAATTATTCCAGCAAAATAAATGCTGGAAGAGTGAAGTCCGCTTCACTGAGGAATAGCTGAATGCGCCAATCATGATTGGACTTTTTGTTGGGGAGTGAACGGGTATCACACGGTATTCCGGCAAAATAAATGCCAGGACACACAACCAACTCTGTCGGGAAGAGTTTTCTTTTTTAATCTTTGAGTTCCACTGGGAGGAAAGAAAACACTTGCTGGAAAGAGAATTCCGCTGGGGACGAAACGATTCTCTTGGGGAAAATCAACTGACTCCGCTGGAGGAGAGTAAATGACCCTACTGGGAAGGGTAAACTGTCAAGGTACAGCTCACGATGCTAAACCACTCTGCTCGGGATGCACTGTCTGAATACTGCCTTTGATCTTGGAATCATCAATTCTGCTGAGAGTAACCGACTTTGCTGGAGAATGTCCTTCGGCTAAGCTGCGACTAGCTGGGGAATTCAATCCTTCTTCAGTGAGGAACAATGTTATCTTGGAAGCGCGACCTGCGTGGGGATCGAGTCTTTCCGTTACGAGCTTCTGGTCCATACTGCAATCTTTTGATCGTCCACTTCATACGGCTACGAACCCTGCAACACCACAAACAAGACAAGACAAGTCTATGCAACCAAATCTATTCAAGTTAGTGTTAGTGACATTATTTTCAGTTAATTCAGAGTTTTAGCAATTGTTGGCAAGGGCCAGCGACGTTATACACTTGCTAGTTTCATTAAACCTAGGCGTTTATCATGTACAAAACAGTAAAGAACCAGCATCAAATACTAAATAACATGTTTTATTGATTGGGCCCCTAAATGGGCAGAGTTTTGTACACGGGATGTAACTCCTGAAAAGAGGAAGCTACACACAACAAATATACAAGTATGCACAAGAAGCATAAATATGATGACAAATCAAATTTGTACACTTGTCGGCAACGGGACGCAGACGAACATCACGAGCTGATCCTCCTATGACTCGCCTGACTCTAGTGCTTTCCCGGTATTCACACTTCCGAAGAGATTGTATCTGATAACCGACCCCTCAGGTATATTCTCCCGCACCAATGCGCACCGCAGTATCAAATTCGGACCGCAGTCATTTGCTTTTCAAATCCCTAACTTTTGCGTGAACCGCCCTTTACGGGTTTTCAGTTCACCGGGATACCCTTTTTTGCCGAAGCCGCCCAGTGTAGGTTTTCAACTTCGCGGGTGTACATTTTTTCAATTTTATCCCTAACTTTTTCCCGAACCTTTTGTTCTGTTTTTGGCTCGCCAGGATGCCCTATTTTTGCCTGGACTCTCTTTTTTTTGTCCAACGGGTCAATTTCAAGCAAAGTATTTTTTAACTGCGTCCGAATTCACAGGCGACGTAAAGTCTTCACCGTCCATGGTGGACAACAATAAATCCCCTCCTGAAAAGACTTTTCTGACAATGTATGGCCCTTCGTAGTTGGGGGTCCACTTGCCCCTGTGATCTGCCTGTGGCGGGAGAATTCTTTTCAGCACAAGGTCGCCCGTCTGAAAGCTCCGAGGATGTATCTTCTTATCATATGCTTTCTTCATTCGGCTCTGGTACAAACGACCGTATGCTAGAGAAGCTAGCCTCTTCGCATCCATTAAACTCAGCTGGTTCAACCTGTCTTTCACCCATTCTGCCTCGTCTAGTTGGACATCTCGTAATACTCTCAACAAAGGAATCTCAACTTCCAGTGGTAGCACTGCTTCCATTCCATATACCAACGAGAACGGGGTTGCCCCGGTTGATGTGCGTACCGTCGTACGATAACCGTGCAAAGCAAAAGGTAGCATCTCATGCCAATCCTTATAGGTCACCACCATCTTCTGAACGATCTTCTTTATATTCTTATTGGCCGCTTCAACAACGCCATTCATCTTGGGTCGGTAAGGGGAGGAGTTGTGATGCTCGATCTTAAAATTTTGACAAAGCTCCTTCATCATTTTGTTATTCAGGTTTGAACCGTTGTCAGTGATTATCCGCTCAGGGACTCCATATCTGCAAATGATATCTCTCTTGATGAATCTGGCTACCACCTGCTTAGTCACATTTGCGTAAGATGCCGCTTCCACCCACTTGGTGAAATAATCGATTGCTACTAGAATGAACCGATGTCCATTAGAAGCCGTCGGCTCGATCTTTCCAATCATATCGATTCCCCACATCGAGAATGGCCATGGTGATGACATCACATTCAGAGGACTCGGAGGCACATGGATCTTATCTGCATAGATTTGGCACTTGTGACACTTCCTCGCAAACTTGAAACAATCAGTTTCCATAGTTAGCCAAAAATAACCTGCCCGCAGCAGCTTCCTCGTCATAGCATGCCCACCCGCATGCGTACCAAATGTACCCTCATGTATTTCTTCCATGAGCAGCTTCGCCTCTTTCTCATCTACACAACGTAGTAGCACCAAGTCGTGATTTCGTCTGTACAGGACACCGTCCGGATTCAGATAGAAATTACCCGCCAATCTCCTGAGAGTCTTCTGATCGTGACTGGATGCCCCAGCCGGATACTCTTTATTTTTCAGGAAATTAAGGATATCGAAATACCACAGTTTATCGTCAGATGCTTCGTCAATGGCAAATACGAAGGCAGGTCTGTCAAGCCGAGAGATAACAATTCTGGGAGCCTCATTCCAGAAGTTGACTTTGTACATGGAAGACAAAGTGGCCAGGGCGTCAGCCATCTGATTCTCTGCTCGCAGTACATGATGCAACTCAACCTTGTCAAAGAAAGGCAACAATCTCCTTGCGTAATTCATGTACGGTATCAAATTAGGCTGACGTGTCTCCCATTCTCCTTTTATTTGATTCACCACCAGAGCTGAGTCTCCGTATACATCCAGATTTTTGATTCGCAAATCAATGGCTTCTTTAAGCCCCATGATACAAGCTTTGTATTCGGCTTCATTATTGGTAACTGGAAAGGTCAATCGAGCAGTAAACGGGATGTGCGACCCGTGTGGAGTAGTGATGATTGCCCCTATTCCGCTACCATAGGCGTTTACAGCTCCGTCAAAGATCAACTTCCATTTGGAGCCCAACTCCGGTCCTTCGTCTGGCAATGGCTCTTCACAATCTTTCATCTTTAGGTACATGATATCCTCGTCAGGAAAATCAAACCTCATCGATTGGTAATCCTCAATAGGCTGCTCTGCCAAGTACTCAGACAATACACTCCCCTTTATAGCCTTCTGCGAGACATACTGGATGTCATATTCAGTCAAAACCATCTGCCAACGGGAAATTCTCCCCGATAATGCCTGCTTTTCGAATACATATTTGATAGGATCCATCTTCGAGATGAGCATGGTTGTATGATTCAGCATGTATTGCCTCAACCGCTTGGCGGCCCAGGCTAACGCGCAACAAGTTTTTTCGAGCATTGAATATCGAGATTCACATTCAGTAAACTTCTTACTCAAGTAGTAGATTGCATGCTCTTTTCTTCCTGTCTCGTCGTGTTGACCGAGAACACAACCCATACTTCCCTCAAGAACTGTCAAATACATAATCAAGGGTCTCCCTGCCACTGGGGGTATCAAAATAGGAGGCTCCTGCAAATACTGCTTTATTTTATCGAATGCCTTTTGACAATTTTCATTCCATGTTACAGCTTGGTCTTTTTTCAACAGCTTGAATAACGGCTCACACGTAGCTGTTAGGTGAGATATGAACCGAGCGATGTAGTTCAATATCCCTAAAAACCCGCGCACCTCTTTTTCTGTTTTAGGCGTCGGCATTTCTTGTATTGCTTTGATTTTTGCAGGATCAACCTCTATTCCTTTTTCGCTCACGACAAACCCCAGCAGTTTACCCGATCTCACCCCGAAGGTGCACTTGTTAGGGTTCAGTCTCAGCCTGAACTTCCTAAGCCTTTTGAATAACTTCAGCAGATTCACCAAATGCTCTTCCTCCGTCTGGGATTTGGCAATCATATCATCGACATACACCTCGATCTCCTTATGCATCATATCATGGAAAAGAGTCGTCATTGCACGCTGATACGTTGCCCCAGCATTCTTTAGTCCGAAGGGCATCACTTTGTAACAAAATGTTCCCCAAGGCGTTATGAAAGTAGTCTTCTCCATGTCTTCTGGTGCCATCTTAATCTGATTATAGCCCGAGAAGCCATCCATGAAGGAGAATACGGAGAATTGGGCCATGTTGTCAACCAGCACATCGATGTGAGGAAGCGGAAAATCATCCTTCGGGCTCGCTTTATTCAAATCTCGGTAATCTACACACATTCTCACTTTACCATCTTTCTTTGGCACTGGTACAATATTAGCGACCCATGAGGGATATTTTGTAACAGCTAGGAAACCATCATCCCACTGCTTTTGAACCTCCTCCTTAATTTTCAATGCCATATCAGGTCTAGTTCTGCGAAGCTTCTGCTTGACCAGCAGGCATTCTTCTTTTAACGGCAGGCGGTGCACAACCATATATGTATCAAGCCCAAGCATGTCTTCGTACGACCAAGCGAACACATCACTGTACTCTCTGAGCATTTCAACCATTCTTCGCTTGACGTTGCTCTGCAGCGCGGCTCCTATACGAATGTTCTTTTCAACCCCTTCCGACCCTAGGTTAATAATTTCGATGACCTCCTCATGAGGCAGAATGACTCGTTCTTCTTGCTTTACCAACCAAGACAATTCTTCGGGAACGTCGCCATCTTCAACAATCTCTTCTTCGGCCTGAAATACCGGGTGCTCAAAGTCGAGACGAGTCATAGGCGGTTCAATGATGTCATCTGAAGATGTTATCCTACAAAAGGAATGGTTAAATGCTTCAAAATGCGTATAAAGCGAATAACCACGTTGCCATTTTATTGTAAAACACAAAAATAGGAAAAACAGAGATCGCAATATTTGTACATGAAAAAACGCCTTTTATTTAATGTTTAAACAACGCAATATACATAACAGCACGGCCCTAAGCAAAATCATGATGCCTCGGGTAAGACACCAGATTGTTCAACAATTAAGAAAACAAAGTATTACTGTTTGTGAGTTACAGGAACAATCTCCCGAATAGACCAATTGCATAATCCTTGTCCTGGCATGCTCGGCTGAATCCAGGCGTCCATGTCGCAATCACTGTCTCCTTCCTCGGAATCTGAAACAGCGTTGATGGCCTCGTGACACACTCCACTAGCTGTGATTGTTATCGGTCCTTTGAAACGGGGTGCCCCAGCAGCAGGTGTTGATGACGACGGTTGATATCCCAGCCCAAATCGGTCTATCTTCACGGGAATATCCAACACCTTGCCCCAGCCCTTTGTCTCACCAGTCTCTACTAGAGCCTGGGCCTCCTTATATGACGAGACGGCTACCTCTGACGCTTTACTCGGCCCGGGACCTTTGTCTTTAATGCGCAACCCTTCAAAGGCTTGACAGGGTGTTTCATGAATCTCGCCGTCGACCTCTACATACTTGAATGATGACAGATGGCTAACCAATATATCTTCTTCTCCACAGACCGTGACCATACTGTCCCCTACCATGTATTTCAGCTTTTGATGCAAGGTAGATGTGACTGCCCCAGCACCATGGATCCAGGGTCGTCCGAGAAGGCAGCTGTATGCTCGCTGGATGTCCATAATATAAAATTCAGTCGCGAAAACCTCCGGCCCCACCTGTAGAGGTAATGTTATGGATCCAAAGACTGTTCTTCGTGTACCATCAAATGCCCTGACCACCAAGTCACTAGGCATACACATGATTCCCCTGACGTCTAATTTCATCATTGCTTTCTTGGGCAGCACCTTCAAGGAAGATCCGGTGTCTACCAGTACATGAGACATGACTGAGCCTCTACACTCAACTGAGACGTGCAACGCCATGTTATGCTCTCTCCCCTTCGGGGTCAAATCAAAGTCTGTAAATCCCAAGCTATGGCCTGCGTTCACATGCGCCAACACCCCCTCCAGCTGATTCACGGAAACATCTTGGGGTACGAAGGACGTATCCAGAACTTTCAACAATGCATTTTTGTGAGCTTCGGAACACAATAGCAACGACAGTATGGATATCATTGACGGCGTCTGTTGAAGATGCTCAACAATCTTATAATCGCTCTTACGAATAAGGCGCATGAACTCTTCCACATCCTTCGATGCCGTTTCTTTTTCGTTCCTCTGCACCGGGACACTCTCATTCATCTTTCCTTTTCCCTTCGCCAGTCGTTCAGCCTCTACCTCAGGCGATATGAAGATTCTCCCACTTCTTGTCATCCCTCCAGTACCGACGACGTTGTCAACAACCTCAACTGGCTACTTACTAACATCAATTTTCACCCCATCACAGTACACTTCCAACCCATAGGTCCAGGGGACTGCCTTAGTGCTTTCATAAGGGATTGGTCCTGCCTTGGTGATAGTGATCGGCGGTCGCTTGGCCGGCGCCGTTATAGTTATCGTTTTTCGGGGAATCGTCACAGTAGCTACATCACTTTGCTTGTCTGGTAATACCTCTGCAGGTTCTTCAACTGCCGTTCGGTCGAATTGTAATGTGCCTCCATCTATTAAGGTCTGAATACCCTTCTTCAATTCATCACAACCCCCAGCTTGGGTCCAACACTCTAAACAATACTCGTCGCAGCCTGGATACACACCACCTTGCAATAACCTGCTCTTTATCTCGCACAACGGTGTCTTTAGGTCGTCAACATTCATAATCAAGTTCAAGCCCTCCTCAGTTAAAATGGCATTGGCCCCATGGTTGGGCATGGGCTTTTGTACTATGTTCGGACCCACCTGTCCAAAATTGATAGCCTTACTATCCAATAGATCCTGTACCACATGCTTGAACGCGTGGCAACTCTCTACATCATGGCCCGGAGCCCCGGAGTGGAATTCACAGTGCTTGCTTGCGTCAAAGCCGTACGGAGGAGTGCCCGTTACTGGCGCCATAGTTCTCTTTTCCACCAAGTTCAAACCCAGTAACGTCTGTAGCAATTCTGCATACGTTGAAGGAGGCGTTTCAACCACCCTCCTTGGTCTGCCCCCCTGGACTCTGCGCTGGGCAGGATGTGCCCCCTGTTGTGGCTGTTGTTGTTGTTGTTGTATTGGTTGTTGCTGAAATGGAATAGTAACACTTGCCACCTGCTGCGGCTGATTGTACTGGTTTCGACCTCTGCCCCGGCCTCGGCCTCGGCCCCCAAACACTACACTTGCATCCCCTTGACGGCGCCCACCGAAAGCCCTTCTGTTACTGCCCGCTGAAGTGGATTCCTCAGCTTGGAATCTTCCCTGTTTAATGTTGCTTTCAATCTTCTCTCCCATCAGGATTAAGTCTGAGAAACTGCCCAAGGACGTGTGAAACAGCTTGTCATAAAACATTCCGGTAAATGTTCCTATGAACATATCATTCATTTCTTTGTCCTCCAAAGGAGGATGAACTCGAGCAGCCATGTCGCGCCATCTCTGCGCATACTCTTTGAAGCTCTCACCCTTCTTCTGGGACAATCCTTGCAATTGGACCCGGTTGGGTGCCAAGTCACTGTTGTACTTATAGTGAGCCACAAACGCTTCAGCCAGCTGCTTCCATGTCTTTATCTGAGTTGGTTCCAGCCCCATATACCATTCAAGGGAAGGACCAGACAAGCTATCTTGAAAGAAATGCATCAGCATCCTCTCATCATTTGAATATGCCGACATCCTTCTGTAATATGACCGCACGTGCACCTTTGGACAGGTATCCCCCTTATATTTGTCGAATGTGGGAGCTTTGAATTTTATTGGTACCCTCAGGCCAGGCACCAGACCCATTGTGGTCATATCTAAGCCAACAGCGCTTTGATTCACGACCCCCTTCATCTGCTCCTCGAGCATCTTGATTCTCTGAGAGTCATCCATAGGACCTTCGAAACCTCCACCGGAGAAAGCGTCCTCTTGCTAATCTTCTAGCCAATTACCGTTCCCAGTTCCGTATCCATCGTACCCGTTGTTACGGCCAACTCTAGTCTGATTCATTACAGGGCCTCGCCCCCTGATACCATACCCCAGAGCGACTCCTGCAGGTCCAAAAGCCATTAACCCAGCGCCATTTCCATTTCCGAATCCGTCATAACCCTGATTAGTCATACCAAGTCCGTCCTGTCCGAAACCCTGAGCGTTGAAGCCGTACTTCCCAGCATGATCAAACCCCTGGTCATTGAAGCCGAATCCATTATTGCCGAAGCCATTACCTCCCACATTATCACCCAGGTTGACATCTCCGAGCCCAACGTTGTTGACGACAGTCTCGTTACTGATTCCAACGTTACCGTTCCCGGCGGCAGCGCCGTTGTTCACATTGACAGCAGGTATGTTTACCACAGGTGGAGCCATTGGTGTGGGGGTACCATCCCCGTGAATAGTGTCGACTCGCACAGAATGATGGTCTTCATTTCCGTGCCCAGCATTTCTTACCAACAGAGGCTGCACCAAAGCTTGCAAATTCTCCTGGCCTTTCGCAATGGTCTCCATTGTCTGCATGAATATCGCCAGCTTCTCACGCATGTCTTGCATTTCATTCTGCATCTGATCCATAATTCTTCGGCAGTTGGTACGAGTGGAGTATCGGTGCGGGCGTTGACTTTCAATCCTGAAAAGACCTGGTACAGTGCAGGAAATGAGATACAGTTCAATAATCACCTATAATGCAATATGAATGGGAATGCAATGCAATATGTGTCTGTGCATTAGGGAATGTCATTCCCCGATTCTAGTGCGAATGTGTCAGTGTGGTGACAGTGACAGCAATACGATGTTCGGAGCCGAATCATAGAAAACACCTCATATATTGCAGAGAAATCCATTAAGCCAAGAATACAATATCAATGCGTGTACAAGAAGAAGGCATGACCTCAACCAACAATCCTGGTGATGGCCAGCACTATGCAAATAAAGCATATACATTAATACATGAAACGGTCAAGTACTCCCATATGCCTGGTACTCTTCTAGTAACTTCTTAGTCTCTGGATGACTTGGTCGGGTAAGAAGACCCTCAACAAGTAGATCTCTTCGCTTGAGAACACGTCGCAAATCACCAGCGGATTCCTCCCATGCCCCTTCTCCGAAGCGATCCTCTAGCTTCCGCTTCTGAGACACAGCTTCTTTCTTGCCCTCGATGGCCTTGTTCAATGCATTCTGGAGGCTATATCTCGCCATCACCTCTTCTTCATACTTCTTAGTTCTAGCCTTCAACTGCTCTTCGAGTTTAGAAATTTGCTGCTTCAATTTGTCTTCCCTCTTGTTGTTGGTTAGCGTAGCATTCCACGTCTTGTTGCAAGAAGAGATTTCCCGGTGGGCGGCATCGAGTGCTTTCTTTTTGGACTCCAACATGTCATGAGAGCTTCTGAACTCTTTCCCCAGGTGTTCACGCTTCTTTTTCTCTTCAGTCAATTCAGCACCTAGCCTGTTTACTAATTCAATCTGCTGTTGGAAAGAATGCACAGCCTTGTTCTTCTCACTACGCATCTGAGCCAGTTCCTTTTCTAACCCTTCATTGATCTTCATCAAGGCTTCTTTTTCTTTTACAACTTGCTCGTAGACCTCCATAGTAACAGTAGTTGGTTCCTCCACCGGAATATGAACAGGGACCGGTGCAGCTGGAAATGGCATCAGCAACTGTCTTGCCCTCTCTTGGATCCAAACTTTGTATGGTACATAAGCCTGACAATAATTCTTCCCCAACAGTGGTTTCCCTATTCTGTTGATACGCATCCAGGCGTGCTGAAGCTTGGCTAGTAACGCTCCATTCAAATCACCGGTGAAATACAGAGATTCCTGTACTTCTTCCTCCCTAGGTGAGGTCTTCAACGCATATCCAAACTGGCGAACAAACAGAGACGGATTGTAATTGATGCACCCTTTTCTTCCTATCAACGGAACATTAGGATACCCAGAACAACTGAAAATAAGCTCAGACCCCAGCAAGTCTCGGTCGAACCACTCGATGTCTTCAGAAGATAGTCTCATTAGGCGCTCTGGCCAATCAGTTGTAGTTGCACTATCTACAAAAGGTCCCTTCAGGGGGAGATGGCTCTTAAACCACATGTTCAACAGCGGCGCACAACAGTAAACAATCTTTCCTCTTCTATTTTCATTTTTGTAGTGCAATGAATGATAGAGATCTCCAATCAAAGTGGGTACCGGGTTGCCAGCAGCAAACAGATGGAAAGCGTCCAAGTCCACAAAATTGGGTAAGTTGGGAAACAGCACTATTCCGTAGATGCACAGAGCCAAGATAGCATTAAAGACTATCCAACACCCACTATTGGCGTATTCTTGAGCTTTGCCAACCAGAAAATCAAGGGAGAAACCTGGAACCCCAAGCCAAGAAGTCACTAATAATTCAGAAGCGTTCATGTGCAAGGCCTTAGCTAAGTCCTCCAGCTGGGGCTTAGCGCCACGATGGATGAAAGGAACCTTATTTTGCACCGGCAGCTCGATAAACTCCGCGTATTCCTCCATAGTAGGCTCCTAAATAAAGTCAGCAAACGTGACACATCTCAATGCAGGGTCATAGAATTGCATCAAGGTGTACATCCCATTCATCTCAACAGCAGTTGGCTTGCAGACCAGTCTCAACAATCTTCCATGATTCATCCTGAAACATCTCCTAACCTCCTCATCAGCAAGGGACATCAGGCCAAGTATGGGAGTAATGTCCGGTGTAGGTAACTTGTACGCAACTGTCTTTCTCAAACCAGCCATGATCAATAAGCAGAAGTCCGGGCACTAGAATCAGGGAATATGCAAATGCGCCTGCAGCACAGACACACGTTAATGAAATGCACATGATAATGGTTATGCGAGCAATGCAATGCAAATAGATGCAACAGGGACCAAATGCCATGCTGAGAAGCCTGAGCCATATCAAAAGTCTCGGATAGACCCTCCAGAATTCCTCCAACCCTGGTCTTGGACAGACCCAATACAAAGCTCCGACACTGGTCTCGGATAGACCCCATAATATAAATCTGACTGGTCTTTGACAGACCCCATGTCATAACTCCAACTGGTCTCTGATAGACCTCTCAACTGTCCATAAATACCTAGAATCTCAGAACAAGGAACAAACCGGTATCTGAAGGTCTAGTTACCTGCATAGCCCCAAACCCTCTCACAGGTAGGTATCCTAGTAACTGACAATGGTATGGCATCCTATGCGGTCGTCGGCGTCACAGACTTTCAGGGTTGATGATACGATTCCCAGAAGGAGTGGCATCATCAAATCCTATGTGGTATGGATCAAAGATAGAGCTGCTAATTTTCTAATGCCATTTCCTTCAGTGGCACCTTTGCATCCTATTGAAGAGCCCATTACTGTGGATATTCAGAAGTACAACCAATTGTTGCATGAGAAAGAAGAGTTGAAGAGAGTCAACAAAGAATTAGAGAAAGAAATCTTTCAAGTCCAAAGCGAGAGGATTGAGGCTGTTCATTCTTTCAAAAGGCAAACTGCACTTGTCAACAAACTAGGTACAGACCTGACGAAGCAGACCAAGGATCGGGAAAGCGCAGACCAGGATTTGAACTCCGTCTATAAGGTGGTTGCTACCAAGAAGGAGAATTTGGAAAAAGCTTACTTAGAGCTCTCTAGGGCTGACTCATTGTGGAATGCTACGCTCACTAACAACAAAGAGCGCGAGGACAAGCTTAGACAACAGATCGGTCAGTTGAAGAAACAACTCAATACCAAGGATGAGAAGATTGTAATGGAGGGATCCCTCAGGCGTGATGTGCAAAACAGGTTGAACGAAGTCATTTCAGAATTAAAGCAGCGCAAGTTGAAAGTTGATTCCAATAGGTGCAAGTTTGATGCATGCTTTGGAAGAGGATCTTGTGAGGAGCATGTTGAAGGTTTACAGTCCGTCATCAATCAGAGAGAGCAACTCATACATGGCTTACTCGCCAGACCTGGTCATCCTGAGACAGTGAAGTTGCTTGTGGATTTTCGGACTCGTCGTCCAGCTTGACTGTCTTTCTTTGTGTCTTGTTTGTTTCGTATATGTATTGACCATCGCCAAACTTGTTGGTTGAGGTCATTCCTACTTCGTACTCAGTTGATGTGTATGCGCACTGCCTGTTGGCTTGTTATTATATGAAGAGTTATCATTTTGTTCGCTTGTCTAGTGGGCTTTTCTTTATCATTGATGTTTCTTCTGGAAACTAGAATTGAGGGGGAAAATCTCCCTTTCGCATATTTACATCTCTGCATTTTATCATTTTTCGCATTGCAGGTGCATCAGAACTGTTTTCTTATCTCCTGTTTATTTTTAGTGTGCTCTAGGATTGCTGATAGAACAACTCACCGGTACGCGACTAGAGCAAATCAGAGGAGGATCATGGAACAAATGCAAGAGCAAATGCAAATTGAGATGCAAGAGATGAAGGACAGGATGACTCAATTTATGGAAGTCATGCAAAACTTCGCCAAGGGGCAGGATCAGCTTCAGACTTTGGTGCAGCCCTTGATTGCGCGAGTTGACAATGATGGAGTTTTACATGGTGGGGTAGTTACCAATCCACCTTATGTTGAGAATCTGAATGCTAATAATGGTATACCAGTGGTCATCCCCAATGCTGGCGGGAATGGCACTGGGAATGGGAACGTGACAGGAAACGGTAATGGAAACGTCGAAACCAACGGAAATGTTGGTGGAGGCAATGGAAATACAGGGATTGGAAATACTGGTTTCGACAATGTCACCACGAATGTTGGATTGGGTAACAATGGTTTTAGTAACGCTAGCAATAATGGCGTTGATGTTGGTGCCTACAACGTGGGATTTGGTCCAGGTAATATCAACAACGGTCTTGGAAACAATGGGTATGGCCCTACAATTAATCGGAATGCTTATGGTCCAACTTTTGCTGATTGTAACAATGGAGACCATCGCTAGAATGAAGATCATCAAGATGATGTATTCTCTATGCAGGGTATGGGTGTTGAGATGCCCGCAGAAGCTGATCGAAGGTTTAAATTGTTGGAGGAACAAATGAAGAACTTTACCAATCAAAACTCTATGGGGTTAGATATGGCTAATCTAGGGTTGGTGCCTGACTTGAGAGTGCCACACAAATTCAAGGCTCCCACTTTTGACAAATATAAAGGGGACACCTGCCCAAGGGTTCACGTACGGTCATACTATCGGAGAATGTCGGTGTATTCAAGTGATGAGAAGATGTTAATGCATTTCTTTCAGGACAGTTTGTGTGGACCGTCACTCGAATGGTACATGGGGTTGGAACCTGCTCAGGTTAATAGTTAGAAAAGCTTGGCAGAGGCTTTTGCGAAGCACTACCAATATAATAGTGACCTTGCTCCCAACAAGGTCCAGCTTCAAAATCTTTCCCAGAAAAGTAGCGAGTGCTTTAAAGAGTATGCCCAAAGGTGGCGGGACCTTGCAGCTAGGGTGCAGCCACCGATGGTGGAACGTGAGATGATGGATCTTTTTGTGGGCACTTTCTCTGGTATGTATTATGAGAAGTTACTCAACTGTATGACTGGCAGTTTCTCCGACATGATACTTATGGGAGAACGCATTGAGAATGGCATTAAAATTGGGAAGATTAAGGCGGGCGAAGGATCCTCAGCTGGAGGAGGAGGAAAGAAGGTCTTTAGCAATAGAAGGCGTGAAGGAGAAACCAACTTGGTGTCGGGATTCCAAGGAAGATGGAGGAATCAGCCTCACAACCAATATCAACAACAGGTCGCAAGTGTTACGATCCCCATACCACGACAACCACAACAACAACCACAGCAACAACAACTACCACAACAACAACAACAACAACAACAACGGCAACAACAACCACCTCAACAGAATCAACAAGGGTATAGAAGGTACCCAGCACGGCCCAGGATGACCGAGAGAGTGTTTGACCCACCACCAATGCCATATTCTCAAGTACTTCAAGCATTGTTGCAATTACAGTTGGTTCAAAAGAGGACTATGGCCCCTTTAACAGTCACACCACCGCTCGACTTTGATATAAATGCACGATGTGAGTTCCACTCTGGGGCACCCGGCCATACCATTGACAACTGCAAAGCTTTCAAAAATAAGCTGCAAGATTTGATCGATAGTAAAGCAGTAGACTTTTCACATGATGCGCCAAATATGGAGAAAAACTCTATGCCAAATCATGGGCCGGCTGGGGTTGGTGTTGTTCTGATTGAGGAAGGGTTGGACCTGGTAGCTGACGTGAACGAGCTAAAAACGCCTTTAAGCTTTGTGAAGGAGAAATTGTTGAAGGGAGGAGTGTTCCCAGGATGCAGTGAAGGGTGTGACAATTGTTTAAGCCATCCCGAGGGGTGTGAAGATTTGAGAACATGTATCCAAAGCATGATGGATGAAGGAACCTTGCAATTTGACCGAACTGCAGAGAAGAAGCCTGTTGAGGTAATTGTTGAAGAGCAAGATGAAGTCGCAACAATTTCAATCCCATACAAAACAATTGTTATTCCAGTGCCTCCAAGGCCACCTACCATCACTATCACTAAGGCAGGCCCTGTGCCATATGAAAGTACTAAGGCTATCCCATGGAATTATGGAGCCGAGGTATACTGTAACGGGCAGAAGGTAGAACTGAAAAGCCTACCTGTTGATTCAGTTGATAATCTTGTTGGATCTGGAGGGATTACGAGAAGTGGTAGAATCTTTGCACCGCCCGAGGTGGTGGCGGAGAAAGCTGATAAGGGAAAAAGGAAGTTGGTAGAAGAAACTCCTCAGGTGGTGGGGAAGGAATCTCTAGCGAGGGATATGGAAGAGTTCATGAAGTTGATTAGAAAAAGCGACTACAAGATAGTTGATCATCTGCAACAAACTCCTTCTAAGATCTTCATACTATCATTGCTAATGTGTTCAGAAGCGCATCGAAATGCGTTATTGAAGGTTTTAAGCACTGCTTACATGCCACATGAAATATCGGTTAATCAACTCGAAGGAGTTGTGGCACATGTAAACGCAGGAAACGGTCTGGGATTTACCGATTTGGACTTAACGCCAAAGGGCAGGAAGCACAACCTGGCGTTGCATATTTCATTGGAGTGCCGAGGAACTGTAATGTCGCACGTCCTTGTTGATACAGGTTCATCCTTGAATGTGCTTCCCAAGAAAGCTTTAATGAAGATATATCATCAGGGTCTTTACTGTACACCAAGTGACTTGGTTGTGCAAGCCTTTGATGGAACCCGAAGATCTGTTTTTAGAGAAATAACATTGCCTATCCAAGTGGGCCCAGAGGTGTTTAAGGCGGTATTTTACATCATGGACATTCAGCCTGCTTACAGTTGTCTGCTAGGTCGTCCATGGATACATTCTGTTGTCGCTGTTACTTCCACATTGCATCAAAAGCTGAAGTATATGGTTGAGGGCAGTGTTGTAACCGTCTGTGGGAGGAGGACATAATGATCAGTGACATGTCATCTTTCAAGTATGTTGAAGTGGATGGCGAGATTCATGAGACTTTGTGTCAGGCTTTCGAAGGGGTTCAGATTAAAGATAAGTCTCCTGCCATAATCAAAGAACCAGTAGTGGCCATGTCTTCATTCAAAGGGGCTCAAGCGGCAGTTCAGGCAGGGGCAACCCATGGTTGGGGTCAAGTTCTGGATATTCCTAACAAGCAAGACAAGTTCGGCTTAGGATATCGTCTGTCTTCTTCATTCTCGCAAAGCGCGCCAAGGTTCAAGGGGCCAGTTGTGTTTACTCTGGGAGGAGTCAATTTCGAAAGGATCAATGTTGTATCTGACAACGAAGACAGAGATAGTGATTGTGACATGGACGCATGGATCAAGCCGAGCATTCAGGGACAGAAGCTATGCAATTGGTCCATCGAGAAATTTGTCCAAGTGACACGTGAACAGTAATGATTTTGTTTATCAGTTTTTTGTGTAACCCCATGTTCTACCCGGAGCATGGCGGTATTCTATTCAGGGCTTGTTTGCTTATGTTTGAACAATATTTTAATCATTAATCCAAAGGGCGTTTTTCTCATTCGAATTTTATGATCCTTGTTTTTCTTCTTTTTGTTTTCTAACAATAAAATGGCAATGTGGGTTTTGTTTGTTTTGTTTGCATATCATTTAAGCATAAAATCATCATCATTGCAGGTTACACATTTTAGATACCATCGACTCAGACTCGTCTATGACTTGGTGTGACTTTGAGAATCCGATCTTTCAAGCAGAGGGAGAGATTGACGAAGACGAAGACTTACCCGAGGAGCTTGCTAGGTTGTTGAGACAAGAAGAGAAGGTCATTCTGCCTCATCAGGAGGAAGTTGAAGTCATCAATCTAGGAACTAAGGAGGATAAGAAGGGAGTCAGAATAGGGGTTGCGCTACAAAATGATGTCAAGCAGAGACTGGTTGAGTTACTCCAAGAGTATAAAGATGTTTTTGCTTGGTCATATGAAGATATGCCCGGACTCGACACAGATATCGTGGTCCACCACCTGCCTCTTCGAGAAGGTTGTCATCCTGTTAAACAAAAATTGAGAAGAACCAGACCTGATATGGCAGTGAAAATCAAGGAGGAAGTTCAAAAGCAATTAGACACCGTATTTCTTGCCGTGACAAACTACCCTCCGTGGGTCGCCAACATCGTACCTGTGCCTAAGAAAGACGGCAAGGTCAAGATGTGTGTTGATTATAGGGACCTGAATAGAGCAAGCCCAAAAGATGATTTTCCGCTCCCCCATATTGACGTGCTCATTGATAACACCATGCAATATTCAGTGTTTTCTTTCATGGATGGTTTTTCCGGGTACAATCAAATTAAGATGGCACCAGAGGATATGGAGAAAACGACTTTTATCACACCTTGGGGAACATTTTTCTATAAGGTGATGCCTTTTGGTTTGAAGAACGCAGGGGCAACTTATCAACGAGCAATGGTGACCCTCTTTCACGACATGATTCATCATGAAATCGAGGTTTATGTCGACGATATGTTTGCAAAGTCCCAGACCGAAGAGGAGCATCTGGTGAATCTTCTAAAGTTGTTTGAGAGATTGAGAAAGTTCAAACTGAGGCTGAATCCAAACAAGTGTACGTTTGGCGTACGGTCAGGAAAGTTATTGGGGTTTTTTGTCAATGAGAAAGGTATTAAGGTTGATCCCGCGAAGATCAAGGCAATTCAAGAAATGCCAGCACCGAAAACCGAGAAACAAGTTCGTGGTTTCTTAGGTAGATTGAACTACATTGCTCGGTTCATATCTCACCTCACAGCCACTTGTGAACCATTGTTTAAATTATTAAAGAAAGATCATGCGGTCGTTTGGAATGAGAATTGTCAGAACGCGTTTGAGAAAATAAAAGAGTATTTGCAAGAACCTCCAATACTGATACCTCCAGTGGTTGGAAGACCTTTGATTATGTACTTAATGGTTCTTGAGAACAGTATGGGTTGTGTCCTCGGTCAACACGACGAGACTGGAAGAGAAGAGCATGTTATCTATTATCTGAGTAAAAAGTTCACAGATTGTGAGTCCCGTTACTCAATGCTCGAGAAAATGTGTTGTGCACTCGCTTGGGCCGCCAAACGTTTAAGACAGTACATGCTTAACCATACAACCATGCTGATTTTGAAGATGGATCTGATCAAGTATGTCTTTGAAAAGCAAGCGCTCTCAGGAAGAATTTCCAGATGGCAAATGGTACTGACAGAGTATGACATTCAATATGTTTCTCAAAAGGTCATCAAAGGAAGCGTTCTATCAGAGTACGTTGCCGAACAGCCTATCGAAGACTATCAGCCGATGAAGTTTGATTTTCCTGACGAAGACATTATGTTCCTCAAGATGAAGGATTGTGATGAACTGTTACCAGACGAAGGTCCTGAACTTGGCTCCCAATGGAAGTTGATATTTGACAGCGCAGTCAATTCATATGGAAGTGGAATTGGGGCAATCATTACAACACCCCATGGGTCTCACATCCCATTAACTGCCAGATTAATGTTTCCGGTCACCAATAATGAGGCTGAGTATGAAGCGTGTATCATGGGTCTCGAAGAAGCTATTAATTTGAGGATCAAGAATCTCGATGTATATGGCAATTCAGCGCTAGTTGTTAATCAAATCGAAGGAGAATGGGAAACTCGTCAACCTAATTTGATTCCTTACATGAATTATGCAAGGAGGATGTTACCTTTCTTCGACAAGGTGAAGTTTCATCATGTGCCGCGAGCAAAAAATCAGATGGCAGACGCTCTGGCAACGCTGTCTTCGATGTATAAAGTTAATTTTTGGAATGAAGCTCCCAGAATAGTTATCTCCCGACTTGATAGACCCACTTTCGCCATTGAGGAAGCCTCCGATGGCAAGCCGTGGTATTTCGACATCCAGAATTTCCTTAAGAACCAAGAGTATCTGGCTGGGCCATCTAGTCGCGATAAGAAGACTCTAAGGAGATTGTCTGGCAATTTTTATCTGAATCAGGATGGTGTGCTTTATAGAAGAAATCATGATTTAGTGCTGATAAGGTGTGTGGATGAAAAAGAAGCAAACTTACTTATGGAGGAAGTCCACGAGGGTACTTTTGGTACGCATGCAGGCGGACATGCCATGTCTCGAAAGATATTGCGAGCTGGGTATTATTGGCTCACGATAGAGTCAGACTGTTTCAAATTCGCGAAGAAATGCCATAAGTGTCAAATTTATGCCGACACGATTCATGTGCCACCTTGTCCTCTGAATGTCATGTCTTCTCCATGGCCCTTTTCCATGTGGGGCATTGATATGATTGGAAAGATTGAGCCTACTGCGTCCAATGGACATCGTTTTATCCTAGTGCCCATCGACTATTTCACCAAATGGGTCGAAGCAGCTTCTTATGCCAATGTCACCAAGCAAGTTGTAGCCCGATTCATCAAGAGGGACATCATCTGCCGATATGGAATACCTGAAAGGATCATTACTGATAATGGATCTAACCTGAATAACAAGATGATGAAAGAGCTATGCCAGAATTTCAAGATTGAGCATCATAACTCTTCTCCCTATCGCCTGAAGATGAATGGCGCGATCGAGGCGGCCAACAAAAATATCAAGAAGATAGTACAGAAGATGGTTGTGACCTATAAAGATTGGCATGAGATGTTGCCCTTTGCTTTACATGGATATCGCACCTCGGTGCATACTTCAACTTGGGCAACTCCCTTCTCATTGGTATATGGTATGGAAGTTGTCCTGCCACTAGAAGTCGAGATACCTTCCTTGAGAGTTCTAGCTGATGTCAAACTAGATAAAGCAGAATGGGTGAAGAATAGGTTGAATCAACTCAGTTTGATGGATGAGAAAAGGTTGGCGTCCATCGCATACGGTCGTCTATACCAAAGCAGAATGAAGAAAGCCTTCGATAAGAAGATACGTCCTCGAAGCTTTCAGGCGGGTGATTTAGTATTGAAAAGGATCCTCCCGCCACAAAATGATCACATGGGTAAATGGACTCCCAATTACGAAGGTCCGTATGTTGTAAGAAAATTTTTCTTTGGAGGGGCTTTATTACTTTCAACTATGGACAGTGAAGACTTCACGTCCCCTGTGAATGCAGACGCAGTTAAAAAATACTTTGCTTGAAGAGACCCGCTGGAAAGAAAAAGAAAGTCCAGGCAAAAATGGGGCATCCCGGTGAACCATAAAAGGATAGGTTCGGGCAAAAATTAGGGATAAAAATAAAAAGATGTAAACCCGCAAAGTTGAAAACCTGAAAAGGCGACTTTGGCAAAAATGGGTATCGTGGTGAATCGAAAACCTGCAAGGGCGATTCAGGCAAACGTTAGGGATTTGAAGAGAAAACAATTGCGATCTGCGTACGACATCATGATCATAGTGGATTATTGGAGGACTCGAGAGTCCTAGTCAAGTCAATCTCTTCTGAAGACGAAGCATTGGAAAAGCATCAAAGTCATACGAGTCATAGATGAGTCGTCCCATGGTGGTTGTCTGCACCACATTGCCGACATTTTGTAAATCTTTTTGCATTTCCTATTTTATCTTTGCGCAACTTTCTCATTTTAGGAGTTGCATCCTTTGTAAATTTGCCTATTTTCAGGCTGTTTATCAATAAAACATACTATTCAGAAAATCTTTGTGTGCTTTGTTTCAGCTTTTGCTTTTGTTTGTGAAAAAACGCCCGATGTTTTTGATGATTTTTGCACCTACATAAACTTGCAGGCCTCGGCCAATAACTGTTAAAACTTTGATTTAACTGAACAACGTCACGGATGATGACCAAGATAACCTTTGTTGTGTAGTATCTTGTTTGCCCTTGCAGGTTTGTTACCCTTGGGGCATCTCTCTAAAAAGGTATGGATGGAGCTGTTCTCCCCAGCCCGAGTTTGTTCCCCAGCAATTAAAAGTGGTTTCTTTGCCCCAGCAAGGTGGCGCGCGCGTAGGTGTACGGTTATCCCTAGCAGTTGGTCGGCGCACATTTCTAATCCCCGTGGAGTACATGTGCATGCTTACTCCCCATACAAATCAAGATGACAGACTGAGGTCTCCAGTCGAGTCGATCCCCCCAACAGGTTGAGATGTTGAGTACATATGAAAGTTTATTCCCCAGCAGTGGAGTGAATCCAGGGTTCGCATCCCCAGTACGAGTCTGTTTGTACTAGATATCTCTAGTCGTTTCCCCCAGCGGAGTGGGCTCCCTTTCTTTAGCATTTATTTTGCTAGAGCGGTTCCGTTGCATCTGCACGCGTACATAGCATCTACCCAAATGCGTAGCATTTCCATTTCGTATGGAGCATTACGCCATTTTCAAACAAATGCATTATGAAACATAAACCAGGTTGTTACCTCTTTGCTTTCAAGTACACTCTACAGGTGATTGTCATCCCTGCCCATGCGGACTACGTTTGTGAAGCTCTTTCCTCCAAATGTTTCGGTTTTCTGACGGCGAAGTTAGATTGTTGTTTCTCTGACGGCGATGTTAGATGTCTGTTTTTTTCTGATGGCGAGATCAGATGTTCATTTTCTAATGGTGAGATCAGATTGTTTGTTTTCTGGTAGCGAGATCAGATGTTTTTTTTCTAACGGCGAAGTTAGATTGTTGTTTTCTGACGGTGAAGTTAGAGGTCTGTTTTTCTGATGGCGAGATCAAATGTTCGTTTTCTGATGGCGAGATCGAATTGTTTGCTTTCTGATGACGAGATCAGATGTTCTTTTTCTGATGGCGTGATCAGATTGTTTGTTTTCTAATGGCGAGATCAGATGTTGGTTTTCTGATGGCGAAGTCAGATGTCTGTTTTTTCTGATGGCGAGGTCAGATGTTTCGGTTTTCTGACGGTGAAGTTAGAGGTCTGTTTTTCTGATGGCGAGATAAGATGTTCATTTAATGATGGCGAGATCGAATTGTTTGCTTTCTGATGGCGAGATCAGATGTTCGTTTTCTGATCGCGAGATCAGATTGTTTGTTTTCTGATGGCGAGATCAGATGTTGGTTTTCTGATGGCGAAGTCAGATGTCTATTTTTTCTGATGGCGAGGTCAGATGTTTCGGTTTTCTGACGGTCAAGTTAGAGGTCTATTTTTCTGATGGCGAGATCAGATTGTTTGTTTTCTGATGGCGAGATCAGATGTTGGTTTTCTGATGGCGAAGTCAGACGTGTGTTTTTTCTGATGGCGAGGTCAGATGTTTCGGTTTTCTGGTGGCGAAGTCAAATGTCTATTTTTCTGATGGCGAGATCAGATGTTCGTTTTCTGATGGCAAGATCAGATTGTTCATTTTCTGATAGCGAGATCAGATGTTTGTTTTCTGACGGCGAAGTTAGATTTTTGTTTTCTAACGGTGAAGATAGATGTCTATTGTTTTGATGGCAAAGTCAGACGTTGGTTCTCTGATTGCGAAGTCCGACGTTGTTTCTCTGATGGCGAGGTCAAATATTTGGTTCTCTGATGGCGAAGTCAGACGTTGGTTTTCTGATGGCGAGATCAGATGTTCGTTTTCTGATGGCGAGATCAGATTGTTTGTTCTCTGACGGCGAAGTTAGATTGTTGTTTTCTGACAGCGAAGTTAGATGTTAGTCCTCTGACGGCGAAGTTAGATTGTTGTTTTCTGACGGTGAAGTTAGAGGTCTGTTTTTCTGATGGCGAGATCAGATGTTCGTTTTCTGATGGCGAGATCGGATTGTTTGCTTTCTGATGGCGAGATCAGATGTTCGTTTTCAGATGGCGAGATCAGATTGTTTGTTTTCTGATGGCGAGATCAGATGTTGGTTTTCTGATGGCGAAGTCAGATGTCTGTTTTTTTCTGATAGCGAGGTCAGATGTTTCAGTTTTCTGATGGCGAAGTCAGATGTCTGTTTTTCTGATGGCAAGATCAGATGTTCGTTTTCTGATGGCAAGATCAGATTGTTTGTTTTCTTATGGCGAGATCAGATGTTTGTTTTTTGACAGCGAAGTTAGATTGTTGTTTTCTAACAGTGAATTTAGATGTCTATTGTTCTGATGGCGAAGTCAGACGTTGGTTCTCTGATGGCGAAGTCAGACGTTGTTTCTCTGATGGCGAGGTCAAATATTTGGTTCTCTGATGGCGAAGTCAAACGTTGGTTTTCTGATGGCGAGATCAGATGTTCGTTTTCTGATGGTGAGATCTGATTTTTTGTTCTTTGACAGCGAAGTTAGATTGTTGTTTTATGACGGCGAAGTTAGATGTTAGTCCTCTGACGGCGAATTTAGATTGTTGTTTTCTGACAGTGAAGTTAGATATTTGTTCTTTAACGACGAAGTTAGATGTTTGTTCTCCGACGACGAAGTCAGACCTTTGATTTGCTGGCGGTGATGTCGGAATTATTTCTATCTTTTAGTTTTCTGGCGGTGATGTCAGACTTGAGTCACCTTCGATTTCCTGGAAGTGATGTCGGATTTGTTATTCAATTAATTCTGGTGCCTGACGGGGTAGTCAGGATATTCTTCAATTCAGTTACCTCCTGAGATTTTTGTTTGCAGTATGGTTGGCAAATTTCCGGGTTCTTTGGGTATTCAACCGTCTTTTACCTTGATTGTTTGAAAGCCGTTCGCTTTTCATCCATTCAGGTCTAAGTCACTTGAATAGGGCAGCTGTTGTACCCCAAAATTTGCCCAACCTTTTCTTTACTTGGTTTATGTTTCATTTCATTGTTCTAGCATATCGCATTGCATAGCATTTTACATTTACAGGGGATCAAAAGATGTGTGTTTTACAAGAGGAGTTTGACAAGGGTTCTAAGCCTAATCAAGAGGTCTTATTCAAATTATCAAGTGATTATCATCATCATAAGAGGGACAAAGCCCTTTGAGAACAGATAAGTGTATGTGGTTTACCTCTTGTCTAGGAGGCCATTTAAAGGTCATCTGAAGACCACAAGTCCATGTTTATGGATGGAGTTTGTCATTGAAGCTCATTAGAGGCCTTGAGGGTTACTATGGAGCTCATCTAAGTGTTTATGCCAAGTGCTAATGGCCACAGTGGAAGCTGGTGCAATTAGGATTTTCATCTGGTCAACATTAAGTCAACTGTGAAACTAAAGGAGATTAAGACTCAATTACAAGTCTTTATGATCATGAAATATTGTGTTGAAACATATGAGATGAAATTTCAAGATTAATTCATCAAAAATCAAGAGTGTGAGAAGTTACTGAGCTAGGGTTTCTAAGCTTCCTCAGTGTAAAATCCTTTATTCAGTGCCTAACTTCAAGACCACCTATCTCAAGATACAAGTGTAATCTCACTTTAGGGTGGACATGAAACTTATATAGCTTGTTCTTATCTTTCCGAAAAGTACTAGAAGTCCTCCATTGGATTTATAGAACTCTAGTTGTGAAGCTGACAAGTTACAGGTCCCCAGATGAATGTGATTTCAGTCAACAAAAGTCAACTGACTTCCAAGACATTTTTGACCTAGAAGAATGCCTCTCCTCAACTTCTAATGAACATGAAAGTTGTTCCTTATGATGTTAGCTTCCCAAAAAGTCCTAGAAGTCCTTCATCTGATTTGTAGAGCTCAAGTTATGAGGCTTGCAAGGCATGGGGTATTTTGGGAAAGTAAAATTATAGGCCAATTTCATTATAGGTCTATTTCACCACTTTGCACATTCCAAATGAAAATCTTTCAGACATCAAAGTTGCTCCAAATGGGGTCATTTGCATTGTCAGACATCAAGGTATCAAAGATTTGGCTTGGATTGAAGAATGCCTAGAGAAATTTTCATGGAAAAAGGCTTTAAAAATGGAAATTCACAATTAATTCATTTGGAAACTTTTTGAATCAACTTTGTGCATTTTTTGAATGCCAATAACATTTCAAACACAATGCCACTTTTTGATTTGGAATTTGAACTCAAATTAATGGCCATTTTCAAGCTTTCTTCAATGATAAGTAACATTTCAAGAAAACCACCATAAAGCAAAATTAAGGAGCAAATCTCATTTGGTAGATCAACATGAACATAATACAGGTGAACCATGCTTCTTTGACAGCCTAGATAGTGCATTTTCGTGTGCCTCCATAGACAAAAAAGTGGGAAAAATTCAAAATTGTTTTTGGGCTTTATGAGCTTCCGTTGGGCTTCCTTTTGACCTAAATCCATCATACATAATCCCAACAACATGTACAAAGCTTCATAACATAATTTTGGTGAAAGAAAGAGCAAGAAAACTTGAGAAAAAGTGAGAGAAAAGTGAATTTCATTTTTTTATTTTCATTGAGTTTCAATCACTTTTAAATATCCAAACACCTTCCTTGAGTGATTTAGAATGTTTCTGGATAGTTTCTTTTAAGCTTTGGTTGCACATTGAACCATTGTTGAAACTTTTTTTTGAGGTTACTAACTTTTCAAAATATCTCATGTTTTAAGCTTCTATTTCATGCCATCTTTGCATATTATTACTCCTTGTACATCATAGATCATTATTATTATCATTTGGTTTCCATTTGTGAGCATTTTTGTTTTTGCTCATTTTCTTTTTCCTTTCGTTTTTATTTATTCATGAGCTTTTAGGTCTTTCTAATGGTATATTAATAATCCTTGCGACGAGTAGATGATTTTTGATATAAAAAACGTCGAAAACGGTTAAAAATGAGTGAGCTATGTTGTTGTTGTGTGACCCGCGGCGGACCACGGTGGGGGGAGTGCCGGCCGGAAAATTTTCCGGCGAGTGAGAGGTAGGAGACAAAGTCTCCACTGTCCGATCACCCTACCAAACCATCGTGCGGCCATTTTTTTTGTTTTATTTCTTTTTCTGATTTCGTGTTTTATTTATTTTGTTCTGGGCTTAAGTGGAATGATATTCGCACCCCTCCCTTGGCCCATTTGTGTTTTTTTAACTAATATTCATTGCTATTAACACCAAGTTTTTTCCATTTAATTTCCTTTTAATTTTCAGATTTTTTAGTGGCTTCTGGGCTTAAGTGGCGCGCTGTTTGCACCTCCCACTGGGAGGCCCAATCCGTGTTTGCCTTTACTGGGTTGCTATTTAGCACCCAGTTTTATTTATTTTTATTGTATTTTCTTTTTAGTTTCTATTTGTTCTGTTTAGAAATTAAATTAATTAAAATACTTCCAAAGGTCATAAAATCCCAAAAAAAATATGTTTTAGAATCCTCAGGATGTCCTCTTATTTTTAGAAATTTTTATTTTATTTTATGATTAATTTTTTATTTAAAAAAGGGATTTACCATTGGAAGTGTATTATTTGATCTAGTTTTTGACATACTTTGTTCTTGAATTTATTTCTCTCCTTTCCTTTGGCTCCAATGAATAAGGTTCATTCCTCATATCAATGATGAGTTGAAGAATTTTTGAGGACCATTTCGCCCCTGACTTGTTGACTTTTGAGTTGACTTTTGATGCATTTCATTTGACCCTAAACAGTCCTCCTTCACAATGGGGCACCCTTGTGAATCAATTTCTATGGTGATGTTGTGAAGTGACCTTGATTGAAATCTTTTGGCCTCTGATTGCCAACATGTTTATGAGATTCTAGTATTTTATTTATTAATTATTTAGTCATTTTACTATTTTTAGAGTAACTTGCAAGTCAAGTCACTCAAAGGGAGGTTCACACATTCATCTTGACCTAGTTTGACTTGGATATGACAATTTTGGATCCTTTAAGCTCTCAATGCCTATTGTTTTATGTTCCTAACATGTTAAGGATGATGCTTGCTCATTTTTAGGTCATCATATTGTTTTTAGCTTGTTCTTTTGTGGGTTTACCTTTGAATTGCCAATTAGGGTTTCATCTTGAAGCATGGTTGCAATCCTTTTAGAACTTGCTTACATTTCCTTGTGGTTTACTTGCCATTTTCTTTTGAAAACTTTTATCTCATATCCCTTACTGTCCAATGACATAGGATTGTCATTTAAGGTGGCTTGGTCCCTCCTTTGGAGGAACTTGAGGCATACCTAAAGTGGTGGAATCCTTGATGACATTTCTTGGTGTTTTCTTTGCACTTCTTTATGATTCGTTTGCTTTTGCTTTTGATACTTTTTAATTCATGTCCCTTGCTGTCCAATGACATAGGAGTGTCATTTAAGGTGGCTTAGTCCCTCCTTTGGAGGTACTTGAAGCCTACCTAAAGTGATGGAATCCTTGAGGACACTTCTTGGTGTTTTCTTTATGTTTCTTTGTTTTGGTTAGTGATGCTCATGGTTGAGTGAATTTTATGAGGACCTCGCTGCCCTCATATTAGCCTCCCATTCTCACTTTGTCTTTAGATTTATTTACCTTTCATTTGTACTTAATTTTTGTGCCTTATGGTTGATGTTGTTTGGTTTAGGCCATTTCATCCCATTTTGGCGCACGTGCTTGTTTTCATTGATGCATTTCCTTATCCATTATTTTCTTGCATATATCATATTGTTGTTTGAGGTTGAGATGAGCATGTGGAAGATACTTCCCCACACTAATTTCCTCCCTCATTCCATGTTTGCATTCTCGCATGTTTATGATGTTTTTGTTTCCTTTTTTGTCTCTTTTCCCTTAGGACCTCTAATCTTTCTTGTTCAAGATTAATTATGATAGACATTAGGATCTTAACCATGTATGATAACATTAGGTAGCTTCCCTTTATCTCAACTTTAGGTGCACTTTGCATGATAACTTTAGGCTTGAGTTGGTTCCACCGTTAGTGTGTCTTTCTCTTCTCACCTCCTAAACAATCCAAAACACCTAATAAAGGTTAATGAGTATTGTACGTTACGAGCCTTAAGCTATTTGGGAAATGGTTGTTGAAGGGTCTCCCTTCAATGGCTTGAGTGTTTAGTGTAGCACCCTTTGGGTGGTATGCGACGCATTCACTCCTAAGTCATAGTCTCTAGTGCAATACGAATTGCAAACCGATTCGAAAACACTTCTTCTCTAAAAAACACAAAAACAATCATTCAAACTTCTCTTTGCTCTTGGGGCCTTTAATCCTTGAGAAATCATTTTCATAACAAGAGTGTTGTTAACCCTTAGTTCTACCGCAAACGGTAATGCCTAAGTCTCTAAAGGTCGAGCTACATACACCAAACTGCTAGAACTGACTGTTAACCTTACTCGTTTAAAACTGTTGAACAAACTTGTGTTCCCTGTTACCCCGAACTACGTTCGCTCTGATCTCTCATACCTGTTGAGAGTACGTAGGCACAAGACGCGATGTCTTGGCGAGCAACCTTCCCCCCTTTTACCCATAGTTAGGTGAACTACGCTGACTCTGACTTCTCATTTCAGATGAGATACGTAGGCACGAAGCGTCGTTGCTTTGCCGAGTCACTTCTTTTCCTTTTGTCCTTAAGCTTGTAGTTAGATAGTTTAAACACCCTTTTAGATAGACAACAAGCGTGGATCCCGTCGAGTACGACGAACGTGAGGGGTGCTAACACCTTCCTCTTGCGTAATCGACTCCCGAACCCGAGATTTGGTTGCGATGACCATTCTTATCCCTCTTTTCGTTAGGTTTTCTCTTAGCGTTTCCTTTCCCTCTCTTGGGTTAAATAACGCACGGTGGCGACTCTTCTGTCCTTGCCGGCCTTCGATTTTCGCAGTAGCGACAATCACCATAGCAGATGGAGATGTTATAACATCCTGCTTAACATCAGTGCAGGATCATGTTTTACCAAAATTTAGCCAATCATAGAACCATGGACAATTTTATATCATAGAATCATAGAACTAACAATCTCCCCCTTTGGCAAATTTTGGCTAAAACAACCAAACACCTTATCAGGGCAGCAACAATAGTTTTTCCAGCCTCACACACTATCATGCTCCCCCTTGATAGTTGCAACAGATAACAACACTTTACTCCCCTTTGGTTTAGTCAAAAATTGACAAAAATTGAAGTGTACATACTGCACATGGTGTCCAAGTCTGACATTTCTTGATCTCTAAAGACTGCACTAACAATCATGGACAATGACTTAACCTCCTTGCTGAACTCACTCAGCCAATGTAAAATCAGCCTTGAACCATAGCTCCTTGATAGTACACCCTGAAACAGTCTTGAATCTTGGGTTCTTGTCTTGTCTGAAGTGACACCTTCAGGAGTGACACTTACCAATTAAAGGATAATCAGTCAATTACTTACCAAGTAGCTACTAATTTTAAATCCCTAAATTGAGACACAGGAAAATTCTGCAGAGAAAAGTTAATCCTCCCAGACACAAACTAGAGTTTTACACAGCTCCATATCAGCACAATGTCAACACAAGCAATGCATCTTTACATTAGACATGTACACAGCTCCCCCTGTCATGCATAGTCAGCACTCCCCCTAAAAGAGAGAACACAACCATATGAAGACTTACACCAACATCTTCATATTCACACATTGGAACCACATGCAGTTTGAAGAACTAGAAGACTCTCCAAGATAACAGAGTGAATGTCCTTCCCTATGCACAAAAGCAAGGTTGATTGTCTTGATCCAGTCATACACATCAAAGACAAACACTTGGATAGAAGCCAAAAATCTTCCTGACCAACACAAATCCCTTTAGTGGAGGTCAGATCATAATGCTCTTGTCTGATTTGATCTATTGACACCCAATGATAGAGCCAAGAACAGAAATACTATCAAGTTCATCATGAACTAGAACAGTAACACAATGTCACAACATCTGGTATGACATTCTACCCTTCTAGAGGCATACACTCACCAACTGCTTGGAACCACAAACAATCTTGAGAATTAACTGTACTATTGCAGCAACATATCCTAGATAGAAGTATACCTCCCCATATCAAGGATAACTAGTGCTCTATTTCCAGAAGCACGTGAATGGAAAACATAAGACTCATCTTCATGTCTTAAAGAGCTCACTCCTTATTCAACACACCTGCTGAACGCATTCACTTACTGCTTGAACCATAAGCCACTAGTACACTCATCAGATAGAAGCTCTCCCCTATCTTTTATACAAGCTGCTCAAAGATCACCACAGTATCTCAAGACCAACCTCATGCTCATACATTGAGAAGGTACCAAACAGCTCCACGTCTTTCTGCAGTAGAAGAACCCACTTCTCCATAGGACTTCTGGCCTGAACAAGATAAACACCTCATAATCCAAGACATTCTTTCCTCATTATTCTGCCATATGATAAGTAAGAACATTTCTGGTTTAACTGGTGAATATTCATTCATGAATCCAGACTTTCATGCAGTCAATCAATGATCCACTCCAGTCTTGTCCAATCCTTTCACATCATACTCCAAGACAGTCATTTTACCTCATCATTCTCCCGTATGACAAGATAGATTACTTTTTAGTCAAGATGTGAATCACAAGTTCTGCACCAAATCTTCAAGTCCTTTGCCAAGGAAAACCAAGCCATATCCACTGGTTCTTTATCTGCCCACAACTGGACTTACTTATGCCTAGTAATTCAACTGAATATCTTCAGAGAACACAGCTCCACCAGCTTGATCAAATACATCTCCAAAAGAAGGTAACCTTCCATACACAACTTAGGGCTTCTATCACAAGCTCCAATATATGAATAAAATCAGAACCTTCTTTGGTCTTCAAACAACTACCCTTCTGCACAAGAGTAATTTTCTTTAAGCACACTTCTTTAAATAACCAAATGCCACTGTTTGATTACTCAGCTGCTACCAGAGCTATAGAAACTCTTCTGATTCACAGGGAAAACTTGATCTTCATATCCTTCATGTTCCATAGCAAGGTAACTTCGATACACCAAGACTTGGACCTGCAACATTTAATTCTTCTCACAGCTCCTGTAAACTGAAGTTTTTGCTTGATGTCACAACATCTGATCAGATATCCTGCTGAAGAGTTCAGGCTTTCATTCTGCTGTCACTTGTGCGAAAATAAGGTGCCGGCATGACAGAAGAGTCGCCACCTTTCGTTATTTATCTCTCAGAGCGGGAAAGGAAACGATCGGAAAAACCTGACGAAAAATGGTAAGACAAGGTCATCGTAACCATTGTCTGGGTTCGGGAGTCGATTACGCAAGGGGAAGGTATTAGCACCCCTCACGTCCGTCGTACTCGACGGGATCCTCGCTTGTTGTGTTTACTTGGACGGGTTGGTTTTATTCTATCTACCTATCAAGGCTGGCTGAAAAAGAAAAGAAAAATGACTCGGCAAAGCGTCGCACTTTATGCCTACGTATTCTCATCAGAGAATGAGAAATCAGAGTCAACGTAGTTCGGCCTACAAAGGATTATGGGGGAAGGTAGCTCGCCAAGACATCGCCATCTTGTGCCTACGTACTCTCAACAGGCATGAGAGATCAGAGCACACGTAGTTCGGGAAACTACGGTTTATTTCCTATCTTTTACGAAAGAAGTGTTTTTTATTATGTTTGCAATTTCAACCGCACTAGAGACTATGACCTAAGAGTGAATGCGTCGCATGTCACCCAAAGGGTACCATACTAAACATCCAGACTGTGGAAAAGAAACTCTCCCACAATCCTTTCTCAGATAGCTTAAGGCTCGTGACGTACAAAAGAAACCATTCATGATTACTGTATCTTAAACTGTTTTGAGATGAGAAGAGAACAGGCCCAACTAGGAGGGAGACTATCAAGTCCTACTGTTATCATGCCATGGATTCATCCTATGGTTGAGGTTTGAACAGGGAACTCCTAGAAGTTGTCATGCATAGGTTTCAACCTAAAAGTCTATCATCAAGTCCTTATCAAAGGAAATGAGAGTCCTAAGGGATCATGTCAATGATACACCACAACAGACAAAGCATTAGCTTAACAGTAAAATGCATGCAATGCAAGTGAGGGAGGAAATGTGTGTGGGGCTTCAGCCTCCACAAGCTCGTCTCGACCTCAAGCCAGAATGAAATAACAGTAATCATACTGAAATATAGAACAACATGCTATCAAGCAATAAACAGTAAACTGCAATCATACAGATAAAATGAAATGAAGTGCCATCAGGCAAACAAACCACATGGGCAAGGGAGCTGGGCTCTACCGAATACCCGCAAGCAAAGCCACGTAGTAACAATACAAGCAGAGGGAGCAACTCAACCTCTAATGCAAACATGCTCCTAGATTCTACCTATTCTAGATATGGACCTATTCTAATGCATCAAACAAGTCAAACAAAACACACAATACAGAAAAGAAAACAGAAGATCAACTTCAAGCTTCAGCTTCTCCAACAGCAACTCAGTCTTCAGACTTCAATCATTCTTGACAAACATCAGTTTGCTCTTCCAGGTTTCAACCCTACAACATGAGTTTCAACTCATCTTCTCCCTTAAGCTTCAGCTTCTTGATCAGCTCCACCTTCAGGCTTCACCTAATCTTCAGGGATCTTCAAGTATCAACTTGATCTTCATGCTCTTCAAGTTTTAGCTGGAATGGCACTATCCAATGATTCATCCTCTTCAACAATCTTCAATGAAGTCTTCATCTTCAAACTCAGGCTCTGCATCTCTCAAGATAATCAAAACCAGAGAAAATCACTTACTGGATAAGCTGGGGGATATTGAACTGCTTATCTGATCACCAAAGGTGACCTATAAGGGTTCAACATCAAAGGAATGGTTCCCTTAAAAGTTCTACCTCCTAGGTATAGCACTTATCCCTCCAAAGGAGAGAGGTGTATACCATGGAAGGACTTTGAATCATAGGGAGGAATGGAGGTGAATGATACCATCCATGTTTGAGAAAGAAATTATCTACATCTAAACTCTTCCTAACTCCTAACCCTAAAAACAAAACAAAAAGAAAAAAGACAAAGCTCTCAAGCTCCTCAATGCATCTTCAACTCTTCTACAATGCTCCACTATGCTCCACAATTAGATACCAAGCTCCTCAAGCCAAAGGAAAACTCCAAAGCAAAGCAAACTAAACAAACATGCCCTAAAGGCAACACAAACGATCAACCAATACAAAAATCAACTAAAAATAGCATACTATTATATTAAATCCTAATATAATTTCTAAGGGATCCTACCTACCTACCCTTAATACCCATATATGCCCCATAGTCTAAATTGTCCTGAAAACCCAAAATCTAAATTTATTATGGACCTATGTTGAAGTTTTAACCTAATTCTACACTACCTAGAATTATCTAATCAAAACTATCCTGAAAATCACCACAAAAATATGGCATTAATCCAGGGGGAACCTAAAACATATATCTAATTACCCTAAAAAGATTGAATTAAAAATCTAAAGGGAGCTACCTAAACTAAATTCTACAAATTAAGGTATCAACCTAAAAGCATTAAAAAGCAATTAAAATAGAAAATATGCAAAAAATACTAAAATGAAATAAAATGGCAATTTTATGATTTTATATTTTTCTTGACAAAAAATGGAAAGTGGAGAAAAAACTCCCATTAAAAAATATTCATTTTTCAATTTAATATGGATTTTTAAAGATTGAGAATATTTGGAGTGAAAATAAAATGAATTATGAACATAGGGGTGTAACAAGAAATAAGATGCAGTTCATTCTCATATCTGGGCCCAACATGAGGGGTGCGTATAGGAATACGCTGGGCCCAATGAATTAATCAGAAAACACTTAAAAATCAAAAGAAAAATAATAAAACGACGGTGCGAAAAGAAATCAAATTCAGTTCATTCTACGCTATTGGGCCTGATGGGGGTGGGAATAGAAGAGTTCACTCGAAACCCAGGCCAGCGTTTAAATGAAACGCGGCGTTTCATCCTTCAAACTTCCATCCCATTTCATTTTAAATCTGGAGCGTAGGATCTCTCCTTGGTCAAATGGTCCACGCTTCATCCAATGGACACGAAGTCTTCTCCTTCCTTGGACAACTAGGGTTTGCAGAACTCCATGAAAATACCTTCCATGCACAGATTTTCCACCCACGCGTTCTCCCTAATTTCTCCACCAATTAACACGATATAAAAACCAAACTTGCTCTATTTTTCGCCATGAACACGACTATGCCATTGGTTTGAACTGAAACACTCTAAATCATGCAACCCGAATGGTGTAACCTCATGAACTCAAAATGTCATCAACTTTCGACCTTCACCAAACTCAACATTCTTTATATCAAAATGATCCTTATGTTACACTCATTAAAATCAACCAACAATCTTGCATCAAAACTCAATATATCACTCATTCTTACTCCATCAAGAATTCGTGTCCATGAATGAAACTTCTCCAATTGGTCTCAAACTCATCAACAATGACCACCTAATTGTCTCTAACAAGTCTATGCTAATAATTAACCCTAGCCATGCCTAGATTGAGGTGTAGAAATGGTTTTGCATACCTTGCTTCTTGAAATGGTAGGTGATGAAAATCTTCAATCCAAGCCTTGTAACTCTTCAAGAATGCTCCCTAGATGATGGATCTTCCTCTGTTTGCAGAAGATTTGATGTAGAGAACTTGTACTTCAAGATCCAATGCAATTTGCCTTCTTGAAAATTCAATGTGAATACCTTCAAACCTTCATCAATGGAGCTTCACTCTAGCATGAACACACTCAGAAATGCTTATGGAGAAGATTTGTGAAGAAAAATGGAATGGTAATGAAGAAGAATATGAAGTTTGAATATGATTTGCAAATGAAGCTTTATGATTTCAATCACTATTCTCTACCACAATTAACACCAACCTTTCACCAATGCAAGTTGCATTCAATATATAGAGAGGTTTAGATAAGTCTAGAACCTCCTAGAATCATCTAGTAAAAACTTGAAGATTTCATGATATGGTAATTTGCATTTTCATTTCTCCTTATATGATATCTCATGCCAAATGCCTTATGATCCTTGTAACCAACATGAATTTTTCCCCACATGATATTTTGGATTAGTTACAATGCATATCTTCCTTGTTTATTAAGCTTTTCCTTGTTTTGGTATGGTACCCCATTATGCAAGCAATCCACTTACAAAGCAACCCTATGATGCAAGCCTCAAATCAAAATTAGGGCTGAACCATTGTTCTTAGAATGTCATTTGGAGTCAAAATGACCTATCATATGACATGGTTTGGACTTATAGCTTATGATTTATGATTTTCAACTTCACTTGAATTAACTTATGCCTCATTTTTAGGCCATTTTTATCACTTTTTGATATGAGCCTTTTCAACATCTCATGACCACCCTACTAGCCTTAAAACATCATTATAAGCAACTTTGATGTTGAAGATTTTTCCATTTGAAGCTTGGAAGTAGGAGATATGGCCCTATGCTTGAAATGACCTATAACTTCCAAATGACCAAAATGCCCTTGGCTTGTCAAAGCCATACGTTACGTTCTACAAATCCTATCAAGGACTTCTAGTACTCTATAGAAAGCTACGAAGATGCCCTTCAACATTCATGTTGACCAAGAATCCATAGGAATCATCCTACTAGGGCAAAAGTTGTCTGCAAGTTGGGTGACTTTCAAGGACTCAGATTCACATACCTCAGATGACCTATAATTTGTCAAAACCATAACTTGAGCTCTGCAAATCCTATCAAGGACTTCTACCACTCAAATTAAAGCTAAGAACAAGCTCTACAACATTCATGTTATGGGGAAGATGAGATGACAATCACATCTTGAGCTAAAACTGCCTAGAAGGTAGGGATCAAACTAGGGGATTTTACACTGTCAATCCTTAGAAACCCTAGCTTAAAACTTCTCAAACTCCTCAATCATGATGAGTTGGTCTAGGAATCATCCTTATAGTATCTCAATACATCATTCCATGATCACATGGCCCTTGGATTAGGTCTCAACCTTCTCCAAATCATCAGTTGACCTAGGGTTGACCCAGTCAAACCCTAATTCTACCATTCATGGTTGAATATTCTGAATTCTTGCATAATGACCTCTCTAGGCTTCATGATGGCTTTCAAGACATCTCATAAACTTTCTCAAAGCTTCAAGTTCATCCTCATAGTCTCAGAATCATCTGAGGAGCTCCCACAACTCTCAAGTTATGAGGCACACAACTTTGGTTTCAACCAATTCCTCTGAGGATCTCTTGAGCTTTCTGATAAAGGTATCAACCTTCAAACACTTGATGGGTAAATAAATGTTGGTCAAATTTTAGGGTGCAACAGCTGCCCCTATTCAAACGGCTTGAACCTGACTGGGTGAGGAGCGAACGACTCTCAACCAATCAAGGTGCGAGACGGTTGAATACCGGTAAACCCGGAAATTTGCCAACTGCACACATACTCGATCCTCTGGTAGGAACGAATCTTCGAACACTGAAATACTAGCTGCACGACAACTAGCTGGAGAAATGCTGATCTGACATCGCCGTCAGTTATCTACATTAAAATCCTCTGACATTGTCATCAGACAACCACAACACCCAACATCGCCGCTGGAAGGCTAAATCACCTGACATCACCGTCAAACAAAACATCGCCGCTAGAAACAAACAGAATCTGACATCGCCGTCAAAAACAAACATACCCAACATCGCCGCTGGAGAACCGAATCTGACATACCCAACATCGCCGCTGGAGGACTGAAGAATCTGACATACCCAACATCGCCGCTGGAACACTAAATCAACTGACATCGCTTCCAGGCACAAACATCCAACATCGCTGCTGGAGAACCAAACATACCCAACATCGCCGCTGGAAAACTGAAGAATCTGACATCGCCGCCAGAAGCAAACAAATATCCAACATCGCCGCTGGAGAGCTGAAGAATCTGACATCGCCGTCAAACATACCAAAAATACCCAACATCGCCGCTGGAGACAAACATCCAACATCGCCGCTGGAAACAAACATAACTCTGAGAGACACTCGACATCGCCGTCGAACAAACATAATCTCTGCTGGGGAGCTGAAGAGTCTGACATCGCCGTCAAACATAATCTCCTGACATCGCCGCCAAAAACAAACATCCAAATATCCAACATCGCCGCTGGAGGCAAGCATCCAACATCGCCGCTGGAAACGAGCATAATCTGACCTCGCCGTCAAAAACATCCAACATCGCCACTGGAGAACAAACATACCCAACATCGCCGCTGGAAGACAAAGGATCTGAGAAATACCCAACATCACCGCTGGAGAACTAAATCAATCTGACATCGCCGTCAAAACAAACATCCAACATCGCCGCTGGAAGCAAACATGATCTGACCTCGCCGTCAAAACAAATATCCAACATCGCCGCTGGAACACTAAATCAACTGACATCGCCGCCAGGCACAAACATCTAACATCGCCGCTGGAGAACCAAACATACCCAACATCGCCGTTAGAAAACTGAAGAATCTGACATCGCCGCCAGAAACAAACATAATCTGACCTCGCCGTTAGGATGAAGAAACTTCATTGGGGAATTGGTCACGCGGTAACCGGTAGTACCTAGTCAATCATGCCATCAGGCATTCAAAGCACACTGTCGGGCATCAGCTGGACTTCAACCATCAGGTTGATCATGCTATCAGGCATTCAAGGGAATTGTCGGGCATCAGCCGGACTTCGACCATCAGGTTGATCATGCCATCAGGCATTCCGCATTAGCTGAGAAAACTGCTTTATTAACACGGTCAGACTTCAATCATGGAGTCTTCAAGGGAGATTTCAACTTCGTCGTCGGAAAACCTGCTGAGGAGGACGCTTCGCCGTTGGGGAATCTGGAGAACTATCAAGCAACTCCGCTCCGGGGGTCCAGAAATCATTCTGGATGAATCAACTCTGCTGAGGACTTCAAGAATCATCTTGAACAAATAAATCCGTCGGGGACCTTCAAGAATCATCTTGAACCGGTAACCATTCTGAGCAAACATTTTGTTGGGGATTCCAGGAATCATCCTGGGCACCTCTTGCCGGAGACAAGCCAATCATGGCTTGAGCAGCTTCCAAGGACTCGGCTTTCTTGGGGCTTCAGGAATCATCTCGGGCGATCTTAGCTGGGGACTCCAAGTATCAACTTGAGCAACCGACTCTGGAGACTGCACTGGGGAGCTTAGGAATCATCTTAAGCAAACGGCCCTGCTGAGGGATTCAAGAATCATCTTGAACTGAAGACTTCGCTGGGGATCTCAAGAATCATCTTGAGCAAGCGACTCTGGGGATTGCACCGGGGAGCTTAGGAATCATCTTAAGCAAACGACTTCGTTGGGGAGAATGTCAGGAATCATCCTGAGCAACTGATCCTTCGGCGGAACACCTGCAAAACAAGAACGGTAACAACCTAGATCATGTTTATTATGCATATGCTTCGGCGCCATGCTCCACACGGTGGAAATGCTATGCGTTTATGATAAATGCTATGCAATCATGCATAATGATGCGATCCCGTCAGCAAAATAAATGCCGAAGGGGAATCTTCCTGTCAAGGAGAAAGAACTACTCAGATAGAGGAATCATCCTGCTGAGGAGAACGCGGTCACGCCAATATCAATTGGACTCCGCAGGGGACACAACTTCAGTTGATCGCTGCGGGGGAAACCACTTTAGTTGACTGCTGCAGGGGGGCGAAGCTCTACGAGAACCTGGACCTACTGAGAGAAAGCGATGTCAATCGCTGGAATAAACTGCGTGGCCGCCTCGGCTACTCTTCGGGGGATAAGACTCTGTGGGGAAATAACTTCAGCTGCTCAACACTCCACTGGGGGAAAAACCAATCATGGTCTGATCAACTTCCAAGGATTCGGCTCTCTTGGGTATCTGCAAACTCGGTTGGGGAAGGAGAAATCATTCTGCTTCGCTAGAGAGTACAACTCTGCAGGGGAATACAACATCAGCTGTTCCAACACTCTACTGGGGAAGAGGGAATCATCCGACTTCGAGAGAATACAACTTTGGTGGGGAATCTCAATTCCACTAGAGACTTCAGTCTAGCACCATCAGTTGCTGCATACTTCGGTGTACGAACAGTTTCCTACGAAACCTGCACTTGTGACCCGGTGCGGGGGGGATGGACACGAGCTTCGGCGCCCGAACATTTCTGTGAGACTTGCACTTATGACCCGGTGCTGGGGGAGGGTACACGAGCTTCGGCGCTTGAACACTTCTATGAAACCTGCACTTATGACCCGGTGCAGGGGGGTGTCACACGAGCTTCGGCGCCCGATTCAGCTGAGGAGATGACGTTCCTTCAGGATGCGTCTGCTTGGGGAGAGAATCATCTCTGCCTGGGAGACATATCAATGCTCACGGTCTTGCATTCAGACCCTGCGGGGAGAGGCCACTGAACTCTGCTGGAGAAGGAGGAATCATCCTGCTTCGGGGATGCGCACGGCGCTCTGTCTGGAATATGCTACACATGTAACAACACAAACAAACAGACAAGATACCCTTCTCAAAGGGACCTATCAAGGTTATTATCTCGCGACAATATTCAAGCAATTAATTGTTTCAACAATCAGTGGCCTAGGCCAGTAAGTTTATGTATGCGCATTTTATCAAAAACATCGGCGTTCTCATTCGCAAACAAAACGGATAAATGCTAAACAGGCAAACAGAATTGCTGAATAGTATGCATTTTATTGATAATGAACCCCTGAATGGGTAAAAATGTTTTACAACAGATGCAAGCTCCTGGAATGAGGAAGCCGCGCAAACATAAAACATAAATATACATCAGTATATACAAATGTCGGCAACGAGGCGTAGACGAACACCATGAGTTGATCCCTCTAAGACCCACTCGACTTCGATACTTCTCCGACGCTTCAGCTTCGGAAGAGATTGATTCAGATAAACGGCCCTCAGGTCTTACAAACCACAAAACAATGAAAGTACACACGCGAAACGCAGTCATTTGCTTATTCAAATCCCTAACTTTTGCGTGAATCGCCCTTTACGGGTTTTCAGTTCACCGGGATACCCTTTTTTGCCGAAGCCGCCCAGTGTAGGTTTTCGACTTCGTGGGTGTACATTTTTTCAATATATCCCTAATTTTTTCCCGAACCTTTTATTCTGTTTTTGGTTCGCCTGGATGCCCCTTTTTTGCCTGGACTCTTTCTTTTTTGTCCAGCGGGTCGCTTTCAAGCAAAGTATTTTTTAAGTGCGTCCGCGTTCACCGGGGATGCAAAATCTTCACCATCCATCGTGGATAACAACAAAGCTCCTCCCGAGAAGACCTTGCTGACAACATACGGACCTTTGTAATTCGGAGTCCACTTGCCCCGGTGATCGGAGTGTGGCGGAAGAATCTTCTTCAGGACGAGATCACCCGTCTGAAAGCTTCTAGGACGCACCTTCTTATCATAAGCTTTCTTCATTCGGCTTTGGTACAGACGACCAAATGCAATCGATGCTAACCTCTTCTCGTCCATCAGGCTGAGTTGGTTCAAGCGATTCGTAATCCATTCTGCCTCGTCGAGTTTCACATCAACCAAAACTCGCAAAGAAGGGATCTCCACTTCTAACGGTAGGACAGCCTCCATACCGTACACCAAGGAGAAAGGAGTTGCCCCGGTTGACGTACGTACCGTTGTACGATAACCGTGCAATGCAAATGGCAGCATCTCGTGCCAGTCTTTGTATGTCACAACCATCTTCTGAACAATCTTCTTTATGTTCTTGTTGGCGGCTTCGACGGCGCCATTCATCTTCGGCCTGTAAGGAGATGAGTTGTGGTGTTCGATCTTGAAGCTCTGGCACAGCTCCTTCATCATCTTGTTATTCAAATTCGAACCATTATCAGTAATGATCCGCTCGGGAATTCCATAGCGACAGATGATGTCCCTCTTTATGAATTTAGCCACCACCTGCTTGGTCACATTAGCATACGAGGCTGCCTCCACCCACTTGGTGAAGTAGTCGATAGCTACCAGAATGAAACGATGACCGTTGGATGCAGTGGGCTCGATCTTGCCTATCATGTCGATGCCCCACATGGAGAACGGCCACGGGGAGGACATGACATTCAACGGGCACGGCGGCACATGAACTTTATCAGCATAAATCTGGCATTTATGACATCTCTTCGCGAATCTGAAGCAATCCGACTCCATCGTCAGCCAGTAGTATCCTGCTCTCAGGATCTTTCTCGTCATAGCGTGCCCGCCGGCGTGCGTACCAAACGTGCCTTCATGGACCTCTTCCATGAGTATACTCGCCTCTTTCTCATCTACACATCTGAGTAGCACGAGATCGTGGTTTCTCTTATACAACACTCCATCAGGATTGAGATAAAAGTTTCCAGACAGCCTCCGCAGAGTCTTCTTATCCTGGGTTGACGCACCCGCAGGATACTCCTTAGTCATAAGGAAAGTCTGGATGTCGTGGAACCATGGCTTGCCGTCGGCGGCATCCTCGATTGCAAAGACAAATGCTGGTCTATCAAGACGCGAAAGGACAATTCTTGGAGCCTCATTCCAAAAATTGATTTTATACATTGAAGCCAACGTGGCTAAGGCATCAGCCATCTAATTTTCAGCTCTGGGCACATGATGAAGTTCCACTCGATCGAAGAACGAAAGTAGCTTCCTGGCATAATTCATGTACGACACCAAATTGGATTGACGAGTCTCCCACTCCCCTTTAATTTGGTTGATCACAAGCGCTGAGTCACCATAAACGTCTAGATTCTTGATTCTCAAATCAATTGCCTCTTCTAGATCCATAATGCACGCTTCGTACTCCGCCTCATTGTTGGTGACTGGAAACGTCAGTCTCGCAGTAAACGGGATGTGGGATCCGTGGGGAGTCGTGATGACAGCCCCGATGCCACTTCCATAGGAATTAACCGCTCCATCGAATATCAACTTCCACTGGGATTTCCTATCTGGACCCTCGCCGGGCAACGGCTCATCGCAATCCTTCGCTTTGAGAAACATAATATCCTCGTCAGGGAATTCGAACTTCATCGGCTGGTAGTCCTCGATCGGCTGTTCGGCAAGGCAATCAGACAATACGCTTCCCTTGATGGCCTTCTGGGACACGTACTGAATATCATATTCCGTTAACACCATTTTCCACCTGGCAATCCTGCCCGAAAGAGCCTGCTTCTCGAAGACGTACTTGATCGGATCCATCTTCGAAATCAGCATAGTGGTGTGGTTGAGCATGTACTGTCGTAGACGTTTGGAAGCCCAAGCTAGTGCACAACACGTCTTCTTCAGCATCGAGTATCGAGATTCACACTCAGTGAACTTTTTACTCAAGTAGTAAATGGCATGCTCTTTTCTGCCCGTCTCGTCGTGCTGACCGAGAACACACCCCATACTATTCTCCAGAACCGTCAGATACATGATTAACGGCCGTCCAGCCACTAGGGGTATCAAGATTGGAGGTTCTTGAAGATACTGCTTTATCTTGTCGAATGCCTTTTGGCAATCCTCATTCCAAGTAATTGCCTGATCTTTCTTTAAAAGCTTGAACATCGGTTCACAGGTGGCCGTGAGCTGAGAGATAAACCTTGCAATGTAGTTTATTCGGCCCAAGAAACCACGAACTTCTTTTTCTGTTTTCGACGCTGGCATTTCTTGAATGGCTTTTATTTTCGCAGGATCAACCTCGATACCTCGTTCACTAACGATAAACCCCAATAAATTTCCGGACCGCACTCCGAAAGTGCATTTGTTAGGATTCAGCCTCAACCTGAATTTTCTAAGCCTCTCAAAAAGCTTCAATAAGTTGACCAGATGCTCTTCCTCCGATTGGGACTTTGCAATCATGTCATCAACATAGACCTCGATCTCATGATGAACCATATCATGAAACAAAGTTACCATTGCTCGTTGGTAAGTGGCCCCTGCGTTCTTCAGACCGAAGGGCATTACCTTATAGCAAAATGTTCCCCATGGGGTGATAAACGTCGTTTTCTCCATGTCCTCCGGCGCCATCTTGATCTGGTTGTAACCGGAGAAGCCATCCATGAACGAAAACACGGAGAACTGGGCTGTGTTGTCGACCAACACATCGATATGAGGCAACGGGAAATCATCTTTAGGGCTCGCCCTATTCAAATCCCGATAATCGACGCACATGCGTACCTTACCGTCCTTCTTCGGTACAGGCACTATGTTGGCGACCCACGAAGGGTAAGTGGTGACGGCTAAAAATCCTGCGTCCAACTGCTTCTGGACTTCTTCTTTGATTTTTACAGCCATGTCTGGTCTCGTCCTCCTAAGCTTCTGCTTGACTGGAGGGCAATCTTCTCGCAACGGCAAGTGGTGGACCACGATGTCCGTGTCAAGTCCGGGCATATCTTCGTATGACCAAGCAAAGACGTCACTATACTCTCGAAGCATCTCGACCAGTCTCTGCTTGACATTACTCTGCAGCGCAGCCCCTATCCTGACATTTCTGACGAGCTCTTCAGAACCCAGATTTACGATCTCAATATCCTCCTCGTGAGGCAGAATAACCTTTTCTTCTTGTCTCAACAAGCGGGCCAACTCTTCCGGAAGGTCTTCGTCTCCATCAATCTCTTCCTCGGCTTGATAGATCGGGCAATCGAAGTCGAAGTGAGCCGTAGAAGGTCCAGAGTCGATGTCATCTGTTATGTGGATCCTGCAATAACAAGGGTTAAGTTTAAAACAAGAATATGCAGGTTAGCACAAACCCCGTTGCCATTTTACTGTTTTTCAAAACAAATATAAAACAGGAATAACAGAGAATACAATATTTGAGTACGAAGAAAACGCCTTTGATTTATTAACAAAATGCATGTACATAATCCAACAAGGCCCTGACAATAAAACCGCTATGCCCCGGGTAGGACATAGGGTTGTACAATGATTGTAAAAAGTAAATCATTACTCTTCACTTGTCATCGGGATGATTTCCTTGATGGTCCAATTGTTGAGGCGCTCGCCCGGCTTGCTTGGCTGTATCCAAGAGTCGAGATCACAATCGTTATCCCCGCTGTCCTCAGACGCCGCGTTGATGCTTTCAAAAATCACTCCGCCACTGGTAAATAGGATCGACCCCTTACCACGAGACGAACTGCTAGACGAAGAAGAAGAAGCTTCAGCTTCAGGAGAATACCCCAATCCAAACTTATCCTGCTTGATCGGTATCTCCAAAATATGCCCCCAGCCTGGGGTAGAACCGGCTTCGACGACGGCCCGAGCTTCTTTGAATGAGGAGAGATTCATCTCTTGCTTCTCTGTGACGACAGGAGCTACCTCTTTCACTTTGACGGCTTCAAATGCTTGGCAGAGAGTTTCATGGATTTTGCCATCCATTTCTGTCGCTACTCGAAAAATGCGCGCAACGACGGGGAGGCGAAAAAGATAGACAGAAGAGTCGCCACCGAACTTTATTTATCCCATGAGGGGAAAGGAAAATATCGAGAAAACCTTAAGAAAGAAATGGATAAGATTGTCTCGCAACCAAGAACGGGTTCGGAAGCCGGTTATGCGAGGGGAAGGTATTAGCACCCCTCGCATCCATCGTACTCGATGAGAACCTTTTGTTTGTCGATGTGAATTTATTTGCTTAAATACTATGCTATAAAAAGCGTTCCGACAGGTAAAGAAAGAGGGTTTAGAAACCAAAAAGATTAGGAGGAAAGAGAGAACGGGGAAGAAAAGAGAAAGAACAGACTCGGTAGGACTTCGCAGTCCTATGCCTACGTATTCTCAATAGACAAGAGAAAGTCAGAGTCGACGTAGTTCGGGGAACTACAGATATGGGGGGAAAGTGCTCGGCAAGGATTGTGGCCCTTGTGCCTACGTATCTTTACTTGAAAAAGTAAAGAATCAGAGCAGCCGTAGTTCGGCCTACGGTGTGTTGATGTTTTTATGGATGATGCTATCGTGCGCATTCTAGCAGTTAGGTGTTTTGCTGCTCGCTCGTTGGAGACTTAGGCATTACCTGTTTGCGGTAGAACGGACGTAACATATCCTTTTTGAAAGAGTGATTAGTATTCGCCACGCGGGGCAAGAAGTCACGTTTGATTTGTTGAATTGTTTTTAGGGGGCGAGACATGTCCTCGGATAGTAACCCCTACGGGTAGTACCCAATTCTTTGTCTCAAAGTTTTTTATAAAAGGGTGTGGTGAACGAGGCGTCTTCGTATTGAAAGACGAGCATTGAAACCACCCTCACTACAGTGGGCATCCCTACGCTCGGAGAAGAAGAGGTCTACACCCAATCCTCTCTCTTTAATTCAATACAAAGGGAACTTCGTTCTCTTATTAAAGATGTTTTTGATTTTGAATGGTAAGTGCTTTGCGACAGAGAACCCTACGGTAAACGTCAGCACTCGGGATAGGAGAAGGCCTACGCCTAACCACTCCACGACCATTCAAGTTTTGTTATGAAAAAGAAATTGAAAATGCACTCGGTACAGGATCGAGGTTTTACGTGAGAAAATTGTGGAAGGAAGTTGTGAAAGCGAGATGGTGGATAAAGTCGCATCTTCGTATCGAAATACGAGTGTCGAAACCACCCTCACTACAGTGGGCATCCCAACACTCGGAGAAGAGGAGGTCTACACCCAATCTTCTCTCTTTAATTCGATACAAAGAGAAAATCAAATTATTATTGAAAGGGTACTCAGTACGAGACCGAGGTTTTATGAGGAAATGTGCTGAAAATGTTCTCGGTGCGGAGCCGACATTTTAGGAGAAGAATAGTTTGGAAAATAGAAAGAATGGAAAGAAAAACGTCTTCGTATTGAAAGATGAATGTCTAAACCACCCACACTACAGTGAGCATCTCGACACTCGGAGAGGAAGAAAGTCTACACTTAATCCCCTCTTTTAGTTCAATACGAAGAATATGATTTAAAAGATGGTTTGACAATGTTTTTGAATCGAGTCGGGACAGGTAATGAAGAGGGAAAAGGGGTGGTCTCAGATCCAACATTACCTATCAATAATTTGACTGGTAATGAATTACGGAGGTCTCATCATCGACCCAAAGCGAATAAAAATAGAAAAAATGGCCAATAACAAATGAGGAATAAAATTTAACTCTAAAAGTATAAACTTCTAAATATTATATATACACAAACTCTAAAGAAATAAATACACAAAATATAAGAACTTAGAATATATACATAATAATCTTTACAAGAAATATTGTAAAAGCATAATATAATATATATACAAAACAAAAAAATAATACTTACATTTTCTTTTCTTTTAAAAAAAACAAACAGAGGGGGTTAAAAAAAAACAATGGGCTGGATATTGAATAGTTATGAGGAATCACCTGGGCTCTCAGCCCATCAACCTCACGTCAACAACACAGGGGTGTAGGACTAAAAAACAATATGTGACCTGCCATGGGCTTCATGACCCTTGTAATTCAATACCAACAGTTTATTAAAAGAAAAACTAAAAAAAAAACATGAAGTTACCCAGAAACTAAATCGAACGGTTTTAAACAGGGCCAGGAAACATCAACGAGAAAGAAAAAGGAACTGCGCGTGAAGAGGTTGCTTTCTCCGATTCAACCCTTCTGCTCGTTTTGTTCATCCCGTAATCTCCCCAGGTACACTTGGTTTCACTTCCTTTTAGCAACAACACCTCTTCTCTTGGTTTCAACTTCTGATTTGGGGATTTAGGGATCGGTCAAACGGAAATGGTTGGGGAAGATTGAAGGTTGAATATGATTTGGGGTTGAAGAAGGGAGTTTTAAAAAGTTTGGGAAAGATTGAAGATTGGTGAAGGTTGAAGAGTCTGAAGATTGTTTGGAGGGTTAGGTTTGATTAAAAATGGAAGATGGTTGACGATGATGGAGAACAACGGAGTGATTTGCGGATGTCTGGGGTATGAAGGTTGATTCATGGGTGAGGAGTTTTGACGGTGGGTTACGGTTTAAAGTGGTAGCTGTTATGGTTTTCGTTTGGGGTTTGCGGTTGAGTGGGAGAAGAATGTTATGAAGATCAAGTTGAATAAGTGGCTGAGTTTCGAAGATTCAGGTTGAAGAGAATAGGTCAGCAGTTCATATGGTTTGTTTGGAAGTTCTGAGCTGGAGATTGGAGGTGGGTTCTGAAGGAAATTCAGAGAAAAATGGAAGATTAATCGTGCTTTTAGAAGTTTATTGATGAGGTAACTGAGGAATTTCTGAAGAGTTTTGAGAAAGGGGTTTGAATGCTTGTGGTGTTTCAAAACAGAGGAGACGGACGGTTGAGGAAAATCGGCGGAGGATGTCGGTTTGTCGGTTGTGATTTTGAGGGATTTGGGATTTTTCGTTGTTGCTTTGAATCGTTGATGGTACAACTGTGTTTGATATTCTCGCTCCTTCTGTGAATTTGTTTTTCGAAGATTTGTTATTGGATTTTGCAGGGGTGATATCAAGGCAGAGAGACGGTGGGAAGTGGAGTACGGAGTTTTGAAGACCGAAGAAAATGAAGAAGGGCAACTGATGGTGAATGCTTTGAGTATGAAGATTATTAGTTGATGAAGGTTGGAAAGGTTTTTTTTTTGTTAAGGGGTGAGTTGGCGATGTTGCTTGTAATGTTTTTTCTTCTTTTTTTCTCTTTTCAAGATGAGGTAGAAGTTGTGGCTTTATTTGGAGAGGGTGGAGAGTAGTGTCTGTGAGCAGAACCAAGAATGTTTGTGCTGAGTTATGAAAGGTTTTGAAGCAAGATTTCCCTCAATGTTGGTTGTCTGGCGTGGCTTTTGTTGGTACAGTTCTGTGTGGGGCTTGTTTAGGAGGTTGTTGTCTGGTAGCAGAATGGTTGGCAGCTGGTGTATACAAATGTGGTGGATGCAGGGTATTGTGTGTAGCAGGTTTTTGTACAACTTGTGCAGAGCTTGTCTATTCCATTTTGGTGTAAGGTTGAATCATATGAGTTGCTTCACATGTTATTCTTGCCCTTTTGGTTGCCTTGTATGTCACAGACCCGACCAAACTTCGCTGCGTAATGACATTGCTGTATGTTTTTTTTTTTATTTAACATTTTTTCCAGAACTTCACATGTGGCTCTTGCTGATGATGGAGACATGCTTTTGGGGAGGCCTTTTGTGAGCCACGCTTGACAGCTTGTGGGGATCTTCCTCTGTGACATTTTACGGTAGCCATATGCTTGATTTTTTTTCGGTTATGGTCTGGAAATCATTGCTGGTTGTGTTGCATTTTGGTGATAGGCTGTGGAACAAATTATAACATTGCGTGAAGAATGGTTTTGCATTGTACGACCTGGAATCATGTTATTACACTGGTGCTGGTTGTGGATATGAACGTGACAACTGCGACGTACATTTTTGAAATTATGCAGGGTCCACTCGTTTTAGGATACAAGTTTGTATATCAAAACACTAGCAGGCTAGCTTTTCATACTGCCTTTTCTTTTTCCTTTTTACGATGATGCAGGTGGGGGTATTATGGATTTTGAGATAATTGATGAGCTGTACAAATCATATTGTATGATGTGTGAATTTCAATAAAACCCATCCTTTATTAGCCTTATTATTCTGTAGTAATAATCTTGTTATTGTTTCAAGTTATAAATTTGCACATCATGTTCCTATTATGAACAAATGTCCCGCATGTGTTGTGCTTACGGATAGAAACGGATTGCCCCCTCTCTTCTATTTTTGTAATAAATTTATGACTTTTCCAACACTTCCAACAATAACTTTTGAATGGGCCTCTTGAAATTCTGAACTTTACTATGATTTTGGCTTTTCTTAAATCCTGGGCTTTGGTAATAATAATAATAATAGACCTCATTTCCTTGCAGAACTTTCGTGAAATAAAAATGGACCTTGTAAATTTGATTAAACCTCAATGTCGACGGAAGTGGTTCCCCGCATTAGTCGATTCTTGCACTCATACTTTAAATTTGAATCAAAAACACAGTCCACTTTACTTAACTTCTCATTTGAAAATAAATGACGCTCGAATGAGCCCAAAAAAAGTCATAATTCCAAATTGGCCTTGAATAAGAATTGAGAGAATCACAATAATAAATCCACTTTCAAACCTGTTATTAAATAGGGAGTGAAATCATATTGCCATGACCCAAAAGCCTAGTTGCCTTGAAATCCAAGAATAATGCCTCGATATCACAAATAATGCCTTCAAATATGCACCGTACTGAAAACTCTGTGCAAAATTAGTTTGAACTAGGTGACCTAAGCCATTATCTATGCGTCTGACCTGACATCCTCAATTGAAAATAACAACATATTTTGGACTTTTTTTTTGAATAAAGAAAGTGGGCAAATATACAGAATAGAGATTGTACAAAGGTAGGACAAATTTGGGGTATGACAGATGCCCCTATCTAATTGACTTAAACCGAGCAAGATGAAATGCTATGGGCATTTATTCTTTCGAGGTAGAAGATGATTAGATAAAAAGAAAACCCTGAATTTGTCTGAAAAGAAGGAAAAAAACTTGGGAATGAAAAATTGGATATCTTGCAAAGGTCGCTAACACCAAAAGGATGTTAACAGAGAAAAATTGACACCCAAAGGATGACAAACCTATCACCAAAAGGATGACAGTAAACTCAAACATACTTCTCTGGCATTAAAAGAAAGTAAGGGGCCTACTACCAAAAGGATAGTGGAAAATACGCTAGTCATGACACCCAAAAGGATGTCAGACCCATCACCAAAAAGGATGATGGAGCGGAGACGCTAGTCATGACACCAAAAGGATGTCAGACCCATCACCAAAAGGATGATGGAGCGAAATGAGATCAGCCCTAACACCAAAAGGATGTAGGGAGTCCATTACCAAAAGGATAATAGAAAACACGCTAGTCATGACACCAAAAGGATGTCAGACCCATCACCAAAAAGGATGATGGAGCGGAGACGCTAGTCATGACATCAAAAGGATGCTAGACCCATCACCAAAAGGATGATGGAGCGAAACAAGGCAACCCCGACACCAAAAGGATGTAAGGAGTCCATTAACAAAAGGATAATGGAAAACACGCTAGTCATGACACCAAAAGGATGCCAGACCCATCACCAAAAGGATGATGGAGCGTAACAAAATCAACCCTAACACCAAAAAGGATGATAGGGGGATAAGCTTCTCTGAAGAGATTGCCACTTATCACTGAAGATGGATAAGCTTCTCCCAAGAGATTGCCACTTATCACTGAAGGGTCAAGTCTGTTGGAGACAAAGCACTGGGGATCGCCCATGACTTTACTGGAGATGCCCCTGTCTAGGCTGAATGTTGATTTGAAAATTTGATTAACCACAGGGTTGAAATAATACACCCATGGTTTTGAAAAGACGCCCTTGGCTGGGCTGAATTTTTGCTTTGATAATCTTGAATTCCATGGGAGGACCCATGGCCTTTGCAGATAATGCCCCTGACTGGGCTGCTGATTGTCTTGAAGCTCAAAGAGTTGCAAAACTTTATGGGGAACACCCACTGTCTTGTGGAAGAATGCCCCTGATTGGGCTCAATCTCGTCTCGATATCTTCTGAATCTAGTAAGAGAAACCCACGGTCTTGCAAGAGGTGCCCCTGTCTGGGATGATGATCTTGGAAATCTTCGTGATCGATCCTGGACCTGAGCTCGCATACGCGAATGCTTGATGATAATGATATTCCATAACTAGTGGAAATGCAAATGCAAATGCTAACACGCGGAGATGCAAGAACTGGGGGAGTATGATATGATTCTGGGTATGCATATGGTACAAGATGCTTATGAAATCGAATGCGTATGATGCATATGATGCAGACGGGTAATTGGGAATGCAGGTGCCGACGTGGCGGACTTTTGGTAGTTGCCAATGCGGATTGGACTCTGGGTTATGTGGGAAAGTGGAGGACAAGCCTGACTTCCTGACATCGCTTTAAACTTAACAGTTGTTGACGAGAATGAACTTGCTTGAGTGGCTTGCCATGAGACGAACTCGAGATGGTCTGCCCCAGAGTTTGTACCACCAATGGATCCATCATTGATTAGCCGATTCTTGTGGTAGTTGGCTTCAATGTACTCTTGGAGTAGCTTTCCCTTGAAAGAGCGTGGAAGCGACTTAACTTATCTCGATTGAACATTGGAGGGACCTATTCTTAAGTCAAAGAAACTCTGGGTGGCCTGCCCCTGATCAGTATTCTCAAGATGATTCACTTCCGATCAACCACTTCTTGAATGATTTCCCCCATGGTCGACCGATGCCTGGGGATTTGCCTCAGACTGACTGATTTCCTGCTCTCGGATGTCAATGCCCCAAGTTTAATAGGTTATATGGTATACTTGGTTCTGGTCCAGACTGCTGAATAATCCAGCCATGCTTGATTGCTTTGTGTTGGAATTTCCTTAATGTCAACTACTAACTTGTAAACAAAATTGTTTGTTCACGAATGATAATCTCAGTGCAAAGTTCATGCAAGTTTTTTGAAAGGATTGTCTTTTATTACGTGTCATGAGAGTGAAACGAATGGACCATTTGGTCTAAACGTTGTGCTAACTGGATTGGCGTGAAAGATATAGCAAGGATACCGACACCAATGTTGATGATTAGCAAAATTGTAAGGAGTCAGGTTACGCAACCTCGCAATAGTATGCTTTCAGAATAAACCCCGCCTCAATTAGGTCTTTCGAGGGTTGTAACGTGGTCTGGTTCGCGGTTATAGAACAAAGGATATTAGGCTCAAACTTAATTTGTACCCACCCCTTCTTCTTGATGATCTCCATACCTACGTTCAGTTAATTCTGCATCTGCTTAACGGTGTAAGCTTGATGGTTCAAGATTTGCTCGAGATGGCAGTCACCTTATTTTGATGGATGTCAGTGACCCCTTTTGGATGGTCACTGGATCTTATTTTGTTTTTGGTTGAGGGTTTGAGGACCTCTTTTGGTTTTGTTTTGATCCCTAACTTTTGCATGGGCTGACTTTGCTTGTCAGATCCATCGGGATAGCCTTGATTTTTGCCTAAGTCTCCTTTGAAATGCTTGACTTAGCAGGCTTTTGATCTCTTTTTTTTTTTTTTAAATTTTGTTGGAGGATAGTGACTGCCATGTCATGGATCCTTGATGAAGAATCGTCGTGTCTTTGGATGTTTTTTATTGATTTGAGTGCGGGATTGGATTAACTGAACAACTACCCTGCCCCCAGGTTGAATGTAAGGGTTTGAATATCCGAAGGAAACTCCTACTCCTAGGCTCGAAGTGATTGACTAGGGATTAACTCCTTATATCTCCGGTGTTTAGGGGATTTGAAACAATGCTTGTACGTCATTGACGAGATTTTGTCTGAAAGCATACGATTTGCAATTATGGGTACTTCGTTTTCGTCATCCCCCCTCCAATATTGCTAAACAACAGTGAAAAAGTGGAGTGGACAAAAATATATGTGTCTGTGATTGTGATAGGTGGAAATAATGAGCGAATGCGACATAATCAATTCGGAAAATGCATAATCATTTCATTAATGTTACCATTCAACATAACAATGTTTAAATAACAAGTAGCAATTAACAGAAAGTAAACTACAAGATGCAAATGATAAAAAAGCGCCCAAGGACTGCCAATGTTGAAGATGTCTGCCAGCTTGGACCACTGGATTTTGGAGATGACCACAGGATTCTTCAATCATATTTGTTGAGTGATGAGTTGACATTGGACTAGTTTTGATGTTTGGGGGTGTTTCGGGTAAAGTTTATCGCCTTTGAATCGAGGAGATCTTGTACAATGTGCTTCAGAGTCTTGCAATTTTCAATGTCATGGCCTGGGGAGCCAGAATGGAATTCACATTTGGCATTGACATCAAACCCAAAAGGAAGAACCTCCGGAGGATCCCTCATTTCCCTAAGCTGAACGAGACCTCCTTTCAATAGGAATGGCAATAACTTGGCGTATGTAGACGGGATTGGATCAAATCTTCTTTCTGGCCTCCTCTGTCTTTGTAGACCCTGGTACTGATTTTGTCTTGGTTGATAGGATTGTTGTTGCCTGTTTGGTTGAAACACGGGTTGATTTGCTGGAATGGACAACGGCTGTTGTGGAGCTACAGCAGCAACATGATGATAACCCTGATGAGTTCTTCCTCTGTTGGTGAACACTGCACTAGCTTCGCCTTCCCTTTTCTTAACGAAACCCTGATAAGGCTTCTTGACTCCACTTGCAGATTCGCCTGCATTCTGAATTTTTCCCGCCTTCATGAAACTCTCTAATCTCTCTCCAGCCATAACAAGTTCAGAAAACACTGTGGATGTTGAGGATGCTAACCGCTCAAAGATCGGTCCTTGTAGCGTGCCCATGAATAGGTCTGTCAGTTCTTTCTCCATCAGTGGAGGTTGTACCCTTGCAGCTACTCCCCTCCATCTTTGCGCGAAGTCCTTAAAACACTCATTCGGCTTCTGAGTCAAATTCTGAAGCTGCATACGATTCGGAGCCATGTCAGTATTATACTGATAATGCTTCACGAAAGCGTCTGCCAACTCTTTCCAGCTTCTCACGTTGGATCGTTCAAGGTGCATATACCATTCCAGGGATGCCTCTGTTAAGCTATCTTGAAAGAAATGGATTAGCAGCTTCTCGTCATCAGAATAGGCGGCCATCTTCCTACAGTAAGACCTTATGTGGGTCTTAGGACAACTGTTACCCTTGTACTTCTCAAAGGTTGGAATTACAAACTTTGGAGGTATCTTAACTCCAGGTACAAGACATATTTCAGCGGCATCCAGTCCCAAAACATCGGGGCCTTGCAATGTTTTCACCATCTCCTGTAAAGCATTAAACTTCTTCTCTAATTCGGCGGTCTGTGATCCATACGCTTCACCTGAATTCTCATAGAAACCTTCATGATCGTCGTACTGGACTTGTGTTGGGATCGTAGTACCATGAGGATGGGTCGTACCGACTGGCGGAGGGACGGTGTTGATGGGTACGGCGCCGGCAGAAGTAGGAATTGCCCCAACAGGGGTTGGGGTGGCTTCAGCGGGAATTGGAATTGCACCGCTTGCATTGGGAATTGCACCAGCCAAAGTCTGATTAGCGCTCCTCTCTGCTGCTTGCCTCATCTCCTCTTGACTCCTGGCCATGTTCTGAATCACCTCCATGAGTTGATTCATCTGCGTCTTCATGCCTAGCATCTCGCTCCTCATAGTAGCCTGGTCTTGTTCTATCTGATCCATGATTCTTCTCTGGTTATTCCTTGTATTATACCGATGTCGTGAAGTCAGCTTGCTTTACTCTTTCTGAAAGGGTAAGCGGCGTGTAAGATCGGGCTGTAAGGAAGGCAAGAAATGATGCAGAGATGCTTATGCAAATGTAATGTAATGAGCACATGATGAAGGAACAATAGCGAAATCAAAGTCACAGGTCCTGCAAAAATCAACACAAAATATTTCTCCCCTTGGGTAGGTTATCTATTGGTTTGTAAGAGGGTATCCCAAAGACTTTTAAACAAAGTCCTATGTACTAACCCTCGAAAGTTTTCCATCATAACGACTACTCGTAAGACGGTAATCCCTTCAAAGGATGAACACAGAGTCATGTCTTAGCAACCTTTGGAATAAGGTTCTACAAAGGTCCCCAGAGTCGTGGACTCCCACATCAGAAATAAAGATGTCATTACGACTACACGTAAGACATAATCATTCCAACGGGGTCTCATCTGAGCGGTGGAATTCGATCCAACTCAACGAGTCCTAAGTCTCGCAAATCAGAAAGAACCCACCTCCTATCTTAGTGTGTACTTGAAAGCTCGGGTAGAAAGCTTTATCTCACAAACCATCCAATAAACCCAACAGGTTAGAGAATCAAAGCATAAACAAATAAAGCAAATAAAACACAAATACAATAAACAAAATAGGCTTGGCTCGCTAGGGGTCCCCAGCAGAGTCGCCAGCTGTCGCTACTCGAAAAATGCGCGCAACGACGGGGAGGCGAAAAAGATAGACAGAAGAGTCGCCACCGAACTTTATTTATCCCATGAGGGGAAAGGAAAATATCGAGAAAACCTTAAGAAAGAAATGGATAAGATGGTCTCGCAACCAAGAACGGGTTCGGAAGCCGGTTATGCGAGGGGAAGGTATTAGCACCCCTCGCATCCATCGTACTCGATGAGAACCTTTTGTTTGTCGATGTGAATTTATTTGCTTAAATACTATGCTATAAAAAGCGTTCCGACAGGTAAAGAAAGAGGGTTTAGAAACCAAAAAGATTAGGAGGAAAGAGAGAACGGGGAAGAAAAGAGAAAGAACAGACTCGGTAGGACTTCGCAGTCCTATGCCTACGTATTCTCAATAGACAAGAGAAAGTCAGAGTCGACGTAGTTCGGGGAACTACAGATATGGGGGGAAGGTGCTCGGCAAGGATTGTGGCCCTTGTGCCTACGTATCTTTACTTGAAAAAGTAAAGAATCAGAGCAGCCGTAGTTCGGCCTACGGTGTGTTGATGTTTTTATGGATGATGCTATCGTGCGCATTCTAGCAGTTAGGTGTTTTGCTGCTCGCTCGTTGGAGACTTAGGCATTACCTGTTTGCGGTAGAACGGACGTAACATATCCTTTTTGAAAGAGTGATTAGTATTCGCCACGCGGGGCAAGAAGTCACGTTTGATTTGTTGAATTGTTTTTAGGGGGCGAGACATGTCCTCGGATAGTAACCCCTACGGGTAGTACCCAATTCTTTGTCTCAAAGTTTTTTATAAAAGGGTGTGGTGAACGAGGCGTCTTCGTATTGAAAGACGAGCATTGAAACCACCCTCACTACAGTGGGCATCCCTACGCTCGGAGAAGAAGCGGTCTACACCCAATCCTCTCTCTTTAATTCAATACAAAGGGAACTTCGTTCTCTTATTAAAGATGTTTTTGATTTTGAATGGTAAGTGCTTTGCGACAGAGAACCCTACGGTAAACGTCAGCACTCGGGATAGGAGAAGGCCTACGCCTAACCACTCCACGACCATTCAAGTTTTGTTATGAAAAAGAAATTGAAAATGCACTCGGTACAGGATCGAGGTTTTACGTGAGAAAATTGTGGAAGGAAGTTGTGAAAGCGAGATGGTGGATAAAGTCGCATCTTCGTATCGAAATACGAGTGTCGAAACCACCCTCACTACAGTGGGCATCCCAACACTCGGAGAAGAGGAGGTCTACACCCAATCTTCTCTCTTTAATTCGATACAAAGAGAAAATCAAATTATTATTGAAAGGGTACTCAGTACGAGACCGAGGTTTTATGAGGAAATGTGCTGAAAATGTTCTCGGTGCGGAGCCGACATTTTAGGAGAAGAATAGTTTGGAAAATAGAAAGAATGGAAAGAAAAACGTCTTCGTATTGAAAGATGAATGTCTAAACCACCCACACTACAGTGAGCATCTCGACACTCGGAGAGGAAGAAAGTCTACACTTAATCCCCTCTTTTAGTTCAATACGAAGAATATGATTTAAAAGATGGTTTGACAATGTTTTTGAATCGAGTCGGGACAGGTAATGAAGAGGGAAAAGGGGTGGTCTCAGATCCAACATTACCTATCAATAATTTGACTGGTAATGAATTACGGAGGTCTCGTCATCGACCCAAAGCGAATAAAAATAGAAAAAATGGCCAATAACAAATGAGGAATAAAATTTAACTCTAAAAGTATAAACTTCTAAATATTATATATACACAAACTCTAAAGAAATAAATACACAAAATATAAGAACTTAGAATATATACATAATAATCTTTACAAGAAATATTGTAAAAGCATAATATAATATATATACAAAACAAAAAAATAATACTTACATTTTCTTTTCTTTTAAAAAAAACAAACAGAGGGGGTTAAAAAAAAAACAATGGGCTGGATATTGAATAGTTATGAGGAATCACCTGGGCTCTCAGCCCATCAACCTCACGTCAACAACACAGGGGTGTAGGACTAAAAAACAATATGTGACCTGCCATGGGCTTCATGACCCTTGTAATTCAATACCAACAGTTTATTAAAAGAAAAACTAAAAAAAAACATGAAGTTACCCAGAAACTAAATCGAACGGTTTTAAACAGGGCCAGGAAACATCAACGAGAAAGAAAAAGGAACTGCGCGTGAAGAGGTTGCTTTCTCCGATTCAACCCTTCTGCTCGTTTTGTTCATCCCGTAATCTCCCCAGGTACACTTGGTTTCACTTCCTTTTAGCAACAACACCTCTTCTCTTGGTTTCAACTTCTGATTTGGGGATTTAGGGATCGGTCAAACGGAAATGGTTGGGGAAGATTGAAGGTTGAATATGATTTGGGGTTGAAGAAGGGAGTTTTAAAAAGTTTGGGAAAGATTGAAGATTGGTGAAGGTTGAAGAGTCTGAAGATTGTTTGGAGGGTTAGGTTTGATTAAAAATGGAAGATGGTTGACGATGATGGAGAACAACGGAGTGATTTGCGGATGTCTGGGGTATGAAGGTTGATTCATGGGTGAGGAGTTTTGACGGTGGGTTACGGTTTAAAGTGGTAGCTGTTATGGTTTTCGTTTGGGGTTTGCGGTTGAGTGGGAGAAGAATGTTATGAAGATCAAGTTGAATAAGTGGCTGAGTTTCGAAGATTCAGGTTGAAGAGAATAGGTCAGCAGTTCATATGGTTTGTTTGGAAGTTCTGAGCTGGAGATTGGAGGTGGGTTCTGAAGGAAATTCAGAGAAAAATGGAAGATTAATCGTGCTTTTAGAAGTTTATTGATGAGGTAACTGAGGAATTTCTGAAGAGTTTTGAGAAAGGGGTTTGAATGCTTGTGGTGTTTCAAAACAGAGGAGACGGACGGTTGAGGAAAATCGGCGGAGGATGTCGGTTTGTCGGTTGTGATTTTGAGGGATTTGGGATTTTTCGTTGTTGCTTTGAATCGTTGATGGTACAACTGTGTTTGATATTCTCGCTCCTTCTGTGAATTTGTTTTTCGAAGATTTGTTATTGGATTTTGCAGGGGTGATATCAAGGCAGAGAGACGGTGGGAAGTGGAGTACGGAGTTTTGAAGACCGAAGAAAATGAAGAAGGGCAACTGATGGTGAATGCTTTGAGTATGAAGATTATTAGTTGATGAAGGTTGGAAAGGTTTTTTTTTTGTTAAGGGGTGAGTTGGCGATGTTGCTTGTAATGTTTTTTCTTCTTTTTTTCTCTTTTCAAGATGAGGTAGAAGTTGTGGCTTTATTTGGAGAGGGTGGAGAGTAGTGTCTGTGAGCAGAACCAAGAATGTTTGTGCTGAGTTATGAAAGGTTTTGAAGCAAGATTTCCCTCAATGTTGGTTGTCTGGCGTGGCTTTTGTTGGTACAGTTCTGTGTGGGGCTTGTTTAGGAGGTTGTTGTCTGGTAGCAGAATGGTTGGCAGCTGGTGTATACAAATGTGGTGGATGCAGGGTATTGTGTGTAGCAGGTTTTTGTACAACTTGTGCAGAGCTTGTCTATTCCATTTTGGTGTAAGGTTGAATCATATGAGTTGCTTCACATGTTATTCTTGCCCTTTTGGTTGCCTTGTATGTCACAGACCCGACCAAACTTCGCTGCGTAATGACATTGCTGTATGTTTTTTTTTTATTTAACATTTTTTCCAGAACTTCACATGTGGCTCTTGCTGATGATGGAGACATGCTTTTGGGGAGGCCTTTTGTGAGCCACGCTTGACAGCTTGTGGGGATCTTCCTCTGTGACATTTTACGGTAGCCATATGCTTGATTTTTTTTCGGTTATGGTCTGGAAATCATTGCTGGTTGTGTTGCATTTTGGTGATAGGCTGTGGAACAAATTATAACATTGCGTGAAGAATGGTTTTGCATTGTACGACCTGGAATCATGTTATTACACTGGTGCTGGTTGTGGATATGAACGTGACAACTGCGACGTACATTTTTGAAATTATGCAGGGTCCACTCGTTTTAGGATACAAGTTTGTATATCAAAACACTAGCAGGCTAGCTTTTCATACTGCCTTTTCTTTTTCCTTTTTACGATGATGCAGGTGGGGGTATTATGGATTTTGAGATAATTGATGAGCTGTACAAATCATATTGTATGATGTGTGAATTTCAATAAAACCCATCCTTTATTAGCCTTATTATTCTGTAGTAATAATCTTGTTATTGTTTCAAGTTATAAATTTGCACATCATGTTCCTATTATGAACAAATGTCCCGCATGTGTTGTGCTTACGGATAGAAACGGATTGCCCCCTCTCTTCTATTTTTGTAATAAATTTATGACTTTTCCAACACTTCCAACAATAACTTTTGAATGGGCCTCTTGAAATTCTGAACTTTACTATGATTTTGGCTTTTCTTAAATCCTGGGCTTTGGTAATAATAATAATAATAGACCTCATTTCCTTGCAGAACTTTCGTGAAATAAAAATGGACCTTGTAAATTTGATTAAACCTCAATGTCGACGGAAGTGGTTCCCCGCATTAGTCGATTCTTGCACTCATACTTTAAATTTGAATCAAAAACACAGTCCACTTTACTTAACTTCTCATTTGAAAATAAATGACGCTCGAATGAGCCCAAAAAAAGTCATAATTCCAAATTGGCCTTGAATAAGAATTGAGAGAATCACAATAATAAATCCACTTTCAAACCTGTTATTAAATAGGGAGTGAAATCATATTGCCATGACCCAAAAGCCTAGTTGCCTTGAAATCCAAGAATAATGCCTCGATATCACAAATAATGCCTTCAAATATGCACCGTACTGAAAACTCTGTGCAAAATTAGTTTGAACTAGGTGACCTAAGTCATTATCTATGCGTCTGACCTGACATCCTCAATTGAAAATAACAACATATTTTGGACTTTTTTTTTGAATAAAGAAAGTGGGCAAATATACAGAATAGAGATTGTACAAAGGTAGGACAAATTTGGGGTATGACAATTTCAACACACTTAAAGGATGACAAATGGCTCACCATTATGTCCTCCTCACCACACACGGTTACTATGCTTCCCCCAACAGCATATTTGAGCTTTTGATGCAACGTGGAAGTCACGACACCAGCAGCATGGATCCATGGCCGGCCCAAGAGGCAACTGTAGGCAGGCATGATGTCCATGATATAAAAGATCGTGTCAAACGTTTCTGGACCAACTTGGATCGGCAGGGTCAACTCCCCGAAAACGTGACGCTTAGTTCCGTCAAATGCTTTCACCACCAGGTCACTGGGTGTGCAAAGCAATCCACGAGTGTCCAACTTCATTAATGCCTTCTTCGGAAGCACATTAAGCGACGAACCCGTGTCCACCAGGACATGCGACATGATTGTGCCCCTGCACTCTATCGAGATGTGCAAGGCGCTGTTGTGATCTCTCCCTTTAGGAGTCAGCTCTAAATCTGTGAAACCTAGCCCATTGCCAGCATTAACATGGGCTGCCACCTCTTCTAGCTGATTCACCGATATCTCTTGCGGTACGTAGGCAGCGTTTAATACCTTCAGTAGCGCGTTGCGGTGTGCTTCAGAACACAACAACAAGTTGAGAATAGAAATTTTCGGAGGCGTCTGATGGAGATGGTCTGCAATCTTGTAGTCGCTCTTTTTGATTAACCGCATAAACTCCTCGGCATCTTTGACAAGCAAATCTTTCTCTACCCCACGCGGGGCCTCTTCGACGGCTTTGCTTTTACCTTTATCGGACGCATCAGCTCTGACCGCTTTCTCAGCTACAACCTCTGGCGGTGCAAATACTCTTCTGCTTCGAGTAATACCACTGATTCCCGCGAGATTCTCTACAGTCGACCCATACGGCTCCAGCTCTAACCTCTGACCGTTGCAATAGACTTCAACGCCATAATGCCACGGAACGGCGTTAGTGCTCTCGAATGGTATTGACCCAGCTTTGGTAATAGTGATTGTAGGCGGTCGGGGCGCCGAAATAGTAATTGGTTGGCGAGGAATGGTGATGGTGGCAACTTCATCGGCCTGCTGCAACACTACCTCTCCTGATACACCCTCAGCCCTCCGGCTGAACTGCAAAATACCCTCAGTCATCACACTTTGGATTCCTTCTACCAGCTGCTCACACCCATCAGAATGTGTAGCACAATCCATGCATAGCTCTCCGCATCCTGGAAAGAACCCTTTTTTCAACAACTTAGCTTTGACGAAACTAAGCGGCGTCTTTAGGTTTTTGACATCAGTCAAAAGATCTACACTCTCTTCTTCGATAATGGCGTTCACTCCGCCTCCCCTATGATTTGGCATAGGGTTTTTCGTGACATTGGACACATTATCGGAGAAATTAATAATCTTGGCATCTACCAGGTCCTGCACCTTGTGCTTAAAGACTTTGCAGTTCTCGATTGTATGGCCTGGTGCCCCTGTATGGAAGTCGCAAGTGGCGTTTGCATCGTACCCTGGTGGAGGTGCCCCTGTCAAGGGAGCCATCGTCCTCTTCTGAACCAACTGAAGCTGAAGCAAAGTCTGCAGGAGCTGCGCATACGACATAGGCGGTGCTTCGAAGTGACGGTTTGTCAAAGGTGCCCGATTCTGGTATTTTCTATATCCCTGCTGATTCGGTTGCTGCTGCTGCTGCTGCAGAGCGACTGGGATATTTATACTGGCTATCTGCTGCTGAGGGCCCTTGCCCTTTCTTCGAGCGTTGGTCACAACGCTCGCATCTCCTTCTCGTCGTTTACCAGCATAAGGTTTCTTTCCACCTCCTCCGGCTGAGGATGATTCACCTTGAATTTTTCCGATCTTGATACCGTTCTCGACGTGCTTGCCCATGGTAATGAGAGCTGAGAACGTCCCAGACATACTGCTGACTAACTTTTCATAGTAGATCCCCGGGAGGGTAGCCACAAACATCTGCACGAGCTCGCGCTCAACCATCGGCGGTTGAACCCGAGCAGCCAACTCACGCCACCGCTGGGCGTACTCCTTAAAGCCTTCATTATTCCTCTGCGAAAGGTTCTGGAGCTGGACTCGGTTCGGGGCCAAGTCGCTATTATACTGATAATGGAGGACAAACGCTTCTGCGAGATCTTTCCAGGTGCGCACGGTAGTGGGCTCCAAGCCCATGTACCACTCGAGGGATGGTCCGGTAAGACTATCTTGGAAGAAGTGCATCAGCAACTTCTCATCTTCGGAATAGGCAGACATCTTTCTATAGTACGATCGAAGGTGGACACGAGGGCAAGTAGTACCCTTATATTTCTCAAAGACAGGCACCTTGAACTTAGGAGGTACCTTGAAATCAGCAATTAACCCCAGCTTGGACATATCAACGCCCAAAGTATTCTGATTCTCAATATCTCTCATTTTATCTTCCAGTGCTTTGAATCTGAGCCGCGCTTCAGCATTCAGCTCCGCTTTCGCACCTCTTTGAGAAAACACATCATCCTGATGATCCTCAAGCCACGGTTGAGGCACCAACAGATTCCCGACGCCAGCATTGCCGTTGACCGGCCCGATGTTGACATTAGCTCCCAGACTACCATTGCCGACGCCCGTCGCATTGAGTCCGATATTGGCCATCACATTGCCATTAGCACTGCCGTTGCCCCCGGCAACAGGAACACCATTCTGCGGAGTATCAACTGGTGGAGGAGTAGGCACAGCCCCCCTATGGAGTATGCCGTTACTATCAACCCTGGAGATCAAAGGTTGAACCAAAGTCCTGAGTTGGTCCTGACCATTGGCAACCACCTGCATCAGCTCCATAAAGTGATCCATCCTTTCACGGAGCTCCTGGACATCTGACTGCACTTGATCCATGATCCTGGTCTGATTAGCTCAAGTTGAATAACGGTGAATGAGTCTCTGATTAATTCTGGAGTCACCGGAAACAGTCTGGGACCTGTGAACCTGAAAAACCTGCAAACACCAAAGGTTAGGAAAAACAACAAAATGTACGCCATGCAAATGCTTCATGCAGATGCATGCGTGTGTCTGTATGCTTGGGAGATTTCCCCCGATCCTAGTGCCTTAGTGCCAGTGCTGATAATAGTAAGAAGAAGAAATCTGAGCCCAATCATGGAAACATCAATCTCATATATAAAGGAAAGCCTATCAAGGCAGTACATAGCATCAGCGAGTACAAGACAAATCAACAGCGTGACCTCAGCCAACAAGCCTGGTGATGATCAGCACACAACAAAGATTAAAACAAAAGGAATACAACTAGTCAAGTACGGCCACGGGCGCGATACTCTGCTAATAACTCCTTCGTCTTTGGATGATCTGGCAAAGCGAGCAACCCCTCGACGAGTAGTTCCCTCTGCGCAATGGTATACTGAAGTCCCTCAACTGAACTTTTCCATGCTCCTTCGCCGAAGCAATCTTCTAATTTCCGCTTTTTGGACTCAAACGTCAGCTTGCGCTCCTTCAGGTTAGCGAGAGCTTTGTTGAGTTGGCCTTCGGCGGTGTACCTGCGGGCGGTTTCTTCATCAAACCTCTGTTCACTGTCCTTCAGCTCGGCTTCCAGCTTGGAGATCTGCAGCATCAGCTTGTCCTCCCGCTCTTTCCTGGTGGCCAGGGAAGCCTTCCAGTGCTGGTTGAACTTAGATATCCTCCGATATGCCTCGTCCAAATGCTGCTTCTTCGTAGCTAGTACGTCGTTGACAGCCCTGAAGTCTTGACCCATGCGTTCACGATCGGTAATCTGCTTCGCCAAGTCTGTACCCAGTTGGTTCACCAACTCCGTCTGCTTTTTGAAAGAATGAACGACCTCGTTCCTCTCACTTCGAAGCTGAGCTAACTCCCTCTCCAGTTCTGTGTTCGCCCGCTTCAATTCATCCCGCTCAGCTAATACCTGGTTATGCTGATGAATGGGCACAGTAGTAGGCCCTTCGGTCGTTGGAGGACTTTCTGGCTTGGCCTGAGGAAACGGCATCGCTATAGCATTGGCTCTGGCTCTGATCCATGCTGAGTACAGAGGGTAGGCTTGACTGTTGCTTTTTCCCAACAAAGGCTTCCTCGCTTACTGATACTATTCCACGCACGCTGAAGCTTGGACAACAGATCCCCTTCTAAAGTACCCGTGAGGTACAGAGATTCTTGTACCTCTTCCTCCTTCGGCGGAGTCCTCAAAGCATACGCGAACTGTCAAACCAGCAACGACGGATTGTAGTTTATGCAGCCCTTCCTACCTATCAGAGGTACATTTGGAAACCCGTTGCAACTGAAGATCACCTCAGTACCCAACCTGTTTTTGTCAAACCAATCAATATCCTCTGCAGATAAGCTCATCAGACGCTCAGGCCACTCAGCTGTGGCTGCAGACAAGACAAAAGGACCCCTCTTGGGCAGATGACTATCAAGCCATTTGTACAACAAGGGTACGCAGCATGAGACATTCTACCCTCTCCGGTTTTCATTCTTGTAGTGGACTGAGTGATAGACATCTCCGATCAAAGTAGGGACTGGATTCCCTGAAGCGAAGATGTGAAATGCATCAAAGTCTACACAGTAGGGCATGTTGGGGAACAGGATAATGCCATATATGCATAGAGCGAGGATGGCATTGAACGCGTCCCAACAGCCGTCCTTGGCACACTGCTGAGCCTTAACCACCAGAAACTGCAAGGAGAACCCAGGAACCTTGTTCCAACTAGTCAACACTAACTCAGAGGCGTCCAAATAAAGTGAAGAAGCTAAACCAGCCAGATCAGGCTCAGCATCCATGTGGACAAAAGGCATCTGCCTTTTGATAGGCACACCCAGCAAATCAGCATACTCTTCCAGCGTCGGCGCGAGAACGAAGTCCTGAAAAGTGAAACATCTCAGTGGAGGGTCGTAGAACTGCAACAGAGCATGCAACCCATTCAGCTCGAACGCAGAAGGCTTGCAAACCAAACTGAGCAACCTGCCATAAGATTTTCTAAACTCATCCTTCACAGAATCACCTGCTAGAGCTATCAAGCCAGTCAACTTAATCACATCGGGAGTAGGAAACTTGTACGCAACGGTCTTCCTGAGAGAGGCCATAACAATACAATAGGAGGCGAGAAATCCTGGATCGGGGAAAACGGTAGCTGCAACACAGACACACGTTAATGAAATGCAAATGAAAATGCAAGCTAATGCAAAATGCAGTCATGCAATAATATATCCGGGTAACTGGTGTTGCGGAGATTCTGTATCAACAATCACTGATGAGAAGAAAACCCCGGTGTAGGACCACAGATCTGATCTGCCAAGAACAACCATCTGATAGGACCATATACACAAGATCATAATTCTGCTCTGTCGAGAACAAATGTCTGATAATAAGGACCTCGGATGTATGATCAAGAAATATCTGCTGATGAAGTCTTCAGACCCCAAATCAAAAAATCTGCCCTATTAAGAACAAACATACAACTGCTGATGAGATCTTCAGACCCCACTCAAAATCTGCTCTATCAAGAACAAACAACATCTGCTGATGAGATCTTTAGACCCCACAAATCTGCTCTATCAAGAACAAACAACATCTGCTGATGAGATCTTCAGACCCCACAAATCTGCTCTATCAAGAACAAACAATTGATGACGATACTCTGATCAAAACTGCTCTATCAAGAATAGACATACACCTGATGATAAGATCCTCTGATCAAAACCTGCTCTATCAAGAACAGACAAACACCTGATGATAAGATCCTCTGATCAAAACCTGCTCTATCAAGAACAGACAAACACCTGATGATAAGATCCTCTGATCAAAACCTGCTCTATCAAGAACAGACAACTCTGCAACTGAGAAACCCTGGTACCAACAAAACTGATTCACTGTCAAGAAAACCAGGTAGTCTGAAGGTCTAAGTTTCCTGCAATAAACCCAATCCCACTCACAGGTATGGACCTAAACTGACTCAAGGTACGACATCCTATACGTTCATCAGCGTCACAGACTTTCAAGAGGGGTGATACGATACCCAGAAGGTGTGGCATCACCAGCTCATGAAGCGGCCTCACTTAGCTGAATCACAAATGATCGGTCCCCAGAGTCGACAATCCACCAAACCAGCAACCGTCTCAACCCAAAGGGTTGAAAGTGAAGCCAACCGGGTGAACCTCGTCTGAGCGTGGATTTCATGAGACACTAGTGCCTGCAAAGCAAGCACGCGCCCACTAATTTCCACTCTAAGTCTATGGTGCACTCAAGCCTGGGTCTGGCTTCTCACTCATCAGAACTCCCATCCCACAACAGCACAAATAATCATATTATACTGAAAATAAAGTGCGGGAAATAAAGTGCGAGAAGTAAAATGCGATAAATAAACGCAACCCAACAAGTAAACATACAAGCGGTAGGAATGACTCTCAGGGAACCGTTGGAGTCCCCAACAGAGTCGCCAGCTGTCGCTTGCGCAAAAATAAGGTGCCGGCATGACAGAAGAGTCGCCACCTTTCGTTATTTATCCCTCAGAGCGGGAAAGGAAACAATCGGAAAAACCTGACGAAAAAGGGTAAGACAAGGTCATCGCAACCATTGTCTGGGTTCGGGAGTCGGTTACGCAAGGGGAAGGTATTAGCACCCCTCACGTCCGTCATACTCGACGGGATCCTCGCTTGTTGTGTTTACTTGGACGGGTTGGTTTTATTCTATCTACCTATCAAGGCTGGCTGAAAAAGAAAAGAAAAATGACTCGGCAAAGCGTCGCACTTTATGCCTACGTATTCTCATCAGAGAATGAGAAATTAGAGTCAACGTAGTTCGGCCTACGAAGGATTATGGGGGAAGGTAGCTCGCCAAGACATCGCCATCTTATGCCTACGTACTCTCAACAGGCATGAGAGACCAGAGCTCACGTAGTTCGGGAAACTACGGTTTATTTCCTGTCTTTTACGAAAGAAGTGTTTTTTATTGTGTTTGCGATTTCAACCGCACTAGAGACTATGACCTGAGAGTGAATGCATCGCATGTCACCCAAAGGGTACCATACTAAACATCCAGACTGTGGAAAAGAAACTCTCCCACAATCCTTTCTCAGATAGCTTAAGGCTCGTGACGTACGAAAGAAACCATTCATGATTACTGTATCTTAAACTGTTTTGAGATGAGAAGAGAACAGGCCCAACTAGGAGGGAGACTATCAAGTCCTACTGTTATCATGCCATGGATTCATCCTATGGTTGAGGTTTGAACAGGGAACTCCTAGAAGTTGTCATGCATAGGTTTCAACCTAAAAGTCTATCATCTAGTCCTTATCAAAGGAAATGAGAGTCCTAAGTTGTCATGCATTTGTGTTTTTTTAACTAATATTCATTGCTATTAACACCAAGTTTTTTCCATTTAATTTCCTTTTAATTTTCAGATTTTTTAGTGGCTTCTGGGCTTAAGTGGCGCGCTGTTTGCACCTCCCCCTGGGAGGCCCAATCCGTGTTTGCCTTTACTGGATTGCTATTTAGCACCCAGTTTTATTTATTTTTATTGTATTTTCTTTTTAGTTTCTATTTTGTTCTGTTTAGAAATTAAATTAATTAAAATACTTCCAAAGGTCATAAAATCCCAAAAAAAAAATATGTTTTAGAATCCTCGAGATGTCCTCTTATTTTTAGAAATTTTTATTTTATTTTATGATTAATTTTTTATTTAAAAAAGGGATTTACCATTGGAAGTGTATTATTTGATCTAGTTTTTGACATACTTTGTTCTTGAATTTATTTCTCTCATTTCCTTTGGCTCCAATGAATAAGGTTCATTCCTCATATCAATGATGAGTTGAAGAATTTTTTAGGACCATTTTGCCCCTGACTTGTTGACTTTTGAGTTGACTTTTGATGCATTTCATTTGACCCTAAACAATCCTCCTTCACAATGGGGCACCCTTGTGAATCAATTTCTATGGTGATGTTGTGAAGTGACCTTGATTGAAATCTTTTGGCCTCTGATTGCCAACATGTTTATGAGATTCTAGTATTTTATTTATTAATTATTTAGTCATTTTACTTTTTTTAGAGTAACTTGCAAGTCAAGTCACTCAAAGGGAGGTTCACACATACATCTTGACCTAGTTTGACTTGGATATGACAATTTTGGATCCTTTAAGCTCTCAATGCCTATTGTTTTATGTTCCTAACATGTTAAGGATGACACTTGCTCATTGTTAGGTCATCATATTGTTTTTAGCTTGTTCTTTTGTGGGTTTACCTTTGAATTGCCAATTAGGGTTTCATATTGAAGCATGGTTGCAATCCTTTTAGAACTTGCTTACATTTCCTTGTGGTTTACTTGCCATTTTCTTTTGAAAACTTTTATCTCATATCCCTTACTGTCCAATGACATAGGATTGTCATTTAAGGTGGCTTGGTCCCTCCTTTGGAGGAACTTGAAGCATACCTAAAGTGGTGGAATCCTTGATGACATTTCTTGGTGTTTTCTTTGCACTTCTTTATGATTCGTGTGCTTTTGCTTTTGATACTTTTTAATTCATGTCCCTTGCTGTCCAATGACATAGGAGTGTCATTTAAGGTGGCTTAGTCCCTCCTTTGGAGGTACTTGAAGCCTACCTAAAGTGATGGAATCCTTGAGGACACTTCTTGGTGTTTTCTTTATGTTTCTTTGTTTTGGTTAGTGATGCTCATGGTTGAGTGAATTTTATGAGGACCTCGCTGCCCTCATATTAGCCTCCCATTCTCACTTTGTCTTTAGATTTATTTACCTTTCATTTGTACTTAATTTTTGTGCCTTATGGTTGATGTTGTTTGGTTTAGGCCATTTCATCCCATTTTGGCGCACGTGCTTGTTTTCATTGATGCATTTCCTTATCCATTCTTTTCTTGCATATATCATATTGTTGTTTGAGGTTGAGATGAGCATGTGGAAGCTACTGCCCCACACTAATTTCCTCCCTCATTCCATGTTTGCATTCTCGCATGTTTATGATGTTTTTGTTTCCTCTTTTGTCTCTTTTCCCTTAGGACCTCTAATCTTTCTTGTTCAAGATTAATTATGATAGACATTAGGATCTTAACCATGTATGATAACATTAGGTAGCTTCCCTTTATCTCAACTTTAGGTGCACTTTGCATGATAACTTTAGGCTTGAGTTGGTTCCCCCGTTAGTGTGTCTTTCTCTTCTCACCTCCTAAACAATCCAAAACACCTAATAAAGGTTAATGAGTATTATACGTTACGAGCCTTAAGCTATTTGGGAAATGGTTGTTGAAGGGTCTCCCTTCAATGGCTTGAGTGTTTAGTGTAGCACCCTTTGGGTGGTATGCGACGCATTCACTCCTAAGTCATAGTCTCTAGTGCAATACGAATTGCAAACCAATTCGAAAACACTTCTTCTCTAAAAAACACAAAAACAATCATTCAAACTTCTCTTTGCCCTTGGGGCCTTTAATCCTTGAGAAATCATTTTCATAACAAGAGTGTTGTTAACCCTTAGTTCTACCGCAAACGGTAACGCCTAAGTCTCCAAAGGTCGAGCTACATACACCAAACTGCTAGAACTGACTGTTAACCTTACTCATTTAAAACTGTTGAACAAACTTGTGTTCCCTGTTACCCCGAACTACATTCGCTCTGATCTCTCATACCTGTTGAGAGTACGTAGGCACAAGACGCGATGTCTTGGCGATCAACCTTCCCCCCTTTTACCCGTAGTTAGGTGAACTACGTTGACTCTGACTTCTCATTTCAGATGAGATACGTAGGCACGAAGCGTCATTGCTTTGCCGGGTCACTTCTTTTCCTTTTGTCCTTAAGCCTGTAGTTAGATAGTTTAAACACCCTTTTAGATAGACAACAAGCGTGGATCCCGTCGAGTACGACGGACGTGAGGGGTGCTAACACCTTCCTCTTGCGTAACCGACTCCCGAACCCGAGATTTGGTTGCGATGACCATTCTTATCCCTCTTTTCGTTAGGTTTTCTCTGAGCGTTTCCTTTCCCTCTCTTGGGATAAATAACGCACGGTGGCGACTCTTCTGTCCTTGCCGGCCTTCGATTTTCGCAGTAGCGACAATCACCATAGCAGATGGAGATGTTATAACATCCTGCTTAACATCAGCGCAGGATCATGTTTTACCAAAATTTAGCCAATCATAGAACCATGGACAATTTTATATCATAGAATCATAGAACTAACAATCTCCCCCTTTGGCAAATTTTGGCTAAAACAACCAAACACCTTATCAGGGCAGCAACAATAGTTTTTCCATCCTCACACACTATCATGCTACCCCTTGATAGTTGCAACAGATAACAGCACTTTACTCCCCTTTGGCTTAGTCAAAAATTGACAAAAATTGGAGTAAGTGTACATACTGCACATGGTGTCCAAGTCTGACATTTCTTGATCTCTAAAGACTGCACCAACAATCATGGACAATGACTTAACCTCCTTGCTGAACTCACTTAGCCAATGTAAAATCAGCCCTGAACCATAGCTCCTTGAGAGTACACCCTGAAACAGTCTTGAATCTTGGGTTCTTGTCTTGTCTGAAGTGACACCTTCAGGAGTGACACTTACCAATTAAAGGATAACCAGTCAATTACTTATCAAGTAGCTACTAATTTTAAATCCCTAAATTGAAACACAGGAAAATTCTGCAGAGAAAAGTTAATCCTCCCAGACACAAACTAGAGTTTTACACAGCTCCATATCAGCACAATGTCAACACAAGCAATGCATCTTTACATTAGACATGTACACAGCTCCCCCTGTCATGCATAGTCAGCACTCCCCCTAAAAGAGAGAACACAACCATATGAAGACTTACACCAACATCTTCATATTCACACATTGGAACCACATGCAGCTTTGAAGAATTAGAAGACTCTCCAAGATAACAGAGTGAATGTCCTTCCCTATGCACAAAAGCAAGGTTGATTGTCTTGATCCAGTCATACACATCAAAGACAAACACTTGGATAGAAGCCAAAAATCTTCCTGACCAACACAAATCCCTTTAGTGGAGGTCAGATCATAATGCTCTTGTCTGATTTGATCTATTGACACCCAATGATAGAGCCAAGAACAGAAATACTATCAAGTTCATCATGAACTAGAACAGTAACACAATGTCACAACATCTGGTATGACATTCTACCCTTCTAGAGGCATACACTCACCAACTGCTTGGAACCACAAACAATCTTGAGAATTAACTGTACTATTGCAGCAACATATCCTAGATAGAAGTATACCTCCCCATATCAAGGATAACTAGTGCTCTATTTCCAGAAGCACGTGAATGGAAAACATAAGACTCATCTTCATGTCTTAAAGAGCTCACTCCTTGTTCAACACACCTGCTGAACGCATTCACTTACTGCTTCAACCATAAGCCACTAGTACACTCATCAGATAGAATCTCTCCCCTATCTTCTATACAAGCTGCTCAAAGATCACCACAGTATCTCAAGACCAACCTCATGCTCATACATTGAGAAGGTACCAAACAGCTCCACGTCTTTCTGCAGTAGAAGAACCCACTTCTCCATAGGACTTCTGGCCTGAACAAGATAAACACCTCATAATCCAAGACATTCTTTCCTCATTATTCTTCCATATGATAAGTAAAAACATTTCTGGTTTAACTGGTGAATATTCATTCATGAGTCCAGACTTTCATGCAGTCAATCAATGATCCACTCCAGTCTTGTCCAATCCTTTCACATCATACTCCAAGACAGTCATTTTACCTCATCATTCTCCCGTATGACAAGATAGATTACTTTTTAGTCAAGATGTGAATCACAAGTTCTGCACCAAATCTTCAAGTCCTTTGCCAAGGAAAACCAAGCCATATCCACTGGTTCTTTATCTGCCCACAACTGGACTTACTTATGCCTAGTAATCCAACTGAAGATCTTCAGAGAACACAGCTCCACCAGCTTGATCAAATACATCTCCAAAAGAAGGTAACCTTCCATACACAACTTAGGGCTTCTATCACAAGCTCCAATATATGAATAAAATCAGAACCTTCTTTGGTCTTCAAACAACTACCCTTCTGCACAAGAGTAATTTTCTTTAAGCACACTTCTTTAAATAACCAAATGCCACTGTTTGATTACTCAGCTGCTACCAGAGCTATAGAAACTCTTCTGATTCACAGGGAAAACTTGACCTTCATATCCTTCATGTTCCATAGCAAGGTAACTTGGATACACCAAGACTTGGACCTGCAACATTTAATTCTTCTCACAGCTCTTGTAAACTGAAGTTTTTGCTTGATGTCACAACATCTGATCAGATATCCTGCTGAAGAGTTCAGGCTTTCATTCTGCTGTCGCTTGCGCGAAAATAAGGTGCCGGCATGACAGAAGAGTCGCCACCTTTCGTTATTTATCCCTCAGAGCGGGAAAGGAAACGATCGGAAAAACCTGACGAAAAATGGTAAGACAAGGTCATCGCAACCATTGTCTGGGTTCGGGAGTCGGTTACGCAAGGGGAAGGTATTAGCACCCCTCACGTCCGTCGTACTCGACGGGATCCTCGCTTGTTGTGTTTACTTGGACGGGTTGGTTTTATTCTATCTACCTATCAAGGCTGGCTGAAAAAGAAAAGAAAAATGACTCGGCAAAGCGTCGCACTTTATGCCTACGTATTCTCATCAGAGAATGAGAAATCAGAGTCAACGTAGTTCGGCCTACGAAGGATTATGGGGGAAGGTAGCTCGCCAAGACATCGCCATCTTGTGCCTACGTACTCTCACCAGGCATGAGAGATCAGAGCTCACGTAGTTCGGGAAACTACGGTTTATTTCCTGTCTTTTACGAAAGAAGTGTTTTTTATTGTGTTTGCAATTTCAACCGCACTAGAGACTATGACCTGAGAGTGAATGCGTCGCATGTCACCCAAAGGGTACCATACTAAACATCCAGACTGTCGAAAAGAAACTCTCCCACAATCCTTTCTCAGATAGCTTAAGGCTCGTGACGTACGAAAGAAACCATTCATGATTACTGTATCTTAAACTGTTTTGAGATGAGAAGAGAACAGGCCCAACTAGGAGGGAGACTATCAAGTCCTACTGTTATCATGCCATGGATTCATCCTATGGTTGAGGTTTGAACAGGGAACTCCTAGAAGTTGTCATGCATAGGTTTCAACCTAAAAGTCTATCATCAAGTCCTTATCAAAGGAAATGAGAGTCCTAAGGGATCATGTCAATGATACACCACAACAGATAAAGCATCAGCTTAACAGTAAAATGCATGCAATGCAAGTGAGGGAGGAAATGTGTGTGGGGCTTCAGCCTCCACAAGCTCGTCTCGACCTCAAGCCAGAATGAAATAATAGTAATCATACTCAAATATAGAACAACATGCTATCAAGCAATAAACAGTAAACTGCAATCATACAGATAAAATGAAATGAAGTGCCATCAGGCAAACAAACCACATGGGCAAGGGAGCTGGGCTCTACCGAATACCCGCAAGCAAAGCTACACAGTAACAATACAAGCAGAGGGAGCAACTCAACCTCTAATGCAAACATGCTCCTAGATTCTACCTATTCTAGATATGGACCTATTCTAATGCATCAAACAAGTCAAACAAAACACACAATACAGAAAAGAAAACAGAAGATCAACTTCAAGCTTCAGCTTCTCCAACAGCAACTCAGTCTTCAGACTTCAATCATTCTTGACAAACATCAGTTTGCTCTTCCAGGTTTCAACCCTACAACATGAGTTTCAACTCATCTTCTCCCTTAAGCTTCAGCTTCTTGATCAGCTCCACCTTCAGGCTTCACCTAATCTTCAGGGATCTTCAAGTATCAACTTTATCTTCATGCTCTTCAAGCTTCAGCTGGAATGGCACTATCCAAGGATTCATCCTCTTCGACAATCTTCAATGAAGTCTTCATCTTCAAACTCAGGCTCTGCATCTCTCAAGATAATCAAAACCAGAGAAAATCACTTACTGGATAAGCTGGGGGATATTGAACTGCTTATCTGATCACCAAAGGTGACCTATAAGGGCTCAACATCAAAGGAATGGTTCCCTCAAAAGTTCTACCTCCTAGGTATAGCACTTATCCCTCCAAAGGAGAGAGGTGTATACCATGGAAGGACTTTGAATCATAGGAAGGAATGGAGGTGAATGATACCATCCATGTTTGAGAAAGAAATTATCTACATCTAAACTCTTCCTAACTCCTAACCCTAAAAACAAAACAAAAAGAAAAAAGACAAAGCTCTCAAGCTCCTCAATGCATCTTCAACTCTTCTACAATGCTCCACAATTCTCCACAATGAGATACCAAGCTCCTCAAGCCAAAGGAAAACTCCAAAGCAAAGAAAACTAAACGAACATGCCCTAAAGGCAACACAAATGATCAACCAATACAAAAATCAACTAAAAATAGCATACTATTATATTAAATCCTAATATAATTTCTAAGGGATCCTACCTACCTACCCTTAATACCCATATATGCCCCATAGTCTAAATTGTCCTGAAAACCCAAAATCTAAAGTTATTATAGACCTATGTTGAAGTTTTAACCTAATTCTACACTACCTAGAATTATCTAAATCAAAACTATCCTAAAAATCACCACAAAAATATGGCATTAATCCAGGGGGAACCTAAAACATATATATAATTACCCTAAAAAGATTGAATTAAAAATCTAAAGGTATCTACCTAAACTAAATTCTACAAATTAAGGTATCAACCTAAAAGCATTAAAAAGCAATTAAAATAGAAAATATGCAAAAAATACTAAAATGAAATAAAATGGCAATTTTATGATTTTATATTTTTCTTGACAAAAAATGGAAAGTGGAGAAAAAACTCCCATTAAAAAATATTCATTTTTCAATTTAATATGTATTTTTAAAGATTGAGAAAATTTGGAGTGAAAATAAAATGAATTATGAACATAGGGGTGTAACAAGAAATAAGATGCAGTTCATTCTCATATCTGGGCCCAACATGAGGGGTGCGTATAGGAATACGCTGGGCCCAATGAATTAATCAGAAAAAACTTAAAAATCAAAAGAAAAATAATAAAACGACGGTGCGAAAAGAAATCAAATTCAGTTCATTCTACGCTATTGGGCCTGATGGGGGTGGGAATAGAAGAGTTCACTCGAAGCCCAGGCCAGCGTTTAAATGAAACGCGGCGTTTCATCCTTCATACTTCCATCCCATTTCGTTTTAAATCTGGAGCGTAGGATCTCTCCTTGGTCAAATGGTCCGCGTTTCATCCAATGGACACGAAGTCTTCTTCTTCCTTGGACAACTAGGGTTTGCAGAACTCCATGAAAATACCTTCCATGCACAGATTTTCCACCCACGCGTTCTCCCTCATTTCTCCACCAATTAACACGATATAAAAACCAAACTTGCTCTATTTTTCACCATGAACACGACTATGCCATTGGTTTGAGCTAAAACACTCTAAATCATGCAACCCGAATGGTGTAACCTCATGAACTCAAAATGTCATCAACTTTCGACCTTCACCAAACTCAACATTCTTTATATCAAAATGATCCTTATGTTACACTCATTAAAATCAACCAACAATCTTGCATCAAAACTCAATATATCACTCATTCTTACTCCATCAAGAATTCGTGTCCATGAATGAAACTTCCTCAATTGGTCTCAAACTCATCAACAATGACCACCTAATTGTCTCTAACAAGTCTATGCTAATAATTAACCCTAGCCATGCCTAGATTGAGGTGTAGAAATGGTTTTGCATACCTTGCTTCTTGAAATGGTAGGTGATGAAAATCTTCAATCCAAGCCTTGTAACTCTTCAAGAATGCTCCCTAGATGATGGATCTTCCTCTGTTTGCAGAAGATTTGATGTAGAGAACTTGTACTTCAAGATCCAATGCAATTTGCCTTCTTGCAAATTCAATGTGAATACCTTCAAACCTTCATCAATGGAGCTTCACTCTAGCATGAACACACTCAGAAATGCTTATGGAGAAGATTTGTGAAGAAAAATGGAATGGTAATGAAGAAGAATATGAAGTTTGAATATGATTTGCAAATGAAGCTTTATGATTTCAATCACTATTCTCTACCACAATCAACACCAACCTTTCACCAATGCAAGTTGCATTCAATATATAGAGAGGTTTAGAAAAGTCTAGAACCTCCTAGAATCATCTAGTAAGAACTTGAAGATTTCATGATATGGTAATTTGCATTTTCATTTCTCCTTATATGATATCTCATGCCAAATGCCTTATGATCCTTGTAACCAACTTGAATTTGTCCCCACATGATATTTTGGATTAGTTACAATGCATATCTTCCTTGTTTATTAAGCTTTTCCTTGTTTTGGTATGGTACCCCATTATGCAAGCAATCCACTTACAAAGCAACCCTATGATGCAAGCCTCAAATCAAAATTGTGGGTGAACCATTGTTCTTAGAATGTCATTTGGAGTCAAAATGACCTATCATATGACATGGTTTGGACTTATAATTTATGATTTTCAACTTCACTTGAATTAACTTATGCCTCATTTTTAGGCCATTTTTATCACTTTTTGATATGAGCCTTTTCAACATCTCATGACCACCCTACTAGCCTTAAAACATCATTCTAAGAAACTTTGATGTTGAAGATTTTTCCATTTGAAGCTTGGAAGTAGGAGATATGGCCCTATGCTTGAAATGACCTATAACTTCCAAATGACCAAAATGCCCTCAGCTTGTCAAAGCCATAAGTTGAGTTCTACAAATCCTATCAAGGACTTCTAGTACTCTCTAGAAAGCTAATAAGATTCCCCTTCAACATTCATGTTGACCAAGAATCCATAGGAATCATCCTACTAGGGCAAACATTGTCTGCAAGTTGGGTGACTTTCAAGGACCCAGATTCACATACCTCAGATGATCTGTAATTTGTCAAAACCATAACTTGTGCTCTGCAAATCCTATCAAGGACTTCTACCACTCAAATTAAAGCTAAGAACAAGCTCTACAACATTCATGTTGTGGGGAAGATGAGATGACAATCACATCTTAAGCTAAAACTTCCTGGAAGGTAGGGATCAAACTAGGGGATTTTACACTGTCAATCCTTAGAAACCCTAGCTTAAAACTTCTCAAACTCCTCAATCATGATGAGTTGGTCTAGGAATCATCCTTATAGTATATCAATACATCATTACATGATCACATGGCCCTTGGATTAGGTCTCAACCTTCTCCAAATCATCAGTTGACCTAGGGTTGACCCAGTCAAACCCTAATTCTACCATTCATGGTTGAATCTTCTGAATTCTTGCATAATGACCTCTCTAGGCTTCATGATGGCTTTCAAGACATCTCATAAACTTTCTCAAAGCTTCAAGTTCATCCTCATAGTCTCAGAATCATCTGAGGAGCTCCCACAACTCTCAAGTTATGAGGCACACAACTTTGGTTTCAACCAATTCCTCTGAGGATCTCTTGAGCTTTCTGATAAAGGTATCAACCTTCAAACACTTGATGGGTAAATAAATGTTGGTCAAATTTTAGGGTGCAACATCTGCCACTTAGAATACCCTTCTCCATATACCAGAAAAAGAGTTCCATGCTATCAGGTTTGAGTGGACAACCTCTATTCTGCAATAGCTACCTTTGAAATGCATTTGCTCCATGAACTCCTCTTTAGAGAAACCAAACATGCTAAATCTTGATTCTTCAAAGAGGAGGAAAAAAATATTTACAAAAGGAATCCCGCTTTCCTTAAGTAGGGACTTCTTTAGAAAATCAGAGATAACTGCCACTTATCCTTGACCTCCAAGATGAGCAGGGTTACATGCTCCTATGCACTTAGATCAGAAATAAACTGACCCAAGCAGTGGAATCACAACACCATATTCTAGACAAGTTTCTTGCCAGGAAACTTTCTAGATAAATACTATATGCTTCTAGTAGAGACTAGAACACACTTGCTGCACTCCAATAAAATGATTCAAGAGAACTGTCTTCATCTCCACTTCCATCAGCACTACATTCTAGTCTTAGTTTCTTGCCAGAAAACTTACTAGAATAAAATCAGATTCGACCACACAAGTGTATGGTAACAATATTATTAGCTATATCTCCTTCAACAGACTTATGTACAATCTCTGATGATGGAATGTCTCAACATCTGGTTGAACATCAGATCCTTGAAGTGGATAAAGCAGATTAGGGACCTTATGCTTGTGCTGCAACTGATGAGACATCTTGATCATTGACTAAGGATAATTCATTAAATATTTGTGAAGATTTCAAATAGCAATGAATCTGAAATCCTTATAACCAATCCTTCTCTGAACTTCAGCAATCTTGAACTTCATGGATAACCAATTAAATACATGTGTAGTTCACAAATAGCAATTGATCTTAAATCCATACAACTTTAGGAATACCAAGGCTGAAACATCAAGGCTGACACCCTTGACTCAACCTGCCTATGACTTCCTCTTGCAAAGCATGAACAAGTCACCTCCCATTATACCATCTATCAGCACCAGAGATCTTCAGAAATCCATTTATAGCATGAGAATCAGACTATCTTTCTGAAAGAGCTATTCTCTTCAAATTGACTTCAAGGTACATGATAAAGCCAATCATCCAAGTATGAAGCCAGCAATGACATATATCAACAACCAGCTCTCTTCATCCCATTGCTCTCGACGTTGGAATGACTAGAGCTTTTAGAATTGTTGATATCAGAGTTCTTCCATCAGAAACATATGCAGCGGAACCATCAAAAGAACATCTTCAGCAAGCCCTACACAAGTTGTCAGAGCATTCAACAGGTCATTGGGGCTTCTATATCATAGGGCACAGTAGCAGATACACATAATCCTTCATCAGTAGAAGTGAACACACACTTCTCCTTAACTCCATAAGCAGTAGCTCAACCATTTAGCAAGATCAGCAAATCAGCTACCACTTCTCCTTGTTTAAACCACCAGAAAGTATCTCCCAAGATCTCATCAAGAACAAACAGGATGCCTACTCTGATACCAATTGAAATTCTGGTATGCAGATCTCATATGTCCCAAGAACATTGATCTCTGCTCAACAAAGACGAGGACAAACAATGACCAATTTAAATTACTTTAAATTGTACCAATGTCATGACCAATGTCATGGCGTCTGTTGTGACATCTGCAGACTGACAGAACTATTTATTTAACCATTTAAATTGTGCAGAATTGTAAATGCAGAAAGATAAATAACACCAGTAATTGTTTACCCAGTTCGGTGCAACCTCACCTACATCTGAGGGCTACCAAGCCAGGGAGGAAATTCACTATTAGTAGAATTAATTCATAGTCAAACAACCCGTTTGCACTCTTCACTTAAGACCTACCCAATGACACTTCTCTCTGGAGACACTCTAGACCTGAGTATACCCATTCACTCCCCCTCAATCACCTTAGTGATATCAACACACAATTATAGAAACGTTATGGAGATACACTCCAAAAACACACCTTGATCTTGCTTCATAGCTTTGATTAAGTGAGACACCGTTGTACCCCAAAAGTTGCCCAACCTTTTTCTAACTTGGTTTATGTTTCATCTCATTATTTTAGAATTTGCATTTGCATATCATTGTTCATTTACAGGGGATCAAGAGAAGTGTGCATAGCAATAGAAGGTTACCCAGGGTCTAAGCCTAAGTAGGAGGTTTTATTCAAGTGGTCAAGTGTTTATCATCATCAGGAGAAGGTCAAAGCTCTTTGAGAAAGGAGATGGACAGTTGTGGTTTACCTCCTATCTTGGAGGCCAGGTGAAGATTATTAGAGGATTGTGAGTCCATGGTTGTGGATGGGGAATGTTGTGGAAGCTCATTGAATGCTTTGAGAGCCATTTTGGAGCTTATCCAAGTGATTATACCAGGTATAAGAGGTTGCAATCAGAAGATTGCGCACTTAGGGTTTCATCTGCCCAGTGCACGGTCAACTGGAGATTTGAAGTGGTTTGAGACTTAATTCTAAGTCATTGTGATCATGGAAAGTTGTGTTAATGCATCTAATATGATATTTCAAGATCACATCAAGAACAATCAAGAGTGTGAGAAGCTACTAAGCTAGGGTTTCTGAGCTTCTCTGTGTAAAATCCCCTGTTTAGTGTCCAACTTCAAGATCACATATCTCAAGATACAAGTTTCATCGCATTTTGATGAAAACATGGGACTTGTAGAGAATGTTCATAGCTCTCTTTTGAGTACTAGAACTCATCCATTGGATTTCTAGAACTCAAGTTATGATGCTGACAAGTTATAGGTCCTTAAATGAATGTGATTTCAGTCAACAAAAGTCAACCAACTTCCAAGGCATTTTTGACCTAGAATCATGTTTCACCTCAACTATTGACAAACACGAAAGTTGTTCCTTATGATCTTAGCTTTACAAAAAGTACTAGAAGTCCTCCATCTGATTTCTAGAACTCAAGATATAAGGCTTGCAAGGCAGGGGTATTTTGGGAAAGTAAGATTATAGACCCTTTTCATTATAGGTCCTTTTCACGACTTTGTGCACTTCAAATGGAAATTTATACAACATCAAACTTGCATAAAATGACATCAGTTCCATCACGGAACATTCATTTATCATGGGTTTGGCTTGCATATGAAGATTGGTGACGAAATTTCTATGGAAAAAGCATTTAAGGCCATGGTTTGAATTGAGTCCATTTTAAGTCATTTCATGCCATGTTTGTGCATTTTTTGAGTCCCTTTAACATACAAAACATAATTCACAATTCAGAATTGGACTTTGGTGAGCAAAAACATGTGATTTTTCAAGTTACTTCAAGTATAAGTTACATATACAAGATCCATCATGGGATCATTTCAAGGGATCAATCTCTTCCATTGGATCACTCCATACCACAAGCAAGTTGTTTGAACTGAGTTCAGAGCCATTGAAGCCAGTTTCCAAGTGAAATTTCAAGCTTCATTCTCAATTTTTGGATTTTGCAATTCATCATAACAGGCCACAATTTGGCCTCCAATTGATCTCAGATCCAAAATATATAAACTCTAGATGAAGAACAAACCCTCATTCATCCATTTTTCATGAGAATTGGAGAAAAATCAGTTGAGAAATTCCAAGGAGAAGGTGAAATCGTGAAGTGGAGATTCAGAGCAATTCAAGACAATTGAAGATTACCAATAGCTTCCTTGAAGATCACTGAAGGTTTCTGGATTGTTTTGCATAAGTTCAAGCTTTAATTCAAGACCCAATGGAGGATCTTTGTTAGGTAAACTCTCTTTCAAGAATTCTCTATGATTAAGCATCCATTCCATGCCATTGTTGATGCATATTGAAGCCCTATTCATGTAGGACATTTCTGGATTGGTTTGGTCTTTGTTCTTGATGATTTGTGATTTATGCTCAATTCTTGATGGCTTCAAATCTCTCTATTTATGAATGAAAAATGGAATTGAACCTTGGATTCTTGATGTATACATCATGAGGATCATTTTGATATAAAGTTTCGCATGTTTTGGTGAGGTTTGGCACATTCGTCTCCGGTGGGATGATTGGAGAAGACGACCGGAACAGTAGTTCTGGCGTCTAGTGCATTATCCGGTTAGATGACGTGGACGCCACTGTGTAGCATTAGAAGCGTTGACTGCATACTGATTAACGACCATGATTGTGTGTTGACTGGTCACCCGTGCAGTTGAATTCCAACTAGTTAAACGAAACGCCTCGTTTCATGCTTGAGGCTGAGTGTTTGGATTCTGGGCCCAATGTGCTAGTCACACCGCCTCTGGTACCAGGCCCAAGGAATTGAACTGGATAAATTGCTATTTGACACGCTGGTTTTTTCTTTTTCTTTTCTTTTTGTTTTTCTTTATCTGTTTGATTTTAAATCAAGAAAAATACCTCAAATGACTTAAAAATCTTGCAAAAATAATTTTCATACAGTTTAAGATGTCTTCTGATTTTAGAAAAATTTTCTTTATTTTTTTAGATCATTTTCCAATTAAATAATGACTTTCACATTTGAGGTATTTTAATTGGTCTAAAATTACTTCCCTTTTGTTCTTGATTTTATTTCTTGAGCAATTTTTTATTCCAATGGCTGTTTTTTCTTCCTCTTATTCATGATGTGTTAAGAGAATATTTGAGACAATTTTGCCCCTGGTTTGCGGCATTTTGGTTGGGCTTTTATGCCATTTTTGGTGACCCTCGATTCACCCTTTCCATTTGGTATACCTTTAGGGTTTCATTTCTATTTGCATTGTTTTGGTAGGAATTTGTCCTCATATTTTTGACCCCTGGTTGCTAACACCTTAGGGGTCATCTAGGATTTTATTTGGTAACTTTTGAGCACTTTTCCTATTTTTAGGGTAATTCCAATTTAGGTTACCCTTAAGGGATGTTCACATATATGCATGACCTAGTTTGGTTTGGAAATGACTTTTATGGATCCATTGAACTCTTCACTCTTGTTGATTCATGTTTTTAACATATTGATGGGTTTGGATGTTCATTTATAGGTCTTAAATGTGTTCATAGCTTGTTGAATGGTGCATTTCTTTGTAGGATTTCCACTTGTGTTTCATAGCTTGTTGAATGTTGATGTGTGTGAGACTTTGGTCTTTCTCCTTGCCTTTCCTTACATTCCTTTTGATTATGTTTGATGTTTGATTTGTGCATCTTCTCCTCTCATCTTTACCCCTGTCCAATGACTTTAGGACCCCATTTGAGATTGCTTGGTCCCTCATTTGGAGGTACTTGAAGCATGTCATGAATGGTGCTTCCTTGAGGACTTCTTTTGGTTGTTTCTTGCATAATTATTGAGATTGCTTATGGTTGAGTTGCCCTTATGAGTTCCCTTGGTTCTAATATTGCCTCCCATGCTCTTATTGATTTATGTCCTCTTTTCTTATCATTTTATTTGCCTTATGGCTTGTGGTTGATGTGTGAATGGTTGTAGGACTTGTTCTCCCTTTTTCATCCCACTTTTGTGTGCAATTGTGTGCTTCCTTTTTTATTGCCTTCTTCCTTTACTTTTGCATTTATTCTTACATTAATAAAGGTTGATATGTGCTTGAGGAGGTGTTTACCCCACACTTTTTCCTCCCTTTTCTTGTGTGTTGCATTGCATGTGCATATTTGCATCTTTCATATCTTATGCTTTAATTATGCCTTCTTCTTTTGCTTTCTCTTTGCCATGTTCCCTTAGGATCTCTAATCTCTTGAGATTATGATAGACCTTAGGATTTAAACCATGCATGATAACATTAGGTAGTGTCCCCCTAACCTCAATCATAGGACCATTTTGCATGACAACTACTAGGTTTGAGTTAGTCTCCCTTTAGTGTGTCCTCTCTCCTTCTCATCTTCAAATCATGTCAAAACAATTAATAAAGGTTAACGAATATTGTGCGTTACGAGCCTTAAGTACTTGGGAAATGATGATTGGGTGGTTGCCTCTCAATTGTCTAGAGTGTTAGCGTATGTCCTTAGGACGATATGCGACGCATTTGCTCCTAAGTCATAGTCTTTAGTGCAACATGAGTTACAAATTAAACTCAAAACACTTCTTCTCTAAAAGATTTCAAAAAAAAATCATCAAACTTCATTTTGTCCTTTGGGACCCTTAATGTGGAAAACCGTTTCATCAAACGAGTTTCGTTAACTCTTAGTTCTACCGCAAACAGGTAACACCTAAGTCTCCAATGGTCGAGCTGCATACACCTAACTGCTGGAACTAGTTGTTAACCCTACTCGGGCAAAAACATTTGAACCAACCAGTGTTCTTGTTAGCCGAACTACGTTTGCTCTGATTTCTCATACCAGATGAGAATACGTAGGCACAAGACGCGATGTCTTGGCGAGCAACCTTCACCCTTTCACCCGTAGTTAGCCGAACTACATTGACTCTGACTTTCCCATTGCACGAGGGAATACGTAGGCACAGAGCGGTGATGTTCTGCCGAGTCATTTTTCTTTTCTTTCATCCCTGAGACCTTTAGCTAGATAGATAAACACCCTTTAGATAGACAACAAGCATGGATCTTGTCGAGTACGATGGACGTGAGAGGTGCTAATACCTTCCCATTGCGTAACCGACTCCCGAACCTGAGACATGGTTGCGATGACCTATCTTCTCCCGTTTTCGTCAGGTTTTCTCTGATCGTTTCCTTTCCCTCTTTTGGGATAAATAACGAACGGCGGCGACTCTTCTGTCATTGCCGACACCTTCTTTCTCAGTAGCGACAGCTAGCGACTCTACTGGGGACAGGAACATCCCCTATGCGAGTCAATCCTAGCGCTTGTTTGTTTATCTTTTGGGTGTGTACATATGTGTTGTACTTTATTTTCTCGCATTTATTTTCAACATTATGTATATCATTATTGTTGTGCTGTGGGGGGAATTGATTCATTCAGTGATAAGCCAGACCCAGGCTTGAGTACAAACATAGCATTAGAAGTGGAAAGTAGTGGTGAACATGTATGTTAGGCATGCACTAGTTCCCACGAAATTCATACTCAGACGGGATTCTCTTTGATGACTTTCTTTCCAGCCCAGTGGGCTGTTTAGAGGATTTCAGATCTGAGGGTTGTCAACTCTGGGGACCGATCATTTGTGATTCAGCTAAGTGAGGCCTCTTCGGGAGATTATGATGCCAAACCAGAAGTGGTGAATGTATCATCATTTCTTGAAAGTCTGTGATGCTGATGAACACATAGGATGTCGAACCTTATCAGTGGATAGGTTCATACCTGTGAGAGGGATTGGGTTGTGCAGGAAACCTTGACTTTCAAACTACCCGATTTTCTTTGCAGTATGCATCTGTGTTCCCGATATCAAAGGTTCCTATTATCAGAGCTATGTTATGTTCTTGCCAAAGTGAAACGCTGGTTCTTCTCGATCAATAGCACAACAATCTTGATTTCCTGTTGCATCTTTACATTTGCATTTGCATCATCATATTGCATTTCATTAACATGTATTTATGTTGCAGGTGCATATTTCCCCTTTGATTCTAGTGTTCTTTCATCTGACATGGAGCTCTTAAAGAGGACATTGACCTACAAATTTCCAACACCTGATATTGGGGCTTTGCGGAGTTTGATTTCTTTAGCCGACAAGAAAGTAATGGAAGACTTCAGACAGTCCTATGGGAAGCTTCTGAGCATTGTATGCAAGCCTTCTTTGAATGAGTTGAATAGTCTTCAGATCCTGTTACAGTTCTACGATCCTTAGTTGAGATGCTTTACTTTTAAGAGTTATGTGCTGGTGCCTACATTAGAGGAATTCTCTACACTGCTAGGAGTGCCTATTCTTAACCAGATACCATTATACCATACTGAGGATGATCCAAATCTAGATGAGCTTGCTGTAGCTTTACATTTAGACGTTTCTGAGTTGACAGGGAAAGTAGCTAAGAGAAATGGAATACCTGGGTTTCCGTTACCTTTTCTGGTGAATAAAGCTCGACATTTTGCCAAGGAGGGTTGTTGGTGGTGTTCAGTGCTATCTTAGCCTTATGTATCTATGGTATTATGTTATTCCCTAATATTCCGGACTTCGTAGATTTGGATGTGTTCCATATATTTGCTTTGAGGAATCCTATACCTACTCTGCTAGGTGACGTTTATCATTCCGTACACTATAAAAATGAGAACATAAGAGGGAAGAGTGTATCTTGTTGTGCACCCTTGTTCTATCTATGGTTTGTAAGCCATCTTCCCAAGACTGGTCCTTTCTCCGATACTGTAGGTACATCAGAATGGTCTGAATGTTTGATGAGATTGTCTCCTGAGGACATTGTTTGGTTTGACAGGGATATGCTGGGTATTGAGATCATTTATAGTTGTAACAGCCCAAATTTCATTAATTAATTAATTGTGTTAATTAATTGATTTATTGGAATTAATCTTAATGAATTGGATTTATTTGGTAGATAATTGAAGAGAGAAATGGGAAGGAAAGAAAATAATAGAAGTATATAAGGGATAAGTGGAAAGAATTGGATAGAAAGAAATATATGCATGTGTGGGTTGGGTTTTGTTGTGAGTTTCCACCATTTTTCAAGTTAGGGCAAAATGGATTTAATTGGTAGAATCGTAGTTTAATCGGTTAGAAACTAGAATAATGTCGTAGAATAGTCGGGTGATGTGGGGTCAAGATTACTGGAACTGGTTTGGTGAGAATCGGTCGGTTTTTGGAGCATTGGATGTTTTTGACAAATTGGGGTTTTCTGGTTTCGCAGGTTCGCTGGCTCTCGCCAGGCGAGTGAAGGCGAAGCCCAGCGAATGGCTGGCGAATAATTCTAGAAAAACTCCCAGTGGTCTTTGCTGGCAAGTTCGCCAAGCGAAGGTGAGTGGCGAAGGTTTGCAAGGCGAGTACATCAGCAAAGGGTAGCGAAACAAGTTAGTAGCTACTGACTGTTGTTCGCTGGCGAGTTCGCCGGGCGAAGGTCCCAGCGAGCATTCGCCAATGGCTTCGTCAGGCGAAGGATGGCGAGCAGGACAACATTGTTTCTTTTCTATTTTATCCATCCAATGGTTGATTGCTTGGTTCAATCAGGTTAATCCTTATGTGATATGAATAGTTTGTGTACTATTGTGATGAGCTGTGGGTAGCCTTTGGGCGTGAATCCTAGATTGTGATATGTGTATTGTTTGAATTGATTAGGGATATATGAGAACATATTAGTGAAAATGTGTGTATTGTCTAATAAGTACGTGAATGCATATTGTTGTATGCCAATGTATGTAATGCATGGGAACATATCGTAGATATGTGTGCATTGTTTTTGAAGGATGTGATGATGGTATTGAACGTGAATGCCTTGATTTGTTGAGAATATGTTGTGTGTGCAATCATGTTATAATTCTTGAAGGGATGAATTATTTGAATGCATGGGATTAAGATGCGGGAACGGTCTTAAGTGCATTTTTGTTGGTTGATTGCATATGCATCATTTAGTCAAGAGGCAATGTTTCCTAGTTTCGTGGAGACTAGTGGCTTGTCCCAAACCTAGAAGGAATGGGTTTGAAGCCTAGGGGACAGGCTTTGTTGTTATCAGTCTAGAAGGGTGGACCCGGTTTAAGTGTAAAAACCGAAAAATGATAACAAGTGTTGGTACCACATAGCATTGAGTTGCATTGAGCCGTGATTGAGTCACATAACATGGATGTCCTGGTTATATGAATATGCTTGATTGTGAATTATGGAGTTGAGGATATGGATGTATGTAGGATGAAATATACTTGTTAAATATCGATGAATGGTTTGTGTATATGTATGATGATGCATATGATAATGAAAATGAATTGTGGTGAGGAATGTGGATTATACGTAATTGTTACCTGTATATATATAATCTTATGCATTGATTATTATGGTAATATTTCTCACCCTTCTGCTGTTTTATAATGCTCTATTGGGCATTGCAGATTAGGTTGTTGGAGGTTTCTTTTGCAAAGTATAGCTTCATTCTTTTGAGTCGGACTGCTCTGATTATGTAACACCGGGTAGTTAGGCTTGTATAACATTCTTTTGTGATACATTTGTGATGTATCAGTTGATGATGTTTTGTAACATGAATGATTGATGAACAACTGGATAACATGTATTTATGTGATCAAATGTTTCGAGGCAATTTAAATGTTTTAATCTTCCGCTTTAATTTTAAATATTGAGACGTGGGTTTAAGGACTAAGTTCCTCTACTTTGAAAGCTATCCCACAGTTGCATATTTTTATAGAGCAGGTGTTGAGTGATTTATTGGTAATAATGTGACATACTTCTTCTATACTGTATTTTAAATCATACTCTGATAAAAATTTATATGTGCCTATATATATATATATATATATATATATATATATATATATATATATATATATATATATATATATATATATATATATATATATATATATATATATATATATATATATATATATATATATATATATATATATATATATATATATATATATATATATATATATATATATATATATATATATATATATATATATATATATATATATATATATATATATATATATATATATATATATATATATATATATATATATATATATATATATATATATATATTATTGTTTATTTGGGGGTATTGAAGGGGGTGTTACATCAAGTGGTATCAGAGCAGGTCGGTCCGTCCGGCCAAGTTGTTAGTGTGTTGTCCTCCGTGTATATTGATATATGTGTGTTACACTATCGATATTGGTGTTCTTACGTGGTTTTGTTGTTGGAATTCAGTAAGATGATTGCAGGTAGGAATGACGAAGCAATTGTGGAGGCTTTGACGAGATTGGATGGGGCAATTGGACAGAATCCTCAGGCCAACGTGAATGGGGGGAATAATGCTGATGATGAATTTCGTGCTTTGGGAAGGTTCCAAAGGAATAATCCGCCGATGTTCAAGGGAACCCATGAGCCTGACAAAGCACAAATTTGGTTGAAAGCTATTGAGAAGATTTTTCGGGTTATGAATTGCACGGATGCACAGAAGGTGCAGTTCGGAACTCATATGCTCGAAGAGGAAGCCGAGGACTGGTGGGGTAATACTCGCCAAAGATTTGAAGAGGATGAGATTGTGATTACTTGGAATCTTTTTAGAGAGACATTTCTGGAGAAGTATTTTCCAGAAGATGTGCACGGAAAGAAAGAGATTGAATTCCTTGAGCTGAAGCAAGGTAATTCGACGGTAGCTGAGTATGCGGCAAGATTTGAGGAGTTAATTAAGTTTTGTTCTCACTACAACACTGTTAATGCTGAGAGATCCAAGTGTCTCAAATATGTGAATGGTTTGAGGCCTGAGATCAAGCAAGCTATTGGTTATCAGGAAATCTGGCGATTTCCTGAGTTGGTAAACAAAAGTAGGATTTATGATGAGGATAGTAGGGCTCGGTCTAGCCACTACAAGAGCCTAAGTGATAAGAAAGGAAAGGGCCAATTCAGAGGAAAACCTTACGTGACTCCTGCTGAAAAGGGGAAACAAGGGGTTGGTTTCGGTAAGAAACTAAGTGGGGGAGTTTCTACTCCAATGAGATGTTATAGGTGCGGTGAAGAGGGACACCATGCTCCGGAATGCAAAAGTGTTGAGAAGACGTGTTTCAAGTGTGGCAAGCCAGGCCACAAGGCTCTTGAGTGTAGAAGCAGTACAGGTGCGACTTGCTACAATTATGGCGAGCAAGGGCACATTAGTACCAAATGTGATAAGCCGAAGAAGAATCAAGGGAGCGGAAAAGTGTTCGCTCTATCTGGATCTGCGACTGCTAGTGATGATCGCTTGATCCGAGGTACGTATTTTATTAATGGTATATCTTTGATCGCTATAATTGATACTGGAGCTACGCATTCTTTTATTTCTCTGGAGTGTGTTTGAAGGTTGAATCTTGAGATGTCTGTTATTGGTGGTGGCATGGTTATTGATACTCCTGCTATGGGTTCGGTAACTACACCGTATGTGTGTTTGAGTTGCCCTTTGAATATTTTCGGTAGAAACTTTGGGGTTGATTTAGTGTGTCTTCACTTAGATCAACTTGATATCATTCTGGGAATGAATTGGTTAAAATTCAATTGTGTTCATATTAACTGTTTTGATAAAACGATTATTTTTCCTGAACCGGGTGATGAAGGGAATTTGTTTATGACTGCTAAGCAAGTGAAAGAATCAGTGCGAGATGGTGTAAGGGTATTCATGTTGATGGCAACTTTGAGTATTGGTAGAAGTGAGGCAATTGATGCCTTACCAGTCGTCCGTGATTTTCCGGATGTTTTTCCTGATGAGATAAGGGATTTACCGCCGGAACGAGAAGTGGAGTTTTCGATTGACCTGATTCCTGGAACCAGTCCGATATCGATGGCTCCATGTCGTATGTCCTCATCGGAATCGAAAGAGTTGAAGAGTCAACTTGAAGATTTGCTTGAGAAGAGGTTTATTCGTCCGAGTGTGTCGCCGTGGGGTGCACCGATGTTGTTGGTTAAGAAGAAAGAAGGTTCTATGAGACTCTGTGTGGATTACAGATAGTTGAACAAGGTGACTATCAAGAACAAGTATCCACTTCCGAGGATTGATGATCTGATGAATCAGTTGGTTGGTGCAAGTGTGTTCAGTAAAATAGATTTGAGGTCTGGGTATCATCAGATTCGTGTGAAAGCTGAGGATATTCAGAAGACTGCTTTTAGAACGAGGTATGGACACTATGAGTATTCTGTAATGCCATTTGGTGTGACTAATGCACCAGGTGTATTTATGGAGTACATGAATAGGATTTTCCATCCTTATTTGGACAAGTTCGTTGTGGTGTTTATTGATGACATTCTGGTCTACTCGAAGAATGAAGAGGAGCATGTCGAACATTTGAAGATTGTGTTATCTGTGTTGAAAGAGAAGCAGTTGTATGCGAAACTTTCTAAGTGTGAATTTTGGTTGAAATAAGTGAGTTTCCTTGGTCATGTGATTTCAAGTGAAGGTATTGCGGTTGATCCATCGAAGGTTGAAGCGGTATCGCAATGGGAGACTCTGAAATCAGTTTTTGAGATTAGAAGTTTTCTTGGTTTTGCGGGTTATTATCGTAAGTTTATTGAAGGATTTGCTAAGTTATCGTTACTGTTGATGGAATTGACTGGGAAGGGTCAAGCTTTTGTTTGGTATGCCAAGTGGGAAGAGAGTTTTCAGGAACTTAAGAGAAGATTGAAGACAGCCCCTGTTCTGATTTTTCCAAATCCGGAAGAGCCGTTTGTTGTGTATTGTGATGCTTCTTTGATGGGCTTGGGAGGTGTGTTGATGCAGAATAATTAAGTTGTAGCCTATGCTTCAGGGCAACTCAAAGTGCATGAGAAGAATTATCCGACGCATGACTTAGAGTTGGTCGCTGTTGTGTTTGTGCTTAAACTTTGGAGGCATTATTTGTTTGATGCGAGATTTGAAGTGTTTAGTGATCACAAGAGTTTGAAGTATCTATTTGATCAAAAGGAATTGAATGCTAGGCAAAGAAGGTGGTTATAGCTTTTGAAGGATTATGATTTTGGGTTGAATTACCATCCGGGTAAAGCGAATGTGGTAGCGGATGCGTTGAGTCGGAAATCGTTGCACATGTCGATGATGATGATGAAAGAGTTGGAATTGATTGAGCAATTTCGTGATTTGAGTTTGGTGTGTGAGGAGACTTCGTATGGGGTTAAGCTTGGAATGTTGAAGCTTACGAGTGGTATTCTGGACGAAATTCGAGAAGGATAGAAATTCGATTTGAGTTTAGTTGATCGGTTGACTTTGATCAATCAAGGCCAAGGTGGTGATTTTCAGATTGATGAGAATGGTATTATGAGGTGTCGGGATAGAGTTTGTGTCCCGGATCTTAATGAACTGGAAAAAAGTATTCTTGAGGAAGGACGTCGTAGCGGATTGAGTATTCATCCGGGTGCTACTAAGATGTATCAAGATTTGAGGAAAATATTTTGGTGGCCTCGTATGAAGAAGGATATTGCCAAATTTGCGTATTCTTGTTTGACTTGCCAGAAGTCGAAGATTGAGCATCAGAAATCGTCGGGTTTGATGTAACCGTTGTTTATTCCTAAGTGGAAATGGGATATCATTTCTATGGACTTTGTGTCTGGATTACCTAGGACACCGGGTAATTTTGAAGCTATTTGGGTTATTGTGGATAGATTGACTAAATCTGCTCATTTTATTCCTATGCGAATGGATTATCCGTTGGAGAAATTGGCAAAGCTATACATCGAGAGGATTGTCAGTTTGCATGGTATTCCGTCTTGTATTGTGTCGGATAGGGATCCGAGGTTTACTTCGAGATTTTGGGAGAGCTTGCAAAGTGCTTTGGGTACAAAGTTGCGTTTGAGTTCAGCTTATCATCCTCAGACAGATGTTCAGACTGAGAGAACTATTCAATCACTTGAGGATCTTTTGAGAGCTTGTGTATTGGAGAAAGGAGGAGCTTGGGATAGCTATTTGCCTTTGATTGAATTTACTTACAACAACAGTTTTCATTCGAGGATTGGTATGGCACCGTTCGAAGCGTTGTATGGTAGGCGGTGTAGGACGCCACTGTGTTGGTATGAGTCCGGAGAGAGTTCTGTAGTTGGACCCGAGATAATTCAGCAGACTACGGACAAGATTAAGATGATTCAAGAAAAGATGAGGATTTCTCAAAGTCGTCAGAAGAGTTATCATGACAAGAGGAGGAAGGCACTTGAATTTCAAGAGGGAGATCATGTGTTTCTTCAGGTTACTCCGATGACTGGTGTTGGTAGGGCATTAAAGTCGCGTAAGTTGATGTCGCGTTTCATTGGTCCTTATCAGATTTTGCAGAGGATAGGAGAAGTGGCCTATTGTGTGGCTTTACGGCTGTCGCTTGCAAACCTCCATGACGTGTTCCATGTATCTCAGTTGAGGAAATACATTGCGGATCCGTCTCATGTAGTCCAAGCAGATGATGTTCAGGTGAGAGATAACCTAACTGTGGAGGCATCACCTAAGCGGATAGAAGATCGGAAGTTGAAGCAACTTCGAGGCAAAGATATTTCTTTGGTGAAGGTCGCTTGGGGAGGACCGGCTGGTGGAAATGTGACTTGGGAACTGGAGAGCCAAATGAGAGAGTATTATCCAGAACTGTTTGAACCAGGTAACATTTCGAGGACAAAAATTCTTAAAGTGGGGGAGGGTTGTAACAACCCAAATTTCATTAATTAATTAATTATGTTAATTAATTGATTTATTGGAATTAATCTTAATGATTTGGATTAATTTGATTTATTTGGTATATAATTGAAGAGAGAAATGGGAAGGAAAGAAAATAATAGAAGTATATAAGGGATAAGTGGAAAGAATTGGATAGAAAGAAAATAGAAGAGAAAGAATAGAGAAAGAGGAGAAAAGAGAAGAGAAGAGGGAAACTTGGAGAAATCATCAAGAATCAACTTCAAGCTTCAATCCAATCAAGGTAAGGGTGAGAAACATTATTATCTAGTCAATGTATGCGGTTATGTATGTGTGGGTTGGGTTTTGTTGTGAGTTTCCATCATTTTTCAAGTTAGGGCAAAATGGATTTAATCGATAGAATCGTAGTTTAATCGGTTAGAAACTAGAATAATGTTGTAGCATAGTCGGGTGATGTGGGGTCAAGATTACTGGAACTGGTTTGGTGAGAATCGGTCGGTTTTTGGAGCATTGGATGTTTTGGACAAATTGGGGTTTTCTGGTTTTGCAGGTTCGCTGGCTCTCGCAAGGCGAGTGAAGGCGATGCTTCGCCGGGCGAAGCCCAGCGAATGGATGGCGAATAATTCTAGAAAAACTCCCAGTGGTCTTCGCTGGCAATTTCTCCAGGCAAAGGTGAGTGGCGAAGGTTCACAAGGCGAGTACATCAGCGAAGGGTAGCGAAACAAGTCAGTAGCTACTGACTGTTGTTTACTGGCGAGTTCGCCGGGCGAAGGTCCCAACGAGCATTCGCCAATGGCTTCGCCAGGCGAAGGGTGGCGAGCAGGACAACATTGTTACTTTTCTATTTTATCCATCCAATGGTTGATTGCTTGGTTCAATTAGGTTAATCCTTATGTGATATGAATAGTTTGTGTACTATTGTGATGAGTTGTGGGTAGCCTTTGGGCGTGAATCCTAGATTGTGATATGTGTATTGTTTGAATTGATTAGGGATATATGAGAACATATTAGTGAAAATGTGTGTATTGTCTAATAAGTACGTGAATGCATATTGTTGTATGCTAATGTATGTAATGCATGGGAACATATCGTAGATATGTGTGCATTGTTTTTGAAGAATGTGATGATGGTATTGAATGTGAATGCCTTGATTTGTTGAGAATATGTTGTGTGTGCAATCATGTTGTAATTCTTGAAGGGATGAATTATTTGAATGCACGGGATTAAGATGCGGGAACGGTCTTAAGTGTATTTTTGTTTGTTGATTTCATATGCATCATTTAGTCAAGAGGCAATGTTTCCTAGTTTCGTGGAGACTAGTGGCTTGTCCCAAACCTAGAAGGAATGGGTTTGAAGCCTAGGGGACAGGCTTTGTTGTTATCGGTCTAGAAGGGTGGACCCGGTTTAAGTGTAAAAACCGAAAAATGATAACAAGTGTTGGTACCACATAGCATTGAGTTGCATTGAGCCGTGATTGAGTCACATAACATGGATGTCCTGGTTATATGAATATGCTTGATTGTGAATTATGGAGTTGAGGATATGGATGTATGTAGGATGAAATATACTTGTTGAATATCCATGAATGGTTTGTGTATATGTATGATGATGCATATGATAATGAAAATGAATTGTGGTGAGGAATATGGATTATACGTAATTGTTACTTGTATATATATAATCTTATGGATTGATTATTATGGTAATATTTCTCACCCTTCTGCTGTTTTATAATGCTCTATGAGGCATTGCAGATTAGGTTGCTGGAGGTTTCTTTTGCAAAGTATAGCTTCATTCTTTTGAGTCAGACTGCTCTGATTATGTAACATTAGGTAGTTAGGCTTGTATAGCATTCTTTTGTGATACATTTGTGATGTATCAGTTGATGATGTTTTGTAACATGAATGATTGATGAACAACTGGATAACATGTAGTTATGTGATCAAATGTTTCGAGGCAATTTAAATGTTTTAATCTTCCGCTTTAATTTTAAATATTGAGACGTGGGTTTAAGGACTAAGTTCCTCTACTTTGAAAGCTATCCCACAGTTGCATATTTTTATAGAGCAGGTGTTGAGTGATTTATTGGTAATAATGTGACATACTTCTTCTATACCGTATTTTAAATCATACTTTGATAAAAATTTATATGTGCCTATATATATTATTGTTTATTTGGGGGTATAGAAGGGGGTGTTACGATAGTTGTGGAAGCTTTCCTAACGTCTCGCTAGTCGGAAGGAAAGGTTGCATTAACTACAACCCGTCCATTGCAATAAGACAATTTGGGTATGCATTGAGAAGTCCTCCGAAGGATGAAGAGATACAGGAATCTCTGTATCTCACCGGATTATTGGAGGGGGATACCTTAGCCAGAGTTGAGCATGCTTGGAGCAATGTCCATAAAAGAGGGAAGGTTTCCTCAGGGAAGAGTAAAATTTGAGCCTATGAACCCTATTTGGCTTGGATTCAGAGTAGAGCCGAGAAGTTGATGATGCCTTACCCATCCGCTTAGCCTGTGTGTCCTCTTGTGATTGAAGAACCCACTACTGTTGACATCCAGAAGTATAATCAGGTGTGGGCTGAGAAAGAAGAGTTGAAGAAGGATAATGAGAAGTTGGAAGAAGAGATTACTCAGCTTCGAGGCGAGAAGAATGAAGCAACTTATTCTTTGAAGAGGCAGATTGAGCTTGTGAACAGGGTGGGTGCGGATTTGACCAAGCAAACTAGTTCACAAGAGCGTTTGGGTTTGGATCTCAAATCTATTAGTGATGTTCTCGCTTCCAAGAAGAAAGAATTAGACAAAGCTTATCTGGAGATTTCGAAGTTCAACGAGCAGTGGAATGCAACCCTCACCAATAACAAAGCACATGAAGATGGGTTGAAATAACAGATTGCTAAACTGAAGGCTCAGCTCAGAGTGAGAGATGATAAGATTTCGACTGAAGCTTAACTCAGACGTGATAGTGATTGCAGGCTGAACGAAGCACTTGCGACCTTGAAGGACTACAAGCTGAGGGCCGATTCGAAGAGGTGCAAGCTAGAGGAATTCTTTGGTGAAGGTGCTTGGGAAGACTATGCTGAGGGCTTACATCACATTATTATCCAGCGAGAGCTACTCATCCAGGGGTTGCTCAGTAGACCGGATCATCCTGAGACACAGGAGTTGTTAGAGGAGTTTCGTGCTTGGCGTCGCACTTGATGTCTTTTATTTCCTTGTAGCTTGTTGTTGCTATTGTATTGACCATCACCAGGCTTGTTGGTTGAGGTCATTCTATTTGTACTCAGTGTTATGCATGTACGTTTCCTGTTTGGCTGTTCATCTTTATATATGAGGTTCTTGCTCTATGACTGGCTGTTGGGGTTCTCCATTGTCATGTTGTTCTTCTGGAACTGGAACCGAGGGGGAAATTTCCCTATTGCATACATACATGTCTGCATTGCAGGTGCATCGGAACAGTTGATCTTATTTTCCTGTGGTTTGTTAGCTAGTTTTAGGATAAACAATCAGACCGTTCACCGGGGAATCAATGCGAAGCCATGGAACAAGTTCAAGCAGAGTTGAGGGAAGTCCGGAGCCAGATGGGGCGGTTCATGGCGAGTATGCAAACCTTATGTCTGGAGAAGAAAGTGCTTAAGGAGGACGTTCAACAACTGAAGACCCAGATGGGCCTGGTCACAGAAGTGATGAGGAATGTGCTAAGGAAGGAGGGTAATTAGGTGCCTAAAGCTGCAGTCGAGATACTTGTTCCCCTTTTATCCGTGGAACCTCTCCCAAGACGTGATGTGCCCCAAAGATCTACTGCGCAACCTGAGATCCCAGATTTGCCACGTCAGCAGCTACCTCTTGCTCCCCAAGGCAATCCTAAGATTAGAAGGTATGGTTAAAGGACGAAGCAGCTCGAGAGAGTCTTTGATCAGATCCCTTTGACTTATGCGCAGTTGTTGCAACTCTTGCTTCAACTTCAATTGGTTAAACTTCAGACTATATCTCCACTTACGGGTGAGTTACCACCGGGCTATGATGTAAGCGCTCACTGTGATTTCCATTCTGGGGCACCAGGGTATAACGTCGAGAACTGCAAATCTTTTAAGCATAAAGTTCAAGACTTAATTGATGCAAAAGTAGTTGAATTCACGCCGAGCGGCGTAAGTGTACCAGGTGGTCTTGGTCCATTCATTGCAAAAGAGGTGGTTGTTCCTCTTATTTCTCCTGAAGTTGCATCTGGTCAAGAGCGTGCCTTGCAATTTATGACTGCAGAATCTCCATGCCCACAGCTATGGCCTGTTCCTAGGCCAAGTCTGAGAATGAAAGTGCCTGAGCATAAGATACGTCCTAATCAGCGCCAACAACCTCCTATTACTCAGCAGCAATCCTATCGGCGCCCGAATCAGAATAGGCCTCGCAATAATTTGGAAAGAAGGGATGCTCCTCTTCATCCGGTTCCGATGTCATACAGTCAGCTTCTGCCACATCTGATTCAGAACTCATTGGTGGAGCCTAAGACTCTCAAGCCGATGCCAGAGCCATACCCTCCTGGATATGATCCCAGTGTTCAATACGGATATCATGAAGGATCCATAGGACACTCAACTGAGAACTGCAAAGCCTTTCAAGCCAAAGTGCAACAATTGATTGACAAAGAGTGTATATCCTTTCCTGAAGGAGTTTTGGTTGTTCATGTCGACCTCTCACATGATTGAGTTCTGAAGATGGCTGGCTCAGCAGCAAGCCCAGATCTGAAAGCCCGGTTCCTCGAAGCTGGCAATCTTTGTTTTATCTTGACATTTTCTTTGCATTTGTAGTTTCTTTCCTGTTTTTAGTGCAAATTTCATCTGTAAAACTTGTTGTTTTCAATTGATATTGATAATGAAATGAATATTCAAGTTTTCATTAAATCCATTTGTGTTCACTCTATGTTTTTATTAATGTCAAACGCTTGTTTAAGCGGAATCCGGGGAGGATGATGAAGTTGAAAAAAGACAACTTCCGATTGTATGCTTTTGAATAAAACCTGTTGATGATGTACATGCATTGTTTCAAATTCCTAAACACCGGAGGTATAAGGAAGATAATCCCTTGTCAACCCCTTTGAGCCTAGTACTAGGAGTTTCTTTCTGAAAATGAAAAAACCCTCAATCTTAACCCGGGGCAGGGTAGGTGTCAGTTAATTTGACCGAGCGTCCAAATTTCAAAAAGGAGTGTTCCCGTTCGAGGACCAATCACACATCTATAGGTCGTGCCTAAAAAACCACAGTGGTTATCCCTCGCCGACCAGGGAGTGAAACAGTCGTAATCTCTCTCAAACGAGTCAGACAAGCCGGTGTCACATGATTTGTTCAAAAAAAAAGAAAGGAAAAAAAGGGAAAGAATCAAAAGAAGAAGCCTGCTAAGTCAATAACTTGAGAACAAGCAAGTTAGGCAAAAATTAGGGAATCCTGCTAGACTTTGAAATCAAAAGAAGCTCAAAAGAGCCAATCCAGCCAAAAGTTAGGGAAAAAGCAGAAAAGCGAAAAGGATTACAAAAGAAAAATCCTCGAACAAACAAGTCGTGTCACTCCAGGCACCCAAAAGGCGAAAAGCGAGTGACTGTCACTCCCAAAGACTCGTGGTTTCCCGAACCATCACTCTTGTCATTCAACCTTTGAAAGGCGAGAGCTTGTGTTGAATTAGCTGAATGTAGGATTGGAGAACATCAAGGAGAATGGGTGGGTTAAAGTAAACTTTGAGCCTTTATCCTTTCTTTCTTAACCGTGAACCTGACCATGTTACAACCTTCAAAAGTCCTAATTGAAGCAGAGTTATTTCGAAAGCATACTTCGGTAAAGATCGCATCGAAACTGACTCCTAAAAGGATTCCTCTTACAGCATTGTACTGATGTTGACATTCTGATAAGTGATTTATTCATTATATGTCACAAAATTTTTTCCAGTAAACAGACTTGGATTGCATAACTGTCTTATGCATTGCATTAATATACCTTTTGTGCAAAACATTATTTTACTTTCGAGTAAGCACTTGAATCAGGAAAGTTTCCACCGTGGGAAGTTTGATCAGGATAGAAGGCAGAATGCTGGAATACTCCACTGGGGCCAGCTATACCCAATGATCACATCATGGGAGTCAGCCATCCAAAAGACAGTTAACCTGGGTCAATCAAGTCGAGATTCGGTATATCTCTCGTAGTCAGGGGTTAATGCTTCACCAATCAGCAAATCAGGGGCAAAGTCATTGTGAGGTTGGGGCAGATTACCTTAAGAGCACATAAGCTATTCTTGGCCAGAGGGAAATTAATATGAGCACCTCTTCTCAGGGATAAGCCATCTTGAGGTCGTTTCATGACAAGCTTTCCTTTTCGTCCTAGAGATTAGACTGGGGCAAATTGAACTACATTGAGGCAATTACTCAAGCAAAGTTATTCTCCACAACCAGTGTCCGTCATCAGCAATTGGAGGTTGTATCTATATCCCCAGTAGAGTTGTGAACGGGTGTGTATGCTTATACCCGGTAGTTGGTCGGTACACATTTAATCCTCGCAGCCAGCAAGTCAGGATTGGATTTCTTTCCACCGAGTAGGTGTGGAATCTTCCCCAGCAGTTGGTCAATACACATTTAGCTCCCGCAGATTGTCTGTGTACACTCATTCCTTGGCGGTGCCAGATTGGCTTATTCAGCAGAGTAAGTAATCCCCACATAGTCTGAGCAGGTGACTTTGTATCCCCTCAGAGGTCAAGTTGTCATTGATGAATCCATTCCTTATCTCCCTAAGCAGGGTTGATGTTGATTCCCTCACTGCGTTAACCCCAGTGGAGTCGAAGGGGAAACGTCTCTTCCCCAGCTAAGTACTCCCAATATATTAGAGTTAGGTCTTTGCAGTTTGCGTCGTTTCTCCAGCAGAGGTGCCTGTTCCCCATAATGTTATATTCTGGCAGGCTATTCAGGGCTGATGTCCCTAGTAGAACATGGTCAATCTCGGGAGGTGGGTCGTTATCCCCCGCAGAGTCGTTGATTCCCCAGCAAGCGGACAGGTTCCCGTGTGTGGTTCTTTTTCCCCCGGTAGGGTCGCCTGTTCTTCAGAAGGTTTGTATACTGGAAGGCCATTCATGGCATTTTCCTCAGCAGGGTTTGATATAACCCCCAGCAGAGTAGAATTATTGTCTGGCAGATTGTTCTATCTCCATAGCAGGTTCGTTTGCTACTCAGGAAATTTCTTTCAAGAAGCTATTCAAGGCTTGCTTCCCCAGCTTAAGTCCAAATTACTGGCATGTGCTAACTATTCCCAACAGGGTCGTTTTCTTTTCCCAGCAGGGTGGTTTCTATGTCTTCAGCATTTATTTTGCTGAGTTAGTTTCGTTGCATCTGCATGCGTGCATAGCATCTACCCAAATGCGTAGCATTTCCATTTTTTATGGAACATTACGCCATTTTCAAACATATGCATTCGAAACATGAGCCAGGTTGTTACCTCTTTGTTTTCAGGTGTATCTCCAACAGACGGATAATTTCGGTATCCCCGTGGTGTTCAGAATATGGCAAGTTGTGGTATTTTTGTTTCTCTAAGTCCATACAGGTGTTCAGACCTCGGCAGAAGATTTGTGATGAATGTGTTCATCTTATCATGTACTCCTCGTCAGAGTTACTTAGTTGGGTTTCTCTTTTCCCCAGCGGAGTCTTCTTGTAATTCATCAAGATGTTTCTCAACTTCATATTAAGCCGGCCTTCGGGTTCGATGCCTGCTTAGATTAGCATAAGATCAGCTTCGATTGATCCGGCCTTCGGGTTCGATGACTGCTTAGATTAGCAGAAGATCAACTTCGTGTTGAGCCGGCCTTCGGGTTCGATACTCGCTTTTATTTAGCGAATGCCTGCTTTGAATAGCAGAAGATTAACTTCGTGTTTAGCTGGCCTTCGGGTTCGATGCTCACTTTTATTTAGCAAATACCTGCTTTGGATAGCAGAAGATCAACTTCGTGTTGAGCCGGCCTTCGGGTTCAATGCTCGCTTTTATTTAGCGAATGCCTGCTTTGGATAGCAGAAGATCAACTTCGTGTTGAGTCGGCCTTCTGGTTTGATGCTCGCTTTTATTTAGAGAATGTCTGCTTTGGATAGCAGAAGATCAACTTCGTGTTGAGTCGGCCTTCGGGTTCGATGCTCGCTTTTATTTAGCGAATGCCTGCTTTGGGTAGTAGAAGATCAACTTCGTGTTGAGCCGGCCTTCGAGTTCGATGCTCTCTTTTATTTAGAGAATACCTACTTTGGATAGCAGAAGATCAACTTCGTGTTGAGTCGGCCTTCGGGTTCGATGCTCGCTTTTATTTAGCGAATGCTTGCTTTGGATAGCAGAAGATCAGCTTCGGTTGATTCGGCCTTCGGGTTTGATGCTCGCTTTTATTTAGCAAATTTCTGCTTTGGATAGCATAAGATCAACTTCGTGTTGAGCCGGCCTTCGGGTTTGATGCTCGCTTTTATTTAGGAAATACCTGCTTTGGATAGCAGAAGATCAACTTCGTGTTGAGCCGGCCTTCGGGTTCAATGCTCGCTTTTATTTAGCAAATGCCTGCTTTGGATAGCAAAACATCAACTTCGTGTTGAGTCGCCCTTCTGGTTCGATGCTCGCTTTTATTTAGAGAATGCCTGCTTTGGATAGCAGAAGATTAACTTCGTGTTGAGTCGGCCTTCGGGTTCGATGCTCACTTTTATTTAGCGAATGCCTGCTTTGGGTAGTAGAAGATCTACTTCGTGTTGAGCCGTCCTTCGGGTTCGATGCTCTCTTTTATTTAGCGGATGCCTACTTTGTATAGCAGAAGATCAACTTCGTGTTGAGTCGGCCTTCGGGTTCGATGCTCGCTTTTTTTTAGCGAATGCCTGCTTTAGATAACAGAAGATCAACTTCGGGTTGATCTGGCCTTCGGGTTCGATGCTCGCTTTTATTTAGCGAATGCCTGCTTTGGATAGCAGAAGATCAGCTTCAGTTGATTCAGCCTTCGGGTTTGATGCTCGCTTTTATTTTGCGAATGCCTGCTTTAGATAGCAGAAGATCAACTTCGTGTTGAACCGGCCTTTGAGTTAGATGCTCGCTTTTATTTAGAGAATGCTCACTTTGGATAACAGGAGATCAACTTCGTGTTGAGCCAGCCTTCGGGTTCGATGCTTGCTTTTATTTAGCGAATTCCTGCTTCGAGGAGCAGAAGATTAACTGCATGTTGATCCTGCCTTCGGGTTCGATGCCTGCTTAGATTAGCATATGTTATCAGCTTCGGTGTATCCGGCCTTCGGGTTCGATGCCTGTTTTTTTTTTAACAAATTCCTGGTTGCGACGTAAGATGCTTTTCTCATTTGTTATTGAGCCGGCCTTTGGGTTCGATGCCTGTTTTTATTTAACAGATGCCTAGCAGCGATGTCAGATGCTTTTCTCAATTGTTATTGAGTCGGCCTTCGGGATCAATGCCTGTTTTTATTTAACAGATGCCTAGCAGCGACGTAAGATGCTTTTCTCAATTGTTATTGAGCCGGCCTTTAGATTTGATGCCTGTAGCGTTACACAGATGCCTATTGATATCAAATGATCTTTCTGACTTAGTGTCGTTGCCTGTAGGTTAGCAGATCTTTCTTCCGACTGTGTGTCGACGATTTTTGATTGGTAATCAGTTAGCTTGTCACCGATGCAACTATCAGTTCAGTCATCTCCAGAGATTTTTTTGTCCCATCAGAGTTTTTTTAGGTTTATTTCTGCGTTTGGCAAATTTCAGGGTTCGTTTGTATTCAACTGTCTTTTACCTTGATTGGTCGAAAGTCGTTCGCTTTTCACCCAGTCAGGTCCAAGTCGTTTGAATAGGGGCAGCTGTTGTACCCCAAAATTTGCCCAACCTTTTTCTAACTTGGTTTATGTTTCATCTCATTGTGTTTAGCATTTGCATTTGCATATCATCGTTCATTTGCAGGGGATCAAGAGAGGCGTGCATAGAAAGAGAAGGTTACCCAGGGTCTAAGCCTAAGAAGGCAGTTTTATTCAAGTGGTCAAGTGTTTATAATCATCCGGAGAAGGTCAAATCTCTTTGAGAAAGGAGATGGACAGTTGTGGTTTACCTCCTATGTTGGAGGCCGGATGAAGATTATCAGAGGATTGTGAGTCCATGGTTGTGGATGGGGAATGTTGTGGAAGTGTTGCACCCCAAATTTTGACCCCTTAGATCCTCATCATCATTTTAGGATCATATACATTTGATTAACTAACCTTAACCCATTTCAAGTTTATCTTTGTCAAGATGCAGATGAATCAGGGTTCCGTACCGTCAAAAATCGAGGCTTCGGTGGTTTGATCAATTAATGTATTGGATTGATTCAACTATGAACAATATCAAGAATACTATATTGGGTCAAGTATGAATCCAATTTGAGGTTGTCACCCGGGAATTGAGAACAGTGCAGCTCAGGATACCCGATTAGGGTTTTCGGTCAGGAAAAGTCAACTGTAGTTTGACTTTTGATTTAAAAGGTGTTTCAATGATGGGATCATGGTCCATGAAGTTCCTATGGCTTAGTAAAGTCCATTCAAAGAGTTTCAAGGCCTCAAAAGGTCCAGAGCATCGACAGTTGACTCGATAGTCACCGATTTATCGTACGGTTGACCGAAAAGTCAACTCTTCAACCATAAGGAAATTGACTTCAATATGTGAATCAAAATTGTTCCTTATGTCATATTACACCTTCCCATAAAATTTCATGACCATTGGATCAAGGGTTAGGAAGTAATTGCAAAATCGGGAATTAGGATTTTGAAAGGGGCAAGACCATAACTCCTCAACCACACATCCAATTGAGTTGGTTCAAAGCTCATTGGAAAGCTCTTGACAAGTCCTACAAAAGTCCCAAAGTGATCCATGATCAAAAAATGCATAGATTTGGAGATATGACCAAGTTCATTTCAAGAAGGGAAATAACTTAGAAAGTTTCTAAGTTATTTGGCCTTTTAAGTAGGTTTTTTCAGCAACTTGGAGGGGTTTTTCAACCTAGTTCCATCTAGAATTTGGAAATCTCAAAAATATGAAAGTTTTAGAGCTACTTGAGGGCTTTCTAAATTGTGGTAGAACTCCTCAATAGCATTTGTGAGTAGAGAGTTATGGATCATGGAAGTTGGGGCTGCCACACTTGAAGTCACCACTTCAACTTTTTCCAAATCTCAAATTTCAATAACTTGGGCTATCCTCAGCCATTGGATCATGTTCTATTCTGATAATGTGAAGTTTAGATGATGCAAAAACCATAAGAAATGAAGAATTGAAGGGCTGTTGCAACTTGGAGCAAGTGACCAATAAAATAATCATTTAAAGGGCTATGAAAGAGAAACTTTTTCTCCAAAAAACTGTAGCAGCTGCAAGACTCATCACTCTAAGCTCTATGCAGTCACTTCATGCATCATTACACTTAATTTTCTGGCTTTCCTTGATCCAAGGAACTGATGTGTAGAGCTGCCATAAGATCTTGGCAAGATTTCATTCAAAACTTCACAATCTCCCTCCAAAATATGGAAAAGCCAAGGCTGCCCTCACCTTCATTTCCCCTATAAATAGAGATATTTATCTATGTTACAAATCACACCAGAGCTATTAAGAACACACAAGAAACTCATAGCTCTCTCATTCTTATCCTTGCTTGAAATTGCTTGAGTTCTCAAAAATCCCAAAACCACCATTTTCCACTTTTCATTCTAATTCTTTTTCCAAACATCAAAACACTTCAAATACCATCTATACACCCTTAAAATGGCCATTTGAAACTATTCCCACCATTACTTTCATAAAAAAAACTCATCAATCTAAAAGTCAACCTTCATACCTTAATATTTTGACTTTTACGCACTTTGGAAGCCAAGTCTCTACTTAAGGCCTTTCCTACCACTTCAACACTCCCAACACCTCATATATATCATATTTCAACTGTCCAAAGTCTCAAAAACTAGTTGGGAAGTTCACAACTCAAACTGTCTTAAAAGATAGTTTATTGCTTCAAGAGGAAGAAAGCTCCAAATCTTTGCCAAAGAAGAAGATCTCTGGGTTTCTTAGCTTTTTAGCTTGTTCAAGAAAGTCTACAAGAGGTATGTAATGTTCAACCTCTTTACTATACATACATTATCATGTTTTACAATTTTGAAGTGCTTGTTGTGAAAATATAGTCATGCTGTCCCAAGTTGGCTCTTTGTCAAGAGCTTATGTTTTGTGGCTATGATATTGCTTTTATTACATTATTCATGAATGATGTGTTGATGATATGTTGCCAATATTGAACTTTGATGTTGTGTACAACTTGTTTTTGGGAATTTTGTCTACAAGATTAGCTTTAGGGATCCAAACATGAAATGTTGGTGTGCTTGCCCTAAGATCTGTCAGCCCTTGTTTATTGGTGATATTTGGATAACTTGTTAGTTGTTTCATGAGGTTCCCCTGCCCCTAGGTAATGTTTGAATCTAGGTTGGCTTGTTGTGATATTTGCTACATTTTGTTATACCATTGTCATGAGTTTTTGGTGTTGAAATGATATTGTGCCTGCAATGTTTCACCTCATGTATTTGAACTTCGGGTTTGTGTTTATATGGTCTTGCTTGTCTTGATACTATTTGAAGCTTGTTGAATATGTTGAAAGCATGAAACTTAGCTATATGGCTAACTGTGAAGTTTTGTTTGTTTTGCTGTCAAAGGTTTGAACCAACTCATCAGTTCTTGTTTGGAGAAGTTTGTGTTTAATTTTAAATTGTAAAAATATCATTTAACATGTTTAGAGGTTGTGTGTGGTACTTGTATGTTCAAACTGGTTCTGCATTTCAAAAACAACTTTTCATTCTCCACTTGCATTTTCAAAACTTCATGATACCAACAATATGCCATATTCTGCTTGGTGTTGTTTTGAGTTGATTTTGAGGCATGATCTCATCTATTAGCATGTTTGTAATGTGTGTATGCCATTGGTTTAGCATTGAAACTCATTACTTGACAAATGCCCTGTTCTACCACCAAGTTTGCTTTAAAACAGCTTTTGCATAGCCATCAACATGCCAATTTCATTTCTGTTTGCATAGGCCTTATTTCTGAGCATGATCTCTTTCATTTTCATGATTGTGATGTGTGTGTGATGATTGTATGACCTATGTCCATCTGGTTTCTCATTTCACTTTCAAATTGCATTTTCAAGCCAAAGTTGCCATCACTATACCAAATCTTGTTCTGTTTGCAATGTGACCGATTTTTGAGTTTGGACTCATTTATTTCCATGTTTATGATGTGTATGTGCTATTCCTTGACATGAGACCACTCACTTTTGGCTAGACCAGCTTGTAACTTCACTATGTTGTCAAACTGTTTTTGTTACCAATAACCACAATCACACACAACAAGCCTTTTGGGTTTGAAGCACTTTTTTGGTTGGTATATGAGTTTGATTTCATTTGTTATCATGTTTATGATATATATATGTATGACTTTGCTACTTGGTTTTGACCATTCAATTTGCCCTTGCCTTATCTCTTGCACAAAACAGTTTTCTCACAATTCCACATCTGCAGCACACCACACATTTTTCTGTTTGAATTGTTTTAGGTTGATTTCATGAGCTTAGGACCTTTGGATAACATGATTAGATTTTGTGTACATGAACCAGACCTTACTTTAATGCTTTGCCAAATTTGTATCCTGCCTGTTTTGACAGCCTGCCTTCCATGTATGCCCTACTTGCAGTTTGTGAACCAGTTTGTGTTGTGTGCATTTTTTGGTCATTCTTAAGTTGTAACATCATTCATAGACATGTTTGAATCTTGTGTATGATGTATGTCTGGTCTAACCTGTTCCAATCATGTCATTGTCTTCAATTATGCATCTTTATGTATTAATGAGCAGCTGGCATATGACTTTCATTTCTATTTGGTTTGTGGCTAATCTTGAAGTGTAGGAACACTTAATGACATGTTTTGAGTTTGTGTGTGAGGTCTGTTCAACCTGTTTATGCTTATTTCGTGACTTGGCTTCCAAATTGCATTTTTTTCCAATTTCACTTGGCATGATGATTTCAGTTCTGTTTGGCTTTTGATCTTGACACTTTGATTGTTATCACTTTGTTATTCATTGCTTTTCAAATAGTCTGGTTGAGATGCCATAAGTTTTCTTGTTCTATTTTGATTCAAGTATGAATACATCTGTTGCGGTGAAAAATGGATATCAAGCTATTGAATTAACTTGAATCTTAATTCTTTTACAACCGAACTTTAATTTATCCAAAGGAAAGGTCTAAAGAAAGAAAAACCCTTTTCGCGATGTAACAACAACGCTAAGAGATTGGGGATCGGGGGTTGGTTATACCTAGGGAAGGTGTTAGCACCCTAAGCATCTGAAGTACTCTACAAGAACCTTTTGTTTATGCTAAGTTTGTTATGTGTTTGCTATGGATTTGGGAAAAGTTATAAGTTAAAACCTAAAGATATGTACACTAAGTTTGCTCGCAAAGACATCGCGTCCTCTGCCTACGTATCCTAACTAGGATAGAATCAGAGCAATCATAGTTCACCTCACCAAGTTTGAAGAATACTTGATTATGATCAAGGTTCAAGGGGAAACAAACATGACAATGTTTGTGTGGAGTTTGACAAAACTCCCTAATCTAAGTTGAGACACTCAAGAGGGGGAAGTAAGAATTCATGATGATGATTCTTACATATAGTTGACAAACTCTATCCTAGGGTTCTAGTTGAAGAACACTCCTAGTAAAAGGTGGGTCTTTTAGACTCAAAGCAAAGTCTAATGGCTTCTAAATTAAGGTTAAAGATGACCTAACAAAGTCAAGAAAAGTGGTTATGAGCTATCCATGACATAAGGGGTCAATGGAAAGACTTTTCCTTTGGAAGGAGAGAGAGGAGATAACTTGGACGAGAACTAACTGTTGCACCCTAAAATTTGACCAACCGATTCTCCTATCTGACTCGTGGTTTAAATTCATATTCGCAAATCAGACGCATGATATTTGTGCATAGACAGAGGATATCAGGGTTACAGCTTGGTTTTCATTTATCAGATATGGCGGATCCAGTCCAGATCACCAGGGTTTTATTTTTCGGGAATTTGTGCGCTCCTCGGTGATTTTTAGCTTGCATAGTGATTTTGGGATATTCTGATGCCCGGGGTTATCTGTTCGATTCGATCTGGTCTCGTGCGCTCTTTTATGGTGGTCATTTGCATTTGTCTGCATTTTTTAGGGTTTTAATAGACTTTTGTGGATTTTGAATAGGCTTTAGGATTTTTTTTTTTAGGATTAAATAGATTTTTTAGAATTTTAAATAGCTTAAATCTCTTTTTAGAATTTTATATAGATTTTTTAAATAGAGTTAATAGTTTTCTAACCATTTTTAGAATATAATAGATTTTAAATTTGTTTTTTTAATTGTTTTAGATAATATAGAAAATATTATAGACTTTTCTTTTATTTTAATAGAAGTTTAATAGTTTTTAAATAGAAATAGATAAAATTTGTTTTAATATAGTTTTCTTTTAAATAGGTATTATAAAATGGTACAGACTTTTGTAGAGTTTTAATAGAAATTAGTAGAAGTGTATTAATATAGAGTTAATTAGATTGTAATCATTTTTAGAGTTAATTAGGACTTAGTTAGTTAATTAGGTCATCATTAGTCACTTAGTTTAATTAGGTGTTAATTCTGTTTTTAGGTTTAATCAGATTAATTAGGATATTAATCATGTGTAGGTCAATTAGGATAGTTAATCTGCATTTAGTTAATTAGGATTAATCATTAGTTAATTAGGTCTTAATTGTTTTAATTAGATAATCAGATTTAGAGTTTTTTAATCAGTTTTTCAGTTTTGTTTGGGGTTTTTTTGTCCATTTTTCGTGGGCCCAGAAAGCATTTTTTTGAAGCCCAAGTCCTTGCAAGTCCATCAGTTTTTTGTCCAGAATTCAGCAAAGAGTGACACTTGTCACAATAAAAGGGCCCCACGTTACGCATTCTGAGGCCCCCACCCACACAACTCAGAGTCCCCTCTCTCACTGCCACGCGTTTTCCACTACATTTCCCCTCTGCCAGCGCGTCTCACGCGTGTCACCACCCCAACCTCCACTGAGACACTTGTCACGCCCTCAGACCTTGCCTGAGCTTCGCCAGAAAGCACACCGCCGACCATGCATCCTCCCTGAACCACCACACCGCCGGCCACTCTAACCGTCTCCGGCCACCGTCCTTGCCGGAAACTGCGAAAAACCCAGAGTTTACCAGAAATCCTCCTTCCGCCTCCGATCTTCACCCTTACTCCTCCGTCCACCTTCATCGTCACCTCGCCGGAGAACTCAACGGCGCCGGAAACTTCATCACCTTGCCCAGATTCGTCCCTCAACCTTCAAAGAAATCTCAAGAATTTCCCAGAAAAGACTCAAAGCTTCATTGTTCTTCGGTTTCTCCCCAGAAAATCATCATTATCAACATAGATCGTCAAGAGCTTCGCATGTTCTTCGCGCATTCCCCAGAAAGCCGTTCAAGATCCTCAATGATAGCCATCAATATCTTCGACGACGCGCCCAGATTCACTTGAATCTTCGTCCAGAAACTCATAGATCTTCATCGATCGTTCACTTTTTCCCAGAAGATCTTCAATCACACCTCAAGAGCTTCATCGCTTGCTCCGGTTTCAAGAAGAGCTCTCCAGAAAATCTCGTCATCCAGGTTCTTGTCTCCTTTCTCTCTAAACTCTGTTCTTCGCATGCGATAGGGTTCAACCTTGAACGATTCAGATTCGAGCGTTGGGGCTGTGAGGGGTTTCGTTAGGGTTATTCTTTTGAGATGTGTTTGAAGGCTCAATTGGTGATGGCAATGGTTACTCAGGAGGGATCGTTGATGTTGGTTTGAGATTAGTTTGTTTGCTTGAAGATTAGGGTTGGTTCAGAGAGGATGGAGGTTGGAGACGAGCAGCTAGGGTTTGGGTTTGCAGTAGGTGAACAGTGATCTGAGTAATGGAGAGAGGGATGAGTTTTGTTAGGGTTTTGTTCGTTGGTTAGGGTTAGGGTTTGGGCCAGGCCCAAATGTGTTTTACTGCTATCACTCCCAGTTTACTCGTATCCCCCCCCCCTTCGTGTGAGAGGCAAATTGAAATTGGACTGGGCCTTATGCCCATTGCTATCCACACCCCCCGTAGGTAAGCCCAATGAAGAATAACGCTGAAAAACCCACTGACGGCACCCCCCCCCCCCCCCCCCCCCGTGCGTTTTTTTCTTTCTGTTTTTATTAGTTATTTTTTGATGTCATTGGGCCAGCGCCTTTTTGCTAGGCGCACCCCCCTCTCAGGCCCACCTTAGGACAACAACTGGGCGCAATGCTATTAGCACCCCCTCCTCCCTCATTTCAATTTTAGTTTTTTAATTTCTTTTAATATTTCTTGGCATATTGTAAAATTCATAATAAAATGAAAACAATTGATTTTTGAGTTCTTGTTTTTTCTACCATTTCATGAAAAGGTCTAGAAAATTGTATAAAAATAAAAATGCCATTTTATTTTGTTTTACTATTTTTGGTATATTTTCCATTTAAATGACCTTTTTAATATTTTTTAGTGCATGCATATTATTATAAAATTCATAAAAAATAGTAGATTCGATCAAATAATTCCGTTCTTTTTTCTGTAGACTCGTAATTCAATGTAGAATTTTATAGTGCAAAAACATTAGCTTAATCATGCATTTTCATTTTAATTGCATTTTTTTGTATTGTTTTGATATTGAATAATTGGTCTGTGGATATGCCTGCGTTGTTGATTTTGTTTCTTTCATCTGGTAAGGAGTTTTGCTCTGATTTTTTAGTATGTTGTCATAGAGCCATGTAGGTTTCCCATAGATTTTTGATAGATTTTTGTAGGATGTTCTGATATGTTTTTGTCTGAGCTGGAGGATAGGAGAAGTCTTGATGACTTCTGACTTTGAAGTTCAACTGTGGTTGAACTTCAGAGATAATTCCTTGTGGTTTGGTGGCCTGTGGGTTCTTCTTGAAGATGGGAGCTGGTTGAAGTCCTGTTGGAGCTTGCAAGGATGCATTAGATTGAGGCTTAGTCTAGGAGCTTGTTCTCTGTTTGTGAGGTTCGAGATCCTGAAGTTTGAAGGGAGTTTATGGTACTTTCCTGAGGAAGGCACTATGAATGACTTTCATTCTTTCTTCTCACCTCTTTCTTAAGTATCCAATGATGTTGGAGCCAACTTGTGAGTTTAATTTCTCCTGAGGAGGAATGTAAACTGATCACATGTTGTTGAGCCACATGGGATACGATTCCTAAGTGGAAGCCTCCTGGTACTTTCCTGAGGAAGGTCCTATGGGTATGTTCACTTAGCTCCCTTAGTTTATCTAGGATTTCTTAAGTATCCAATGATGTTGGAGCCAACTTGTGAGTTTAATTTCTCCTGAGGAGGAATGTAAACTGATCACAGTTGTTGAGCCACATAGGATACAACTCCTAAGTGGAAGCCTCCTAGTACTTTCCTGAGGAAGGTCCTATGGGTCTGTTCACTTAGTTCCCTTAGTGCATATAGGCTTTCTCAAATATCCAATGACGCCGGAGCCTTCATGTGAGTTTAGTTTCTCCTGAGGAGGAATGTAAACTGATCACAGTTGTCGAGCCGCATAGGATATGACTCCTGAGTGGTAACCTCCTGGTACTTTCCCGAGGAAGGCACTGTGAGTTTGTCTGCTTAGCTCCCTTTCTCTGGTAAGCTTGTTCTGAAGCTTGGAGACTGGGATTGATTCCTCTTGCTTAGGGTTTTGATTAGATTTTTTGCTTAGATCTTTGCTTAAAGTGTTGCATAGGGTTTTTGTTTAAGCTTTTGATAGGAGTTTATCAGGTTAGCTAGCCTTCTCTTTGTGTTGTTTGACTTGTATGGTGTTGTGTTGCATTAGACTTAGGTGTTCATTTAGATAGTTCTGAGGTAGGTGCATCTTAGAAGTAGACTTTGTGTGCATGAGAAGTTGAGGTGGTCCTCCTTCTGCTTGTTTGTTATTGATTGGCTTTGCTTGTTGGTATTTGGTAGAGCTGAGCTCCCTTGCCTCTGTGGTTTGCGGCCTCTGTGCCTTGTTTGTTTAGTTGTGGCATTCATGCATATTTTCAGTATTTCTTTACTTTGCAGTATTTCCTGTTTGCCGTTTAGTCCTGTTGCCATGATCCCTTAGGAGCTCTGACTTCTCCGTTGTGGAGTCGTTATGATAGACATTAGGATGGTCAACCAGGCATGATATTAATAGGTGGGTTCCCCTCTTTAGTCATAGTCTTAGGGTGTCTTTTCCCTTTCCTTTCAGTAGGAGCTTTTGAGTAGCTTGTGTCGTAGTTAGCCGAACTACAGCTGCTCTGATTCCTTGTACCAGACAAGGATATGTAGGCATAGGATGCGATATCCTAGCGAGCACACTAACAACTAACCTTTGTTCTCTCGCGGCTGTGCGATCGAGACTTTCCCGCTGACGACTAATTGTTATCCCTTTCTCTTGCCCGAGCGCATTTGAGACCAGATCGTAGTTGTAGGTTCCCGAACCTTTGAGACCAGTTTATTTTCTCACTGCTGTGTGAGAGCCCCCTGTTTAGCCGTAGTTAGTCGAACTACGTTTGCTCTGATCTTCCATGCTGTGTGGAAGTACGTAGGCACAGGACGCGATGTCCTGGCGAGCAACCTTTCCCCGTTTAGACGTAGGTAGTCGAACTACGTTGACTCTGACTTTCCCATTGCACGAGGGAGTACGTAGGCCCAGAACACCGTATGTTCTGTCGAGTCCTGTCCTTTTCTTTTCTTTTCAGACCGACCATTAGCGTAGATAGATAAACACACCCTTTTCCTTATAAACACCAAGCGTGGATCCCATCGAGTACGATGGACGTGAGGGGTGCTAATACCTTCCCCTTGCGTAACCGACTCCCGAATCCAGGTTTTGGTTGCGATAACCATACCTTTTTCCGTCTTTGCGAGGTTTACTTCGAGCGTTTCCTTTCCCGCTCTGAGGGATAAATAACGCACGGTGGCGACTCTCCTGTCAAGCCGGCGCCGATTTTCGCAGTAGCGACAGCTGGCGACTCTGCTGGGGATATATAGCATCTAGGGACTTTTCCCATCCCTTATGCTGGGACCGTTTCCCATCCCCTACGCGAGTCAATCCTAGCGCTTGGGTGTTTATTTGTTGGGTGTTGTGCATATTGTGTTTTACTTTTCCGCACTTTACTTTTCCGTACCTTTACCTTTCCGCATTTATTTTCCAGCATTATATTATTGTGATTATTGCTGTGGGCAAGGGAGGTTACTGTGAGTGAGAAGCCAGACCTGGGCTTGAGTATGCACCTAGATATAGTTGTGGAGAGTAGTAGACGAACCTGTCTGCTGAGCAGGCACAGTTCCCTACGAAATCTACGCTCAGACGAGATTCTCGCAGAGGTGCTCCTTTCCGGTCCTGAGGATCTGAGGGGAGTCCAGACGTGAGGATTGTCGACTCTGGGGACCGATCATTTGGAAGTCAGCTAAGTGAGGCCTCTTCATGACTTGATGATGCCACTCCTTCTGGGAATCGTATCGTCATTCATGAAAGTCTGTGACGCTGATGACCGCATAGGATGCCGTACCTTTGGCCGTGGATTAGGTCTATCATACCTATGAGGGGGACTGGGTTATTGCAGGAAAACTGGCCTTCAGAAACAATGATTCAGTACCTTTATCAGACGGTGTTCTTGATTCATCTCCAGGTGTGTTGTCTGGGTCAGATGGGTTTCTTATCTGAGGTTGATGCTATTATCAGATGGTTTTCTCGTCAGATACAAAGGTTCAGATGGATTTCTTACCAGGGGATTGATATTTTGAGTATCAGATGATAGTTAGTGTCATGAGGTTCTGGTGACCGTGGTGGTTTTCTGTTCTTGATCACAGAGATGTTCCTCTTCAGGCTACAGCATAGCCCCTGTGTTCACAGATTGCATTATTTATCATATTGCATCATTGCATTACCATTTTGCATTCAACTAACGTGTGTGTATTGCAGGTACATATTTTCCCCCCCAGTTCTGGTGTTTGTTTTCTAGCAAGACATGGAAGCCACGAAGAGGGTATTGCCCTATAAGTTTCCGTCTCCGGATATCAGTCTATTGTTAGAATTGATTACAATTGCTAAGAAGAGGGTAATGGGTGACTTCATAAAGAGATATGGGAGGATTCTGACCTATGTTTATCAGCCGTCGGCCTACGAGATCAACGGCATTTATACCCTGCTACAGTTTTACGATGCGGAGCTCAGGTGTTTTGTATTTCCCGACTTTGTTTTGGCTCCTACCCTGGAGGAGTATTCTGCACTTCTGGACATACCGATCCGCGAGCAGATGCCTTTCTATCGTACGGACGCTGAGCCTAAGCTGGCTGAGCTTTCTGCCATCCTGTGCTTAAGAGAGTCTGAGCTGACCGGGAAGATGATCAGAAGAGGAGATGTATGGGGATTTCCGTTGGATGTCCTGGTGGAGAAGGCTCGGGAATATGCCCAGAAGGGTGGATGGGTTGTTTTTGACGTCATCCTTGCTGTATGTGTTTATGGCATCGTGTTGTTCCCGAACATTCTTGATTTTGTTGATTCAGATGCCTTCTATATTTTGGCTGCGAAGAACCCAGTTCCTACTTTGCTGGGAGATATCCACCATTCAACCCACTACCAGAATGAAAAGCGGCGAGGAAGGAATGTGTCTTGCTGTGTACCTCTCCTATGCAGGTGGTTCACCAGTCATATGCCTAAATCAGGACCTTTTGTCACCTCTATTGAGTCTCTAGGATGGCCGAAGCGCTTGATGGGGTTAACTGCCGAGAACGTGGTATGGGTTAACGAAGAGGTATTCGGAGTTGAGGTCATACTCAGGTGCGAAGGATTCCCGAATGTTCCGTTAATAGGAAGGAAGGGGTGTGTCAATTACAACCCTTCCTTATTAATCAGGCAATTTGGGTATGTACCTCAAGGAGCGCCGAAACCTGAGGAGATACAGGAATCTCTGTATCTCACCGGGGCAATAGGGAAAGAGATGCTGACCAAGCTCGAGAAGGCATGGAAGAACCTGCACAAGAGAGGGAAGCCTTCAGGTAGCAGAGGGGATACTCGAGTTCCTGGCCCATATGTGGAATGGATTCGTGAGCGAGCTGTGAAATTCCTTATGCCTTATCCAGCGGTTTAGCCATTGCATCCTTCTCCGGTGGAGGAGCCTACCACGGTGGACATACAGGTATTCAAGCAGCTGATGGCGGAGAAAGAAGAGCTAGCAAAGGCTAAAGAGGCTTTAGAGCAGGAGAATGCCCAACTTCGTCATGAAAAGATTGAAACAGGATATTTTTCTAAGCAACAGGCCAAAACTCTGAAACATCTGAAGACTACGCTATTGGAATTGACTGAAACCAAGAAGCGTCTGGAGTTAGATGTAGACTCAGTTAGCAGTGTACTGGCTACTAAGAAGCAAGAGCTGGAAAAGGCCTACACGAAGCTAGCTAAGTTCAGAGAACACTGAGATCTCACTATGGCCAAGCGCAAAGGACGAGAAGAAGAGCTGAAGACACAGGTTGCTCAGTTAGAAGAACAGGTCAAAGTGAAGAATGAAGAGCTTGAAGAAGAAGCATGCCGCCGATACGAGGCCGAACGCAAGCTGATTGATGCCACGAAGAATTTGGAAGATTTTCAGCATAGAGCAGACGCCAAGAGACCCAAACCTGGGGATGGTGCCAATAATAAGGCTTGGGAAGACTTTGTCAGAGACATCCAGGGGACGGTCAGGAAGAGGGATCAGCTAATAGAAAGTTTGATTTATCGACCGGATCACGCAGAGACAAAGAAGCTGGTTGAGGACTTCCGCAACCGTACCCGTACTTGATTTTTCTCTTGTATTCTGTTGTGTTGAGATCACCACCAGGCATGTTGGCTGGGATCCTCCTTTATCATATCAGCTGTATGGAGCATAGTTATGTAACCTCTTGACAAGACTGTTATTCTAATAAATATATGAGGGTTTTTTCTAAATATTGTCTTTATGGTTTATCTCGTCTTGCTACCACTGACACTGGAATTGGAGGGGAAATATCTCCAATGCACACATGCACGTTAGCATTTTTGTATTTCTGTTTGCATAAATCATGTTGCATAGCATTACTCTAGCAGGCCAAAGCACTTATCCAGCCTTTGTTTTCACCAGAGGGTGATTCTCGGGGATTGTTTGAGGCAAGAGTGGAGTGTCGAAGACGACCAAGGGGCTGAAGCAGAGTTGAGCAGAATCGAGCAGTGTAGTCCGTTACAGGTAATTGGTAGCTATGGCTGAAGGCAATTTCCCGGCTCCTAACACTTTGACAAGGTTTACTATGGCGTCCAACCCTCGGTATGATTCTATGGAAGGCTTCCCACAAGCGAACAACGTTACTGCAGACCAAGTTGTACAGCCTACTGTCCAGAACCGAGATCGACATGAGCAGTTTGTTGCCCGAAATGAACGTCATCCTCCTGCTAACAATCAAGGTGTTGCTTTCCCTGTGGTGAATTACCGAAGAGATATTCTAATGGCCGGGATGGTAGATCTAAGAGCTCTCGAAAAGGATAGAAGACTCCGAGCGTTGGAAGAAGGAATAAAAGCCTTGAAAGTGAAAGATGTCGTTAACCTGGATGCTGTAGACATGTGTTTGGTTCCTGACCTGGTGTTGCCTTACAATTTCAAAGTGCCGAAGTTCGAAAAGTACACGGGGATTAGCTGTCTGAAGCTGTATTTGATGATGTTCTGTCGAAGGATGACTTCGTTTGTGCGAAATGACAAATTAATGATCCATTGCTTTCAGTATAGCCTGACTGGGGCATCTTTGAGATGGTATGTGCAGTTAGAAAATAATCAGATTCGATCATGGGTGGATTTAGCCAGAGCTTTTATGAAGCAGTACGATTACAACCTGGATTTGGCTCCTAGTCTCGTACATCTGCAAGAATTATCTCAGGCGGAGAATGAATCATTCAGAGGGTATTTGCGAAGATGGAAAGAATTGGCTGCTAGTGTTCAACCACCGCTTCCGGAAAGAGAAATGGTTGACATCTTCTTGGGTACTCTGAAAGGCCATTATTTTGACAAATTGTTCAGTTGCACCAGCTTTGTGGGCCTGATGAGAATGGGTGAGCTTGTTGAGAGAGGACTCAAGAGTGGAAAGTTTCGAGATGTTCCTCATTTCCCAGTTGATAAGATTGAGTCAGTTGTCAGTTCTCAAGAAGAGTGGGAAGAAGGAAATGACGTCATGTCAGAATCTCTAGCATCTCAGGATCGGTTTTCAGACACTTCAAGTCAACGATCATCCTATCGTCGGTCGCGTCAGCATGCCCCACGAAGACCAAAGAAACCTGAAAGGCAGTTTACTCAGCTACCGGTGTCGTACAGTCAGTTGTTGCCAGATCTGATTAGGAGTGGATTGATAGTGTCGAAAGAGACTAAGCCGGTGATTCCACCGTATCCTCCAGGTTTTGATGCCAGCGCCCGCTGTGAGTACCATGTTGGGGCACAGGGGCATTCAACAAATGATTGTAAAGTGCTTAGAAGCCAGGTTCAAGATCTGTTAGACTCTAGCCGTATTTGCATTACTCCTCAGGGTTTTGTTCAGATTAATGATTTTCCATCCTCCAGTTGTGTGGGTTCGTCAGTTAATGTCATGGAAGACTCCACAGGAAGTGTGTGCTCTGAAGATTGTCAATCAGAGAGTTCAGTTGAATATGGGAGAAGTTTCTAGAAGTTTATGTGCCGGGTGTCGCATCTGTTTTCTCTGCATAATCCGTTTAGCTTTTGTGCATCAGTATTTGCTGACCACCACCAGGATTGTTGGCTGGGGTCATTATATTCGTACTCATTTGTGCTTACGTGCTGCTTTCGTTGGTTGAACATGTGTGGGAGATGTTCGTCTGTGTACTGATAGTTTGAGTTTCTCTTTGTCTCGTTATGAATGTGTGTTTGCTTTCTGCATTGCATTATCATTTAACAGGTACATCAGAACCGTGGGTCTTATTTCCTCATCGTCCAGTTTGTTGCAGGAATTCCTTCAGAGGTATGGAACAGAATCAGATTGAATTAATTGAAGTCCGAAGCCAGCTGGGGCAGATGATGAGAGACATGCAAGAGATGCGTCTAGAGCAGAAGATCCTCAAAGAGGAAAACAGTCAGCTGAAGACCCAAATGAGCTTGATCATGGAGGTTGTCAAGAATGTGCTTAGGAAAGAAGACGATCAGCTATTTGAAGCCGCAATGAAGAAGCTCGTGCCGTCTGTGCCTGTGGAACCCGAGCAGCAGCAGCAAAGGATACATCCGGCTCAACGGAGGATTCAGGAGGGGAAGCCAAAGAGAATATTTGAGGCGCCGCCTATGACATATGCTGAGCTCTTGCAGACCTTATTGAGGTTTAATCTGGTTGAAAAGAGAACGTTGGAACCCCCAACGAGAGTGCTTCCTCATGGGTACGATGCCAGTAAGCAATGCGAGTTCCATTCTGGGGCATTCGGACACGACATCGAGGGTTGTCATGCTTTTAAGCACAATGTTCAAGACCTGATTGACTCGCACGATATTGAATTCGCGCCGAGCGGCGTAGCTGTGCGTATTGCTCCTGTCTTAGTCGGTGCTAAGATGACAGATGTTTCTAAAGCTGCAGTGGGTCAGAAACGTATCCTGGACTCCATGGTGTCAGAATCTCCATGCCCACAACTGTTGCCTATTCCTGGGGCAGATCTGAGAAAGAAAATGGCTAAGCACAAGGAGGGCCTTGATCAGTACAGTGAAAGTCAAGAAACCGATGTTGCATTTGCTACGAAGGGTGTTCACGAGTCAACCCGATACCAGCAACAACAACAACGATCTCAACAGTGGAAAAGGGAGCAGCATCCCAATCAGCGAAAAGCTCAAAATCAGAAGCCAATGAGGGTATTTAAGGTGCCTCCGATGCCGTATGCCGAACTTCTTCCGATGTTGCTACGATTGCAGTTGGTTGAGAAAAGGAAGTTAGCTCCGCTGACAGGTACGCCTCCAGCAGGTTATGATATCAAGGAGCGCTGTGATTTCCATTCGGGAGCACAAGGGCACAACATTGAAGATTGTCTGGCCTTCAAGCACAAAGTGCAGGATCTACTTGATAGTGCAGCAATCAGCTTCGGGCGAGAAGGTCCCAAAATCATCTGAATAAAGGAGAAGGGGCTCTATAATTTGGTTGAGTCGTTAAAAGCCGATCAGAACAGCATCAAATTCTCTCTAATAACTGATTGCGAAGATAGCTGGTTCAGCAGCAGGACAGATGTGAAAGCCCGGTTCTCGGAAGCTAGTATTTTCTTTGTTTTAGCTTGTCATTTCTTGACATTTGTAGTTTCTTTCCTGATTAAAATGCAATCTTGTTTGTAAAACTTGTTGTTTTCATTCAATTGATGATAATGAAATAAATATGCATGTTTTGATTGAATCCATTCGTGTTCACTAATTGTTTTTACAAATGTCCAACGCTTGGTTAAGAGGAATCTGGGGAGGATGACGAAAATGACCGACATGCAACTTCTGACATTGTATGCTTTTGAAATAAAACCTGCTGATGATGTATAGGCATTGTTTTTCAAATCCCTAAACACCAGAGATATAAGGAAGATAATCCCTTGTTAGCCCCTTTGAGCCTTGTAGTAGGAGTTCTTTCTGAAAACGAAAAACCCTCAATCTTAACCTGGGGCAGGGTAGGTGTTAGCTAATTTGACCGAGCGTTCAAGTTGCATAAGGAGTGTCCGTTCGAGGATCAATCACACCCCTAGAGGTCGTGCCTAAAAACCATAATGGTTCAATCAAGAGTGAGACAGTCACACCATTCCCCAAAGAGTCAGACAACCAGTGTCACACGACTTGTTCGAAAGAAAAAAAGTGAAAAAAAGAATCAAAAGCCCGCTAAGTCAAGAAAACTTCAAAACAAATGACTTAGGCAAGAATGAGGGCATCCCGCTGGACTTAAAAAAAATCAAAAGAAACTCAAAAGGAGTCAGTCCAGGCAAAAGTTAGGGAAAAGAAAAAGGATGAGAGGATGACAAAAAGAAAAATCCTCAAATCAAATGCGAGTCATGTGACCTCGAGTGTCAAAGACGAGAGGTGAGTGGCTGTCACCCCCGAAAACTCATGGTTTCTCGAACTATCACTCCTATCTTTCAGCCTCTGAGAGGTGAGCGCTAAGGTCGAATTAGCTGAACGTAGGATGGGAGAACATCAAGGAGAACGGGTGGGTTAAAATAAACTTTGAGCCTTTGTCCTTTCTTTCAAAACCGTGAACCTGACCACGTTACAACCTTCAAAAGTCCTAATTGAAGCAGGTTATTTCGAAAGCATACTTCGGTAAAGGTCGCGTCGATTCTGACGCCTAAAATGGTTCTTCATACCATGTTGGTACTGATGTTGATATTCTTGATAAATGTTTTGTGCATTATATGCCATAAACTGTTGTTTTCCTATTCCCAGTGAACAGATTGGATGTCAAAGCTGTCATATGTGTTGCATTAGTATGTCTTTTACGCAGAACAACTTGTTTTACTTGCGAGTAAGCGCTTGACAGCAGAAAAGCTTCCTACGGTGGAAAGTATGATCAGGATAGAATGCAGAGCGCCCGAATGTTCCGAGAGCGGGGGCAAGCTATTATTGTGATCCCCAGTCAGGTTAGCTTTTCGAAGTCAGTTATCCTGGGGCAATCAGGTTGAGATTCGGCAAATATCTAGTAGTCAAGGGCACTACTCTGAATCAGATAATCAGGGGCAAGGTCATTGCCATCAGGGGCAGGCCATCTTAAGAGCGCAGAGGTTGTTCTTTATTCGAGGAGCATTTGATGGGAAGCATCTCTCCGAAGTTCAGAACGCTAGGGCATGTCATATCAGACCATCAGGGCTCAGATTTGCAGATTTCCTTTCGAGGACTATCCCCACAGAGGCCCCGCAGGCTGGGGCATATCATAAGTGAAAGGTTTGTTCTTCTCCATATCAGCAGGGTCATTCAGAACTATTCGAGCAGATTCAGTCGATTTTCGAGAGCGAGACGAATGCGGGAAGTCGTGTTACTATCCCTTGACTCTTCCACTAAAAGGCTGCGTATTCAGGCAGAGTGTTTCCCAGCGTCAGCTGTACCTGACCCATCACAGACAGCCTAAGAGTTCAGATCCGTGTTGACGATCACTGTGAGGCCCATCCGTGTTGGCGCATCAGTTTCCAGATCCGAGCTTCATCAGTACGCGGGAAGACTCCGTCTATTTTCTCCAGCAAAGTCCAATCTTTCATCGGTATGGGTGAGCTATCCCCAGAGAAGTCCCATCATACTTGGCGCGTCTGCTATTCTCCAGCGGAGTTATATTCCCCAGCAGGGTATTACTTCGTCGAGGTGTTCGGTTAAGTCCCCAATATCCCCCAGTGGAGTTGATTTCACTATCCCAGCATTTATTTTGCTGGGACGGTTCAGTGATATCCGGGTTATCCCCAGCGGAGTTGGCTTAGTCTTCAGCATTTATTTTGCTGAAGTGGTTTTCTGTACCCAGCTTTCTCCAGCAGCTCGAGCCTGCATTAGCATGTTGCATGCATCATCATATTTGCATCATACTTGCATGTCATTTTCAAAATGCATAGCATTTCCATCCTGAATGGAGCATTACGCCATAGAAATATTAAAGCATATGCATATGCACACGAAGCATAAGTCAGGTTTTCTACCAGCCTCACATGGTGCGTGAATTACCCTGTGATCAGTTAAGGGGCATTTATCCAGCGGCAGTGTTCAGACAGTTCAGCAGATTATTTGTATCAGATCGTACAAAAGTTGTGCTTTGATCAGTCAGCCATCTGGTATCGACAGACGTTTCTTCCCGTCAATTCATATTGACGATGTGTTCCTCCGATAAGTGGATTTCTCCGTCTATCATTAGACGTCTTGAGTTCAAATAGTGGTTTTCTTTCCGTCTACCAGTAGACGATGTGAAGTTTTGGGTGATTTTCAGTGGGGTTCAAGACGGGGTTTCTCTAGCAAGTGGCTTTTCTTTCTGTCTATCAGTAGACGATGTGAAGTTTCAGGCTATTGTTCAGCGGGTTTCTTATTTGTTAGATCGTACAGATGGGGTGTTTCCCCAGCGAGTCTTCTCCGGCTATCTTTGATTGATGGTGGGTTTCAAAACGATATTTCGGATAGTGGTCTTCTTGCTGTTTATTGGATAAGATGACGTTTCAAGAAGGACTTTTCTGACCGTCAATCCTTATTGACGTCGAGACTCTTCGAAGAATGTTCAGTTTTTGTGATTGTCGATTCTTATTGACGACATGGTTCTTTAAAAGGTGGTTTTCTTCCCGTCGGTCCATACTGATGATGTGGCCCCTTCAAGGATATTGATCTTCCCATCAATTCCCGTAGACAGAAGGATTCTGAAATTCGAGGGATGGTGTCGAATTGCGTAAGAATTTCTTCCCGTCTATCCTTAGACGATGTGAATAGATTTGTTTCATCAATCAGGATGATCCCGTCTACCCTTAGACGATGTGAGTATGGAGATTAAGATTTCTTTCCGTCTATCCTTAGACGATGTGAGTATGGAGATTATTTCTTCCCGTCTATCCTTAGACGATGTGAATCGATTTGTTTCATCAATCAGGATGATCCCGTCTACCATTAGACGATGTGAGTATGGAGATTATTTCTTCCCGCCTATCCTTAGACGATGTGAATAGATTTGTTTCATCAATCAGGATGATCCCGTCTGTCCTCAGACGATGTGAGTATTGAATTGATTTTTGTTCCTTCGGGATCAAGGGTGTCTTGCCGTCTACCCTTAGACGATGTGAATATGGAGATTAATGGTGTCTTGCCGTCTACCATTAGACGATGTGAGTATGGAGATTATTTCTTCCCGTCTATCCTTAGACGATGTGAATAGATTTGTTTCATCAATCAGGATGATCTCGTCTGTCCTCAGACGATGTGAGTATTGAATTGATTTTTGTTCCTTCGGGATCAAGGGTGTCTTGCCGTCTACCCTTAGACGATGTGAATATGGAGATTAATGGTGTCTTGCCGTCTACCATTAGACGATGTGAGTATGGAGATTATTTCTTCCCGTCTATCCTTAGACGATGTGAATTGTTTTGTTTCATCAATCAGGATGATCCCGTCTACCATTAGACGATGTGAGTATGGAGATTATTTCTTCCCGTCTATCCTTAGACGATGTGAATTGTTTTGTTTCATCAATCAGGATGATCCCGTCTATCTTTAGAGGATGTGAATATGGAGATTAATGGCATCTTGCCGTCTATCATTAGACGATGTGAGTATCAATCAGGGTGTCTGCCCGTCCATCTTTGGACGATGTGAGTATATTTCTCTTCCTGCCTATCAGTAGGCAATGAGAAAGAATCAGGTGTTTTGTGGCAACCCTCGGGTTCGTTATATAGGGCATCACAGGTAATTGGCATTCAAATCAGGATTTTCTTATCAGGTGATTGATCAGTTTTGTCGCCGTAATGACTGGACTCGGCTGTTCTGGACTTTATTTCCCAAGCAGTTTACAGTATATTCTCCCTGTTGGCAAATTTTCGGGTTTTATTTGTATTCAACCGCCTCGTACCTCCGAATGTTTGAAGGTTGAGCGCTCTTCAAACCCTTCAGGTCCAAGTCGCTTGAATAGGGGCAGCTGTTGCACCCTAAAATTTGACCAACCGATTCTCCTATCTGACTCGTGGTTTAAATTCATATTCGCAAATCAGACGCATGATATTTGTGCATAGACAGAGGATATCAGGGTTACAGCTTGGTTTTCATTTATCAGATATGGCGGATCCAGTCCAGATCACCAGGGTTTTATTTTTCGGGAATTTGTGCGCTCCTCGGTGATTTTTAGCTTGCATAGTGATTTTGGGATATTCTGATGCCCGGGGTTATCTGTTCGATTCGATCTGGTCTCGTGCGCTCTTTTACGGTGGTCATTTGCATTTGTCTGCATTTTTTAGGGTTTTAATAGACTTTTGTGGATTTTGAATAGGCTTTAGGATTTTTTTTTTTTTTTTAGGATTAAATAGATTTTTTAGAATTTTAAATAGCTTAAATCTCTTTTTAGAATTTTATATAGATTTTTTAAATAGAGTTAATAGTTTTCTAACCATTTTTAGAATATAATAGATTTTAAATTTGTTTTTTTAATTGTTTTAGATAATATAGAAAATATTATAGACTTTTCTTTTATTTTAATAGAAGTTTAATAGTTTTTAAATAGAAATAGATAAAATTTGTTTTAATATAGTTTTCTTTTAAATAGGTATTATAAAATGGTACAGACTTTTGTAGAGTTTTAATAGAAATTAGTAGAAGTGTATTAATATAGAGTTAATTAGATTGTAATCATTTTTAGAGTTAATTAGGACTTAGTTAGTTAATTAGGTCATCATTAGTCAATTAGTTTAATTAGGTGTTAATTCTGTTTTTAGGTTTAATCAGATTAATTAGGATATTAATCATGTGTAGGTCAATTAGGATAGTTAATCTGTATTTAGTTAATTAGGATTAATCATTAGTTAATTAGGTCTTAATTGTTTTAATTAGATAATCAGATTTAGAGTTTTTTAATCAGTTTTTCAGTTTTGTTTGGGGTTTTTTTGTCCATTTTTCGTGGGCCCAGAAAGCATTTTTTTGAAGCCCAAGTCCTTGCAAGTCCATCAGTTTTTTGTCCAGAATTCAGCAAAGAGTGACACTTGTCACAATAAAAGGGCCCCACGTTACGCATTCTGAGGCCCCCACCCACACAACTCAGAGTCCCCTCTCTCACTGCCACGCGTTTTCCACTACATTTCCCCTCTGCCAGCGCGTCTCACGCGTGTCACCACCCCAACCTCCACTGAGACACTTGTCACGCCCTCAGACCTCGCCTGAGCTTCGCCAGAAAGCACACCATCGACCATGCATCCTCCCTGAACCACCACACCGCCGGCCACTCTAACCGTCTCCGGCCACCGTCCTTGCCGGAAACTGCAAAAAACCCAGAGTTTACCAGAAATCCTCCTTCCGCCTCCGATCTTCACCCTTACTCCTCCGTCCACCTTCATCGTCACCTCGCCGGAGAACTCAACGGCGCCGGAAACTTCATCACCTTGCCCAGATTCGTCCCTCAACCTTCAAAGAAATCTCAAGAATTTCCCAGAAAAGACTCAAAGCTTCATTGTTCTTCGGTTTCTCCTCAGAAAATCATCATTATCAACATAGATCGTCAAGAGCTTCGCATGTTCTTCGCGCATTCCCCAGAAAGCCGTTCAAGATCCTCAATGATAGCCATCAATATCTTCGACGACGCGCCCAGATTCACTTGAATCTTCGTCCAGAAACTCATAGATCTTCATCGATCGTTCACTTTTTCCCAGAAGATCTTCAATCACACCTCAAGAGCTTCATCGCTTGCTCCGGTTTCAAGAAGAGCTCTCCAGAAAATCTCGTCATCCAGGTTCTTGTCTCCTTTCTCTCTAAACTCTGTTCTTCGCATGCGATAGGGTTCAACCTTGAACGATTCAGATTCGAGCGTTGGGGCTGTGAGGGGTTTCGTTAGGGTTATTCTTTTGAGATGTGTTTGAAGGCTCAATTGGTGATGGCAATGGTTACTCAGGAGGGATCGTTGATGTTGGTTTGAGATTAGTTTGTTTGCTTGAAGATTAGGGTTGGTTCAGAGAGGATGGAGGTTGGAGACGAGCAGCTAGGGTTTGGGTTTGCAGTAGGTGAACAGTGATCTGAGTAATGGAGAGAGGGATGAGTTTTGTTAGGGTTTTGTTCGTTGGTTAGGGTTAGGGTTTGGGCCAGGCCCAAATGTGTTTTACTGCTATCACTCCCAGTTTACTCGTATCCCCCCCCCTTCGTGTGAGAGGCAAATTGAAATTGGACTGGGCCTTATGCCCATTGCTATCCACACCCCCCGTAGGTAAGCCCAATGAAGAATAACGCTGAAAAACCCACTGACGGCACCCCCCCCCCCCGTGCGTTTTTTTCTTTCTGTTTTTATTAGTTATTTTTTGATGTCATTGGGCCAGCGCCTTTTTGCTAGGCGCACCCCCCTCTCAGGCCCACCTTAGGACAACAACTGGGCGCAATGCTATTAGCACCCCCTCCTCCCTTATTTCAATTTTAGTTTTTTAATTTCTTTTAATATTTCTTGGCATATTGTAAAATTCATAATAAAATGAAAACAATTGATTTTTGAGTTCTTGTTTTTTCTACCATTTCATGAAAAGGTCTAGAAAATTGTATAAAAATAAAAATGCCATTTTATTTTGTTTTACTATTTTTGGTATATTTTCCATTTAAATGACCTTTTTAATATTTTTTAGTGCATGCATATTATTAGAAAATTCATAAAAAATAGTAGATTCGATCAAATAATTCCGTTCTTTTTTCTGTAGACTCGTAATTCAATGTAGAATTTTATAGTGCAAAAACATTAGCTTAATCATGCATTTTCATTTTAATTGCATTTTTTTGTATTGTTTTGATATTGAATAATTGGTCTGTGGATATGCCTGCGTTGTTGATTTTGTTTCTTTCATCTGGTAAGGAGTTTTACTCTGATTTTTTAGTATGTTGTCATAGAGCCATGTAGGTTTCCCATAGATTTTTGATAGATTTTTGTAGGATGTTCTGATATGTTTTTGTCTGAGCTGGAGGATAGGAGAAGTCTTGATGACTTCTGACTTTGAAGTTCAACTGTGGTTGAACTTCAGAGATAATTCCTTGTGGTTTGGTGGCCTGTGGGTTCTTCTTGAAGATGGGAGCTGGTTGAAGTCCTGTTGGAGCTTGCAAGGATGCATTAGATTGAGGCTTAGTCTAGGAGCTTGTTCTCTGTTTGTGAGGTTCGAGATCCTGAAGTTTGAAGGGAGTTTATGGTACTTTCCTGAGGAAGGCACTATGAATGACTTTCATTCTTTCTTCTCACCTCTTTCTTAAGTATCCAATGATGTTGGAGCCAACTTGTGAGTTTAATTTCTCCTGAGGAGGAATGTAAACTGATCACATGTTGTTGAGCCACATGGGATACGATTCCTAAGTGGAAGCCTCCTGGTACTTTCCTGAGGAAGGTCCTATGGGTCTGTTCACTTAGCTCCCTTAGTTTATCTAGGATTTCTTAAGTATCCAATGATGTTGGAGCCAACTTGTGAGTTTAATTTCTCCTGAGGAGGAATGTAAACTGATCACAGTTGTTGAGCCACATAGGATACAACTCCTAAGTGGAAGCCTCCTAGTACTTTCCTGAGGAAGGTCCTATGGGTCTGTTCACTTAGTTCCCTTAGTGCATATAGGCTTTCTCAAATATCCAATGACGTCGGAGCCTTCATGTGAGTTTAGTTTCTCCTGAGGAGGAATGTAAACTGATCACAGTTGTCGAGCCGCATAGGATATGACTCCTGAGTGGTAACCTCCTGGTACTTTCCCGAGGAAGGCACTATGAGTTTGTCTGCTTAGCTCCCTTTCTCTGGTAAGCTTGTTCTGAAGCTTGGAGACTGGGATTGATTCCTCTTGCTTAGGGTTTTGATTAGATTTTTTGCTTAGATCTTTGCTTAAAGTGTTGCATAGGGTTTTTGTTTAAGCTTTTGATAGGAGTTTATCAGGTTAGCTAGCCTTCTCTTTGTGTTGTTTGACTTGTATGGTGTTGTGTTGCATTAGACTTAGGTGTTCATTTAGATAGTTCTGAGGTAGGTGCATCTTAGAAGTAGACTTTGTGTGCATGAGAAGTTGAGGTGGTCCTCCTTCTGCTTGTTTGTTATTGATTGGCTTTGCTTGTTGGTATTTGGTAGAGCTGAGCTCCCTTGCCTCTGTGGTTTGCGGCCTCTGTGCCTTGTTTGTTTAGTTGTGGCATTCATGCATATTTTCAGTATTTCTTTACTTTGCAGTATTTCCTGTTTGCCGTTTAGTCCTGTTGCCATGATCCCTTAGGAGCTCTGACTTCTCCGCTGTGGAGTCGTTATGATAGACATTAGGATGGTCAACCAGGCATGATATTAATAGGTGGGTTCCCCTCTTTAGTCATAGTCTTAGGGTGTCTTTTCCCTTTCCTTTCAGTAGGAGCTTTTGAGTAGCTTGTGTCGTAGTTAGCCGAACTACAGCTGCTCTGATTCCTTGTACCAGATAAGGATATGTAGGCATAGGATGCGATATCCTAGCGAGCACACTAACAACTAACCTTTGTTCTCTCGCGGCTGTGCGATCGAGACTTTCCCGCTGACGACTAATTGTTATCCCTTTCTCTTGCCCGAGCGCATTTGAGACCAGATCGTAGTTGTAGGTTCCCGAACCTTTGAGACCAGTTTATTTTCTCACTGCTATGTGAGAGCCCCCTGTTTAGCCGTAGTTAGTCGAACTACGTTTGCTCTGATCTTCCATGCTGTGTGGAAGTACGTAGGCACAGGACGCGATGTCCTGGCGAGCAACCTTTCCCCGTTTAGACGTAGGTAGTCGAACTACGTTGACTCTGACTTTCCCATTGCACGAGGGAGTACGTAGGCCCAGAACACCGTATGTTCTGTCGAGTCCTGTCCTTTTCTTTTCTTTTCAGACCGACCATTAGCGTAGATAGATAAACACACCCTTTTCCTTATAAACACCAAGCGTGGATCCCATCGAGTACGATGGACGTGAGGGGTGCTAATACCTTCCCCTTGCGTAACCGACTCCCGAATCCAGGTTTTGGTTGCGATGACCATACCTTTTTCCGTCTTTGCGAGGTTTACTTCGAGCGTTTCCTTTCCCGCTCTGAGGGATAAATAACGCACGGTGGCAACTCTCCTGTCAAGCCGGCGCCGATTTTCGCAGTAGCGACACTAACGAGTTCCATCACTTGGGGAAAAGGAATTACTTAACAAAGTAATAAACATGATGAAGATAAAAGCATGGTGACAACCATATAAAGCAAACATATTGAAGGTAAAGTAAATGTGACAACATCATACCAACAAAATATGCATTGATGACAAGTAAGCAAGAAATGTGACGACAGTTCAAGCTTAAAATAGTTTCTCAAAGAAAACACTTAAGTTCATGGTAACAACCCAAAAAAAATAATCCTATCATGTTGACTAACATAAATGAAAATAAACATAAGCAAGTTCACAAGATAAACAGGCATGGTGAGAAAGAAAGATCATCAAGACGTAGGGTAACGACTTCAAAACATACACAACTTCCACGTAGACAAAAGGCATCATAATTAAGAACAACTTGGAATGTTTTTACATCACATGAAAGTATACCTTAAAACAAATACATTGCAAAAAGAATGGACCAAAAAGGATGGAAAATGAGAGAGTTATGAATTTTGAAAATTGGATGAATTAAATGTACAAAATATGATTAACAAGTAAAATAAAAAGAAAAATGCAAGGGGTAGGAGTTGAACCCATGCCCTTTGGCCTGATCAGGCACGCGCATAAAAAAGGAAAAATAAAAAGGTTGATCCTCCTCAGGGATCGAACCTAGGTTCAATGGGTACAAGGCGTGTTTTATGGCAAGGTTTCTACCACTAGGGTGGCTATACATCTGTTATGTAAAGCCACCCCATAAATATATATGGTACATCTTTATGGATTCTGGGAAATTTCAAAAGAACCAAGAACAAGCAACAACATGGATGCGTTTTCAATCACAACTTGGCCAAAACTCAATGGATTTTAGTGAAATTTTTATCAAACTTGTGTGATTTTAAACAAGGAATACAATGGTGGTGTTGAAATTGTGAGATCATGCTTCTAATTAAAAACACGATAGAAGATGCATATGTGAACTTTGAAATGCATTTGAGTGTCTACAACTCACAACAGTTGGATTTAATGACATATAAAGGTATGCACAAATCATAAATGCATAAACTAAAGATTCTGATGCAAAAAATCATACCAAATCAAGTCCAATCAAAAAATGACATGTCAAATGCAAAGAATGCCTTAAAAATGCACTTTGGAATTTATGAAACAAAACTGTCATGAATGAACTCAAAGAGAACCATACACATGTTTCTAATATGCTATAGATCAGGCTCTAACAGTCATAGATCCAACAAAGAACATCAAAAAAGAAAAAGCATGTGAGTTGTAATGGTATTCATGGTATGATGCAATCATAAAAACTAGGATACATGCTGACCTAAAACCAACTATACAAACATCACATACATGTTATAAACATACTAACAACAGGCTACCCTAAAAAACATCATGAATGCAGTGAAACAAGTGGCTGACCATGTACAGCAGATTTAGCATAGAAATGTTAGCTCAATGGTACAGTTGAAATGTAGTCTAAATTTAAAACAAGCATTATGGCAGTTCAGGTCATGCAATCTTCACACACATGATTCAAGTGTTATAACAGATATGTTTATCTCTAAAGAACAGATAAAAAACAAACCAAGTATGAAATGGTGTATGCACAGCAGCCCTAGCATAAATATGCAGACAGTGGAAACTTTGAATTGAGCAAAACTAGTTTGTGTCAGTGTCAAATATACATTTCAATCATGACAGCTGATGCTTCTATCCTAAAGCAGACAAATAATCAGGCATTGCAAGCTATGGCAAAAGATGCAAATTGTTCAACAATGATGCAATATGGAAATGAAGTGCCTAGCCTGGTGGAGACAGATCAAGGAAAGAATAGACACACATCACCAACATGAAATTAGGTGGAAATAGGACCAAAATTCAAACATAACTCAATTAGACCAAGGATTGGTATTTGGGCGAAATGCAAAGCAGTTTGGAGGCAGCAGGGGTGTTATTTGCAATAACGAGGTTTTGGATTCAAGCAAGAGCATACACACATTATAAACATGATGACAAGTAGGATGTGCCTAAAAGAAACAAACATGATGCATCTAGAGCAAAAGTTGGAATATTGTTAGAAAAGTAAAACTATTTTGATGACAGCAGGTGGATTTCAAGTGGAAATTACTTTAAACCAAAGTAAGAGCATACACACACCATAAATGTAGTAACAGTTAGGGCAAAGCTCAAAATCTAGGCATATCCTTTTTTATTCAAAAAGTAGCATGATGGTGGAAACATATTGCAAAATATCAAGGAAAATACCAACTGTCACAAAGCCAAAGCAGCAAGATATGTCCATATTATCATCCCACACAAACTTCAAACATGTAACTTAATGATCATAGGCCTTAACATCAATCAAAAGATAGCTCTTGTAGACTATGTTGAACAAGTTAGAACACCAAGAAATCCAGAGATCTTCCAAATGGCACCTAGCTTTGGAGCTTTCTTCTTCTTGAAGCTAAAATGCAAACCTTAGGACAGTTGGAGAAATGAGCTTCACCACTTGTTTCCAATTCTTTGGACAGTTGAGATATGATGTATATGAGGTGTATGAGTGATTAAAACAGCAAGAACAAGCCTAGGTAAGAATTTGGCAGATTTTGTGCATTGTGGTCAAAGTTGCTTGGTATGGAAGTTGACTTTTGGCAAAATGGTGTTTTTGAGTGGCCTAAAGGCTTGGACACCTTCTATAACATATTTATGGATTGTGTGGATGCTTTTTGGTGAGTTTGAATGTGTGGAAATGAGTTTAGGGGTCCGGCTGCCAAGACAGCTTTTTGGTGTTTTTGTGGTTTTTGAGATTTTGTGGATTTGAAGTAAAGAAGGAAAGAGTAAGAACTTTGGATTTCTATGGTTTTTGAGAGTACTCTTGTGTGTGGAATAAGGTAGAGAAGGCCTATATTTATAGAGAAATGAGAGGGTAAAGACAGATTGAGAGATTTCCTTCCTAAGAGGGAAAAGTGGGATTTTGGCTTCAATCTTCCAAAAGTGTTTTCTTGGCTTGGAGGTAAACTGAAAGTCAAGTGTGATGATGGATTTAGAATGGATGAAGTGAGGCTAGGGAGAGTAGGGACATGGATGGTGCATAGCTTTTTCTTTTCCACCTTTTGCATTTTTGAATTTTATAATGCAAGTTGCATTTGCAACTTGCAAGCCACTTGCCTTGGCTTCAAAATTTTCATTTCTCTGCATAATTTCCACACTTCTACATTTCAAAACATCCCAATATCAGAAATAACAAGATCTAAGGGCTGATAATGGTCCATCTTGATGAAAATCTCACTTGTGGAAAAACCAGAATTATGTGTTTCAAGTGTGACAGTCCCAACTTCACTAATCCATAACTCTCAGCTCACAAATGCCATTGAGATGTTCTAGTACTTTTTGGAAAGCCATCAAGTAGCTATAAAACATTCATGTTTTCATGAATTTCAAATTCTCAAAGGAGCTTGGCCAAAAAACCTCTCAAAGTTGCTAAAAAATCAAGCTTAAAAGTGAAATTTCTCTAAGTTATTTTCCCTTCTTGAAATGAATTTGATCATAACTCCAAATCTATGCATTTTCGGAGCATGGACCACTTTGAGGCTTTTGTAGGATTTGTAAAGAGCTTTCCAATGAGCTTTGAACCACTTCATTTGGATGTGTGGTTAAGGAGTTATGGTCTTGCCCCTTTCAAAACCCTAATTCCCGACTTTTGCGATTACTCCTCAACCCTTGATCCAATTGTCATGAAATTTTATGGGTAGATGCAATATGTCATTAGGAACATATTTTATTAGCATCTTGAGGTCAGATTCCTTATTGTTGAAGAGTTGAGTTTTCGGTCAACCGAACGATCGATCGGTGGCTACCGAGTCGACTGTTGATGCTCTGGACCTCTTGAGGCTTTGAAATTTCTTGAATGAACTTTACCAATCCATATGAACATTATGGACCATGATACCACCATTGTAACACCTTTTAAATCAAAATTCAAACCACAGTTGACTTTTCCTACTCGAAAACCCTAATCGGGTATCCTGAACTTCACTGCTTTTGATCCCTGGGTGACAACCTCAAATTGGATTCATGCTTGATCCAATGAAATACTCTTGATGACGTAGAGACCCAATCTCAAAGAAAACCAATCCAAGACATTGACTGGTCAACCCTCGAAACCTCGATTTCGGCTGTACAAAACCCTGATTCTCCTGTAACTTGACAAAAACCACTTGAAAAGAGGTTAAGGTTAGATAAACATGTGAATATGATCCTACAATGATGATGAGGATATAAGGGGTCAAAATTTGGGGTATGACAACATCCATGTTTGGCCTCTTGATTAAAATTCTGGACAGTAGTGACCATATCATGACTATCATTGCAATTCATATGCCTCTTGTTGATCCAACACTGTTTTGATTGATATCTTTGCTAGAGTTCATTCATAATCATGTTTGTAACTTGTTCATATCTTTCTTTAATCTTGATTGCATCTGGTTGGTTCCATGGTCATCAAATTGCATCTCAAAATTCCAATATGCATGTGCTATTGTGTTTTAATGTGTGGTTGTTATTTCAAAATTTTGTTAATACCATCATGATCCTCATCAAAAATCAATCAAGTTTGACTAAAATTTCATAGAAAAAGATTAAGTTTTGAGAGAGTTATGGATCAAAACGTATTTCAACTTTTCCTTGTTTTTGCCTTGGCCTGGCCCAGGTATCTTGCTCAAAGAAGCCTTATAAGTTTATTGGGGTGGCTAAATACTTGGATGTATATCCACTCCAGTGGTAGAAACTTGCGCGCCTTATACCCTTTGACTTGCCTGACCTGAGTTCGATTGTGGAGATCAACTCTTTTGGTCTTTTTTTTTTAATTGCCTTGTTTTATCATTTTCTTCTTTCTTTCCATTCCAATTCAAATGCGCGCTGTGGCCAGTTGGTTTGTGTTAAGTTTGTGAACCACAAGGGCATGGGTTCAATCCATTCCCATGCCACTTCTTTTTATTTACTTGTTTCATTTTATTTTATTTTCATGAAAAATCAAAATGTCATAGCTTTTGCATGTTTTATCTTTTTTAATCCGTTCTTTTTGCAAATTGTTCTTTGTAATGTCTAATTTCATTTAATGGAATAAAACCTCAATTTGCTTGTTTTTACAATGCCTTTTTGACTAATTGTAAGTTGGGTTCTCTTTGAGGTCGTTACCTTGTGCCGTGATTGAATTTCTTTCATACTATACTTGACTTATCTTGTGAGATTTATTGAAATTGGATTTCTTTGTGTTTGTTAACATGTTGAGACTTCATTCCTTGTTGGTGGTTACCATAAATTTTTTGTTCTCTACCTAAGCCTTGAGTTTAACTATTGTGAACATTCCTTGCGTATTTGATTGTCATCAAGGCCTAAATATTATTACATTTGAACTTATAACATGATCATTTTAAGTTGTGACTTATTTGCATGCTTGCTTTAAGCCTAAAAAAAAGGCATTGTGTCATGGATAGCTCATTACCATTTCCCTTGTGTCATGGATAGCTCATTACCATTTCCCTTGACTTTGTGAAGTCATTTTGAACCTTAGTAATCCATTAGACTTTGCTTTAAGCCTAAAAAAACCACCTTTACTAGGAGTGTCTCTTCAACTAGAACCCTAGGATAGAGTTTGTAAAATCTATGTAAGGATCATGGTAATGATTACTTACTCCCCTCTTGAGTGTTATAACATAGATCTAGAGAGTTTTGTTAAACTCTATACAAACATTGTTATGTTTGTTCCCCTTGGAACCTTGATCATAATCAAGTGTTCTTCATCCCTAGTGAGGTGAACTACGATTGCTCTGATTCTATCCTAGTTAGGATACGTAGGCAGAGGACACAATGTCTTTGCGAGCAAACTTAGAAACTATCTTTAGGTTTTAACCTACACCTTTTACCCAATTCAAACCTTAGCAAACATTTACCAAACTTAGCATGCAAACAAACAAAAGGTTCCTGTAGAGTACTACAGATGTTTAGGATGTGAAATACCTACCCTATGCATAAGAAACCCCCGATCCTTGAATCTCTTAGCGTTGTTGTTACATCGTGAAAAGGGTTTTTCTTTCTTTAGTCCTTTCCTTTGGATAAATTAAAGTCCGGTTGTGAATTTAAGAATTTAAGATTCAAGTTAATCAATAGCTTGGTATCACGATTCTCACCGTAACAAGAAGCTCATTGAATTCTTTGAGAGCCATTTTGGAGCTTATCCAAGTGATTATATCAGGTATAAGAGGTTGCAATCAGAAGATTGCACACCTAGGGTTTCATCTGCCCAGTGCAAGGTCAACTAGAGATTTGAAGTGGTTTGAGACTTAATTCCAAGTCATTGTGATCATGGAAAGTTATGCTAATGCATCTAAGATGGTATTTCAATATTAAATCAAGAACAATAAAGAGTGTGAGAAGTTACTAAGCTAGGGTTTCTAAGCTTGTTTGTGTAAAATCCCCTGTTTAGTGTCCAACTTCAAGATCACATATCTCAAGATACAAGTTTCATCTCATTTTTATGCAAACATGGGACTTGTAGAGCATGTTCTTAGCTTTCTTTTGAGTACTAGAAATCATACATTGGATTTCAAGAACTCAAGTAATGATGCTGACAAGTTATAGGTCTTCAGATGAATATCATTTTAGTCAACAAAAGTCAACCAACTTCCAAGGCATTTTTGACCTAGAATCATGTTTCACCTCAACTTTTGACAAACATGAAAGTTGTTCCTTATGACCTTAGCTTTTCAAAAAGTACTAGAAGTCCTCCATATGTTTTCTAGAACTCAAGATATGATGCTTGCAAGGCAGGGGTATTTTGGGAAAGTAAGATTATAGGCCCTTTTCATTATAGGTCATTTTCATGACTTTGTGCACTTCAAATGGAAATTTCTCCAACATCAAAATTGCATCAAATGACATCAGTTTCATCATGGAATATTCATTTATCATGGTTTTGGCTTTCATATGAAGATTTGTGACGAAATTTCCATGGAAAAGGAATTTAAGGCCATGGTTTGAATTGAATCCATTTTAAGTCATTTCATGCCATGTTTGTGCATTTTTTGAGTCCCTTTAACATACCAAACATAATGCACAATTCAGAATTGGACTTTGGTGAGCAAAAACATGTGATTTTTCAAGTTATTTCAAGTATAAGTTACAAATACAAGATCCACCATGGGATCATTTCAAGGGATCAATCTCCTCCATTGGATCACTCCATACCACAAGCAAGTTGTTTGAACTGAGTTCAGAGACATTGAAGCCAGTTTCAACGTGAAATTTTAAGCTTCATTCTCAATTTTTGGATTTTGCAATTCATCAAACAGGCCACAATTGGGCCTCCAATTGATCTCAGATCTAAAATATATAAACTCTAGATGAAGAACAAACCGTCATTCAACCATTTTTCATGAGAATTTGAGCAAAATCAGTTAAGAAATTCCAAGGAGAAGGTGAAATCGTGAAGTGGAGATTCAGAGCAATTCAAGCCAATTGAAGATTACCAATAGCTTCCTTGAAGATCACTGAAGGTTTCTAGATTGTTTTGCATAAGTTCAAGCTTCAATTCAAGACCCAACGGAGGAGCTCTATTAGATAAACTCTCTTTCAAGAATTCTCTATGATTAAGCATCCACTCCCTGCCATTATTGATGCATATTGAAGCCCTATTCATGTAGGCCATTTCTGGATTGTTTGGTCTTTGTTCTTGATGATTTGTGATTTATGCTCAATTCATGATGGTTTCGAATCTGTCTATTTATGAATGAAAAATGGAATTGAACCTTGGATTCTTGATGTACACATCGTGGGGATCATTTTGATATAAAGTTTCATATGTTTTGGTGAGGTTTGGCACCTTCGTCTCCCGTGGGACGATCGGAGAAGACGATCGAAACAGTAGTTCCGGCGTCTGGTGCATTATCCGGTTAGATGACGTGGACACCAGTGTGTAGCATTTGAAACGTTGACTGCATACTGATTAACGGCCAGGATTGCGTGTTGACTGGCCACGCGTGTAGTTGAACTCCAACTAGTTAAGTGAAACGCCTTGTTTCATGCTAGAGGTTGACTGTTTGGATTATGGGCCCAATGTGCTAGTCACACCCCCTCTGATACCAGGCCCAAGGAATTGAACTGGATAAATTGCTATTTGACACGCTGGTTTTTTCTTTTTATTTTCTTTATCTGTTTGATTTTAAATCAAGAAAAATACCTCAAATGACTTAAAAATCTTGCAAAAATACTTTTCATACAGTTTAAGATGTCTTATGATTTTAGAAAATTTGTCTTTATTTTTTTAGATCATTTTCCTATTAAATAATGATTTTCACATTTGAGGTATTTTAATTGATCTAAAATTACTTCCCTTTTGTTCTTGATTTTATTTCTTGAGCAATTTTTTATTCCAATGGTTGTTTTTTCTTCCTCTTATTCATGATGTGTTAAGAGAATTTTTGAGACAATTTTGCCCCTGGTTTGGGGCATTTTGGTTGGGCTTTTATGCCATTTTTGGTGACCCTCGATTCACCTTTTCCCTTTGGTATACATTTAGGGTTTAATTTCTGTTTGCATTGTTTTATTAGGACTTTATCCTCATAGTTTTGACCCCTGGTTGCTAACACCTTAGGGGTCATCTAGGATTTTATTTGGTAACTGTTGAGCACTTTTCCTATTTTTAGGGTAATTTCCAATTTAGGTTACCCTTAAGGGATGTTCGCATATATGCATGACCTAGTTTGGTTTGGAAATAACTTTTATGGATCCATTGAACTCCTAACTCTTGTTGATTAATGTTGTTAACATATTGATGGGTTTGTATGTTCATTTATAGGTCTTAAATGTGTTCATAGTTTTTTGAATGGTGCATTTCTTTTTAGGCTTTCCACTTGTATTTCAAGTGTTGATGTGTGTAAGACTTTGGTCTTTCTCCTTGCCTTTCCTTACATTCCTTTTGATTATGTTTGATGTTTGATTTGTGCATCTTCTCCTCTCATCTTTACCTCTATCCAATGACTTTAGGACCCCATTTGAGATTGCTTGGTCCCTCCTTTGGAGGTACTTGAAGCATGTCATGAATGGTGCCTCCTTGAGGACTTGTTTTGGTTGTTTCTTGCATAATCATTGAGATTGCTTATGGTTGAGTTTCCATTATAAGTGTCCTTGGTTCTCATATTGCCTCCCATGCTCTTATTGATTTATGTCCTCTTTTATTCTCATTTGGTTTGCCTTATGGCTTGTGGTTGATGTGTGAATGGTTGTAGGACTTGTTCTCCCATTTTCATCCCATTTTTGTGTGCAGTTGTGTGCTTCCTTTTTTATTTCCTTCTTCCTTTGCTTTTTCATTTATTCTTGCATTAATAAAGGTTGAGATATGCTTGTGGAGGTGTTTACCACACAATTTTTTCTCCCTTTTCTTTTGTGTTGCATTGCTTATGCATATTTGCATCTTTCATATCTTATGCTTTGATTATGCCTTCTTCTTTTGCTTTCTCTTTGCCATGTTCCCTTAGGATCTCTAATCTCTTGAGATTATGATAGACCTTAGGATTTAAATCATGCATGATAACATTAGGTAGTATCCCCCTAACCTCAATCATAGGACCATTTTGCATGACAACTACTAGATTTGAGTTAGTCTCCCTTTAGTGTGTCCTCTCTCCTTCTCATCTTCAAATCATGTCAAAACACTTAATAAAGGTTAACAAATGATGTGCGTTACGAGCCTTAAGTACTTGGTAAATGATGATTGGGTGGTTGCCTCTCAATTGTCTAGAGTGTTAGCGTATGTCCTTAGGACGATATGCCACACATTCGCTCAATTGTCATGAGTTACAAATTAAACTCAAAACACTTCTTCTCTAAAAGACTTCAAAAAAAATCATCAAACTACATTTTGTCCTTTGGGACCCTTACTGTGGAAAACCTTTTCATAAAATGAGTTTCGTTAACTATTAGTTCTACCGCAAATAGGTAACGCCTAAGTCTCCAATGGTCAAGCTGCATACACCTAACTGCTGGAACTAGTTGTTAACCCTACTCGGGTAAAAACATTTGAACCAACCGGTGTTCTTGTCAGCCGAACTATGTTTGCTCTGATTTCTCATACCATATGAGAATACATAGGCACAAGACGCGATGTCTTGGAGAGCAACCTTCCCCCTTTCACCCGTAGTTAGCCGAACTACGTTGACTCTGACTTTCCCATTGCACGAGGGAATACGTAGGCACAGAGCGGTGATGCTCTACCGAGTCATTCTTTTTTCTTTCGTCCCTGAGACCTTTAGATAGATAGATAAACACCCTTTAGATAGACAACAAGCATGGATCTCGTCGAGTACGACGGACGTGAGGGGTGCTAATACCTTCCTCTTGCGTAACCGACTCCCGAACCCGAGACATGGTTGCGATGACTTGTCTTCTCCTGTTTTTCATCAGGTTTTCTCTAATCATTTCCTTTCCCTCTTTTGGGATAAATAACGAACGGTGGCGACTCTTCTGTCATTGCCGGCACCTTTTTTCGCCGTAGCGACAAACACACTCTTGCTTAACAGCTTTGAGTGACACAACAACTTAGAACCTACCTAACCAATGTAGCATATAGTTGCTTGGTGTACAAATATTCCTAAGACACATTTCACACGTGAAGAACAGAACTTCTTCACTCACAAGGCACACGTGAAGAGTGACACTCTTCACTCACAAATATGTCTACCACAATGTATCAAAAGATACAAAGGGTGACTTACAAAGACACACACAAGGGACTCTCAAACCCTAGACCTTTATTTTACACTCAAGTTGTTCTTGATGTGAGTGCTTAATTTTTCCTTGCTTCTGCTTCTCCTTTTATAGCAATGCAGACTAGGCTTGGGCTGGTCACAAGTAACAAACTTTAGGTTTAACTAAGTTAAACCACTTTCCATAATTCAAGGTGTTGTCAAATTAGGTCACAGCTGCTTCTTGTTTTGTCCAACCTTGACTAGAATCTCGCCTGAGATAACTAACGAGCCATAACAGGTTTCCTGAATTCAAGCCTGAGATATCTCAAGTATCATAATAGAAAAACAAACCCTGCACGCCTGATGTCATACGATCAATGTCATAATATTCAGTCATGACATTCAGCTTCACTTACTCTTAGCTGACCAGACTCCCCCTGCTAAACACTCCTGCAGGATCTTCTTCACAACAGTAGAAACAAGCATATTATAGTTTCCTAAAAAGTCTTAAAGATCCTTTTTATGAACACCAATTAAATCTACACTCTGTTCCTAATTAATCACTTTGGCCTGCACATATTGATGAGGTATATCCAAAGCACTTCTGTCAAGTGATAAAACAGCAGCACCTGTTGTACCAGACAGTTATGTCATGACATTCAGTATGACATCCATGACAGCATTTCTGTCATCAGCTTCTGCTAGCTCCTGCTGCACCAGACAGTGATGTCATGACACTGGTAATGGCATCATGTACTTTGGCTGCACATACTGATGAGGTATATCCGAAGCACTTCTGTTAAGTGATAAAACAGCAGCACCTGCTGTACTAGACAGCGATGTCATGAAATTCAGTATGACATCCATAACAACAGTTCTGTCATCAGCTCCTGCTAGCTCCTACTGCACCAGAAAGTGATGTCATGACATTGGTAATGACATCCTGTTTAAAATACATGACAGCAGTTCTGTTACCACAACTCCTGTTGTATCAGACAGCGATGTCATGACACTGGTCATGACATTGTGATTAAAAACACATGACAGCATTTCTGTCATGAACGCGGATGGATTGTCACGACATTCAGCATGACATTCACATTAAAACACTCCACAGCAGTTCTGTCACCACAGTAGATGGAGATCTCATAGAATCCTGCTTAACATCAGTGCAGGATCATGTTTTACCAAAATTTAGCTAATCATAGAACCATGGACAATTCTATATCATAGAACCATGGAACTAACAATCTTCAAGAGCTTCATCAACTTTGGAAGGTTCTACTTGAGACACAAAAGCCATGTCCAAGCATGCATCTTTGAGATTTAATCTTGTAGCAACACCTTGACTTATGTCTCCGATCACTTTGTCAATAGGATGATCTCTATGAATTCTCCATTCTTTTGGAAGATCGTTGATATTGGAATCTTATTGAACCGGTCTATCTTGATCTTTAATGATATCTTTAGAAGTTTCTTCTTCGGGAATTTCTACAAACTCATCATTATCATCACAAACCACAATATCCTCCTTAGAGGGGTTAGATTCATCAAATTTGACATGCATAGATTCTTCTATAGATAAAGTTCTTTTATTGTAAATTCTAAAAGCTTTACTAGTAAGAGAATAACCAAGAAATATACCTTCATCGGATTTCTCGTCAAACTTACCAAGGTTGTCTTTGTCGTTGTTTAGTACAAAATACTTACAACCAAAAATATGAAAGAATGAAATATTTGGTTTTCTCCCTTTGAAGAGTTCATAAGGAGTTTTCTTGAGAATATGCCTAATATTAACACGGTTACTTATAAAGCATGTCGTACTCACCGCATCTGCTCAAAAGTACTTAGAAAGATTTGAGTCACTTAGCATTGTCCTTGCAAGTTCAACCAATGTCCTATTCTTCCTTTCTACAACACCATTTTTTTGTGGAGTTCTTGGTGCAGAGAAGTTGTGTGAAATTCCATATTCTTCACAAAATTCTTCAAATGAGGTGTTTTGGAATTCTCCACCGTGGTCGCTTCTAATGGAGGAAATTGTAAGAGACTTATCATTTTGTATTTATTTTGCACACTTCTTGAATGCTTTGAATGCTTCACTTTTTTGCATTAAGAAGAAAGTCCAAGTGTATCTAGAAAAATCATCTACAATTACTAATGCATAAACATTACCTCCGAAGTTTTTTATTCTTGATGGACCAAAGAGATCCATGTGCAACAATTGTAGTGGCCTAGTTGTGGACACCACATTCTTGGATGTGAAAGTTAATTTAGTTTGTTTTCCTTTTTGACAAGCGTCACTTAATCTATCTTTGATGAATTTGATCTTCAGCAATCCAATAACCAAGTCATGTTTGATCAATTTATTCAAGTGCTCCATATGAATGTGAGCAAACCTCTTATGCCATAACCATGATCCATTGTTGATTGCCAAGAGACACCTAACATTCAAAGACAAGTTATCAAAGGAAATTAAGAAAATGTTATTAACTCTTTTACCTTTTAGCATAACTTCATGAGTAACTTCGTTTTCAATCAAGCATTCATTTTTAGTGAAGTTGATTTCAAAACCTCGGTCATACAATTGGCTAATGCTAAGGAAACTATGCTTTTGACCTTCTGTAACGCCCCGATTCTGAATTTCCCAATTTGTTTGAGTCCTTTTTGATTTATTTGGATGAATGTTATTTTAATAATGGAATTTATGTGTCGATACGTTTAATTGCTTTTTGTGTTATTTTACCGATTCAGAGAGTTTTCGGGGAAAATAGATTAAAGGGTATTTTAGACATCTAGTATTTTATATTAAGTGGGGTATTTTGTGAGAAAATATTTTAAGAGGTATTTTGAGGAGAAATAGAATAGAATAGAAAGAGGTATAAGTGAGAATTAGAGAGAAAATAAATGAGATAGAAAGAAAAAGGAAGGAAAGAAGAAAAGAGAAGAGAAAGAGGAGAAATGGAGAAAAACCTAGAAATTCATCAAGAAACGACTTCCAAGCTTCAATCAATCGGGTAAGGGTGTGAAACCTTATTATTATATCAATGTGTATAATCATGTATGATTTTTGTTGGATTGTTTTGGATTGATTGGTAGTTTTCTACACTTTCCATTTTAGGTCGAAATTGGTTTAATCGATAGAAATCATTGTCTAACGGTTAGAATCGTGATTAGATGACGTAGATTAGTCGATATATGTTAGACTAAGGCTACTGGATATGAGTTGGAATTCATCGGGTGATTTTATCGGTGGTTTTGGATTCTGAACAGTGGGGAGAAGTGGAAATCGCAGACGCTCCCTAGCAGCTCGCTAGGCGAGCAGGTCGCGAGTGTTCGCTGGCAGTTCATTAGGAGAGTGCGCAGCGAACGGTCCCAGACTTGGGACATAATGGTTTTGATGTCCTTCGCTTGCAGCGAAGGGAGTAGCGAGGAGCTCGCTGGAGGTTCGCTGTGGCGAACGAGGTAGCGAACGAAGTCTGGAGCTTCTGTTTGTGCTCGCTAGCAGTTCGCTAGGCGAGCAAGTGGCGAACGCTCGCTAGCAGCTCGCTAGGCGAGCGTGTAGCGAACGTAGCAGGATGGGTTTTCCCTGCTGCTGTGTGCAGTTGTGGCTTGGGGTTTTGGTGGCGATCGACTCTTCTTTGGTTTAATAGCTTGTGTGCTGATTTGTGATGTGTTGTAGGTAGCCGTATGGCGTGAATCCTAGTTTATGGTTGTGAAGCATAAGTGTGGCCGGTTGGCAATTTTGTGCATTTGCTTAGTTTGAATAGAAATGCATGAGGAATTGATTGTGAATGTGAGCCATGTTTAAATGGTGTGAATGAATGATGAATATATATGTTTTGTGATACATATATTTTGAATGCATAAATGAATATATACGATAAATGTGAAGAATGCATGAGTGTGTTTGTAAACATGTGTGCATTTCATGAGTGTCATGAGTCATGTCGCATGTGAAACATCATGTACCCATGTGGGGTGTGAGCGATGGTTATTTCTTGATTCCGTAGTGAATCTACAGAACGATTGTGTGCCCGTGTGGGGTGTGAGCAATCGGATTGTGTGCCCGTGTGGGGTGTGAGCAATCGGATTGTGTGCCCGTGTGAGGTGTGAGCAATCCTGAAACATCGTGTGCCCATGTGGGGTGTGAGCGATGGGTGAACATCGTAGGCCCGATGGGGAGTTACTTCGGTAACGAGCGATGATTCCATTTGGTTCTTCAATTGAACCGGTTGAAATGAGTCGGTACCGCATTTGCATCTGCATAGAGTCGTGAGTCGGTCTCTATGAGTTGCATGTTGACATCTTGCATGATGTATGGTGAATGAACATAAGTGTAAATGTTTATGTGAATTGTGGATGATTGGAATGATTGGTATGCTTGAAGATATATATGTATACGTGAATGTATGTATATGTATGTTTTGTGAGTTTATGAATTAATATAAACATGGTTGACGCATATTGGATATGCTTGGTGTTATATTGTAAATGTTATGTGGAAATGATGTGTATGTGTAGAAGTATGATTGGCGAATATGCCCAGTTATGAAATGTGCATTGAGGTTTATATAATGAATCGTGGTGAGAATGTGAAGTATGTGTAATTTGTATAATATATAATTTTATGCATTGACTGTTATGATATTGTTTCTCACCCTTCTGCTGTTCTATAATGCTCTATGAGGCATTGCAGAGTAGGTTGCTGGAGGTCCTTTTTGTGAAGCGAGTCTTCATTGTTTTTGGTCGTTGGCTCTGATATGTAACGTCTGGGTAGTTAGGAAGCCTTTGGCTCTTTTTAGAGATACAAGTGTTTTGATTCTTTTGTGATACATCTGTGTATGTATCTGCTTATGGATGATTTGTAAACATGAATTAACTAAATGATGTATATATGTTTATATGAATGAATTGATTCAATGTTTAGATGTTTCCGCTTTTATTCTAAATGTTGAGATGTGGGTTTTAGGACTAAGATTTCTTTGTTATGACTTGCCCATTGTTGCATATCTACTTGAGCAGGTGTTGTATGCGTTTAATTTCATGATAATGTGATGCACCTCTTTTATACCATGTTTAAAATAAACTCTGATGAAATTTATATTGAGTGCCTAAATGATTTATTCAATTATTTGGGGGTATAGGAAGGGGGTGTTACATTAAGTGGTATCAGAGCCAGTGTTGAGTCAGTTGTGTCTGTCTTGTCGTTGTGTTGGTTGAACAGTTGTTTAACCTTGTTGATATTTTTTGTAATAGTTAGAATGGATGGTCGTAACGGCGATGCGGTGGCGGCTGCTTTGGAAGAAATGGTTAGGACGGTGCGAGATGCGCCGATTGTGAATGCGACTGATGAGTTCAGGAAGAAGGAGATGGAGTTCCTTGAGCTGAAACAAGGTAGTATGTCTGTGGTGGACTATACTGCTAAGTTTGTGGAATTGGTTCAATTTCATCCTCACTATGATGCGGCTACGGCTGAGTTCGCAAAGTGTATTAAGTATGAGAATGGCTTGCGTCCTGAGATTAGGCAAGCGATGGGATATCAGAGGATAAGAAGGTTTTCGGATTTGACGGAGTGTTGTAGAATCTTCGAGGAAGATAGCAAGGTTCGTTCCGCTCATTACAAAAGTTTGAATGAGAAGAGAGGAAAGCAACCGGTAAGGAGTGGGCCTTATGTGACGCTTGCTGATAAAGGCAAGCATAGGGAACACTTTGTTAAGAAGTCCGGAGGTGGATGTTCGGGTCCCATTAAGTGCTACAAGTGTGGCGAGATGGGTCACAAGTCTTTTATGTGTAGGAAGCCCAAAGTTAAGTGCTCTAGCTGTGGAGTTCTTGGACATGATGCTACGGATTGTAGAATGGGTGTAGTGAAGTGCTACAATTGTGGAGAAGTAGGACACATCAGTGCTAAGTGTCCTAAACCTAAGCAAGCTCCAACGAGTGGGAAGGTATTTGCATTAGCAGGCTCTGACGCTACTAATACGGACCGTTTGATTAAAGGTACATGCTTTATTATTAATATGCTTTTAGTTGCTATTATTGATACCGGAGCGACTCATTCGTTCATTTCTTTTGAGTGTGCTAAGCGATTGGATTTGTGTATATTTACTTCTGATGATAATATGGTTATTGAGACGCCCGCTTCGGGGTCGGTAACTACTTCTTTGATATGCATAAGTCGTCCTTCGACCATGTGTGGTAAGGACTTCGTTATGGATTTAGTGTGTTTACCGTTGGACGGTTTGGACGCGATCTTCGGTATGAATCGGTTGCAATCTAATAGAGTTCATTTAGATTGTTGTCACAAGTTGGTAGAGTTTCCTTCTTTGGAAGATGATAGAAGTGAGAGTTTTCTATCCTCTAAAGAGTTGAAGAATTTTTAGCGGACGAAGCTCAGTTGTTTGACTTGTTTGCATCGTTGTCGGTTGGGAGCAAGGTGGAAATTGATGTGTTTCCCATGGTGTGTGATTAAGCCCTATTATAGTCTGGTAAAGATGGTTTATACTCCATCATGATTTTCGGCTGTCTATTGACAAATTGAGGAATTGATCACCCTTAATCTCTTGTTGATAGTAGCAGGGATTGTGTCGGATGGGATAGACGTGTCTTACGAGCTTAGATGGTGCGTGTAGTGAATTGTTTGGAGTGAATCCAAGTGCTTAAGGATTGTTCTGAGGAGTCGACACAGGGCAGTGTTGAGATGTTGAATTTTGATGAGATTTGGAGTGCTAATGAAAGTGGGGGGTTGGCAGTTTCCGACTAGTTATGGTTGTCTAGAAGTTATCCTGACAAGATAAGTGATATAGAGCCAGGATTTTAAGTGGGGTTATGAAGGACGCAATTTTGGGAACTGGTCCGGGATTGAGAACCCTATGTTATAGGTGTGATTGGATGGTCAAGGTGTTAAATTAATTGAGTGGTTGAGACTCGCGTTTGGTGTTGGCGCTACGGCAACAGACTCCGAGGTTAAGCATATAAAGAGTGGATGGTGACTTCTGGTAATTACTAAAGGGAGTAAGATGTAGGGTACAAGATTAGTATGGGTAAACCTTCAACCATTTCGAGAAGTTGAAGACGATTTGAATGGCCTTCTAAGTGCAGAATGTTGTTTCCAAATTTTGTAGTAACGGGAGAACCGTGATTCGGAATGACGCAAAGTTAGGAGCGTTGGAAGTTATTTTAGTGCTCTACGCGACGAGGAAGTAGTGACATGGAATCGAGTATTTATTGATGAAATATGTTTGGGTGTTGTGGTAAGTGCGATTCGTTTTTTTGCCATAGGTCCACAACTGCGTGTCCGTTTGGAATGGGATTTTCCACACTTGAGTGAGTGAGTCAAGGGTTGTGTAACCAATGGTGTTTCAATGTGTTAGAAGGATGTAGAGAATCAGGTTGTACATTGCAGAATTGAGTTATCAGTGTTAGAGAGGAAGTAGTATTATGTCACTATGAAGAAAGTTCAAAGAATTTTGGAAAAGTTGTCAACAGCTTGTGTGTTGGTTTTGTCGAATCCAACAAGACTGTTTGTTGTGCTTTGTGATGCCTTGGTGATATGATCGGGAGATACGTTAAATGCAATACCAGCAATGTTTGAATTATGCTTTAAGGCAGTTAAAAGTACAAGAGGAATTATCTGATGAGTGACTTAGAGTTGGTTGTTGTTGTGTGTTTGTACTGGAGTTTGGGGAGCTTAAATGGCTTAGTTGAGCTTTAAGGTGGTTAATGATCTTAAGAACTTGAGGTATTTGTTTGGTTTGAGAAAAATTGCATATGATGAAGAGGAAATAATAGGGACTTCGTATGGAGTTGAGCTTTGTGTAGTGAGACTGATTATTGGTGTTCTCGATGAGATTCGAGAAGGTTGGAATTCTAATTGGAGTTAATAGATTGATGGAGTTTAAGGAATTGAAGTCGAAGGGCTGATTTTCGGATTTATGGGAAGGATGACATGAGATGTTGTGATAGAGTCTATGTGTCCGAGTAGTGTGGATTGGATATGAGTACTTTGAAAGAATTATTTCGGTGGTCACGGATGGAGAGTGTATGAGTGCGAGAGGATTTGACTGTTGAGACAACCTTGAGGAAAAGGGGTCGTCTTGGTAAAGGTAATCAGGCGGAATCAACTAGAGGGAGTTGGATTTGGAAGGTTAGGCTGCGAGAGTCACATCCCGAGTCGGTTGAATCGGTTAATATTTTCGAGGACAAAAATTTCTGAAGTGGGGGAGAGTTGTAACGCCCCGATTCTGAATTTCCCAATTTGTTTGAGTCCTTTTTGATTTATTTGGATGAATGTTATTTTAATTATGGAATTTATGTGTCGATACGTTTAATTGCTTTTTGTGCTATTTTACCGATTCGGAGAGTTTTCGGGGAAAATAGATTAAAGGGTATTTTAGACATCTAGTATTTTATATTAAGTGGGGTATTTTGTGAGAAAATATTTTAAGAGGTATTTTGAGGAGAAATAGAATAGAATAGAAAGAGGTATAAGTGAGAATTAGAGAGAAAAGAAATGAGATAGAAAGAAAAAGGAAGGAAAGAAGAAAAGAGAAGAGAAAGAGGAGAAATGGAGAAAAACCTAGAAATTCATCAAGAAACAACTTCCAAGCTTCAATCAATCGGGTAAGGGTGTGAAACCTTATTATTATATCAATGTGTATAATCATGTATGATTTTTGTTGGATTGTTTTGGATTGATTGGTAGAAATCGTTGTCTAACGGTTAGAATCGTGATTAGATGACGTAGATTAGTCGATATATGTTAGACTAAGGCTATTGGATATGAGTTGGAGTTCATCGGGTGATTTTATCGGTGGTTTTGGATTCTGAACAGTGGGGAGAAGTGGAAATCGCAGACGCTCGCTAGCAGCTCGCTAGGCGAGCAGGTCGCGAGTGTTCTCTGGCAGTTCGCTAGGAGAGTGCGCAGCGAACGGTCCCAGACTTGGGACAAAATGGTTTTGATGTCCTTCGCTTGCAGCGAAGGGAGTAGCGAGGAGCTCGCTGGAGGTTCGCTGTGGCGAACGAGGTAGCGAACGAAGTCTGGAGCTTCTGTTTGTGCTCGCTTGCAGTTCGCTAGGCGAGCAAGTGACGAACGCTCGCTAGCAGCTCGCTAGGCAAGCGTGTAGCGAACGTAGCAGGATGGGTTTTCCCTGCTGCTGTGTGCTGTTGTGGCTTGGGGTTTTGGTGGCGATCGACCCTTCTTTGGTTTAATAGCTTGTGTGCTGATTTGTGATGTGTTGTAGGTAGCCGTATGGCGTGAATCCTAGTTTATGGTTGTGAAGCATAAGTGTGGTCGGTTGGCAATTTTGTGCATTTGCTTAGTTTGAATAGAAATGCATGAGGAATTGATTGTGAATGTGAGCCATGTTTAAATGGTGTGAATGAATGATGAATATATATGTTTTGTGATACATATATTTTGAATGCATAAATGAATATATACAATAAATGTGAAGAATGCATGAGTGTGTTTGTAAACATGTGTGCATTTCATGAGTGTCATGAGTCATGTCGCATGTGAAACATCGTGTGCCCATGTGGGGTGTGAGCGATGGTTATTTCTTGATTCCGTAGTGAATCTACAGAACGATTGTGTGCCCGTGTGGGGTGTGAGCAATCGGATTGTGTGCCCGTATGGGGTGTGAGCAATCGGATTGTGTGCCCGTGTGGGGTGTGAGCAATCCTGAAACATCGTGTGCCCATGTGGGGTGTGAGCGATGGGTGAACATCGTAGGCCCGACGGGGAGTTACTTCGGTAACGAGCGATGATTCCATTTGGTTCTTCAATTGAACCTGTTGAAATGAGTCTGTACCGCATTTGCATCTGCATAGAGTCGTGAGTCGGTCTCTATGAGTTGCATGTTGACATCTTGCATGATGTATGGTGAATGAACATAAGTGTAAATGTTTATGTGAATTGTGGATGATTGGAATGATTGGTATGCTTGAAGATATATTTGTATATGTGAATGTATATATATATGTATGTTTTGTGAGTTTATGAATTAATATAAACATGGTTGACGCATATTGGATATGCTTGGTGTTATATTGTAAATGTTATGTGGAAATAATGTGTATGTGTAGAAGTATGATTGGCGAATATGCCCAGTTATGAAATGTGCATTGAGGTTTATATAATGAATCGTGGTGAGAATGTGAAGTATGTGTAATTTGTATAATATATAATTTTATGCATTGACTGTTATGATATTGTTTCTCACCCTTCTGCTGTTCTATAAGGCTCTATGAGGCAATGCAGAGTAGGTTGCTGGAGGTCCTTTTTGTGAAGCGAGTCTTCATTGTTTTTGGTCGTTGGCTCTGATATGTAACGTCTTGGTAGTTAGGAAGCCTTTGGCTCTTTTTGGAGATACAAGTGTTTTGATTCTTTTGTGATACATTTGTGTATGTATCTGCTTATGGATGATTTGTAAACATGAATTAACTGAATGATGTATATATGTTTATATGAATGAATTGATTCAATGTTTAGATGTTTCCGCTTTTATTCTAAATGTTGAGATGTGGGTTTTAGGACTAAGATTTCTTTGTTTTGACTTACCCATTGTTGCATATCTACTTGAGCAGGTGTTGTATGCGTTTAATTTCATGATAATGTGATGCACCTCTTTTATACCATGTTTAAAATAAACTCTGATGAAATTTATATTGAGTGCCTAAATGATTTATTCAATTATTTGGGGGTATAGGAAGGGGGTGTTACACCTTCCACATATAGGACATCTTTTATAGTTGTTGAAGGTGGTGAACCAATGATGCCTACGCCAAGGATTATTTCTTTGTTGTTGTCACCATAAGTAATAAATCCTTTGGCCTTAAGCGTTAGATGTGAAAATTTGCCTAGGTCACCCGTCAGGTGCCTCGAACATCCACTATCAAGATACCATTAATTTGAAGAGGTCTTCAAGCATACCTACAAAAACAATTTAAGTTTTATTAGGTACCCAAATTTCCTTGGGTCCTTCAAAGTTAGTTCCTTTCTTTACCCATACATAATGGCCTTGAGCAACACTAAAATTTCTAGCATAACATGCATTTGGAGTATGACCTTTTATACCACAATAGAAACATGTAGGCTCAAAGTTGCTTTTATATCTAGGGGGATAAGATTTCTTTTTATTGTTTCTTTTCTTTTTGTCATATTGATGAATCTTTTTATGATTGTCACCTTTTTCCATAGGAATTATTCTTTAGCTTTGACAAAGATGGTCTTGTTAGAAGTTTGTTTAGAGAATTTTGAGTAACCAAGACCACTTTTATCATTTAAGTATCTTTGATTACTAAGAACACATTCGAATCCAATTTGTCCTTTTTCATATCTTTCTAGGACCCTTTTTAATTGGACTATTGAAAATAAAGTGACTCACATTTAGTGCATCCAAAATTCTTAATTAATTCTTCTTTTTCATCTTTAAAATTATTTTCCATTTTCTCAATATTTTCTTTTAAAGTGGATATTTGTTTCTTTTGAGATGAAATAGTTTTATGTAGAATTTTGCATTCACTTAAAAGTTCATCAATTGCTCCTTGAGCCTCATTATCAAAAATTGAAAAATTACTACTAACCTTATTGTCTTCATCGTCGGAATGATGTGATGCCATCAATACGAGATTTGCGCTTTGATCACTATCGGATTCTGATGAGGAACTTATTTCGTTGTCATCCCAAGCAACGTAGGCCTTCTTTCCTTTGTGGTCACGATTCTTTGTGAGTTTAGGACATTTCGGTTTGATGTGGCCTTGCTTTCCACATTCATAGCATGTAATGTCTCCATTGGATGTTAATGTTTCTTTTTCTTTGTTCTTTGAGAACTTCTTTCTTCTTGTATAATTAGAGTTTCTAATATTATTTTTTGCACCAAAATATTGTCCTAGTCTTTTTACAAGAAGCGTAAAATTTTCGTCCTATTCGGGATTCTCTTCTTTCTCCACTTATTTGGATTCAACTTTTAAGGCAATACTCTTGGATTTATTCTCTTGAATTTCATGTTTCTCCAATCGTCCAAGTTACGTCTCATATTCTTGGAGCTTTCCGAATAACATAGCGGAGGTCATTGTTGATAGGCTTTTCTTTTCGAAAATTGCCGTCACTTTGGGTTGCCATTCTCTTGATAAAGACCCTAAGCACTTTAATATTAAGTTCATCATTTGTTAGTGTCTTACCAAGTGCATTCAAGTGATTTGTCAAATGCACGAATCTTTTCTGCAAGTCTAGGATAGATTCTCCTGGTTGCATTCTGAATAATTCGTACTCTTGACTTAATGTATTTAATCTGGATTGTTTGACTTCAGCGATTCCTTCGTGAGTTTCAACAAGAGTGTCCCATATTTGCTTGGCCATTGTACATGTTGAGAAACGGAAGAATTCATCCATTCCAAGTGCACTTTGTAAGATATTTATTGCCTTTTTTTTATAGAAAACCTTTTTCTTATCATCATCATCCCATGATCCTTGCAGTTTTGTTGAACCAACTCCGTTGACAACCATTGTAGGAATAAAAGGACCATTTTGAACAGCCTCCCATATTTTACTACCTTGTGATTCTAGATGTGCTTTCATGCGGATCTTCCAGAAGTCGAAATATTCGCCACAAAACAAAGGAGACTTATTGCTACTACCACCGTCTTTGAATACTAGATTGTTATTTGCAGAAGCCATCTGGATCGGATAGGATCAGGTTACCTATAACCTGCTTTGATGCCAATTGTAACTTGTAAATGCGCCTAAGAGAAGGGGGTGAATTAGGTTCTCAAAAATTATTTTCAATCTTTTTCTGTTCTTGGTTATTTTTTTTTTGTTATAACGGTAAGGACTTGAAAGTAAAGCGCGGAAAAGAAAAAGAGACACAAGAAATTTATAGTGGTTCCTCTCACACTCCGAGAGTACTCCACTCCCATTTCGACTCGAAAGAGATTTCACTATAGTTTAGAATGATTGCACAGCCTAATCACACCAATGGTGAAGCCTACTATCTAATCTATAGGTAACTAAAGTGTAGGAAGAACAATCCTCTTCAAACACTCACTTGTTTTCAACAATCCTGGACAACAAGGTAATACAAAAATAATCTTGAAATAAATTTGATGTTTTGAAAATATGATGCTATCAATCTTCACGATCGATCTTCTCCTTGAAACAAATATCACTCAAAAGAAATACACAAATGTTCTTTAAAAGGGAATGAAATGAAGTTGTGATAATGTGTGAAAATTTATTGAAAAAGCTTCTTTCAAAAACTGTTTGTGAACACTTTAAGAAAAATTGAAGGATGAAGAGAATGAGTGATTTGTATGATTAAGTTTCTTGGAGGTCAATTGGAATTTGAAATCTGATATCAATTTATACTGTACAAAAATACCTCTACAGAGGGGTGTGACTTTATGCAGCAAAAACAGTCAGAAATCAAAAAGAAAGCAATGCATATTTTCATGAAAAGCTGCCATTTTTGCTTACTACTTCAGTGTTAATTGGTTAACCCTATAGGTTAATTGGTTAAAACCCCTTTAACATTTAAAAAGATTCAAAAATAATACCTATTAACCGGTTAACCATGTATGTTAATCGGTTAACACTGTAAGTATTTCACCAGAAAATTAATTTTGAAATCCGTTAACCGGTTAACCATATGGGTTAATCGGTTAACACTGAAAGTTTTCCAAAACATAATTAATTTCAAAATGAGTGAGAAACTAAAAAATGTTTTAAAAAATACTTGTGATATATGTGTAGTGAGAGATGAATATTTGAACACTTGTATAAGTATTTTAAGTGATATTCGGTATACCTTTGAGTTGTTGTTCAATAAACTATCTTCAACACTTGAAACTTGTATGTGAAGCTTTGATTCAATTGTCTCATGCTAAAGCACTATCTTGATCCTTGATGTTATATGAATCTCTTGCTTTTTGCATACACATGTTGCGTAGAAAGCTTGTTGTCTTCATCAAAAGTTTAATGTGCTTGAAGCTTGCTTCTATAATCTCCCCCTTTTTGATGATGGCAACCAATCTTTGAAAGCTTGATTTGAGACTTGTTTCTCTAAACTTGTTTATCCCCCTTAGTTAAAGTTCCCCCTTAATACAAGAGGTATACATTTTTCTGCATAAAGAAACATTAGAGAAACCAATCCTTCTCCCCCTATGGCATTAGCAAAAAGGAAGAGGAGCAACACAAGTGAAAGTAGACATACATACAAAAATAAAATAAAGGAAACAGAAACAGACAGTGTTAACCGATTAATCAAATGGGTTAACCGATTAACGCCTTCGAAAATTCAGGAAAAGCAAAAAACAATGAGTAAAAATCTTGATACTCATAGATGCTATAAAGATTAACTTCTGAAATATTATATATCACCTTCATCGAGAAGTCCGAGTTCTCGCCGAATCTTGAAAAACGGTTATTTTGCGAGTGGTTTTATGAAGATATCTGCAAGTTGGTTATGCGTATCTACAAAAGTGACTTCAACATCTTCTTTAAGCACGTGATCACGGAGAAAATGATGTCGAATGTTGATGTGTTTGGTTCTTGAGTGCATGACCGGATTTTTTCAACCATAGCTGCAAGGTTATTCTCTTCTGTTGCATCGTGACGTGGAACTTTTCTAAGTATTTGGTCAGCATTCTGATTTCTGTTCACCATGACTATTACTGGTTCTTCCTCCATATGGGTTGGTACCTGGTTCCTTTGTGGTTCGAATCTAAAAGGTTCACCCATCTCTTGGTCCTCTATATTCGCCTCATGGACATTACATTGCTGATATCATGGAACGTTCTCGACAACTGTTGCTCTTTACTCAAATGCTGGTACTTCCGTAAAATCAGCCATACGAGCTAATTGCGTCGCCACCTGCTGATTAGTTTGAGTAGTATTTTGAATTAGAGGTTGAAAGATCTCTCCCATTGTATGAGACAACGTGTGCACCATTTGCATATTAATTTCATCCATTTGTTGTCTTAACCAATTTATAGATGTATTCATAAGACTAGGCGCTTGCCCAGAGTCACCAACACCTATGCTCTGGTTGTTTCGACCACCTAACCCAACTCCTTGTGCTGGCGAGGATACCACATTTTCTGAAAATATGGATGGAGTATTCTACAAATTCTGCATTATTGACGTAGGCATACCATATGGTTGGTTCCTTGATAATGGTTGTGAGAAACCTGGAGGAGGAATTTGCCTGTATATTAAACTTTCTGGGGGTGTTGGCGAATTAGGACTTTATGGCCCTACATATTCCAACACAGGTTGAATGTATGTTCGTACACATGTTGATCCTAGACTCACCATGGACTGCACTTGTTTAGACACCACTACTGGTAGTGGCATATGTCCTCCCGTCGAAGAAACTGGATAAGGAGTATTCTGAGACCCATGCTCGACTGAGCATTTCAAATGCTTCCTTAAGGATTAACTTGTTGATTAGCACTTGTTCCCATTCTTTTAGTGTATCTTCTTTTTGGTACTTCTTCGTGTGTTGCGGCTAATTTTCCACTCCTTAATAACATACAACGAAGTATTCGCCCCAAAAGATTAATGTAAACTTTGAAATGCTTAGCACTGGGTCCCACCAGGTGTGCTAATTTTTTTACTGTGAATTTGGGTAAACAACCGCTGGTCTATCAATTGAGGGTAAAATTGACTAACTTGCAGGATCGACCATACTAAATCCTAGAACATGTGCTAAGTATGCAAAAAGACCCTAAGTTGAACTCCACGTTCGGCTATGAAATCTTTTGGAAAGTAAGATGACTTGAAGGTTAAAAGAAAGCAAGTAATGCATCGAAGGTTAAAAGGCAAGAATGTAAAAGTGCAATAAAGTAAAAGCTTTTAAAAGTAAATGACTTTGAAAATAAAGGAAATAATGTAAATGTGCAAAAGACTATAATCTGAACTCCGCGTTCGACTATGGAATCTTTGAAAATAAAGGGTTTTGAACGTAAATGATGTTTAATATTAAAGGTGTGAAAGATGCTAATCTGAACTCCACGTTCTACTAGGGGATCCTTAAAAATAAAGGTGCAGAAAAGTTAAATGGCATTTAATATTAAAGGTGCAAAAGATGCTGATTTGAACTCCACGTTCGACTAGGGGATCCTTGAAAATAAAGGTGCAGAAAAGTTAAATGGCATGGAAAGTAAAGGAATTTTTAAGTTGAGGGAAATCTTTTATAACAGTTTAAATGTAAAAGCTGAAGGTTAAAGAGCAACAAGTAAATGGCAAGAACGAGTAAATTGCATTAAGGAAAAGGGGTTGGTGTTGTATCACATACATTCTCGCTAACTCGTTTCTCTACACGCGGGTACTTTGAGTTGTATGGAGTGACTAGTACAGAAATGAATGAACACCCTTATTACATAAAAATAACACCTATTTATAGTGCTAGAAAGTAACCACTTAGATGACAGTTTTGGCTTCACAACGTGTCTTTTTGGTGCTTTTCTCAGTCTTCAACTTCTCCCACATTTGCCCACTATCACCTTGAATTTAGACATTAAGAATTCCCTCCAATTTTGATATTAACTGCCTTGCGATCCCTTCAGTATAATCTTAGTCGAGAATGTTTCCAACACTTAGTTTTTTTTTTAAAACTGTGTCCACCTTCCTTCGACTCGGATTTCTTCATAGTCGTGTCAAAACCTTCACATGTGCTAAAGTGACATTTTGACTTAAGATGATTCTGACTTTCACTAGCGTCGAAAATGAGAGCTAACACTAAGTCCATCCCAAAAATCTTACCATAGATCATCATCGGACAATTCAAACAAACCCACGAAGTAGTTAGCAGACCCATAGTTGGAGTATCAACAATTATACTCCCAACCATAGAAAAGAATTTCAAACCCAACTTCTCAACATAATCAAGAAAAATGGACTAATGTGTTGCGCCCGTGTAAATAATAAGAATTAAAGGAATACCATTAATAAAACATGTACCTCGAATCAACTTGGCTAAGCTAGTAGTCTCAGATCCTGACAAAGCAAAGAGTTTCCCTCCATATTGTGCCTTCTTTGGTTTCTGACAGTTAGTACTAATGCGACCATGTTCGCCGCAGTTATAACAAACCATTCCATCACTCTTGTAATCTGTAATATGATGACCTGTCTTGCCACATTTGAAGCACCTTAGAACTTTATTTTAGAATTCCTTCGCACGGTAGCCTGACTCGTCACACTTGAAACACTTGACAGAAGCAGGAGTCTCTCCTCCAATTGGAATTTTATCATCAGAAACCCTCTATTTCCCTTTGTCAACTGGAGTATTATAGGCTTTTCCATGATACTATTTCTTCCCTCTCTTTTCACTAAGACTCTTATAGTGAGAAGAACAAGACATGCTATCCTCATCATATATCCTACACTTATACACTAGCATTGGAAACCTGTGAATCTCATGATAACCAATACCTTACTTAATCTCAGGATGCATACTATTTTCAAACTTAATGTACTTCAACCCCTCTGCAGTCTCACCATTGTAGTATGGACAAAACTTCACCAGTTCCTCGAACTTAGCAGCATACTCAACAACTGTTATATTTCCTTACTTAAGCTCAAGGAATTTGATATCTTTCTTTCCATGCACATCCTTTGGAAAGTACTTCTCTAGGAAATGAACTCTGAACACAACCCAAGTAATCTCAGTAGCAATAGCCTCCACTCTCTGCCATGCATTATCCCACCAGTCTTCGTCCTCCTCTGACAACATGTGAGTACCAAACTGCACCTTCTGAACTTCAGTGCAACCCATCACTCAAAAAGATTCCCAATCTCTATGAACAATTCCTGAGCACCCTTTAGATCATATGTTCCCTTGAAAGTCAGTGGGTTGTTTCTCTGATATTTTCCCAATCCACGGAACTCGTCACCAACTTAACTCTAATGGCATTGCAGGACCTAAGCCATTGCTTCCAAAGCATCAACAATCGATCGATCCTTTCTTCCAGCCATTATGCACACCAGCAAATAGACATTAGAAGAAACAATGCATCAATAATGTTCATACACTCATCACATACTAGAGAATAAACAACATTACAAAAACCAGGTCGGATGAACCGCCTACTTTGATACCACTATGTAACACCCTAACAACCCCAATATGAGATGATACAAAATATAAAATAACTATACACATAGGGTGTCATGCAAAGACAACATAAATCTTCTCCATAACACAAGTTAGATAAAACATGTAATAATTTAAACAATTGTCATCATGTGCTCGCCTTAACATCGGCTCATCGCATCGAAAAAATATTTAGAATAAAGTAACTCAACGATGCATAACATAATGAGTTACAAGTCTAATACTCATATCATTAACATCAGGATAATAATAAATAAGAAAATATAATGTTCGCCCGCCCAATGTTACAGATCAAAGCAACAGAAATCAAAATATTGCATAAAGAAAGAAAAGAACAATAGTATTCTCCTCTGAACCCCAAAAGGAGCACAAAACCATACAAACAACAAAGGGGTGAGAGTGCACTCATAACATATAATGGTGTAAAAGCATGCAAGGGTGGCCTAAGAAAACATCAGCAATCGCATATCACATTCACACTATTTCAACATAATTCTTCGCATCGAGTACACAAGTATTCCTAACCACTAATATCAACATAATAAGTCAACTACATACGCAACAATGAATGCAATGTATCGAACACCAAGACTATACATGCATGTGGTACCATTATGGACAACATAGGTCCATCTCACTCCTGAATTCCCTTGATAGAACCAAAGCACACCAATTCTCTATTAACACCTTTAGTAACACTTCACCAATTCCAATATAGAACCAGTTACTCGCTCTTGAATCCACACTATCGGACCAGTCCACACAAAAACTGGACCAAAGTCTGTACATCATGATGCAAGATTTACAATAACATGCAATATCACCAAAATTATCACCATATAATCATTATCTTATGCACAACATCATAAAAGTTGATTAATTATGTAACCAATAATAAACAACACCAAAATATCTCTAATCAGTGGTCAAACAGTAGCCCAATCATAGAACAATCGCAAAAATCGAAACCTACAACTCAATTCCATGCAACTGAGTGAATGATACTCATTTTGGCAGCATGATGGGTTGCCCGTAAATCGCCCACTCCGCCTCACATGTCATCCCCATGACGGTCGCTGCATAAAATTATGCTTGGGGACCATGACACTCTACCTGTCAGAAAGCTGATGCTCGTCAGTGCCTCAAGGGCCATGATGACCTGGTTTTCACGAGGGTGGCGCTCGTCACCTTGAAATAGAAAACAGAATTTGTGCTTTTAGCCATGGAACTCAATTTATAACTCTGATTTTCCCCGCACATCGCTAAATCAAATAGGAACATCAAGGAAAATAATATCCAACATCAATACATCAGCTATCAATAAATTAACATGCATTTTCCTTGATTAATCATGGGTTTTATATACTTTATTCATCAAAATCACCACACTCATAGAAACACAAATTCATACCAACATCAATAACAAGAACACACAATTTCCATGGTAAAATAGTACACGAATTTTACATAATACATCATACACTTCGTACTATTACAAAATTCAACTCACATTCATCAATCATTCATCAATAAAAGAAAAATTGGGGGAAAACCTAATGGGGTTAAGGACTTCCCTCTAACCAATCATGCATTCTACACCATATTAGGAGTAATCCCCCCCTCACCTTGGATTTTCCAACAAAAGCACCTTCAAACTCTAATAATGGAGGTTCTCCTAAGCCCTAGGCTTGCGTTTTTTTCCTCCCAATTTTGTTTTACGTACCCATTTTTCTCTCCAAAACTCTACTAACTCCTATATATTCTTAAAATAATTAATTAATCTCTTAAATATTGAACTAAAGCCCAACTTATGTTATAATTTTCACCACACCACTCATATTCCCTACTTTTCTATTTTTCCACCTAAAATCTTCTTATCTATTTTATTTTAATTATTAAACCAAATAAATATAATCCTAATTATTTTCAATAATTTTAATCCTCATACCACCCTACCAAGGCTCTCACTAAACCCCACAAATATCCCTAATACACATACAAGTTACCATGCATATGTAATTAAAAACGCACTAAATACCAATATAAAATACAAATTTTTGATTAAATAAATAAATCAATTCTTAGGGTGTTACAATGAAGCTTGAATTTAAGCCTGGATTCTCTCTCTGTAGTTTCTAAAAGCGAGATGGATGAGGTTCTCAACATTATTTCTTCAGTCTCTCCTATTCTAGATTGTCATGAATCCTCTCCTGGTGGCCCGATCCATGAGGGTCTTCCTTCAAAGCAGTGTACACAGTTCTATCCAACAACTTTCTCTCGGAGTAGCCTCTCCATCCGACCATTTCTTCATCTTTGCAGGTAGTTTGGAAAATAATTTCCCCATCTAATATTCAATTCTTCATTTGGTTTTTATTGTTGCAGATGCTTTTGATTCATTCAGATCTTGCTAAATGTGGCATGGTGAGTGGTTACGATAATTTAATTTGTGTAAGTGCATAATGCACCTAAGAGGGGGTGTATTAGGTACTTTGATCAATTATTGGTTTCACCAATGTTACTTTTAAATTTATGGTTTGGTAGTGTTTAGAAAGAGGTAAAATGCGGAAAAGTAAAGAACACCAGCGATATATCTTGGTTCCCCCCACAATTCAAGAGTGCTCCAGTCCTCTTACGCAGTAAGAGATTTCAATATTGCTAGAACCTTGTACAAGCCTAATCCTAGTCTCTATACATAAGTTACTACCTTAATCAATAAGGAACACTCCCTTATGATTTACAAAGTAGAAAAAGAAAACAATCTTCTCTTTTTCGCTCTCTTGTTTCAAAAAATTCTGGACAACAAGGTATACACAAAAATTTGAGTTTTACAAGAAGTTTGAAGTTGTAAGATGTTTATCAATTGCTTGAATTGATAATCATAATCGGTTATAGCTGAAGCGTTTTATGAAAACTGAGTTTTTTCGAAGGTGTAACCGGTTACAGGTTTTGTTTAACCGGTTAACATGTAACCAGTTAACAGAAACTAGTTAACATGTTACACCTGATGCATTTTAGAAAAAAAAAGTTAAAAATTCGTTCTGGTAACTGGTTAACAGAAATGTGTAAGCGGTTACACCCGAAGAAACTTTGAAAAACACTTTAAGAAATGTTATGGTGCATAAAAGTAAGATGTAAAAAGTCATGTTATGCATCAAGATTAATTGAATATGAAATTTCTGAGTACCATGGTAAAACACACGATCAAATTGTAACTTGTACCTTAATAAAGTGATCAATCTCCTAAAGTCCAAGATCATCTTAACAATGTTTCTTGAGGTACAAGTTTTGATACCATAGCTTGAGTCACAGAGCTTTTTATCATCCTTTGATAATGCGCATAAACTTGAGAAAGTATACATGTCTTCATCAAAACACAATGTTTAAGAAGCTTGACTTCACAATTTGTGCCCTTTATTTCAACCACGAAGAATTCATTATGCGTCTTTTTATCTCTTGCTATGTTTTCACTGGTATTTGGATTAAGAGTATGGCTTGGATTGGTCTGGGGCTTCCTGTTTCAGACTCTCCCCTTCATCACTTCCTTTTTTTAGGAGCTTAGAAAAGGAAGAATTCTAAAACACTTTAGAATGTTGTTTTGGTTGGTAGTTACATAGAACTTGTGGCTAGCTAGGAACGTAATTCTTTTAAAAGGATTTTTTGTAGATGTGAAGAAAATTGTTAGACTGGTAAAAACCTCTAATTGGGTTTGGTTTGGGGCGGGATGTAAAAGCTGTTTTCATTCTAGTTTGCTTGATTGGTCTCTAATCCTTTTTGTGTTCCGTAACTTTGAGTCAGATTAGTTTCATCTGTCTTTCTCATCAGTGTCTCTTGTATTGATGAGCATCCATTTTGCTTCTTTCAATATATTATTTTGCTTATTGAAAAAAAAAGGATAATCATGTCACCTTATCTATATAAGGCGACCTTTAGATTGTTGCAAAATACACAATTTGACTTAAATCATCTCTAGTTGTCCTTTTTCCCTCTTTAATATTCTACTTCAAACATTTTATTCATATAATATATTTTATTTTTAAGAACATGTGTCCTATATAATTACTATGGTAACATATGAGTTTTAAATTGCTTCATCCACATGTAAGATGTAATCCTTTAAATATCTATTATCTATTATAATATGTCAAATTAGAAGCGCACACTCTAACACTGACACTTTAACATAATTTGTGCCACATCACTCGTATTCCTACATGATATCTTTCAAATTTCATCTTCACTTCTCAAAAGACACACACAATCACATAGTATTAGAGGTCACATGTTCAAATCCCGACAAATACAAAAAATAGACAAATATAAAAAGTATATTAACTTAACAATTTTTTATTTGATACATATTATTTTCATAAAACTTTTAAAATATCACTTTTATTTTTGTTGAAGTGTTTTTTAATTATAAGAATTAAATAAATAAAAAAGAAATTTTGATATATGTTTTCAATATAATTTTCTATTCTATATTCTTCATATCATGTCAGACAAATAAATCAAAGATAACTAACGATATTCTTGATTTCTAACATATAAGAATATAGAGTTTGCCAACCAAAATTGATTTACAACTTGCTCATATTTTTTTTCTTATAGTGGTCATAGAGAGTATAATAAAAAAAAAACAAATGGAGTAATGCCTAAAATAAGAACAATAATATTTCAACTAATATCAACAATAAAATCAAATCATATTTTTATAATATCATTAATGACAATAAAATCAAATTATATATATATTTCTTACAATTATGTTTAAATTATAAAAATTAAAGAATAGAAGTTTTGATGTATCATGTAAATAAAATGTCAATAAAATAATTTTAGATTCTTTCTATTCTAAATTCTTTATATTATGTCAAACAAATAAACTAATGACAAACAATAAGATTTTTTATTTTTCACATAAAAGAGTACAACTTATAATTTGTTAATTTTTTTCATAATAATTGTCATAGCAAGTATAATAAAAATAAAGACAATATTTTCTAAATAACTCTCATATTTCAACTAATTTCAACAATAAAATTACAAATATTTTAGAATTTTTTTATAATAATTATATATTAAATATTATTTATCAATATATTGCATATTTCAAAAAAAAATTCAAACAGACATACTTTTCAGCATCCGTTCCCCATCTCAATTGGCGAATGAGACCAAAATAAAAATAGAAAAATGCAACTCGCCACTTCATTTGGCGAATGAGGCCAAAGTTTGATGATTTCGCCATGTCATTTGGCGAATTAGTAGTAGTGTGTTAGGGTTTCCATTTCCATTTTAAGGTTTTTATATTTTGATTATTTGTTTAATTTCAATTAATTTTTAATGTATTTAATATTGAATTTTTTTTATATTTTTAATTATTATTATTTTGGTTTAATGTATTTAAATTAATTTTTGAATTAATAAATTTAAAATAATTTGGTTTAATGTTAAAATTTATTTTTTAATTAATAAACTTTAAATAATTAGGTTTAAATAAAAATAATTTCAAATTAATTTAATAAATTTATGTTAAATAAACAATAAAGCTAAACTGGTTTAATAAATTTAGGTTTAAATACAAAATAAAAATATAGTGTTGATTTAATTTTGAGTGTATAAATGTTGTAAGGTTATTTAAGTCATATCATATAGGGTACGTACTATTTTGTTTACTATAAATACGACTGTAAGCACATGTATGTTTTCACAACATTATATCCTAAAAGACTAAAGTGTTAGTGCAGTTTGAGTTGAGTGGAGTCTAGAATGTATGCATTTCTAAATCAACGTTCTTCGTCGTCGTCATCAGTATCGGAGGAACCTTTTCCAACGTTCGATCTAATGAAAAGAAATGTCCTAGTTGTGTTTTCAGCAACAAAGCCTCTGATGAAGGTGCTCCTGTGGAATACGCAGACGTTGGAGCACTTGCACAGGGAACTGAACCGCTGACTAGAAGGGGATATTGCTCCAAGAGAAAAGATTAGGAAAATTGAGAGGTTGGTCGAGGAGACCGGGAGAAACGGAGTTACTCGTGAATGGAGAAAAGTGGAAAATGATGATGGCGTCCTTGTGATGATGTTGACACCAAAGAAGATAAAGTTGATGGTTGTGATATCGTAGACGCCTTGGTGCAGTGTTTTGTTTTATGTCTTTATGTTGTTGTTATGTTTGTTCAATTTATGATGTCTGGGTGTAGTGTTATGTCTTTATGTCAATTGAGTATGCTTTTAATCAAATAAAATTTACTATTAATCGAATGAAATTTGCTATTAATTGAATGAAAGTTCCTATTAATCGAATGAAAGGGACACGGTTACATATGAAACTATGATCTGCTACTTGATCCTACGTTAGGACATTTCGTACGATTGTGTCCTGGTTGCCGACACGAACTACACAATCTCACCAGCTTGTCTACGGTATCCATCTCCGCTCGAATGTGCGTGCTGTTAGGCCGACCCTTTTTCTTTCTGTGCATCAAGTCATTATGCCAAACAATTTCGCCTTCATATTGAGGCCAATAGTCCTCATTTGCCACCACCCAAAAGCTGCATGTGTAGACATTGCACAGACATATCACTTGGTGAACTGCAGAAAGAAGGTTGGTTGGCACTACAAGAAAATGTGTATTTTCCCTAGTGATTTAGTGACGTGGGAAACATGTAGGAAAAAAAAATGTGTTGCCAAGTGATTCCCACGTCACTAACATATTAAATTAATAAATTGTGTAGTTCAAAAATCTGGAACGAAAATTTGGAAATTGAAGGGGGAGGGAAGTTTGAAATTTTTAAAAATTCAGTTGTGACATGAAAATCACATGGGAAGAAAAAGTCAGAAACTACCCACATGTATTTCACTTCGCAACACACTCACATTAATTATTTCAGAACGTTGCTTTGGCTTTTAGTGGGCAACGGTAATAATAAAATAAAGGGTGAATTTTTCTGACTTGTTTGCCACGTCGCAAATTTCCCAAGGGGAATTCACGTCGCAACTCTGAAAAGTTATTTGTCATTAATTGAAGCAACGTTCTAGAGGAGTATTACCGACCATGAATTCACGTCGCAAATACCGTCCTTGAAATCACGTCGCAAACTTCCCAAGTGGGATCCACGTCGCAAACTTCCCAAGTGGGATCCACGTCGCAACCTCCCTTATAAATACAAATCCCAGAATTTTGTCTTGGCACTTCGTATGCAAATCCCAGAAGCTTCTTCTTCCCCTTTCTTCCTTCATACTGCTTGCTTATTCCTTTTCCTTATGCTTGCTGCCTCCAAACCCAACTCCATTTTTATTTCATAAGACCAAAATTTTAAGGTGAAATATTTGTTGATTTTGTGACTCTTTTATGTTTCCTTTTATTTTATATATTTGTTATTATTAACTGTTAATTTTTTTTTTCCAGATCTAACATTGATTTTTAAGAAATCTCATTGGAAGAGTTTTAAAAGCTTGCAAAGAGGTATTTCAGCAATTAAATTTGTTTATATTTATTGTTGTTGTTGTTAATATTATTTTAGATTTTAGGTTAGAAAATTTTAGGTTAGAAAATTTTAGATTTTAGATTTTAGGTTAGAAATATTGTGATAATGTATTGTATATTGTGTTTGTTGTTGTTTTAAATTTGAGAAAGCAAAAATAAAAATAATATATTATTTGATTTTTAATTTAAAAAATAGATTATTTATTTGAAACAAATTAAAAAAACAGATTTAATTTAGTAAACATAATATATATTATGTTGTGTTATGTATATATATTTTTAAACAGATTTTTAATTAAATAATATGTTGTGTGATTTTTAGTAAATCAATTATACCTATTATAGAATAATATATATTATTAAATAGTTAATATAATTTAGTAAACATATAATATATATTATTTTAATAAAACAGTTTTTAAAAATAATAAAACAGTTTTTTAAATAATAATAAATTATTAATTTAATGAATATAATAAATTATTTTAGTAATAAAACAGTTATTATTTTAGTAAACATAATAAATTATTAATTTAATGAATATAATAAAACAGTTTTTTTAATATATAGTGAATATATATTATGAATATAAAAATAATGAATATATATTATTTTAAAATATATTATAATGAATATATATTATTAAAAAAATAATGAATATAAAAATATTGAATATATATATATTATACTTTGAAAAAAAAAGAATATATATTATACTTTAAATATGTTATTATATTAGTATAATATATTATTTTAGTGAATTTATATTATACTTTAAAAATAATGAATTTAAAACAGTTTTTTTAATAATAAAACAGTTTTTTAATATATATTATTTTAGTAAACACAATATATTATTAAATTATTAAATTATAATATATTAATAAAACAGTTTTTTAAATAATAAAACAGTTTTTTAATATATATTTATTTTAGTAAACATAATATATTATTAAATTAATGAATATAATAAAACAGTTTTTTTAAATCAATTATACATATTAATGAATATATTATACTTTAATAATAAATATATATTATATTTTAAAAATAATGAATATATATTATTTTAGTGAACATATTTTATTAGGTTGGTGTCAAAATAGAAAAAATAGATTTAAATTACATATTTTATTAAAATGATATATAATGATATATAGTACAATTGTGCAGTATGGAATATTTTCGTTACTATCGTAGTTGGATGTACGATAGAACGTTACCAGGCAGACGTGGACTTACGGCAAATTTTGAGGAAGGAGTTAAGGGGTTTATCACGTGGGCATTTGCACAAGAATGTTGTCGACGTGAAGGAGGAGTGAGATGTCCTTGTCTTAAATGTGAATGTAGATCTATAATTAGTGACCCAGAGGAAGTTGAACGTCATTTGAAGAGGAAAGGTTTCATTAAAAATTATTGGGTTTGGACATATAATGGAGAACAACTGCCGAGTAACGTACATGCAGACGCAACTAATACACACGCATCAAGCAGTCGATCACACATGGAATTTGATGAACAATTTAATCTGATCGATGAAATGGTTGGAAATGCATTTGGAGTAAATGTGACATATGATGAACCTCAGGATTTTGATGGGGAAGAGTTGCCGAATGAGGAAGCACAAAGATTTTACCAATTGTTGAAAGAAATGAATACACCGTTGTTTGAGGGGTCGGCAGATTCAAAATTATCAATGTGTGTGAGATTATTGGCTGCGAAGTCAAATTGGAATGTTCCTGATCAGTGTTTGGAATACTTTGCAAAAATGATGTTGGATGCGACTCCTACGAAAGACAACTTGCCTACAAGTTATTATGATGCAAAGAGGTTGGTGTCAAAGTTGGGTTTAGAAGTACGAAAGATTGATTGTTGCATAAATGGATGTATGTTGTTTTATGACAATGAGTTTGGTGTTAATGATGAGGCGCTGGAGGAATGTAAGTTCTGTAAGAGTCCGAGATATCAAGTTCGTAGTAAAGCGATTAACCGTAAACAAAAACGTGTAGCAGTGAAGTCCATGTTTTATTTGCCGATAATACCAAGGTTAAAAAGATTGTTTGCTTCAATGCATAGTGCAAGTCAAATGACATGGCATCATACAAACAAAACATCTTCAGGCATTATGCGACATCCATCTGACGGTGAGGCATGGAAACATTTTGATAGGGTACATTCTGATTTTGCTGCAGAACCTAGAAATGTCAGGCTCGGACTATGCTCTGATGGTTTTACTCCATACGTCCAAGCATCTGCAATTGCATATTCCTGTTGGCCAGTTATTGTAACCCCTTACAACCTTCCTCCAGAGATGTGCATGACAAAACCGTACATGTTTTTGACTTGCCTCATTCCAGGACCGTCAAGTCCTAAATCCGGAATCGATGTTTATTTGCAACCTTTAATAGATGATTTGAAGAGATTGTGGATTGGAGAATGGACCTATGATATATCTCGCAAACAAAACTTTACTTTGCGAGCTGCCTTGATGTGGACTATTAATGACTTTCCCGCTTATGGAATGTTATCTGGTTGGGGTACGCATGGCAAAATGGGATGTCCACATTGCATGGAATTTACAAAGGCTTTTACTTTGGAATTTGGAGGGAAAAGTTCGTGGTTTGACTGTCACCGCAGATTCCTACCACGAGACCATGTATTTAGAAGAAACAAGACTGATTTCACAAAAGATGTACGAGTAAAAGATTTGCCTCCTCCGCGATTGTCACCAGAGGAAATATGGAATCGAGTTTCTAAACTGCCCAAATTTACAGATTACGGTGAAGCATACAGAATTGAAGGATATGGGGTCAAACACAATTGGACAAAAAGGAGTATATTTTGGGACCTCCCATATTGGAAAGATAATTTATTGCGACATAATCTTGATGTTATGCATATTGAAAAGAATTTCTTCGATAATATATTTAACACAGTGATGGATAAGAATAGAGTTGTCTTGTTTTATTGTGATTGGTATGATCCATCTTCCAGGGGCACAAAAATAGATAAGAAATATAACATTGTTGATATTCGAATGGATAGAAGGTACAAAGAGTATGACCCTTTCATAATGTCACATATCGTTAAACAAGTTTATTATGTTCCGTACCCTTCAATTCAGTCACGTAAACGTGGATGGTGCGTTGTAATCAAAACAAAACCATTGGGTCATATTGAAACTGACGATCTAGTGGAGGATGCTGCTTACCAAGACCATGAAATTTCTCAAATTAATGATGTGGTTGAAGTTGAAGAAATTACAAATTTGTGTGATACATTGGTCGAGGGTCATCAAATTGATGCGTCTGTTTTGTTGGTAGATAACAATGTGGACGAAGAGCGTGAAGATATTGGATCTGAGGACATTATTGAATCAGATGATGAAAATAATATGGCTGAAGAGCATGAAGAGTTTGAATAGATAGTTTTATGTGTTCAGACAATTTTTATTAATGTATTATTTGTTTTATATGAATGCAAATGTATTATTTACGTATTATTTATTTACGAAGAGCATGAAGAGTCTTCTTGATTTATTTACGTATTATTTATTTATTGATAACTATTTCAAAATAGATACAATGCCACCCCGAACTGACAAGGGTAAGGCAAAGGAGACCCAGCCTCGTTCGAGAGCCAGAGTACGTGAGGTACCGCCCTCGCCCATGTATGCTTCTCGCCCACAGTCTCAGGCAGATCTAATGTCCGTAGACACTTCACAGCCATTTACGACATTACTCTCCTCCTCCCAAACGGTTCCATCTGGGAATCCATCGTTTATTAGTCCGTTTGGGGGATCCTTCATGCATCCGCTTGGGGTACCATCTACGTTTACGCAGCAGTCTGGGGGATCTAGTTTTCCTGGGGGAGCTAGTTTTCTTCCTCAGCAGTATTCCTTCACGCCGCAGCCTGGGGGATTTAGTTTTCCTCAGCAGACTCACTTCGCACAGCCTGTGGCATCTGATTTTCCTCAGCAGTATTCCTTCACGCCGCAGCCTTCAGGATCTAGTTTTCCTCAGCCGACACCCTCCACGCACCAGCCAGAGGGATCTAGCTCCCGCATTCCACACCCCACACATATACCTACGCGTCAGCAGCAGGATGACCACACTGTTCAGGGGGATGACGATGTTCATGAGGAGCAGACAAATCCTGTTGCAGAGGAACATTTGGTGGTTGAAGGACGACATCTGATTAGGCCTGAGGGATCTGGGTATGTTTTTAATTTATAATATTTATTTAGCTATATATTGTCATTTTATTTTTTAAACTCGTTCAAATTATTGTCATTTTATGTTTAATACTCGTTCAAATTATTGTTGTTTAGTTTTGATCCGTGTCGTCCTGCTGCTAAAGCTGTAAACTGGGTCATTCAATTGATGTATACAAAACTCATTAAGTCTTTCGGAGAGCTCCCAGATGATGAGAAAGATATATGGTTTGATAAATTCAAGGTAAATTGAATTTTTATTATAGTTATGTTATTTTATAACGATTTTTTGTTATATATATCTAACATTTTTGTTGACGGTCATATAACTTGCAGGAAAGGTGTACTTGGCAGAAATTTGACGAGTTCAAAATTAAAAAAAATTTCAAAAGTAAGGTATCTAGCAGATTATCTGACATGCTTAGGAATGCTAGACAACGTTGGGAAAGAGATCACACTCGTCCTAACTGGATAGGCGAGGAAATATTTGGTGAACTTGTTGAGTGGTGGAAGACAGAAGATTTTCAGAGAAGATCTGAACATGCTAAAAAGATGAGGGCATCTGAAGCAGGTGGTTGTCTTAATACAGTTGGAAGTATCAGTATCGGCGAACATCGTCGACGAATGGTAATTATAACTATTTTTTAAAGTTTTTTTTTGTATTATTATATATTTAATTAAGCTTCATCATTTTAATTAGAAAAAGGACTTGGGGAGGGAGCCACGAATTAATGAGCTATTTGTGAAGACTCGAACCAAAAAATCGGGCGACTTTGTTGACGGTCGTTCCAAATCAACCTTGGTAACTTGTTTATTTTAGTTGAATTCTTTTAATTTCATAATTACTATATAATTAAATTGTTTAAATTATATTTAATTTAATTTTTTTTAATGTGTGTGTAGGAGTTGTACCAGACATTGCTTGCCCAATTTCTAACTGAAAATCCTCAATATACGCCGATTGGGGATGCACCGCTTGATCCACGTGTTGATCTTTATATTTGGAATTTAACAGTAGGCGGGAAGAGAGTTAATGGATGTTTTTTTGGTCTGGGGTCTTTGGCTGGTGATTATAGAAAAGGGGACCGAACTTTATTTCAGAGACTCGATGACGGGGAAGGAGGATCGCGTCCGGCAGAATTAACACCAGAAATGTTGGCAACAGTGAGACAGTTAGCTCTAGCTGAGGCGAGACGAGAGGCAGAGACACGTGAGGCGGCCCTAAAGGCCGAAATGGATGATATGAGAAACAGACAAAATGCTGAAATAGAGGAAATGAGGAAGCGACAATCAGACATGGAGGCACAAATGCGAAAATATTTTGCCTCGAGATCGAATTATTCTCCCAGAGATGATGACCAAAACGAAGATGAATCATTTAGTGACGAAGAATAATTTTTTTTATTATTATTTTTATTTGTGACGTGAATACTATGTCACAACTTTTATTATTATTATTTGTATTTGTGACGTGAATTTCATGTAACTAAATATTTATATATTTTAAATGTATATTATTTTAATTAAAAATTATTTTAATTTAAAATTTATATTTAAAATTTAAAATTTATTTTAATTTTATAGAAGCTTTCAGTTAATATTAATTTTTTTTTTTATAATTAATTTAAATAGTGAAGTGGATCCCATGTCACTAATTAGTGACGTGGGAATCACATGGGAAGAATATTAATTCAATATGGTTTCCCACGTGAAAACTAGGTCACAACTTTGTGAAGTGGATATCACGTGGGTAATAAAATATAATTGTGTCAGCCAGCGTGTAGAGAAAATTGGTAAAGTAATGTTCCCACATGGTTTTCACGTCACTAATTAGTGACTTGGTTTTCACGTGGGAACATTTCCTCTTTCTTTTGTGGTTTGCGACGTGGTAACCATGTGACAACTTTGTGACGTGTTTACCACGTGGGAAAAAGTTCCCACCTTTGCATTTCTGACGTGTTTTACCCACGTCGCAAATTTTTTTAGTGAAGTGGTTTTTATGTTAGTGACGTGAATATCACTTGGGAAACTGCAGGATTTCTTGTAGTGTGGGTCCTGGCGCGCCTTCGAACAGGCTGCTATGACATGAGAGCAAGGCATACGGAATGTTTGAAATTTTCCACAATCACACCAGCTGGACCACATTGCAGTTTTTTTTTCTATTCTTGACTTCAGGTGTAAAAAATTAGACCTTCTGTCAATTAAAAATCTTGTAACATCCGTGTTTCTGAAATTGTATCCCGACACTTCACATTCGAAAACTTAACCGTTCAGATGAGCGGAAATCATATATTATGGTTTTTGAGACATAGCAAAAATTGTGGTGTTTGAGTGTTTGAATGTTTGAGTGTTTGAGTGTTTGCGTGTTTGAGGGTCTGAGTGTTTAATGTGTTTGAGTGTTTGAGTTTAAAGAGTTTAAAGGCTTTAAAAAATGGTCTGAGTGTTTGATTGTTTAAAGAGTTTAAAGATTTTTTTACATGTATCAGTAAATGAATCTGTAATTTTCACATGTGACCCTGCGAATCAATGACCATGCATGCAGGCCTATGCGATTCTCTTTTTGCATGCACCATGACACTTGTCACGCATGCTTCACAATCAATGTCATGCATCAGGACTTGAACATGACACTTGATAAGACGTGACAATGCAAAGTTCTACTTTCACATGTGATACTGCATCAGGAATCTCTGCCTTTCACTTGTCACACATGCTTCACAATCAATGACATGCATCAGGACTTGAACATGACACTTGATAAGACGTGACAATGCAAAGTTCTGCTTTCAGATGTGATACTGCATCAGGAATCTCTGCCTTTCACTTGTCACGCATGCTTCACAATCTATGACATGCATCAGGACTTGAACAGGACACTTGATAAGATGTAACAATGCAAAGTTCTGCTTTCACATGTGATACCGCATCAGGAATCTTTGCCTTTCACTTGTCACGCATGCTTAACAATCAATGACACGCATCAGGACTTGAACAAGACACTTGATAAGACGTGACAATGCAAAGTTCTGCTTTCACATGTGATACCGCATCAGGAATCGCTGCCTTTCACTTGTCACGCATGCTTCACAATCAATGACATGCATCAGGACTTGAACATGACACTTGATAAGACGTGACAATGCAAAGTTCTGCTTTCACATGTGATACTGCATCAGGAATATCTGCCTTTCACTTGTCACACATGCTTCACAATCAATGACATGCATCAGGACTTGAACAGGACATTTGATAAGACGTGACAATGCAAAGTTCTGCTTTCAGATGTGATACTGCATCAGGAATCTCTGCCTTTCACTTGTCATGCATGCTTCACAATCAATGACATGCATCAGGACTTGAACAAGACACTTGATAAGATGTGACAATGCAAAGTTCTGCTTTTACATGTGATACCGCATCAGGAATCTCTGCCTTTCACTTGTCACGCATGCTTCACAATCAATGACACGCATCAGGACTTGAACAGGACACTTGATAAGACGTGACAATGCAAAGTTCTGCTTTCACATGTGATACCGCATCAGGAATCTCTGCCTTTCACTTGTCACGCATGCTTCACAATCAATGATACGCAACAAGAATATTTTCCTTTCACTTGTCACGCATGCTTCACAATCAATGACACTTGTCTAACATGCATTTACAGCACACTCTCTCGTGGACTATAAATATAGGGTCTTTTCCCAGCAAACTCTGCTCACACTCTCTAAGTCTCAAACACTCAAACTCTCAAACCCTCAAAATCTCTAAGTCTCAAACTCCCGATTTCTCTAAACTGAAAAAAAACTCTCAAACCCCAAACTCTCTAAGTCTCAAACTCTCAAACTCCCGATTTCTGAGATGTGTTTTAGAAGCTAATTTATATGTGTTTATTTTTTTAGATGGTCTGTTCCAGGGATGAATTATCAGAGATGTCCCAGGTACTCTATAATTCAATACCGCAACCTCATCGACCACCTTGGGCCAGATGATGTAAGTTATTTACCATTAATTTTTTTAATGTATATGCATAAACCTTTCAAACTCTGTCTTACTTATTTGTCCAACTTTATTGTAGTTTGTCTGGATGTCGTACGAGGGTCTCGACCACCAGCCCAACCCCGACGATGCCGCTGTGTGGACATCAAGGACACCCATAATTCGGTTCACTACGGTGGAGATGCACCAAAGTGACCGAGTGAAACTACAATTTGAGATGCATCGGGATATTCCATATGCTCCGGTGGACTTGGGGCAATGGCATCAAAAGCGGGTGAACGCACAGTGGAGTGTCAGTGATTGGAAGGAGTTTGCGAAGGAGTTGCGTATACACTGGAAAAGAAGAAGGCAATACATCTTAACCGGCCGAATTGTGCACGGGGCTAGGCCAAGTCTACAATATATGACTTGGTTTAGGTCTGTCACGACATCTCAGCCTTTCCTGTCCCAGCCAACCTATTTGGCCGACCCAAGGGAACGCGATTCTTCGTCAAACCCACAGCAACAGTTCAGTGCCCAAAACCAACCTTACGAAAACCCATACATGTCAACAAATACCCCATATCAACAACGATAACCTTACATGCCACCCACCCAATCCCAGCCTCAACCACCTTACCATTACAACCCTGATACGTCTTTTGAGTCTACCCGTTCCACCTATAGCCCAAACAACTCATTTGACCCTACCCCCTCCAACTATACCTCCAACCATCCACTATTTGACTACCACACCCCACAACAACCAACACACCTAGACCAACCCAATTCCATGTACACATTCGGACAACCATACCGTCCATACTCCACCCAACCTCCCCGACAATCCTTCGAAAACATGGGCTTGGGCTTGACTACGGTAGCGCCATTGACAGTGGACCTCCCGGCTATTGGGGTCAAATGATGCAAAATCCATCTGATACGTCGGGGCCGTCCCAACAACATCCTCCTCCACAACTCAACACACAATGGCCCGACACACCACAACAACCTCGTCGTAGACCTCGTCGCAACGCGCATCCTCCACTGTGTGGCACCGGTGGTCGCTTAGATAGAGCCAGCCATTAGTTTTCTTTTTGTTTTTGTAATTTTCATTATATTAATATTTTTGTTGTTGTAATTTTAATTATATTATAAATTAATATATTTTAATATTTTATTTAAACCTAAATATTTTATGTTTACTAATAATAATTATGTTTAAAAACAAAATAATATTTAAAAGTTCCAAACATTAATGATATCAAATACATTAAAACATTAATTGGAATTAATAAAATAATCAAAATACAGCAAAAACTAAAAAAAATTGAAAAGCGAAACCCTAACCCTGCAAGCCTAATTCGCCAATTCATTTGGCGATTTTGCACAAAATACACTAATTTCATCTGGCGAATGGTAGTTGATTTCGTAAATTTTTTGAAAACTCCATTTATATGGTAAATAGTATACAATACTTAGCTAGTTTAAATAAAAAATCTAATTAAAATATTTTTTAAATTCTTTATAAATTTAATAATAAACTTAATGTTTATTAATATTTATTTAAAAAGAATAAACTTAAATAATATTTATTAAAAGTTACAATTAAACTAAAAACATAATCAAAATTAAAAAATAAAGAAAAAATAGGAAACCTTAGAAGTGAACTATTTCGCCAATTAGAAGGGCGAATTGCTTTCGGCCCAACTTGATTTAGCCTCATTCGCCAATTGGTTTGGCGAGTTAGTACAAAGCCAATTTTGCCAATTACGCCATTTCATTTGGGGACTGACAGTTAAAAGGTTGTTGTTTTGATAAATTTTTTGAAAATCTCATTTAATTGGTATTATTTTTGAAATACTTAGTTAGTTTAAAAAAAATTCAACATTTTACAATACTTAATAAAAATATTTAAACATATTTAAAATTCAATAAAAAAATAAATATTAATTTACAATAGCTGATTACACGGGTAATCTAACTCCTTTTTAATTTGGAGTGTGATCTCAATGGAAATCAAGAGAGGAAATATTAAATAGTTTTAAGACTTTTTTAAAGGGTGAGTACAAGGTGTAAATACTGTAAGTTGAACAAATATTAAAAACTTGGTTATATTAAAATTTTAATGTGCTCTCTTTTACTTCATCTTTAAATATTTTGCTCAAAATCTTTTTTACTAATGCTTTATATATATATATATATATATATATATATATATATATATATATATATATATAAAATTCATCACCACTTGTATTTAGAATCACCTATTCAACATTATCTCACAAAATTATTCATTACCAAGATCATCTTTACCAAAGTTGTTGGAGACATAAGTCAAAGAATTATCTTCTACGAAGTAGCATGAATGGACGCTCTTGAGTCTATTACCCAAGACTTTATTCTTATTCAAAATAACAAATTAAAGCATATTCTTATGGGGTGGAAGCAACATTTTCCTTGTCCTTAGTGTGTATAATCTTTGGTGGACTCTTTCACTAATTTTTCAAGTGTATAATCTTTGTGGTCATTTGAACTATGTTCTAAAGTTTTTTTCTATTGGGTTGCCTTGTACTCACTTTATCCTTATTAACTTATCCATTAAAAAAAGTGACAGATATTGTACTACCTTATATACATTATCATCCCACAGAACATGGTGATGATTTTCTGTCACTTATTAAAGACTCTTATTCCACACACCCACTTACATTACAACTCCTACACTCTTATTCAAATCTTTAACTAGGGTTACTTCATACATTAACCATCTATCAAAATCAAATTGCAAAAGAGGTAACTGAAAATATCACAAACCCCTTTTCCATTTCATCACAAAACTAGCTAAATGTAACAAGTAGAATTGAAGTTTATGATCAGAATTTCACATGAGAACCCTACAAAAACTCTGCCATAATTTGATTCTTTGCCACACTTTCAACTCTACAATTATTCCAACAGTCAAATAGTATTTTTATTTATAAGAAAAATAAAAATGATGTAGAGTAGAGTTTCAGAGAGGAAACAAAACTATTAGCTGAATATATATTCTTTGAAGTAAAAAGCCAAAAATTTCAAAATCCAAGAATATGCAAAATGAATTCTTTTTCTTTTTGGTTCCCTCCTGCCGTACTCTCTATGAGACATGAAAATTTGTATAACTTAAGAATTTTGCGTGCAAACTTTTATGTTCATGTCCCTCTCATTGAAATTTAGTTTAAAAAAAAAAAACCACATTCAACGGTCGCACAGTCGCATAAAGCATTTGCAATTTCATTCGGTACACATGTTATGATCCTGATTGGGATTGTCACAGTATAAATTAACTACAATTTCGTTTTTGTCATAAAAGTAATAAATAACTATTTCAATAACGATATTTTTAATATTTGTTTGTTGCAACTATTTTTGCAGTAACAATATTTTTTTAAACCTTGCCCACATTATCAAAGTCACTTTCATAAAGACCCTTTTAAACATCATCTCTCTTTCCTTTTTCCCATACATGAAAAAAATATATAAAAATGTTAAAATGAATGGTTAATGGAGATTGAAAGGTGAATATCAAGTCACCTTCTCTTTCTCTCTCTTTCTTTCTTCTTTAAATCTCCTACACGAGAAGTTAAATTTTAAGTGTGGGAGTTGTGGAATTGTTGGAAGGTCTATTTTCAATCCATAAATACCTCTCTTCTAGGCCAACCCTTTTCCATATTTTGCAACCATTTTACCATAGTTGAAGCTTCACACCAAACCACTACAAATAGCTACCTAGTGAAAATTCTCAAGGTATAACCAACCAACACTTGTTTCTTTCAAATCTAACCCTAAAATTTCCTTTTTGTTCCTCTCTTTTCATGGTGAGTAATAGTATAGCATGACAAAAAATCTAGATCACACTTCTTCTTTTCTATATTCCTTCTTGATCTTCTTGATTTTTTTTTCTTCCGTATTTCATTATTACAAATATTTGATGTTGAATATATTGAGGAGATTATGGATGAATTAATTATTTTTTTTTTGTGGTGAATTAACTTGATTTTCTTAGCTACCAAACATGGAGCTACCAAATGAAGGTGGAGAAGGATCTTCTCAAAAGAAATTGGGAAGAGGAAAGATTGAAATCAAGAGGATCGAGAACACTACAAATAGACAAGTCACCTTTTGCAAGCGCCGCAACGGATTGCTTAAGAAAGCTTATGAATTATCTGTTCTTTGTGATGCTGAAGTCGCTCTCGTTGTCTTCTCGACTCGCGGCCGCTTGTACGAGTATGCTAACAACAGGTTTGATTTTAGAAAATCTCTAACCTTCAAATCTTCAATATTCTTACTTTCATCTTAATATTTTAAAACAAATCTTAATAATTATTTTTTATTATAAATGAAAAATAATAATTTATACTTTTCATTTCAAAAATAACTTCTACTTCTCCCAAACCACAAGTTTTTCCTCTTCAATTAGTAGTTTTTTTTTTATATTTTATTTTTGAGATTTGATGTGTTTGTTTCTATTTGATTTTGTGTATACTTGATGATACTTAGTCCTTTTATTCTTTGTTGAATATATTATTTTGTTGGAACTTTGAAAAGTTTGTAGATCTGAGGTAAAAGATGGAAGAATATATAGAAAATATAGAAGAACAAGAGTAACAGCTTTAATTAGGGTTAGAAAGATTTCTAGGTCAGAGAAATCTTAGCTTGTTTGTGTATATTTTCCCATGCTATTAACCTTTTTCAAATCCTTCTTCTTTCTCTCTCTCTTTCCCTACACATGTCATCAACCATGAAACTTACAAAAATCTGCCAGATAAAGCTGTCATGCACTCATTGACCCTCTTCACTTCCATCATTACTCTTAGGGTTTCAAAATTTTCACATCTCACATCCTAATCCCTTTCATATTCTAGAATCCAATATCATACACATATAAATTAAATAGAAATTTTATTAAAAATAAAATGTTTATTTTTCATTCTAAATGATTATAATATAAAACAAGTTTATATAAAAATGGATAGTTCGGTTGTTGACTTAATAGATTTTTTTATAAACAAAATGAATTAATAGTGAATAAAGGGGTTCTCAACCTATTTACAAGATAAGAGTCAGGTAGATTAAATCGAAAATCAAAGAAACAGATCTTAAGTAGGAACTTTACAAATAAAACAAAGTTTTAAATTGGAGTTGTCAAAAGTTCGATATCAAAAACTAACATAACTACTAATTACAAATATTTTTTTGATAAAAATGTTAAAATCGAAAATTATATATTAGGGTTTCAAGGTAAAAGATTTCAAATTAAAACAATATTTTATAATAATTTGTGACTAATTTAATGGACCTATATTTTGATTCATAAAAGCAGGGCAGACTCAAGGGCCAAACAGTTAAGGCTAGGGTTTTAGGCCTCAAAAATTTGGGCTTAAAAAAAGTCTCATAATTTTTTAATCTAGTTATAAAAATATATAATGACACATTAGTTATATATATTATCATAATTGAGTTGTTAAAATGTAAACGTTATTCTTTTTAGTCTTGAGTTCAACTCTTAGCAACCAAAATTTAGTTTAAGCCTCTAAACGAGTTCAACCGACCCTGCCTAAAAAGTCTAAATTATGTTCCCTACCCTCATAAATTTTGTACTTGACAATATGGTCAAGAAAGTATGTTACAGTTAGGGTTTCCTAACCCGCATGGGTATTATAAATGTTCATGACCCATTGTTTTCCACAACAAATTTTTGGTAAGAAAAATGCAATTTCTACACCAAAATCATACACCTACACCGTATTTTACTGTTCATCTATACGGTGAACATAAAATATTATAATAATATTTTTTTTAAAATAAAAATAAAAAATTATTATTTTAATTTTTTTTTTATATTTTTAATTTTTAAATTAAATGATATTGACATAAAATTGTGTGATTAATCAACTTCATAACTTTATTAATCAACCTTGTATATTGTATTAACCAACTTTATTGACTGTTAAAAATTATTCTTAATATATGAACGTGTATTAACCAACTTAATAACTTCATTAATCAACTTTTTACATTTCATCAATCAATTTTGATTTATTGCTAAAATTTATTTTTGACATTTAGACGTTTATTAACCAAATTCATCACTTCATTAACCAACTTTTTACATTTTATTAACAAGCTTTATTTCACTATTTTAAAAGTATTGTTCACGCACTGTTCATGTATTATAAATATTATTTTTTATTTATTAAAAAAGTAAAAATATTGTTCACCATATAAATACAATGAACAATGTTTGGTGTAAATATTTGATGTAAGAAAGGGGTGTAGGAATAACATACCTCTTTTTGATAAAGCGGGTTTGAAAATATTAAGCAATTAAGTTGCTACTTTTCATATTTTAATAAATGTGTTGAATTGATTTAGTGAATGTATAAGTTGAATACTTTGGTATTCCTAAAGTTTTATTGATAAGTACATATTATTGATACTTGTACCTTGATGGTCTTTCATCTTTATATAATATATTAATTTGCAATTAAAAAAGTACATATTATTGAATTATGTAATATCATGTTATTTTTAATATATTATTATTTTGAAATAATATGAAATTTTTAATTAATTTTGTTGATATATACCAAAAAAATTATGTTTTAAGATATATTATTATGTTTTTTTCACAATATTATGTTTAAAACAATATTATGGAAATAATAAGAAAAATGTAAAATTAATTTTAAGATATATTATTATGTTTTTTTCACAATATTATGGAATAAATTGAATTAGAACTCTTTATTTGTATTAATTAAAAAGTAATTTATTTTATAAAATAAAAATTTAAAAATACCATTCATTGTTCACGTGAGGTATGATTTCATAGTTTTTCACTACGGACAATAAGACATAATGATATTTATTCCTCTGAGGGTTCCATTTTCATTCATTATTTTTTTTATAAAAAATTTCAACATAATTTTCTATCAAATTTCAAAAAATAAAAATACTAGATATTATTCTTACTTGATCGTTCGATTTTTACCCTCTGAATCCAAAAGTAAGACCATGCTATCAGATTCTAATAATAGCTAAAAGAAAAGCATTCATCTCTTTCTCATCTTTTTTCATCTCTTTCATTTTTATGGAAATAAAGCTTCCAACACTTGACGTGAATTCTCTACCTACTCTCAATTATGTATTTTGGAAATTTTCATTAGAAAAGAAACTTTCATTTACATTATAATCGTCCTTATATGAATAAACTCTTTGGAAAGGTTTTACTTTTACATTCTTTACAATTCACAAGAATGAAACTTGATACATTCATCATAGGTTGAGCTTCAACTAGTTATGTTGTGTGAGAATTTTTTTGTGATAAAAAGTTGGAAGAGAAATTAATAATGAAAAAGAGTACGATCCAATGAGAAATAATGAAGTTGATGAAATTCATTTCTTAGTTTAATTTTCAATTTTTTTATACTGACACAGCATCTATAGTTCTTTGGAAGAAAAACTATAACCATGTATGCAAATCTTTAAAGGGTTTTGTGGTAACCGAGGTGTTATACTAATTAAGCAAAAAGGGTTCTTATGCTATTTTTATTACACTATGTTGAATAGGTAACTATGATATATATATATATATATATATATATATATATATATATATATATATATATATATATATATATATATATATATATATATATATATATATATATATATATATATATATATATATATATATATATATATATATATATATATATATATATATATATATATATATATATATATATATATATATATATATATATATATATATATATATATATATATATATATATATATATATATATATATACACGCTTAACTGCGGAGTTCTAATGGAATCCGATACATTAATGCTGAGAAGTCCTTGTGTTGCACCTCTTTTTACGACTTTTTGATTCTTAAAATGTGTTATTTTTTTACTATTTGTTTTAAGATATTATGCTTTATTTGGTTAAATAAATAGAAAATTTTGTAAAAGTTATAATAATTAAAATGTACTATTTATAAAATATCTTAAGTCATACTTAAATAAATATTTCAATTTGCAAACGAAATTTTGAAAAATTTATTCACACAAAATACATTAATATTAAATAGAAATAACTGAAGCTCTCTAATTATTAATGATATGATAATTGAAAGTCTTTTACAATATTTCCAATCAAAATATCTTATTTATTGTATAATAGATACTCCAACACATCCAATATATAACACTACCTACTTTCTATAAAAGATTGCAGAGTTTTCACCCAATGCTATGTTAAGAAGTCAGACAGATAAATCATATTTCTAAATAAAAAAATTTACAATTAATGTTTAATCCCCATATCTTTGAACTCAAAAACACATAAAACCTTAAATTTAATAATATCAACTTTCAATCTAACATGTCAATCTAACAATATTGATATTTATCACTTGAGTTACTTTTTGTAGATTTTATTTTTCAAATTTCTTTAATAGCAAAAAGAGAAATAGACTAAAAGATAAAATACAAAATATACAAAAATAACAAAGAACATAAGAAATAAGTAAAGCAATAGAAAAATAAAAAACTACCAAAACCAACATCCAAGAGAAACAAAAAGCAACCTCACATTTGTGAAATTTATCTTGAAACCTAATACCAAAACAGAATGCCAGAGAGCAAGCTTCTAGAAGGTAAGTATCAGAGTCGTTTCAATCTTTTGAGAGATTCTGTGTAAAAAGTTGAAGTTAACTTCTGTTAAAACATGAAATTTTGTTAAGAGCCTCTATTTAAGTGTAAAATATTTTTATAGAGGCCTTTTTATCTATAACTTGATCATGAAAAAACGTGAGGTCTTTTGTTGTAGGCCGCCTTGCACACTCTCAAAGACGACTCTGATAAGCATGAACACCTACACAAAACAAACACGGAGTAGAGTTGGCCATCTAATTAACTCCTAACCGCCTAGCCATTAAGCGACTTCATCCTCAATGTTCTTACAAATTTATAAAATTCATTAATTTCAATCAATATAAAAATGTGTGCCTAAAAATCGAGTTTAGATCAAATCTATTGGTGGTAGGATATTAATAAATGTGGTTGGACCTAACTCAACTTTATAAAACTGATTGGTAAGGTGAAAATAATCACCACTTATAAAAATATGTTCATGCTATATATTATCCGATGTAAGACTCTTAATACACTTTTTATTTGTAGTGGTTTTTGGCATGTTGTTATATTTCCTTATTTGTTTAGTTTGAAAAATAAGTATTATTAATATTATTTACTTAAATATTTTGAAAAAAAGTGTTATTAATATTATTCACTTAAATATGTTGAATTATTTGCAGTGTTAGAGCAACTATTGAAAGGTACAAAAAAGCATGTGCTGCTTCTACTAACGCAGAATCGGTATCTGAAGCTAATACCCAGGTAATTAAACTATTTACATAATATATATCTCAATAAATATTTTAAATTTTTTAAGAAACTATGATTATTCATTCTTGTGTAGTTTTTTATATATCATCAAGAAAGTATAATTTGTTTACTTAATAAACTATGATTATTCATTCTTGTGTAGTTTTTTTTATATCATCAAGAAAGTATAATTTGTTTACTTAATTAATAATTATAATCCTCAAGGTTTACCCACGCTGATATTATGTTGCCAATATTAGTTTTACCAGCAAGAGTCATCAAAATTGAGAAGACAGATTCGAGACATTCAGAATCTAAATAGGTCAGTTTATTTATTTTATTTATGAGTAATGTTAATTTGTGTTCCGAAAATAGAAATTAACAAATAAATTAAGAAATAATATCTTGAAAAGTGTGGATTATTTTTAATAATAATATAATATTATTATTTTAATTGTGTTTTCTAATACAAATTATTATAAATATATTTTTTTAATTTCTGTCTTTAAATTAGAAGTTAGTATTATCCTTAATTATATATTTTAATTAAAATAGTTTTTTTCATTATTGAATTATTTATGAATGAGTTTTTTTTTTTTTTGAAGACACATCCTTGGTGAAGCTCTTGGATCTTTGAGTCTGAAGGAACTAAAGAATCTTGAAGGTAGATTGGAGAAAGGTTTAAGCAGAGTTAGATCTAGAAAGGTAAATTAATATATATATATATATATATATATAGTTAACAAAATAAAAATTATTTAAGGCTTGCAATTAATTCTGCTTTTTTTTTTCTTAAAATAATCATCTTAATTTTACCAAAAAATAAAATATAATACATCTTAATTTCTTGAATTTTTTCCAGCATGAGACTTTGTTTGCTGATGTGGAATTCATGCAAAAGCGGGTAATAATACTCTCTGATATATATATATATATATATATATATATATATATATATATATATATATATATATATATATATATATATATATATATATATATATATATATATATATATATATATATATATATATATATATATATATATGCGCGCAACTTCACGACTTTTCTCATGATCATGTCCTCCTTTTTTCACAAAATCTGCTTTTCTATGTCATGTATTGTAAATAATGTGCAGGAAATTGAGCTGCAAAACCATAACAACTATCTAAGAGCTAAGGTTTCTCTCATTTTCTTTAATTACATGCATTGTATTCAATTTTTATAATCGAATAAAACGAATGATGATAAAAAGTTGTTGAACATATTGCAGATAGCTGAACACGAAAGAGCTCAACAGCAGCAACAAAATTTGATGCCGGAAACAATGTGCGAGTCTTTACCTTCACAGACCTATGACAGAAACTTCTTTCCTGTAAATCTTCTTGGATCGGATCAGCAGGAGTATTCGCGCCAAGACCAAACCGCTCTTCAGCTTGTGTAAGCATTCATATTCATCTTCTACTATTTTTCTCATAGCTATATAAATGTTTGTTAATACTTCTTTTTTCTATGTTTGAATGCAGGTGATAATATGGTGGGATAATGCAATGGAAAGTGGTTTATTAATGTACTTGAAAAGTTGCATGTAATGTGTCTATATAGTAAAGAACCATATATACATGCATGCTTTTACTTAATTAATTAACTAGAGTTGTTCAAACTGTGACTAGAAAAGAACCTACAGTTGAAACCACATAATATAATAATAATAATAATAATATTGATTATGTATCTTTTAATAATTAGTTTCTAAAGGTTACTCTTTGTTCTTAGGATTGCTGTCACAAATTTAGTGTGTTTGCCTAAACTATACTTGAAAATTTCAATAAAATCACAATGTACTTGTGATTTTTTTTTTTTTTTTTTAACTTTCTTTGATTCCAAATATGACCTAAATTCAGTATAATTTCTCTTCAACTGATTGCATGTTAATTAGGACTACATTATGATTAGTAAACGTAAAATTGGGTCACACTAGGGCTTTAGTCACACCACATTAGATGCGGTTGTGGGTGATGCAATTGTATTCATTGCAGTTGTTGCGATGTTGTGGCGTAAATTTTGATGGAGAAATTTAAAACACAGTTAAAAAATATTTTATGTTAATATTTTTAAATAAATTGAGTTTTGAGATTTTAAATTTTTTTTTTATAAACATGTTTGACGCGGCATCTAACGTAGAGGGACACGTGCACTATACAAAAAAATTCATTTAACAACGGTTGGGAAAAATATATAATCACGCGGATACATGCGCTGTTATGTAAAGTGTCATTGTATATATGATACTTACAATCACGGTGTAGTAACCATTGTAATAAACTGCAAAGCGCACGCCCTATCACAACAGATTTTTCAAAAGACTGATGTGATAAAAATAATGGTCCTAGGTTCTATTCTCAGTTGCACCGTTTTGATATTTATTTTTTCCTAGACAGCGTGCGAGATATTATAACGGTTATGATATATAACTGTTGTTACATTTTCTGCATAATTAACAAATATTATCCTGCTTTTATAATTACTCATATTTTTTAACTTCTATTATTGTTCACCATATCACAGCAGAAAATACAACTCACATTTGTGATAAAATTATCATAATAATATTAATTGTATCATATTCATAATATCACATAACTGTATCATATTCATAATATCACATAACTGTATCATATTCATAATATACAATTTATCAGAACAAACAACCTATAGTTTATACATTACATAACATCACATAATTGTAACTTGGTGTTTTGGTTTCTTGTCTCTTGGTGTCTTGACTCTAAAGACCTATGATTTCAAATAATAATATTTTTTAGCAAAAATACTTAGAAACTATAACATACAATTAATATATTATGAATAAAGAATAAATTACGTACTTGTTAATTTTCTCATATACCTTTTTCATGATTGATTCGAATAGCATGTACGACATCTCCATCAACTTCATCATATGAGGTAAGAACTTGTGTTGTGTAAGAAGGTGTGGATGGAATATCAAGACTTTCATTAGCAAGAGGAATATGTTTTTCTTGGAGAACGATTGACCATTTTCTCGATATGTCTGATGGGTCATAAAAGATGCTTTGCCAAGGTCGACCAGGGTGAATCCTAAGTCATCAATATGTACATCATTACTATTATTGGGAGTCCACTTGCATTTAAATAAAGCCACTTTGAAAATAAAATAATCAATCTCTCAAATCTCATAAATGACACCATAAAACGCGGTAGTTGCCAATACAAGATTCTTATCTTTCGAACTAGAGAAATACATCAATTTGTCTTCAACCATAACCTGACTATTTTGTATTGTAATACAATCATCTTTTGATTTTGTATAAAAGGTATAATGACTAATGTCGTATGCAACCTAAGTAATAACACAAAATTTTGGCTGGTACGACAACCATTTAAGTATCTCGGATGCACTACGATCATTAGATACACTTTTATTAAACCAATCTATGAATCTCTTATTATGCTCTATCAACATCAACTTGTCACTCATTCGGGGATATTTTTTCCTCAAAAGTCTTTTTGTGAGTATCTATGAAAGGTTAAACTTCATCTATATTATTCAATATATAGAAATGTGTTTGAATAACTATATATCGAGCCATTGACTTAACAATTAGACCTTGAATTCCTTTTTCGTTTGTGCCAGCATGACGAGACTTTGGAATTCCTATAGCATCTGCGTTCCACAATTAGTTTGTACAAAACTCAACAGCTTCTTTTGTGATGTACCTTTCAACAATTGAAGCTTCCAATCGACGATAATTCTTCGTATATCATTTAAAGATCTTCATATATCGCTATATTGGATACATCCACCTTAAGTAAACTAGACCAAAAATTATAATTTCTCTGACTAGATAAACAAGTAAGTGAACCATAATGTCAAAAAATGGTGGAGGAAAATACATCTCCAATTGACACAAGATTATGGAAGCCTCATCTTCTAATTCATCTAATTTTTAGAAATCAAGAACTTTATTACATATGGCATTGAAGAATAAGCACAATCTCGTTATAGTTACTCTCACATTTATTGGTAAGATCCCACGGATAGCCATTGGTAAAAATTGTTGCATCAATACATGACAATCATGAGATTTTAAACGAATTAACTTAAGTGAAGGTGAGAAAAACACTTAGAAGGGGGGGGGGGGGGGGGTTGAATAAGAGTTTTTAAGAACTATGACAATAAAAAACAACTCAAGATTTTTATCCTGGTTCGTTGAACTCAACTACTCCAGTCCACCTTATCAAAGATGATTTGCCTTTCTCTGCAAGGACTTAATCCACTATTGATCAACTGATTACAATAGAAAGTACTAAGAACAACTGTCTTAGTCTTCTCAAGAACTACTGACCACACCTTGGTCTTCTTAAGGAACTTCTTACAATTTAATGTAAACTAACAAGTGTTTGAATGCTTCTAATAAGCTGTATCACAACTGTGATGTTTACACTTAAGATTAAGTACAACGAAAGCTATATGGTTTTATGAAAGATCAAATGAGTAAGATCTTGTGAGATTTTCTCTTTCATGAATCAAGAGTGTATTTCTTTCTGAGTGATCTAGCAATGAGCAAAAGATGAGTAGTGAATTAGCAGCTTCAAAATGTTGAAGTAGTTCTCCTTTTATAGCTTTTTCAAATGCTTTGAGTGATGTGCAGCTGAATATAATATTTTGATTGTATGACTTTTCATCACCAAAGGTATGGGCAGAGATATGCTTTCTGCAGAAAGGTATGGTTGTAGAAGCCTTGGGATTTGCACCACGTCACTTCTTTGGACAAATTAGCCGTTGGTTACTTTGGAAGTAGCACCACGTTTAATCAAGTTTACAACTTCTTCAACAAGCTTCCTTTAAGATGAAGTCTTCACAATCTGTACTTTAGAACTTGTAGTAAGCTTAAAAGGTATGGAATTCTTTAAGATGATCAGAGATTAGGATGAATGATAAGTTCAGAGTCTTGATAGATGATCATATCTTTTAATGTATCAGAGTCTCAGTCTTGATCAGAGTCTTCATCAGAGTATACAACAGTATGTGCTTTGAGCGTGAATATTAATGATAAGAGTCTGGTTATAAAAGCCTCTGAGTTTGTAGTGAGAAGAACTTCAGAGTCTGATAAGATCAGAGCTTTCAGCTTTTGTATACTTCTTTCAGTAACGCTTCAGATCATTCTGTAGCTTCTGCTTCAGATCCTTTTGGCAGCGCTTTAGAATCTTCTGATAGTCTTGCATCTGATGCTTCAGATCTTTGCATAGTTTCTTTGTACTTATTTGCTTCTTTTAAGAGTATTTAATTTTATACCTGAAACAATAATACTTGAACAAATTTTAGAGTGTATATTTGCTCATTACAAAATTGCATAAAAGTTATCATCAAAACATAGAGATATAAGAAACACCAATATGTGTTCTAACAATCTCCCCCTTTTTGATGATGACAAAATATAGGGAATTTTGTTCAATGAAAAGAAATAAAATAAATAACTCCCCCTGAGATTAAGAATCTCCCCCTGAAATGAATACTCTAATAGAAGAGAACACTTCCCTTTTTGTTTGAGTATATTTCAGAGCCTGGTAGGAATCCTTGATGAGAAAAAAACAACTCAGCATCAGCTTGCTCTCCAGAATTCGTTTTCAAGGATCAGAGCCTGATTGAATAATTCTCAGGGTAACTTTAGATCATTTTGTTAGATGAGATAATGAGATCTGAAAGTCTTAAGATTCAATGTTAGATTAAAACAATGTCTGAATTTCATTTTTAGTATTTGCTTATGTTGAACAATCAAATTCTCTTTCTCCTTCTCCCCCTTTTTGTCATAATAAAAAAGAACTTTAAAGACAGAAAAGATAACAGAAGAAGAGAGAAAAATATGACATACGAATGGAAGACAAAATAGCCAGGTTTAATCAGATCAGAAAATCACAAGGCATAAGAAGTTCGTAGAGCAGATGATAAAAAAAACAAACAGAAAACACGTGCAAACACGAGAATGCAAAGACATGAAAAAGAAAACTAGGGCTGGCGAGAAGCAATCAGTGTTAGAAGATCCGTAATCTTAGCAGTGGACTCTTCTTGCTTGGCCATCCAAGTCTTGATTTATTCAGTAGTCTGTTCCTGTTTTATCATCCATGTTCTGATTTCCTTGACTTCTTGGACAACATCTGGAATCTCAGTCTTCATCTCAGATGCAGAAGGTTCAGAAGCAGATGCAGTTGCCATTGGATGATCAATCTCCATGTCAGGTGCAGGAGTATCTTTTATCATTGCAGAATTTTCAGCAGCAGCATCTTTTAGAAGAAGCACTGGAGTTGTGATAATGTTCAACAGAGTTTGTCTGACCATTTTAGCAAACTTAGCCTTTGCATCATCAACACAGAGTGTTCTGAGGTCAGATGCAGCAGAGTTGAATTTTGATATGAATATGTTCCAAGAGGCTTCAGATTTAGCAGGATCCAAACTAGCCATGCACTCTTTCTCTACAGAAGCAATTCCCATACGTAGTTCCTTCTTGAAATTTTTGAACAGAGTAGAAACATCTTATCTGGGTTTTGGGTTGAGAAAGTCTTATTTGGTGACAGGTTGTGATGGTTCAGGAGGTGTTTTAGTTAGTTCAGGAGGTGGGTGATCAGATGATGGACGTTCAGATGATTGGGGTATGGATGTTTGTGGTATGGTAAGTTGAGGAATGGAGGTGTCAGTATCAGATGGTGTTGATATAACAACATCAGATGAGGATGACAAAAAAATCTATGAAGTTGAATTTGAAGCGAAGAGGGTTTTTAGATGCCGGTAGATCAGATGGTAGTGGTTTATAGGGATCAGGAATTTGTAAGCTAGTTGGTGAGGGGACTTCAGATTCATCAGAATCAGATGATTCAGTTGAATGACATGAAGTTGAAGAGAGGACATACAAAGTTGCAAGTGGTGATATATCCAGAATGTTTTCAGATGGTTGTTGGACAGATGGTTGAGGATTTTTGATGGTTGGTTCTTCTGGTGTTTGAGTAGATGAGAGTGGTTCAGATTCTTTTTGTTGTTCTGATTGTGTTTGTTGTTCAGTGGATTGTTGTTTTTGTGATTGAGATGATGGTTGTTGTTGTGTTTCAGATTTGTTTGGTTGAGGAGGTTGATGTTCAGACGATTTCAGTTGAGGGGTTTTAGATGGTAGTTGACCAGAAGATGGTTGAGAATGTTTGTTAGGAGATGAAATGGGTTCAGATGATTTAAGAGGAGATGATGGAGGTGAAGGTGAGGATGAAGGTACATATGGTTTGGGATCAGATGTTAATATATGGTGAATTGTTTCTCTGATTTCTTCCACAGTAGCTTCTGGAGGATTTTCCTTTTGCTTCTTGTCCTTTTCAGGCTTGTCACCAGCATCAGAGGTTTTCCTCTTGGGCTGTGCAAAAGATCCTTCCTCAGCCTTTCTTTTCCTGCGCCTTTCTCTCATAAGATTTGGCAATACTTCTCCTTCCTTCTGTACTATGTTAGCAGGCAGAGGAATACCATCTCTTAAACATTCAGCAATGAATGTCAGAATGATGTGCCTAGGTTCATCAGCACTGAACATAGGAAAATCTGCTAGAGGAATTCTCCTTCTGCTGACGTCTTTAGATTGAAATTTCTTGGGTTTTCCAGCAAGCTCTGAAATAACCTTCATTCTCTTCAAAGTGTTCCCATTTATGACATATCCTATAACATAGGACAGATCCTCTGTCACCCCAACATCAAACATATGTTTCACAAGACCATTCTCTGTTAGAATGTCTGATATCAGTCTTCCCATAGGGATCCAATTTCTGATTTTTCCAGCTTTAACCCTAACTTCTTATCTTGTTTCTTTGATATGGTTCAGAAGATGACTGAACAGAAGATAAGGTAAATCTACCTTCTTTCCTTTCCTCATATAGTACATGAAGTACATTTGTTCTTAATTTACATAATCTGGTGAGTTAGAAGATTTCCTATGAAAGATTGAACTCATGAAGATCTTAGCCCAGATTCTGTAAATAGGTTTCAGATCTCTGACCTTATTAGATGGTTCCCCAGAAACACAAACTTCTTGAAAAATGTCAGCCAAATCCACACGATCAATAGCCATACTTGTGATTCCCTCAGTTTCCTTATACTCAAGTAGTTGTCTGATTAATTTTTCAGTAATGACAATTTCCTTTCCAAGAACAGATGAATGAATAAACTTAGGGCATACTTGAGCGTGTATCCAGAATTCTTTTACCAAAGCTGGATAAACAGGACCCATCATCCTGTCAAAATATTTTTCCCAGTTCTGAGCTTTGATAGTTGAAAGGAGATCAAAACCATTTTCTTTGATGGATTCAAAATCCACAAAGTTCTCACACAGAACCTCAAGTTCTTTGATTGGAGTGAGAAGAGTTCTTACTGGTGCTTTGTACACAACAACAGTTTGGGATGAACCAACAACATTTGGAGATGATGCAACAGTTGAAGTTTTCATCTGAGCAGGTGTTGATGAAGGTGAAGCCATTGATGTTCTTGAGATGCGTCTGGGTTTACGAGGATTTTTGGGTTTTGAAATAAGATGGAAATAATAGAGAAGGCAGAAATGCATATGTAAAGTGTGATTTGTGAAGAGTTTGAAAGAATTTATAAGAAAAAATTTTTAGGTCATGCAAAAAGACACATACACTCAAGCGTGCACACATAATCAAATCAAGCAATCAATGCAAGGAATAAAATTATATCAAGCATTTAAGATTCTGACAGTGGGGGGAAAATCAAGAGATTTTGGATTTTCAAATCAATACCTCAAATGTCACTTCAGTATGGTGCACTCTACCTTTCCAGATTCTGAGCTACACGTGTTTGCTTGCATGTGCCTCTGAAACTCTTTGAGAAATGACATGTTAGGCAACATTCAGATCTTCTGAGCCTTGTTAGTTCAGATTTACACACAAATAAATAAACACAGAATTGAACAAATGGAATACTTCAGAGTTTAGACATTTATCTTCTGAAAGAAATTTCATCTGATGAATATTCTATTATGGACAGAAGTCCATACTGATATTTTTTAGAATAAATTTAAGTCTATCTTCAGCAAGGGGTTTTGTAAAGATATCAGCCCACTGATGATCTGTATCTACAAAGTTTAAATTGATAATTCCCTTCTGAACATAGTCTCTGATGAAATGATGTTTAATCTCTATATGCTTAGCTTTAGAATGTAAAATGGGGTTTTTAGATAAGCATATAGCAGAAGTATTATCACAGAAGACAGAAATGTTACTCTCAAAGATCTGATAATCTTCTAGTTGACTTTTCATCCAGAGCATCTGAGTGCTACATCCACCAGCAGCAATATATTCTGCCTCTGTTGTTGAAAGTGCAATTGTGGGTTGCTTCTTGCTGAACCAAGAGATCAGATGATTTCCAAGAAATTGACAACTTCCAGAAGTACTTTTACATTTTACTCTGTCTCCAGCATAATCAGCATCACAGAATCCAACTAATTTATACTCATCAGATCTTCTGTAACACAGACCCACCTTAGTAGTACCTTTCAGATACCTTAGAATCCTCTTAACAGCTGTTAAGTGTGATTCTCTGGGATCTGATTGGAATCTAGCACACAGACACACACTGAATAAAATATCAGGTCTTGAAGCAGTCAAATATAAGAGAGATCCAATCATACCTCTGTAAAGTTTTTGATCAACTTTCTTACTTACCTCTTCCTTACCAAGTGTGTTTGTAGGATGCATTGGAGTCTTAGCCAATTTTATTTCATTCAGATTGAATTTCTTCAGAAGCTCTTTGACATATTTAGTCTGGTGAACATATGTGCATTCTGGAGTCTGATTTACTTGGATTCCCAGAAAGAATCTAAGTTCTCCCATCATGCTCATTTCAAATTCAGCCTGCATAGACAAAGCAAACTCCTTTCCCAGCATAATATTGGTAGATCCAAAAATAATATCATCCACATAAATTTGACAAACTAATAAATCTTTCTTAATTGTTTTACAGAAAAGAGTTGTGTCCACTTTGCCTCTGATAAAGTTCTTTTCCAGAAGAAAATTACTTAATCTTTCATACCAAGCTCTGGGAGCTTGTTTCAAACCATAAAGAGATTTTTTGAGTTTGAAAACATGATCTGGAAATTTATTACTTTCAAAACCAGGAGGTTGATGGACATAAACTTCTTCTTCTATAATACCATTTAAGAAGGTGTTGCACCCTAAAATTTGCTCAACCTAGTTCACCTGGTTTATGTTTCAACTGCATTGTCATTTGCATCATGTACATAGTCTAATCATTTGCATAACATAGCATAGCAGGTCATCCAACAAGGGATTAAGTGCCAATCTTATCTAAAGAATTACATCAAAGGGTTTTTATTCAAGTTCAAGAACATCCAAGTCATCAAGGAATGAATGGAAGCTTTGAAAAGTTTAAGGGTCAACCAGTGGATTTCTCTCCTAACTTGAGGTGTGTTTGAAGATCATCAGTGGGGTATGGGCTATGGAGTGAGGGTATGGAATGGGTATAAACAATCATGGAGGACCTAGAGGGTCATTTTGAAGATGAGTCAATTCATTGGTGTGATTACAATAGCTACAGTTGAATGCAATCAACTAGGGTTTTATCTGGGTCAACCCTAGGTCAACTGAGTGATTGAAGAGTATCAAGGCCAGCTTGGAGGTTGTGGAATTCATGAATTGATATGTGGATATATGTGGGGTGTTGTGCCAAGGATAAATCAAGAGGAATCAAGAAGAAGAGGAGTTACTAAATTAGGGTTTCAGTGTAAAAACCCTAATTTAGGCCTAACTTCCAAGCCAGATAAGTCAAAATTCAAGTTTCAAATCAATTCTTGGTCAACCTGAAACTTTTAGATCTTATCAATACCTTTAATTTGAGTACTAGAAGTCTTCAAGGAGATTTATAGAACTCAAGTTATGGTTCTTGCAAGTTATGGGTCATTAGAGGACATTGAAATTTATCTGTGAAAGTCACTTGACTTCCAAGCAACTTTTGCCCATGAAGGAGTTTTCAAATGGATTCTTGGCCAACATGAAAGTTGTAGATATTGATCTTAGCTTTAATTTGAGTACTAGAAGTCCTCAAGAGGAGTTGTAGAACTTAAGTTATGGTCTTGGCAACCCAGGGGTATTTTGGGAAAGTTGAACTACAGGTCATTTTTCAACATAGGTCCAAATCTCCATCTTCCACTCCTCAAATGAAAAAATGTTCACCATGAGATGTGTTCAAAATGATGTTTTTAGGCTAGATAAGATTTCATGAGAACTTGGAATGGCTTGCTTCACAAAATCACCAAAATGGCCTAAAATGAAGGTATATTTTAAATGAACCAAAGTTGGAAATTAGGGTTTTTGACCTACATAACCAAACCAAGGCATATGACATACCAATTTGAATGTAAAAGGCATTTTAAGAACATTGACATTGCCACAATTTTGATTTGATGGTTATTTCAAGGACTTGCTTTGTAAATGGCTTACTTGAGTCATAAGGCACCATTGCAAAACCACTTGGCAATGCAAATGTAAGGCTCCAAGGCATTTCAACACATCCAATATCTCCTCTAATGACAAATTGGGATCAGATCCAGGTGCTGCACCAGCTGCTAGCAAAATTGATATGTGCATACCATCAAGAGAGAAATTCATGACATGAGAAATTCAACTTCTCATAGGAAGGATCCAGAAGGTGCTAGAGAGTTCTAACATGGCCTATATATTGATTAGAGTTGGTTCAGATTGTTGGTTGGTGATAATTGAAGGAGAGAAGAGAGACTGAGATTGAAAATTTCTTGTTGCAACTTGAAATCGGTTACAACACTTTCTTCATTGTTCATCCAATTTCTTGATCCCATTCACTTCTATTGATGCTAGCAAGTGTTTCCAGGTCAAGATCCAAGCAATTTGGTGGCTGAACCGTGTTCTTGCCATTGAAAATTCTCATCTGCAACTCAAGATCGGTTTCTAAAATCCAGGCCATTTCAAGTGATTCTTTTGCATACAGAAGCTATAACATCTTCCATTGATCGTATCTGGAGCATCTCAGCACCTGATTTGAAGGTTTTGTTCATCTGTTCTTCTCAAATTCTCAGGTTGGTACTTTTTCATCCACAGCTTGATTTAGGTGGAATTAACATGTTTTGTTAGGTTAGAATGATCATAGGTGATTAGAGGAAGCTTTTAGGTATTGAGTTGTGGAGTTTAAAGACAATTAAGCAATGGACACAATTTCTGTTTTGAGTGATAACTTGGTGAATTATGAAGTAGAACATGTGTTTGATAGTGGAAATTGATCCTGGTGAGGTAGTGAATAGATTAGACCAAGTAATTTGAAGAATGGTGAGATTTCATGTTGGACCAAATTATAATAATTGAATCGTGTTTGGAGAATGATTGAGTTTTCATGAGTGTAGTTACCATAGGTGAGTTCCTGGTGAAATTTGGAGCAGTTTAGGGTTTTAAATTTTGGCATTTGATGAGGTATTGATGGAACCCGAGCTTGGGGAAGATGAGGGATGAATTGTGTTACCCATGGATGCTTTCCCTCCAACTTTGATTCAAAGGAAGAAGACAATGTTAACACCCTTAGATCACACGAGACCCTTTGACCAAAAGCAAATCCAACGGCCGCGCGTGCTCTTTTTTTGTGTGAAGGCTGAGATGAAACGATGCGTTTCATTAAAATACAGCTGGGCTTAAGTGAGCCTTTTGATACTCACACCCCTCTCCCAGGCCCAATACAGAGAATACACTAGATATCATTACTTCCTGCACCACGAGTTTTCCCTTTTATTTTTGTTTTTTTTTTTTCATTTTATTTCTGATTGGTGTTTGGGCCTTGTGCGCGCTGATACTCACACCCCCCTCTGGGCCCAGTTAAGAAAATGCATTGTTTCCAATTACTATTCATCCCACCTCTTTGTCATTTTCTCATAATTTCTTTATTTTCACATATTTCTTTTATTTCTTTAAAAATTCATAATAAATTCAAAAATAGGTATTTTTGCATGGGAGTTTTTATTCCATTCTCATAATTGTCTTAATAAAATTATAGAAAAATAAAATTAGAATTTTAGTCATTTTTCTATTTCTGGTGAATTTTTACATTTAGTTGCTTTTATTGCATTTTAGTTTGTATATCCATTTTGTTGAATTTTGTTTAGCCATTTCCTTTCACATTTTGATGTGATTCTTTTTGCTATAATTAGAGTATAGTATTAGGTTCCCTTATAGATTTATCTCATATTTTTGTGATTTAATCTTGATTAGTTTTGAATAAAGAACATTAGGGTGATTAGAATTAGGGTTAAACTTGGCATAGGTGCATCATAACACTTAGATTTTGGGTTTTAGCTTGAATTAGGAGTTGGGAAATATAGGGTATGTAGGGTAGATGTATAAATCCCCTTAGAATTAATTTTAGGATTTTAAATAATACACTACTATTTTAATTGATTTTTGTAAATAGTGTGTTTGTTTGGTGTGGCCATTGTGGGCTTTTGTATTGTTTGCTTGGGGTTGGGCTTTGCTATGGGGTATGGGGTTTGTGTTGGGCTTGGGGAGCATGAAGAATCAAAGGAGAAGATTGAAGATAATGATCAAAGCTTGGTGCATGAAGATTGCTTGGCTTGAAGTTGCTTGATGAAGACTTAGGAGATAGGAGATATAGGGAGAGCTCTAGAGTAGACTGATTTCTTCTGTCAAACATAGAGAGCTTCTGGTGCCTCTATTCCATCCTATGACACAAGATCCCCTAAAAAGAGTTCCATCTCTCCTTAGGAGGGATGTAGAGCATACTTTGATTGGGTAGAATCTTGAGGATGACTTTCACTAACTATGTTAAGATCTTAGTGATTTCCCTAGGTTATCATTAAGCATTTTAACACTTCAACTCCCTCTATTACTTGATTCTCTCCTGAGGGTTTGTTTGCATTGAAGTTGAAGGCCTGTTGAGGATAAGGAGTTCATTGAGACTAGATAAGATGAAGCTTGTGCCTGTCAAAGCTGGATATCTGTTGAAGGCTAGGGTTTTGCTGCCCAATGAAGATTGTTTACTGGTTGGAATTCAGTGCTTGTTGAAGCTGAAGAGTATTGGGAAGATAAGAGCTTGTCTGAAGTTTGAACAAGAAAATGGGATCTTGCCTAAAGGTGTTACTGTCAACCTTGTGCTGTTTATCAACTGTAGCTGCCAAAGCTGGTGCTGTTTGGACTATCTGCTGCAGGAGCTAGTGTTGGGTGTGATTTTCTTTGCTGTATTGCTTGTTGCTTGTCCCTTAGGCTGAAGTGAAGCTGTTTCACTTTGCCTATTGTTTATTGCTGCATCTCATGCATTTTACTGCTTACTGTTTATCTGCTGCTTCTTTTCCGTTTATCCCCTAGGATCTCTGATTTCCTCTGCGCAAGAGGGAATTGTGACAGACATTAGGTGTTAATCCATGCATGACAACATTAGGGTAGTTTTGATTCCCATTTCTAACCCTAAGGTTTTTAGACTTCTCTTCTGCCTCAAAACAATTCAAAACACAGTAATAAGGATAATCGATGTCGTACGCTACGAGCCTTAAGCTATTTGGGAAAGATTGCTGGAGGGTCACTCTTCAGTAATCTGATTGCTTAGTGTGTTACCCTTAGGGTGACATACGACGTAGTCACTCTCAAATCATAGTCTCTAGTGCGTCAGAGATTGCAAACATCATAAAAGACAGTTCTTGCGTAAAAGACTGAAAACGAACATCAAAGTGTCATTTTTGTCTGCTTGGACTCTTAATCAGAAGGAACCTTTTTCAGAAAGATAAAAACAATCAAGACAAACCTGTGTCTTCCATAGCCCGAACTACGTTTGCTCTGATCTTTCATGCCGTATGAAAGTACGTAGGCATATGATGTCGTATCCTAGCGAGCAACCTTCCCCTCCTTTCCCGTAGGTAGGCGAACTACGTTGACTCTGATTTCTCGTTCCAGACGGGAATACGTAGGCATAAAGTGCGATACTTTGCCGAGTCATTTTATTTTCTTTTAACCCCAGACTTTTAGACTAGATAGAATAACAATCCGTACTAGAAAACAAGCGTGGATCCCGTCGAGTACGACGGACGTGAGGGGTGCTAATACCTTCCCCTTGCGTAACCGACTCCCGAATCCAGGATTTGGTTGCGATGACCATTCCTTTCCCGTCTTTGCGGTAGGTTTACTTCGAGCGTTTCCTTTCCCTCTTTTGGGATAAATAACGCACGGTGGCAACTCTTCTGTTCAGCCGACGCCGATTTTCGCAGTAGCGACTCTGCTGGGGAAGCTCCAACGGTTCCCTACGCGAGTCAATCCTAGCGCTTGTTTTCCCGTCGTGGGTTTTGTATGGTTTACATTTCTGGCTTTACTTTCCGCATTTTTATTGTCAGCTTTATATTGTTATGGCTGTTGTGGGGAGGGGGCGATCTGTTGAGAGATAAGCTGGACCTGGGCTTGAGGTTGCACATAGATTTAGAGAGAGAGTAGTGGTTAGCCTGCTTGCTTAGCTCGCACCAGCTAGCCACGAAATCTCACTCGGACGAGATTCTCTTTGATGCTTCTTGCCTGGCCCTTAGGGCTCGACAAGATGTCTGACCCGAGGATTGTCGACTCTGGGAACCTATCAATTGGGATTCAACTGAGGAAGGCCTCTTCCAGAGACAATGATGCCACACCTTCTGGGTATCGTATCATCGCTCTTGAAAGTCTGTGACGTCGAACCCGCATAGGATGCCGTACCTCGTCTGCGAGTTAAGTACAAACCTGTGAGGGGTAGGTGGGTCTGTTTGCAGGAAACCTTTGACCTCAGAATACCTGGTTTATCTCTGTCAGTGAGGCATAGTTACGAGTTTCATTTGAATGGTTGGCTTGGTTTGAGATAAAGATTGGATGGTTCTCAGGCCTCAGTACAGAGCAGCACAGTTTATCAGCATTGCACTTGGTCCCTTGTTTGCATATGCATGTGCATTTTCATGATTGCACTTTATTAACATGTATTTATGTTGCAGGTGATCATTCCCCTCTGATTCTAGTATATCTTCTAGCCAGACATGGAGTCCCTGAAGAAGACAGTTGCTTACCGGTTGCATTCACCAGACATCAGTTCGTTGCTGGGTTTAGTAGCTTTGGCAGATGAGAGTGTGAGGACTGAGTTCAGAGTATCTTATGGGAGATTGCTTAGCTTGTTGTACAGACCTTCTGCATTTGAGACGACTGGGGTATATACTTTGTGGCAGTTTTATGAACCGCAGCTGAGATGTTTCTTATTTCTAGACTATATTCTGGCACCCACTCTGGAGGAGTATTATGTTATGTTGGGTGTTCCTGTGCTAGACCAGATACCCTTTGTACCTGTTGATACTGAGCCTGAGTTAGCTACACTCACAGAGATTGTCAGTTTGGATGCTTCTGAGTTTCCAGGAGGCTTGGTCATGCTGAATGGAGCCTATGGTTTTCACTTGTCTGTCCTAGTTGAGAAGGCTACACAGTGCACGAAGAATGGATGTTGGGTTGCCTTCAGTGCTATTCTAGCTGTCTGCATCTATGGGATTATCTTGTTTCCTAATGTGCCAGATTTTGTCGACTCAGACGCATTCCTGATTCTTACCTCGAAGAATCCAGTCCCTACTCTCTTGGGTGATGTTTATCATTCTATTCACTACAAGAATGAGAAACGTCGTGGCAAGAATGTCCCCTGCTGTCTTCCTCTCTTGTACAGGTGGTTCCAAAGGCACCTTCCGAAGACAGGACCGTTTGTTGATACTGTTGATACTTTGGATTGGCCTTCCAGGTTGATGGGGTTGTCTGCTGAGAATATCGTTTGGTTTGATCGAAGTATGTTGGGTACTGACATTATATATAGTTGCAGTGGCTTTCCGAACGTTCCCCTGATTGGACGGAAAGGCTGTATTAACTATAACCCTTCATTACTGGTACGACAATTTGGTTATACTTTGAAGAACGCTCCTATTGAGAAGGAGATACAGGAATCTCTGTATCTCACAGGCTCATTAGACACAACTGTTTTGACCAGATTAAGACATGCATGGGCTAACATCCATAGGAGGGGGAAAGCTTTGCTCGGTAAGAGCAACAACAGAGCTTTTGATCCTTATTTGGCTTGGGTCCGTGAGAGAGCTAGTACTTCTTTGATGCCTTATCCTGCTGTGGAACCCCTGTATCTTCCAGTGATTGAGGTACCTCTTGCAGAAGAGAGTGAGAAATATAACAAATTGTTGGCTGAAAATGAGGAACTGAAGAAAGCCAATGAGGAGTTAGAGAAGGAGATCTTCCAGTTACGTCGAGAGAAGAAGGAAGCCACCTTCACTATGAAGGAACAGACAGAAGTGATTAACAGGTTGGCATCGGAGCTGACAGAAGCAATCAACAAGAAAGAAAAAGTGGGGATAGCCTTGAACCGTGTTAGCAAGGTGCTTACTTCTAAGAAGGAACTTCTAAGCAAAGCTTATGCTCGTATCAGCAAGTGGGAAGCTTTGTGGAATGCCATGCTCACCAAGCGGAAAGAGCGCGAAGACGAACTGAAGACGCAGATTGCCACGTTAGAGGCGCAGATTAGAGCTCAAGACGCAAAGATTGTCGAAGAGACATCACTTAGGAGCGCTGCTGAGCTCAGAGTAAGTGACATTGAAGAGAAGGCGAGAGGGTATGAAGAGAAGGCCGGTTCCAAGAGGTACAGATTTGACGAGAGTTCTGGCAAAGGAGCCTACCGGGACGACGCCGAGAAGCTGAGATCCACTATCGAGCGGCATGCTTTACTGATTCAGGAGCTGATCTCCCGGCTGGGGCACTCGGAGACGATGAGGATATTGGAGGACGTCAGAGCGCGCCATTTGGCCTGATGTATCTTTGCCTTACCTTTATTATCTGTACTTGTATTTGGACCATCGCCAGACTTGTTGGCCGAGGTCTCTTTAGTTGTATTCAGTTGTACTCTTGTACTCAACCTCTTGGCATTTGTTATATATGAGGATTTTCTGACTCCCTGCTTGCTTGATAGGGACTCCATTGTCGTAATGGCTTTCTCTCCGAAACTAGAATCGGGGGGGAATATAACCTGTAGCATATTTACATAATTGCATTTGCATTCATATTGCATAACAGGTATTCGGGAATCGATATCTTATCTCCCGCGTCTGCAGGTTTTCCAGGATTGACGAACGAAGAGTTCACCTCTACTCAACCCGAAATAACTGCAAGAGAATCATGGATCAAGTCCAAGTGGAGATGCAGGAGATTCGCGAGAAGTTGAACTTGTTCATGCAGGCGATGGAGGGTATTGCTAAAGGCCAGGAGAATCTCCAGACCTTGGTGCAGCCGCTGTTGACTTGGGCTAATGCGAACAGAAACAATGACCACAACTCTGTACACGTCAAAACTCTTCATGAGGATGGTCCCCCTACGCCCGTGGTTCCTCCTGTGGTGACCCCACCTGTTGTGATTGTAAACAATGACGCTGGCGCTGGCAATGGCAACGCCGGGAATGGAAATGAGCCTATGGTTAACAATGTCGGATTTGGAGATGCCAATCTGGGCGGTGGTAACTTCAACGGCGGTAATGGTTTTGGTAACAACGGATTTGGCTATAATGACCAGGGGTTTGAGTACGGCAATCAGGGCGGAAAGTTCGGCTTCAACGCTCAGGGTTTCGGCTATGACAGTTTCGGTCATACTAACCAGGGGTATGGTGGGAATGGTGCTGGATTGATCCCTGTCAACACTGGTTTCAATCAAGGTTATGGTAATAGGGGACGAGGTCCCACGACTAATCATCAAGGGTTTGGTCGCAACACGGGTTATAACGGGCACGGAAATGAAAATATGAACTGGGGCGAAGACTGCCAAGAGGACACCTTTTCTGGACGAGGCATGGGATTGGTTGGGCTCGTTGACAATACTCAGAGGATCAAAATGCTTGAAGAACAGGTGAAGGGCATGGCTAGTCAGAATTCTACCGGATTGGATATGACTACTATGGGCTTGGTGCCCGGGCTAAGGGTACCGCTAAAATTCAAAGCCCCTACTTTCGACAAATATAAGGGAGACATTTGCCCCAAGGTGCATGTCCGCGCTTATTACAGAAGGATGTCCGCGTATTCGGATGATGAAAGGATGCTTATGCATTTCTTCCAAGACAGCCTATCGGGACCGTCACTCGAGTGGTACATGGGGTTGGAACCTGCTCAAATCAAGACCTGGAAGCAATTGGCGGATGCTTTCGTCCTGCACTACAAGTATAACAGCGATCTGGCACCTAACAGGGTCCAATTACAAGGTTTGTCGCAGAAGAGCGGGGAAAGCTTTAAAGAGTATGCGCAGAGATGGCGCGACATGGCAGCAAGGGTGCACCCCCTTCTGGCTGAAAGAGAATTGAATAATATGTTCATTGGGACATTTACGGGGATATATTACGAAAAATTGTTTAATGTTTCGTTGAGTAGTTTTTCAGATTTGATTCTCATGGGGGGGATGATAGAGGACGGGATTAAAGTGGGAAGATTCCAAGCTGGGGAGTCTACTTCGTCAGGAGGTAATAGAAAAGCATTTGGGAGTCGACGTCAGGGTGATACTAGTGTCGTGTTTGGTGGCCGGGGCAGGGAAAGAGGAAGAAATCAGTATGCTCAGCATCAACAGGTAGCTAGTGTTACCATCCCTTTTTCACAACAGCAGCAACAACAGCAGCAGCCACAGCAGCAGCAGGGGCAGAATGTTGGCCAAAGAAAATTTCCGAATACGAAGCCGAAAAGAGTGTTTGACGCGCCTCCCTCCACGTACGCGGAACTTTTTCAGACACTGTTGGGACTGAATTTAGTTGAAAAGAGGACCTTGGCACCGCCCACGGGACCAACCCTTCCTTATGGGTATGATATTAATAAACATTGTGACTTCCACTCCGGGGCACCCGGGCATGACATAGAGGCCTGTCATGCGTTTAAACATAAAGTTTTGGATTTATTGGATAGCAAGGCTATAAACTTCGGGCAGGCAGGCTCTAATATAGTACAACGGCCCATGCCCAATCATGGGGCAAATGCGATCTCGACGGAAGAGGACTTGAATCTGGTGATGAATGTTGATGAACTGAAAACATCGTTGGGTGAAGTCAAGAGCAAATTGCTGAAAGGGGGTGTGTACCCGGGCTGTGATGAATTCTGTTTGGACTGTTGGACCCAAGCTGGGGGGTGTGCAGAGTTGAAGAAAGGCATTCATACCTTGATAGATGAGGGCACGTTGCAATTTGATAGAACGACAGTTGAGAAGCCTGCAGAGGTGTTAGTTGATGAGCAGAGTGATGTTGCTATGGTGACAATTCCATGGAAAACGATAACTATAACGGCGCCAGCCAGGCGGCCGACGATCACTATTACAAAGGCAGGGCCAGTCCCTTATGAGAGCACCAAAGCAGTACCATGGACTTATGGGCTGGAGGTATATTGTGATAGGGAGAAAATAGAATTCAATGAACGACCAGCTGGGGTTGTGAACAATGTCGTCGGGACTGGAGGAATGACGAGAAGCGGGAGAATTTTTATATCGCCTGAGGTAGAGGCAGAACGATTGGCAAAAGGTAAAGGAAAAGTGAATGAGAGTATTCCTATGCAGAGGAATGAAAAAGAAATGTCACTGAAAGATGTAGAAGAATTTATGCGTCTTATCCGTAAGAGTGACTATAAAATTGTTGAACACCTTCAACAAGCACCGTCAAAAATCTCCATATTATCGCTGCTATTGTGTTCCGAAGCCCATCGGAATGCGTTATTGAAAATTCTGGACACGTCATTTGTACCCCAAGATGTTTTTGTGAATCAGTTGGAGGGGGTGATGACGCACGTGAACGCAGGCCATAGTTTGGGATTTACGGATCTTGATTTAACCTCGAGGGGAAGAGAGCATAATATGGCGCTGCACGTCTCAGTTGAATGCCGGGGCAAGGTCATGTCCCATGTGTTGGTGGATACCGGGTCTTCCTTGAATGTGCTTTCGAAGAAAGCAATGATGAAACTGGATATTAGGGGGATCATTTGTACGCCTAGTGACTTGGTGGTCAGGGCATTTGATGGTACACGGAGGTCAGTCTTTGGATCCATAACTTTTCCTCTGCAAGTGGGGCCGGAGATCTTTGAAACTGAGTTTTATATAATGGACATCCAGCCAGCGTATAGTTGCCTACTAGGACGCCCTTGGATCCATGGTGCTGGGGCAGTCACATCTACCTTACACCAAAAGCTGAAGTACATGGTGGGGGATAGCGTCGTCACTGTTTGTGGAGAGGAGGATATACTGGTCAGCCATTTATCGTCATTCAAGTACGTGGAAGTCGACGGCGAGATTCACGAGACACCCTGTCAAGCGTTTGAAGGGTTGAGAATTAAAGGCAAAGAACCAGTACCTAGTAAAGTATCAGAGGTGGCCGTATCATCTTATAAGGAAGCTCAAGCTCTAGTACAGGCCGGTGAGACCCAGGGCTGGGGCAAGGTATTGGATATTCCCGTGAAAATGGACAGATTTGGACTGGGGTATCATCCTTCATCATCAACGCCTACTGCAGGGGCACCCCGTTTCAAAGGACCAATAATAGTTACGACTAGTGGGGTATGTTACGAGACCATCAATGCTGTTTTGGATTCCGAGGAAGGGGACAACGATTGCGACATGGACGCCTGGATTCAGCCGAGCGTGCCGGGATAAGGGTTGTGCAATTGGTCTATTCAGGAGACTGTTCCTGTGACGACTAAACAATAATGCTTTGTTTTCTTAATTGTTGAATAATCCGGTGTCCTACCCGGGGCATCGTGATTTTGCTTAGGGCCATTCTGTTATGTACATTGCAATGTTTAAAATCATTAAATAAAAGGCGTTTTTCGTGTACAAATATTGTGATCTCTGTTTTTCCTGTTTTTGTTTTAACAATAAAATGGCAATATGGTTATTCGTTCTATACACATTTTGAAGCATTTAACCATTTCCCTGCAGGATTACATTTTCAGATGAAATCTATGAACCACCTATGACTCACTTCGACTTTGAGCACCCGGTATTTCAGGCCGAAGGAGAGGTTGTCGAAGATGGCGAAGTGCCAGAAAAGTTGACATGGCTGGTGAAACAAGAAGAACGAATAATTCTGCCTCACAAGGAAGTCATTGAAATCATCAATTTGGGGTCGGAAAGGGTTGAAAGGAACATCCGTGTAGGGGCTGTGCTGCAGAGCAACGTCAAGCAGAAATTGATTGAGATGCTCAAGGAGTATAGTGATATATTTGCTTGGTCGTACGAAGATATGCCCGGGCTGGATACGGATATGGTTGTGCACCGTCTGCCGCTAAAAGAAGAATTCCCACTTGTTAAGAAGAAACTCCGAAGAACTCGACCTGACATGGCAGTAAAAATCAAGGAGGAAGTGCAAAAACAATGGGACGCTGGTTTCTTGGCTGTTACAAAATATCCCTCATGGGTCGCTAATATTGTGCCAGTGCCAAAGAAAGATGGTAAGGTGAGAATGTGCGTAGACTACCGTGACTTGAACAAAGCGAGCCCGAAAGACGATTTTCCACTTCCTCACATTGATGTGCTGGTGGACAATACTGCTCAGTTTTCCGTATTCTCCTTCATGGATGGCTTCTCTGGCTATAATCAGATTAAAATGGCGCCAGAGGATATGGAGAAGACTACCTTCATAACGCCTTGGGGAACATTTTGTTACAAAGTGATGCCCTTCGGATTGAAGAATGCTGGGGCAACATATCAGCGTGCAATGACGACTCTCTTTCATGACATGATGCATAAAGAGATCGACGTTTATGTTGATGATATGATTGTCAAATCCCAGACGGAGGAGGAGCATTTGGTTAATCTGCTAAAACTGTTCAAGAGGCTTAGGAAGTTCAGGTTGAGACTGAACCCTAACAAGTGCACCTTCGGGGTGAGATCGGGTAAACTGTTGGGGTTTATCGTGAGCGAAAAAGGAATAGAGGTTGATCCTGCAAAAATAAAAGCAATACAAGAAATGCCGACGCCTAGGACAGAAAAAGAAGTACGCGCGTTTTTAGGGAGATTGAACTACATCGCCCGGTTCATCTCTCACTTAACTGCGACATGCGAGCCGTTATTCAAGCTGTTAAAAAAGGACCAGGCTGTAACATGGAATGAAAATTGTCATAAGGCGTTCGATAAAATAAAACAGTATTTGCAGGAACCTCCTATTTTGATATCTCCAGTGGTAGGGAGACCCTTGATTATGTATTTGACGGTTCTTGAGGGGAGTATGAGTTGTGTCCTCGGACAACATGACGAGACAGGGCGTAAAGAGCATGCGATATACTATCTGAGTAAGAAGTTCACTGATTGTGAGTCGAGATACTCAATGCTTGAAAAAACGTGTTATGCGCTAGCCTGGGCCGCCAAACGTTTAAGACAATACATGCTGAATCATACAACCATGCTCATCTCGAAGATGGATCCTATCAAATATGTATTTGAAAAGCAGGCACTATCTGGTAGAATTGCCCGTTGGCAGATGGTCTTGACCGAATATGACATCTAGTATGTTTCTCAGAAGGCTATAAAGGGGAGTGTGTTATCTGAGTATCTGGCTGAGCAGCCTGTTGAGGACTACCAATCGATGAGGTTTGATTTTCCTAACGAGGATATCATGTACCTAAAGATTAAAGATTGGGAAGAACCATTGCCGGATGAAGGACCAGAGTCGGATTCCAAGTGGCAGTTGATATTTGATGGAGCTGTAAATTCCTATGGTAGCGGAATAGGTGCAATTATTACTACTCCTCAGGGGTCGCACATCCCCTTTACTGCTTGATTGACCTTTCCTGTTACCAATAATGAAGCTGAATACGAGGCTTGCATTATGGGGCTTGAAGAAGCAATTGATTTGCGAATCAAGAATCTGGATGTATACGGAGACTCAGCTCTAGTGGTAAACCAGATTAAAGGAGAATGGGAGACACGCCAGCCTAATTTGATACCATACATGAATTATGCAAGGAGATTGTTACCTTTCTTTGACAAGGTAGAATTGCATCACGTACCGCGAGCGGAAAATCAAATGGCTGACGCCCTGGCGACATTGTCTTCCATGTATAAAGTTAACTTCTGGAACGAGGCTCCCCGGATTATTATATCTCGGCTTGACAGACCTGCTTTCATATTTGCTATTGACGAAGCATCTGATGGTAAACCCTGGTACTATGACATCCAAAATTTCCTGAAGAATAAGGAGTATCCGGTTGTGGCATCCAGTCGCGATCAGAAGACTCTCAGGAGATTGGCTGGTAATTTCTATCTGAATCCGGACAGTGTTTTGTACAAAAGAAATCACGACCTGGTGTTGCTACGGTGTGTAGAGGAGAGAGAGGCGAAGTTGCTCATGGAGAAAATACATGAAGGTACATTTGGTACCCATGCTGGTGGGCATGCTATGACAAGAAAGCTGCTACGGGCAGGTTATTACTAGCTGACTATGGAAACAAATTGTTTCAAGTTTGCAAAGCGGTGCCATAAATGCCAGATTTATGCGGATAAGATCCATGTGCCTCTGAGTCCTCTGAATGTGATGTCATCACCATGGCCATTCTCGATGTGGGGAATTGATATGATTGGTAAGATTGAGCCTAAGGCATCAAACAGACACCGATTCATTTTGGTAGCAATTGATTATTTTACCAAATGGGTGGAAGCGGCATCCTATGCCAATGTGACCAAGAAAGTGGTAGCCAGGTTTATCAAAAGAGATATCATTTGCAGATATGGAATCCCTGAGCGGATTATTACCGACAACGGTTCAAATTTGAATAACAAGATGATGAAAGAGCTGCGCCAAAATTTTAAGATCGAACATCACAACTCTTCTCCTTACCGACCCAAGATGAATGGCGCTGTCGAAGCGGCCAATAAGAACATAAAGAAGATTGTTCAGAAGATGGTTGTGACATATAAGGACTGGCACGAGATGCTACCTTTCGCTTTGCACGGTTATCGTACGACGGTACGCACCTCAACCGGGGCAACCCCTTTCTCATTAGTATACGGAATGGAGGCAGTATTACCATTGGAAGTCGAGATTCCTTCCCTGAGGGTTTTACGAGATGTCCAACTTGACGAGGCAGAATGGGTAAAAGACAGGTTGAATCAGCTGAGTTTAATGGATGAGAAGACACGTCAACCGGGGCAACCCCTTTCTCATTAGTATACGGTCGGTTGTACCAGAGTCGAATGAAGAAAGCGTATGATAAGAAGATCCACCCTCGAAGCTTTCAGACGGGCGACCTTGTGCTGAAGAGGATTCTCCCGCCACAAACAGATCACAGGGGCAAATGGACCCCTAATTACGAAGGGCCATACGTTGTCAGAAAAGTCTTCTCAGGAGGAGCATTGTTGTTGTCCACCATAGACGGTGAAGACTTTACATCGCCTGTGAATTCTGACGCAGTTAAAAAATACTTTGCTTAAAATTGACCCGCTGGACAAAAAAAAGAGAGTCCAGGCAAAAATGGGGCATCCTGGCGAACCAAAAACAGAACAAAAGGTTCGGGCAAAAGTTAGGGATAAAATTGAAAAGATGTACACCCGCGAAGTCGAAAACCCACACTGGGCGGCTTCGGCAAAAAAGGGTATCCCGGTGAATCGAAAACCCGCCAAGGGCGGTTCACGCAAAAGTTAGGGATTTAAAAAAGCAAATGACTGTGGTCCGAATTTGATGCTGCATGGCTTGGTGGTTGGGAGAACACTTTGGGGATTCATTTATCAGATAGAATCTCTTCCGAAATTCGAATACCGGGAAAGCGCCAGAGTCAGGCGAGTCATGGGAGGATCAGCTCATGATGTTTGTCTGCACCACGTTGCCGACCTGTATGCAAATTTGATTTGTCGTTGTATTTATGCTTCATGTGCATACTTGTATAGTTGTTTGTGCGTAACTTCCTCTTTTCAGGAGTTACATCCAGTGTACAAAACTCTGCCTATTCAGAGGCCCAATCAATAAAACATGTTATTCAGTATTTGATACTTGTTCTTTACTGTTTTGTATGTGAAAATCGCCGATGTTTTTGATAAAACTAGTATTTGCATAACATTGCTGGCCCTTGCCAATAATTGATAAAACTTCGAATTGACTGAAAATGACGTCACTGACGCTAACCTGAATAGATTTGATCGTATAGACTTGTTTTGTCTGTAGTGTTGCAGGGTTCTTGCCCATTTGAAGTGGACGATCAGAAAATTATAGCCCTAACCAGAGGCTCTTGACGAAAAGACTTGATCACTATGTGATGCGAATCCCCACGCAGGTCGCACTTCATGATACTGTTCCTTACCGAAGAGGGATCACTTTCCCCAGCTAGTCGCAGCTTATCCCCAAAGGGTATTCTCCAGCAGATTAATGCTCCCCGCAGAGCACATACTCCCCCGAGAGATCCAAATATGTGTAGATGCAATCCCCGACCGAGAGGATTCTCAAGGTGTTTAACTCAGTCAGAGTTGGTTCAGGAGGATGTTTCACTGTAGAAGATGGTTTTCCTTTCTTCCCCACGGGTCGTCGGGCCGGTAACCGGTTGTTTATCCTCAGTATAGTGATAGTCCCGAGTTTGTAAACTATGGCCAGATGGTTTACTTTCCCCCAGCGGGGTCGGTTATCCTCAGCAGAGAGTGATAATTTTAAGTTGTAAGCTGTATTCAGACAGTGGTACTTTCTTCAAAAGGATTCCTTATCCTCAAGAGAGTCAATTCCTCCCCAGCGGAGTTTTCTCTCCCCAGCAGGTGTTATTCTTTCCTCCCCGTGGGAATTGAGGGTTAAATCTCTCTCCATCAGGGTTGGATGTATGTCCAGGCATTTATTTTGCCGGAATGCTTTATGATACCCGTTCATCCCCAGCAGGGTGGTATTTGTTCTCAGCATTCCGTGTTGACGGAGTAAGCTTATCAGAGCTTCCCCAGCAGCTTGAGCCTGCATTTGCATTTGCATATATCATCATATTTGCATCTACCCAAAAGAGTAGCATTTCCATGCTGTATGGAGCATTTCGCCATTGTCAAACCTACGCATTTTGAAACATAAATCAGGTTGGTTAACCTTGTGTTTTCAGGTGTGTTGCTCAACAGGAGTATGGAGTTACAGCTCAGATATATTTTCAGACAATCAAAGTCTTGCCGTGAGACGTATGATGATGTGATTCAATTTATTATCATCCCCACATAGTCGCGGGCTGAATTTTCTCCTATCCGACCAACGAAACGTCTTCTTCAAGTTTGTTGCTGCGGCAGCATTTCAGGGTTCCATGAATCAAAATTTCAGAAGTGGTCGCTTGTTGTCAGAACGGGTGTCGGTCATTGGTTTTCAAAATATCCCCAGTGGAGTTGGCTACTGCAAAGGCAAGGCGAAATTATCCTTCCATGCGATTGACAGAGTTGAATTCTTATTAGGTGAAATTTTTTATCCCCAGCGAAGTTGCCGGGATTTCTTCGTGTTGACGAAATGATTTCTCCGTGTTGACGGAATGTGGAGTCCTGATGAGGATGAGTTTTATTCCTATGATGATAGGATTTCTTCGTGTTGAAGAAATGATTTCTTCGTGTTGACGGAATGTGGAGTCCTGATGAGGACGAGTTTTATTCCTATGATGATAGGATTTCTTCGTGTTGACGAAATGATTTCTTCGTGTTGACGGAATGTGGAGTCCTGATGAGGACGAGTTTTATTCCTATGATGATAGGATTTCTTCGTGTTGACGAAATGATTTCTTCGTGTTGACGGAATGTGGAGTCCTGATGAGGACGAGTTTTATTCCTATGATGATAGGATTTCTTCGTGTTGACGAAATGATTTCTTTGTGTTGACGGAATGTGGAGTCCTGATGAGGACGAGTTTTATTCCTATGATGATAGGATTTTCTTCGTGTTGACGAAATGATTTCTTCATGTTGACGGAATGTGGAGTCCTGATGAGGACGAGTTTTATTCCAATGATGATAGGATTTTCTTCGTGTTGACGAAATGATTTCTTCATGTTGACGGAATATGGAGTCCTGAAGAGGACAAGTTTTATTGATGATAGGATTTCTTCGTGATGACTAATTTATGTATTTTCGTGTCGACGAAGTTCGATAACAATTGTGGATAAGGGTTTTACTTTGATGATGGGATCTTTGCTCGTATTGATGAGTTTGTTTCTCTTCTTGTGTTGATAAGGTTAGTCCAGTTTGGACAGAGGTGTTTTTGCAAAGATAGTTCAGTACCTGTGGTGTTACATGGGTGGTGGGATTTAAAATCAGAGTTATTATCTGACGAATGATCGGTTATTGCCAGATCCAGTTGATGGATGTCGTTCCCCAAGCGGTTTATGCAGTTTATTTCTGCGGTTGGCAAATTTCCGGGTTTCTTGGTATTCAACCGTCTCGTACCTCGATTGTCTGAAGGCTGTTCGTTCTTCACCCATTCGGGTCCAAGCCGCTTGAATAGGGGCGGCTATTGCACCCTAAAATTTGCTCAACCTAGTTCACCTGGTTTATGTTTCAACTGCATTGTCATTTGCATCATGTACATAGTCTAATCATTTGCATAGCATAGCATAGCAGGTCATCCAACAAGGGATTAAGTGCCAATCTTATATAAATAAGTACATCAAAGGGTTTTTATTCAAGCTCAAGAACATTCAAGTCATCAAGGAATGAATGGAAGCTTTGAAAAGTTTAAGGGTCAACCAGTGGATTTCTCTCCTAACTTGAGGTGTGTTTGAAGATCATCAGTGGGATATGGGCTATGGAGTGAGGGTATGGAATGGGTATAAACAATCATGGAGGACCTAGAGGGTCATTTTGAAGATGAGTCAAGTCATTGGTGTGATTACAAGAGCTACAGTTGAATGCAGTCAACTAGGGTTTCATCTGGGTCAACCCTAGGTCAACTGAGTGATTGAAGAGTATCAAGGCCAGCTTGGAGGTTGTGGAATTCATGAATTGATATGTGGATATATGTGGGGTGTTGTGCCAAGAAGAAATCAAGAGGAATCAAGAAGAAGAGGAGTTACTAAATTAGGGTTTCAGTGTAAAAACCCTAATTTAGGCCTAATTCCAAGCCAGATAAGTCAAAATTCAAGTTTCAAATGAATTCTTGGTCAACATGAAACTTGTAGATCTTCTCAATACCTTTAATTTGAGTACTAGAAGTCTTCAAGGAGATTTATAGAACTCAAGTTATGGTTCTTGCAAGTTATGGGTCATCAGAGGACATTGAAATTTATCTGTGAAAGTCACTTGACTTCCAAGCAACTTTTGCCCATGAAGGAGTTTTTAAATGGATTCTTGGCCAACATGAAAGTTGTATATCTTGATCTTAGCTTTAATTTGAGTACTAGAAGTCCTCAAGAGGAGTTATAGAACTTAAGTTATGGTCTTGGCAACCCAGGGGTATTTTGGGAAAGTTGAATTACAGGTCATTTTTCAACATAGGTCCAAATCTCCATCTTCCACTCCTCAAATGAAAAAATGTTCAACATGAGATGTGTTCAAAATGATGTTTTTAGGCTAGATAAGAGGTCATGAGAACTTGGAATGGCTTTCTTCACAAAATCACCAAAATAGCCTAAAATGAAGGTATATTTTAAATGAACCAAAGTTGGAAATTAGGGTTTTTGACCTACATAACCAAACCAAGGCATATGACATACAAATTTGAATGTAAAAGGCATTTTAAGAACATTGACATTGCCACAATTTTGAGTTGATGGTTGTTTCAAGGACTTTCTTTGTAAATGGCTTACTTGAGTCATAAGGCACCATTGCAAAACCACTTGGCAATGCAAATGTAAGGCTCCAAGGCATTTCAACACATCCAATATCTCCTCTAATGACAAATTGGGATCAGAACCAGGTGTTGCACCAGCTGCTAGCAAAATTGATATGTGCATACCATCAAGAGAGAAATTCATGACATGAGAAATTCAACTTCTCATAGGAAGGATCCAGAAGGTGCTAGAGAGTTCTAACATGGCCTATATATTGATTAGAGTTGGTTCAGATTGTTGGTTGGTGATAATTGAAGGAGAGAAGAGAGACTGAGATTGAAAATTTCTTGTTTCAACTTGAAATCAGTTACAACAGTTTTTTCATTGTTCATCCAATTTCTTGATCCCATTCACTTCTATTGATGCTAGCAAGTGTTTCCAGGTCAAGATCCAAGCAATTTGGTGGCTAAATCGTGTTCTTGCCATTGAAAATTCTCATCTGCAACTCAAGATCGGTTTCTACAATCCAAGCCATTTCAAGTGATTCTTTTGCATACAGAAGCTATAACATCTTCCATTGATCGTATCTGGAGCATCTCAGCACCTGATTTGAAGGTTTTGTTCATCTGTTCTTCTCAAATTCTCAGGTTGGTACTTTTTCATCCACAACTTGATTTAGGTGGAATTAACATGTTTTTTTAGGTTAGAATGATCATAGGTGATTAGAGGAAGCTTTAGGTATTGAGTTGTGGAGTTTAAAGACAATTAAGCAATGGACACAATTTCTGTTTTGAGTGATAACTTGGTGAATTATGAAGTAGAACATGTGTTTGATAGTGGAAATTGATCCTGGTGAGGTAGTGAATAGATTAGACCAAGTAATTTGAAGAATGGTGAGACTTCATGTTGGACCAAATTCTGATAATTGAATCGTGTTTGGAGAATGATTGAGTTTTAATGAGTGTAGTTACCATAGGTGAGTTCCTGGTGAAATTTGGAGCAGTTTAGGGTTTTAAATTTTGGCATTTGATGAGGTATTGATGGAACCCGAGCTTGGGGAAGATGAGGGATGAATTGTGTTAGCCATGGATGCTTTCCCTCCAACTTTGATTCAAAGGAAGAAGACAATGTTAACACCCTTAGATCACACGAGATCCTTTGACCAAAAGCAAATCCAACGGCCGCACGTGCTCTTTTTTTGTGTGAAGGCTGAGATGAAACGATGAGTTTCATTAAAATACAGCTGGGCTTAAGTGAGCCTTTTGATACTCACACCCCTCTCCCAGGCCCAATACAGAGAATACACTAGATATCATTACTTCCTGCACCACGAGTTTTCCCTTTTATTTCTGTTTTTTCATTTTATTTCTGATTGGTGTTTGGGCCTTATGCGCGCTGATACTCACACCCCCCTCTGGGCCCAGTTAAGAAAATGCATTGTTTCCAATTGCTATTCATCCCACCTCTTTGTCATTTTCTCATAATTTCTTTATTTTCACATATTTCTTTTAATTCTTTAAAATTTCATAATAAATTCAAAAATAGGTCTTTTTGCATGGGAGTTTTTTCTCCATTCTCATAATTGTCTTAAGAAAATTATAGAAAAATAAAATTAGCATTTAAGTCATTTTTCTATTTCTGGTGGATTTTTACATTTAGTTGCTTTTATTGCATTTTAGTTTGTATATCCATTTTGTTGAATTTTGTTTAGCCATTTTCTTTCACATTTTGATGTGATTCTTTTTGCTATAATTATAGTATAGTATTAGGTTCCCTTAGAGATTTATCTCATATTTTTGTGATTTAATCTTGATTAGTTTTGAATAAAGAACATTAGGGTGATTAGAATTAGGGTTAAACTTGGCATAGGTGCATCATAACACTTAGATTTTGGGTTTTAGCTTGAATTAGGAGCTGGGAAATATAGGGTATGTAGGGTAGATGTATAAATCCCCTTAGAATTAATTTTAGGATTTTAAATAATACACTACTATTTTAATTGATTTTTGTAAATAGTGTGTTTGTTTGGTGTGGCCATTGTGGGCTTTTGTATTGTTTGCTTGGGGTTGGGCTTTGCTATGGGGTATGGGGCTTGGATTGGGCTTGGGGAGCATGAAGAATCAAAGGAGAAGATTGAAGATAATGATCAAAGCTTGGTGCATGAAGATTGCTTGGCTTGAAGTTGCTTGATGAAGACTTAGGAGATAGGAGATATAGGGAGAGCTCTAGAGTAGACTGATTTCTTCTGTCAAACATAGAGAGCTTCTGGTGCCTCTATTCCATCCTATGACACAAGATCCCCTAAAAAGAGTTCCATCTCTCCTTAGGAGGGATGTAGAGCATACTTTGATTGGGTAGAATCTTGAGGATGACTTTCACTAACTGTGTTAAGATCTTAGTGATTTCCCTAGGTTATCATTAAGCATTTTAACACTTCAACTCCCTCATTTACTTGATTCTCTACTGAGGGTTTGTTTGCATTGAAGTTGAAGGCCTGTTGAGGATAAGGAGTTCATTGAGACTAGATAAGATGAAGCTTGTGCCTGTCAAAGCTGGATATCTGTTGAAGGCTAGGGTTTTGCTGCACAATGAAGATTGTTTACTGGTTGGAATTCAGTGCTTGTTGAAGCTGAAGAGTATTGGGAAGATAAGAGCTTGTCTGAAGTTTGAACAAGAAAATGGCATCTTGCCTAAAGGTGTTACTGTCAACCTTGTGTTGTTTATCAACTGTAGCTGCCAAAGCTGGTGCTGTTTGGACTATCTGCTGCAGAAGCTAGTGTTGGGTGTGATTTTCTTTGCTGTATTGCTTGTTGCTTGTCCCTTAGGCTGAAGTGAAGCTGTTTCACTTTGCCTATTGTTTATTGCTGCATCTCATGCATTTTACTGCTTACTGTTTATCTGCTGCTTCTTTTCCGTTTATCCCCTAGGATCTCTGATTTCCTCTGCGCAAGAGGGAATTGTGACAGACATTAGGTGTTAATCCATGCATGACAACATTAGGGTAGTTTTGATTCCTATTTCTAACCCTAAGGTTTTTAGACTTCTCTTCTACCTCAAAACAATTTAAAACACAGTAATAAGGATAATCGATGTCGTACGCTACGAGCCTTAAGCTATTTGGGAAAGATTGCTGGAGGGTCACTCTTCAGTAATCTGATTGCTTAGTGTGTTACCCTTAGGGTGACATACGACGTAGTCACTCTCAAATCATAGTCTCTAGTGCGTCAGAGATTGCAAACATCATAAAATACAGTTCTTGCGTAAAAGACTGAAAACGAACATCAAAGTGTCATTTTTGTCCGCTTGGACTCTTAATCAGAAGGAACCTTTTTCAGAAAGATAAAAACAATCAAGACAAACCTGTGTCTTCCGTAGCCCGAACTACGTTTGCTCTGATCTTTCATGCCGTATGAAAGTACGTAGGCATAGGATGCCGTATCCTAGCGAGCAACCTTCCCCTCCTTTCCCGTAGGTAGGCGAACTACGTTGACTCTGATTTCTCGTTCCAGACGGGAATACGTAGGCATAAAATGCGATACTTTGCCGAGTCATTTTATTTTCTTTTAACCCCAGACTTTTAGACTAGATAGAATAACAATCCGTACTAGAAAACAAGTGTGGATCTCGTCGAGTACGACGGACGTGAGGGGTGCTAATACCTTCCCCTTGCGTAACCGACTCCCGAATCCAGGATTTGGTTATGATGACCATTCCTTTCCTATCTTTGCGGTAGGTTTACTTCGAGCGTTTCCTTTCCCTCTGTTGGGATAAATAACGCACGGTGGCGACTCTTCTGTTCAGCCGGCGCCGATTTTCGCAGTAGCGACAGAAGGCACTTTTAACATCCATCTGATATAGAGTGATGTTATGTTGTGCAGCAAATGAAATAAGAAGATGTATAGATTCTAACCTTGCCACTGGAGCATATGTTTCAGTGTAATCAATACCTTCCTGTTGACTGTACCCTTGAGCTACCAGCCTTGCCTTGTTCCTAACAACTTCTCCTTGCTCATTTAGTTTATTTCTGAATACCCACTTTGTTCCAATAATGTTGAAACCTTTTGGTCTAGGAACCAGATCCCACACATCATTTCTTGTAAATTGATTTAGCTCATCTTGCATTACAAGTATCCAATCATTGTCACTCAGAGCCCCATCCACAGATGTTGGTTTAATAATAGACACCAACCCAAGAAGTGATGTTCCAGATGATCTGATAAACGACCTTGTTCTTATACGGTCGTCTTTCTTCCCAATAATCATTTCTTCTGGATGATCCTTTAACTGTTTGTTCTTCAGAAATATTCATGTTATTCATCTGAGCAGCTAATGGAGTTGCATCTGGAGTAGCTTCTTCTTGAGCTTTCTCTACTTCTGGTTTCTCAAATTCTATGAGAATAACTTCTCCATCTGCAGAGTTTTCAATCTGCTTTGGCTTTTGATTGCCAAGCTTATCATCAAATCTAACATGTATAGATTCCTCCACAATCTGTGTCTCATTATTGTATACTCTGTAGCCTTTAGAGTGTTCAGAATATCCAAGCATGAAACACTTTTGTGCTTTAGAATCAAACTTGTTAAGATTCTCTTTAGTGTTTAGTATAAAACAAATACATCCAAAAGGATGGAAATAAGAAATGTTTGGTTTTCTATTCCTCCACAATTCATAAGGAGTCTTTTCCAGAAGAGGTCTAATTGACACTCTGTTCTGAATGTAACATGCTGTGTTAATTGCCTCTGCCCAAAAATGTTTTGCCATGTTAGTCTCATTGATCATGGTTCTGGTCATCTCTTGCAAAGTTCTATTTTTCCTTTCTACAACTCCATTCTGTTGTGGAATTCTAGAACAGGAGAAATCATGAGCAATGCCATTTTCATTAAAATATTTTTCAAAATGTTTGTTTTCAAATTCACCACCATGATCACTTCGGACTTTGACAATTTTGAAATCTTTTTCAGTTTGAATTTGTTTTCAGAAATCAAAGAACACAGAGTGTGACTCATCCTTGTGTTTTAGGAATTTTACCCATGTCCATCTGCTGTAGTCATCAATAATGACCAATCCATACTTCTTGCCTCTGATGGATGCAGTTTTCACTGGTCCAAACAGATCAATGTGAAGTAACTCTAATGGTTTTGAAGTTGAAACAACACTTTTGGATTTAAAAGATGATTTTGAAAATTTTCCTTTCTGACATGCTTCACAAAGAGCATCTGAGTTGAACTTCAGATTAGGAAGTCCTCTGACCAGCTTAAGCTTATTAATCTGAGATATACGTCTCATATTAATATGACCCAATCTTCTGTGCCAGACCCATTACTCCTCATTAATAGACATAAGGTATTTAACATTCTGAACCTTAAGTTCTGAAAGACTAATTTTATAAATGTTGTTTTTCCTTTTACCATTAAAGAGGATTGAACCATCCTTTTGACTAACAGCTTTGCAACACTTTTGATTAAAGATAATGTCATAACCATTGTCACTTAATTGACTTATGGACAATAGATTATGAGCTAACCCTTCAACAAGCAATACATTAGTTATGGAAGCAAATTTACCATTGCCTATGGTTCCAGAGCCAATTATTTTGCCCTTCTGATTCCCTCCAAACTTGACATCTCCTCCAGATCTAAGCTCCAGACTTTGGAACATAGACCTTTTTCCTGTCATATGTCGTGAGCATCTAGAGTCCAGGTACCATGACTGGAGTCTTGACTTTGCTGCTAAGGATGCCTGCAACATAGATTATTTTGTCCTTAGGTACCCAGATTTTCTTGGGTCCTTTTTGGTTAGTTGCCTTAAAGCTTTTTCTGAACTTCTGTCTTTCAACATAAGACTTGTTCTGATTAGCTTTAGATTTATTAAACACAGGTTTGTTCTGATTAGAACTTGTGTGTTTAATATCATTCAAGTGACCAAATGTAAATTGAGAATATAAAGGAGATACCTGATATCCAGTTTATCTACATATTTTGGATTTGAATCTTCATAAGAGAAGGATTTATATCCTACACCTTTTCTATAGTTTCTGCTAATACCATAGATCATTGAAGCCATTTTGCTTCTATCTAGGCTTTTAGTTAGAAACTTCCTGAAACTATAGTCATACTCTTGTAAAATATTTTTAGAGCATGATTCAGATTTTGAATCAGAGTTTAATTGAGCAGATTCTAAATTATTTTTCAATTGAAGATTTTCAGTTTTTAGTTCAGCTATTTCTGATTCAAACTTGTTACTCTCAAATTCAATATGCTTTTGAAGTGTTTTGTATTTGAGTTTAACTTTACTATAGTTTTCAAGAATATCAGATAAACTTTCAACAAGTTCTTGTCTAGAAAGTTCAACAAATACCTCCTCAGAATCAGATTCTGATTCTGATCCAGATGATTCAGCACTGTCTTTAATGTCAGCCATGAATGCTACATTTGCACATTCCTCTTCTGACTCTGATGACGAATCAGATGCATCTGAGTCATCCCAGGTAGCCATCAGAACTTTCTTTTTGTGATCTGACTTTCTTTTTGGGTTCTCCTTCTGAAGCTTTGGACAATCACTTTTGTAGTGCCCAGGTTCTTTGCATTCATAGCAAACAACCTCTCTTTTTCTAGATCGTATGTGTCCATAGGATTCTCCAGATCTTCTGTATCCAGAGTGTTCTCCAGATCTTCTGTGTCCAGAAGATTCTTTGTGTTGATCTGGTTTTCTAAAGTTCTTGAACTTCCTTTGCTTATTCTTCCAGAGTTTATTGATTCTTCTGGATAGCAAGGATAGTTCTTCTTCATCTTCAGAAACAGACTCTTCAGAGCTTTCTTCTAATACCTGCAATGCTTTAATAGCTTTATTAGATTTTAACGCAATTGACTTACCTTTCTTTAGAGGCTCATCTTCCTCTAGTTCAATCTCATGACTCCTTAGAGAACTGATTAGTTCCTCCAGCGTAATCTTGTTCAGATCCTTTGCCAGCTTCAGAGCAGTGACCATGGGTCTCCATCTGGTTGGCAAGCTTCTGATAATTTTCTTAACATGATCTGCTGTAGAGTAACCCTTGTCCAGAACCTTTAGGCCAGCAGTGAGAATCTGGAATCTGGAAAACATTGCTTCAATAGATTCAGATTCTTCCATCTTGAAAGCTTCATACTTCTGAATCAGCGCCAGAGCCTTGGTTTCTTTGACTTGATAGTTCCCTTCATTAGTCATCTTCAGGGATTCAAATATATCAAAGGCAGTTTCTCTGTTGGTTATTTTCTCATACTCAGTATGAGATATAGCACTTAGCAATATAGTTCTAGCCTTGTGGTGATTTCTGAATTCCTTCTTTTGCTCCTCAGTCATTGATTTTCTATCAACTTTCTTGCCATTCCCATCAGTGGGATGAACATATCCATCAATGACTAAGTCGCAAAGATCAACATCAAATCCTAGAAAGAAACTTTCCAGTCTATCTTTCAAATAATCAAACTTCTCTCCATCAAAATGGGAGGTTTTGTGCTGACTCTTTCTTCATATTTGTTGTTGTTGGGTGTTTGCATTTCAGCAGCCATAATGTATATCAACCAAGAGTATTAAGAGTTTTTCTCATTGGATCTTTTCTGGTCACGGTTAAGTGATAGCACAAACAGAACCGGAGCTGTGATGCCAACTGAAGGTGAGAAAAACACTTAGAAGGGGGGGGGGGTTGAATAAGAGTTTTTAAGAACTATGACAATAAAAAACAACTCAAGATTTTTATCCTGGTTCGTTGAACTCAACTACTCCAGTCCACCTTATCAAAGATGATTTGCCTTTCTCTGCAAGGACTTAATCCACTATTGATCAACTGATTACAATAGAAAGTACTAAGAACAACTGTCTTAGTCTTCTCAAGAACTACTGACCACACCTTGGTCTTCTTAAGGAACTTCTTACAATTTAATGTAAACTAACAAGTGTTTGAATGCTTCTAATAAGCTGTATCACAACTGTGATGTTTACACTTAAGATTAAGTACAACGAAAGCTATATGGTTTTATGAAAGATCAAATGAGTAAGATCTTGTGAGATTTTCTCTTTTATGAATCAAGAGTGTATTTCTTTCTGAGTGATCTAGCAATGAGCAAAAGATGAGTAGTGAATTAGCAGCTTCAAAATGTTGAAGTAGTTCTCCTTTTATAGCTTTTTCAAAGGCTTTGAGTGATGTGCAGCTGAATATAATATTTTGATTGTATGACTTTTCATCACCAAAAGTATGGGCAGAGATATGCTTTATGCAGAAAGGTATGGTTGTAGAAGCCTTGGGATTTGCACCACGTCACTTCTTTGGACAAATTAGCCGTTGGTTACTTTGGATGTAGCACCACGTCTAATCAAGTTTACAGCTTCTTCAACAAGCTTTCTTTAAGATGAAGTCTCCATAATCTGTACTTTAGAACATGTAGTAAGCTTAAAAGGTATGGAATGCTTTAAGATGATCAGAGCTTAGGATGAATGATAAGTTCAGAGTCTTGATAGATGATCAGGTCTTTTAATGTATCAGAGTCTCAGTCTTGATCAGAGTCTTCATCAGAGTATGCAGCAGTATGTGCTTTGAGCGTGAATATTAATGATAAGAGTCTGGTTATAAAAGCCTCTGAGTTTGTAGTGAGAAGAACTTCAGAGTCTGATAAGATCAGAGCTTTCAGCTTTTGTATACTTCTTTCAGTAACACTTCAGATCATTCTGTAGCTTCTGCTTCAGATCCTTTTGGCAGCGCTTCAGAATCTTCTGATAGTCTTGCATCTAATGCTTCAGATCTTTGCATAGTTTCTTTGTACTTATTTTCTTCTTTTAAGAGTATTTAATTTTATACCTGAAACAATAATACTTGAACAAATTTTAGAGTGTATATTTGCTCATTACAAAATTCCATAAAAGTTATCATCAAAACATAGAGATATAAGAAACACCAATCTGTGTTCTAACATTAAGATCTTTCATTGATACAAGTTTCTTAATGTTTGATGAGTAACCTGTGGAACTTTAATACCTTGCAAAGACTCGCAGAAAATTTTCTTTTCCTTTTTAGATAGAATGTGACATGCTGAAGGCAGATAAGTTCTTTTCCCTTTCTCTATTGGAGCAAACTATTTTCGCATACCCATCTTCTTCATATCAAGACAATAAGTTTTACTATCTTTAGTCTTGCCTAAAATTTTTAGCTGTGTGTCAATCAAACTATCACACACATTTTTCTCCATGTACATCACATCAAGACAATGTCTAACATCAAGACTTGACCAATATGAAAGATCAAAGAAGATGAACTTTTTTTTCCATATACATTTTGCAACCACCCCCTTTTCTTTTTCTCTATTCCCAAATACAAGATTAATGTGTTCCTGCCGTTGATAAACTTCACCCCTGGTTAAAGGTTTAGGAGCCTCATCAAGCTCTTGGTCTCCATTAAAAGCCTTTCGCAATCTACGATAAGGATGATGGGGTTTTAGAAAATTTCGATGCCCAAGGTAAACGGTCTTTTTTCTAAACTTAAGTTGGTGATAACAAGTATCATCTTCACATATAGGACACGCTCTATGTCCTTTGACGCTATATCCAACCAAGTTACTGTAAGCAGGAATGTTGTTGATTGTGCAAAATAACATTGCACACATCTTAAACCTTTCCCCAGAATATGCATCATCAACTTCATCACCTTCATCCCACAAGAGTCGTAAATAATCAATTAATGGACTTAGATAAACATCTATATTGTTACCCAATTTTCGTGGTCCAAAAGTCATCATACTTAACAGTATATACTTGCGCTTCATGCACAATAAAAAAGATAGGTTGTAAATAGTGAGAAGAATAGGCCACGAAGTATGATTAGTGCTCATATTACCAAAAGGGATTCATTCCATCGGTGGCAAGCCCAAGCCTAAGGTTTCTTGGCTCAAATCCAAAATCCAGAAATAACGAATCAATTTTCTTCCATTACAATGAATAAGCTATATGGCAAATGTTTCTGTTCTGGATTGGGCCAATACCTTCCCCACAGTCAGGCAGGCCCAACCCAATATTACATTAGGGAGGCCCAGCAAGGCCCAATCCTCCTCCCTGTCGGACACGCTCTACTATCGGGTAGGCCACTTTCTAGTACGGGGAGATCTCACGCATCTTCCCCATGTTCTCCACGTCCCCCTCACGGGGGGACACGTCATCAACAACTACCCACATCCTGAAGAACAGGTCATCCACCTTTCGAAGATCATGAGGAAGTTGACCTAGGGCGAAGACCATGTGTTGGTCTTCCCTATGCCATGTAAGCCCTGGCAGTTACTCGTGTTGGGCCTTGCAATCTAACCCAATACAAAGTAACCCTTGGCCTAGCGCTAGAGGCACATTATAAATACCCTCTTTCACTAAAGGGTCAGGTATTCTGAACTCTACACCTATTTTTTGTACTTGCTGTCTCTAACTCCGTTACTCACTTTAGCATTGAAGTACCTTGCAGGTACACCCCCTCCTCCTTTTCAACATCGGTGAACACAAGATCTCACGACGCGTGGCAGGCTGCTGATCCCTTTCTGATCCGGTAAGAAACCTTTCTGTGAGAAACCTTTTGCTTCCCCATTTTTCTCATATAGAAGAATAGAAGCTCAAGAACTAAAGTAGTATTCAACCTCTGTTTGATCATGGTCAGCCCACGCAATGACAACGCTCCGGAAACCACCTTCGCTCTGTTCACCAACGGTGACAGCCACGACCCCAACGTGACCGTTCACATTAAAGAGGGAGACTCTAAGAACGGGCACACCGCCTCTCCCTCCTCGGAAGACGCAGCCTTTAATGCCGCCCGAATCTTTGATAGCCCGACTGTCTACTAGTCGATCCTGGTGCCACCCAGCGCCGACCCGAAAACAGTGGCTCTATTCATGGAGATCAACCAGAAAAAGCTGATGATTTGCCAACAGAGTGAGCGGATAGGGATACTCGAGATAGAGCAACAATCACGTTCTCCCCTGCGGAGACATCGTCTCCCTGTTTCTAGAAGTCCCTTTCCTCCCCCACGGAGAATACGACACGATGAATCTCGGAGCCCTTCTCCCCGACAGACTGGGCGTCGTCCTTTCTTGGAGCAGCCTCAGCCAGTGGCCACTCAGAAGCGCGACCGATCCTCTCCCCGGAAGGATCGACACTCCCCCACTCATAAGAGGAAAAAAGGTGACAGATGCATAAAGAAGCCAAAGTGTCGGTCGAGGAGTCCTCCCCGGTGAAACAGGAACAATCAAAAGACCGGCCCTGAAAATAGAGGGACCTAGCAGGCCGATTCACTGAGTACACGCTACTCACAGCTCCCTGCGAGCGCATCCTGTCCAAGTGTATCAACTCGGAATTTCAGAGAGGGGTGTCCATTTTCCAAAATCGTCACCTCCTAAGCCCAATGTCGGCAAGTTGAAGTACTGCCGATTCCACCTAAGTCATGGACACGTCACGGAAGATTGCATCCACCTCAAGGATGCCATCGAGATCCTAATCAAGGAGGAGCACCTTAAACAGTACACTCGGAAAAGCGAGGCTCCTCAACTGGAGACCCGCGAAGCCAAAAGGGTCGAGGAGGTGTAACCACCCTCTAAAGAAGCTGGATTGTAAGTCGCCCTATGTGTCTTCGGTCAGAAGACTTTCTCCTTCCCAGCAATCATGACGCGCCGCTGTCCCGTGCAGTTCATGGGAGCACTTCCACATCGCAATGGTCATGTCCAGCGGGACCGCCAACAAGCTCTTAGTCTGGTCGGTCAAGAGGAAATTCGAGGAGCTATTCAATAAGAGATCTAAGCAGAGGGCCGCCCTCGACAAGTTCAAGGGTCAATCGAACCGGATTACCTTCTACCTCGAGGAGCTTCCCGGGGGTTCACCCAACTTCAGCATTCCCCTCTTGATCAGGGCTCAGATGGAAAACTTTGATGTGTGCCGAAACCTAGTCGACCAAGGGAGTTCGATGGATATAATGTATGTCCATCTGTTCACTACCCTCCAGCTCGACGTGAACCACCTGACCCCGTATATCGGCTGCGACCTACAGGGCTTTAATGGAACCACCACAAAGCCATGAGAATACATGGAGCTGTTCGTCACATTCGGAGCCGAGGAGATCTCTAGACAGGTGAAGGTCCGCTTCTTGGTGATCGAATGTCCCTCTCTGTACCAGTTCATCCTGGGAAGACCGACCCTAGTTGAGCTGACCGCAGTACCATCTACAGTGCACCTGAAGATAAAGTATTATACGTCCAGAGATCGAGTCGTCACCCTCCACGGGGACATCGAGGCAGCCAGGAGATGTTTCGAGACGAAAATCAAAGGGCTCAACTCGACCAACATCATCCCAAAATGATCGGCAGACCATCCTGTGCTGAAGAGCAGAGACCACTACCCCGCATCAACTTCGTCGATCTCGACAGTCACTTCTCTAGTAAGCAGGAGCAGAGCGCAGAGTCTGAAGACGCACCTCCAGTAGACAATGTTAAGCCATCCCACCCAGCGTACCCCACTCCAGATGGAGACTTCGAGCTCATCACACTTGGAGATGACCCAGGAATAAGCGTGAAGATTGACACGGGACTCCCCGACCTGGCGAGGAAGTAACTAAAGACTTGCCTCTGGGAGAATGCTGACATGTTCGCATGGAGCGCTGCTGAGATGCCCGACCTTGATCTCGACATAGCATGCCACCACCTCACCATAAATCCGACTGCTAGGGTCGTAGTTCAACATAGCCATATGCAGTCTCTAGAGAAAGCGGAGGCTACTGAAAAAGCTATAAAAGACCTCATAGAGACAAATTTTATATCGGAAGCCCAGTACACAACCTGGCTATCCAATGTCGAACTTGTTAAAAACATAATGGAAAATGGAGGATGTGCGCTGATTACACTGATCTCAATCGGGCATGTCTTAAAGATGCTTACTCGTTACCTAACATCGACAAACTCATCGACAATTCTGCAAGTTTTAAACTGTTGCCATTCATGGACACGCACTCGGGTACAATCAAATCCCTATGGCAAAGGTCGAAAAATAATACACGACCATCATGACCGAGTCGGGCAACTATTAATACAAAGTAATACCCTTCGATTTTAAAAACATCGACACGACCTACCAGTGGATGATGAACAAAGTCTTTCGAGGAGAGATCGGGGACAAGCTCAAGGTCTACATGGACGACATGATCGTGAAGTCACGAGAAGAAATCGACCACACCATCCATCTCAGAAAGGTCTTCAAGACGGCGAGGAAATGCATAATGAGGTTCAATCCGGAGGAGTGAACCTTCGATGTACAGGAAGGCAAGTTCCTCGGCTTCTACTTAATGAAACGAGGAATAGAGGTGAATCCGGAAAAATGTAGGGATTTCTTCGAGTTTGCAATGCTGAACACGAAAAAGTTCATTCAGTCCCTAAACGGGATGCTCGTGTCACTATCCCGTTTCATATCCAAGTTTGTCCAACACGCCCTCCCATTCTTCAAGCTTCTGCGCAAGGAGGTTGCGTTGAAATGGCCCGAGGAGTGCGAGCAGACCCTCATCCACCTCAAACAAGTCCACTCAGAACCACCAGAGTTGTCGAGGCCCGAAGTCGGGAAAACCCTGTACTTATATCTTACAGTCGCTACTGAGGTCGTCAGCGCAACGCTGATTCACGAAACTCCTGAACGGCAGAAGCTGATATACTTCACGAGCAAAGCCCTCCAAGGTCCCAGCTCAGGTACCAGTAGATCAAGAAGGTCGTAGTGACCCTCATCAACGCGGCTAGAAGGTTACGACATTACTTCCTGGCCCACACAATCATGGTTAGAACTGACTAGCCCGTCAAATAGCTACTCGGGCGGTCGGACATGTCAGGAAGAATGCTTAGATGGTTGCTCGAACTCTTAGAATTTGACGTCCAATATGAGAGGAGAAAGGCCCTTAAGGCACAAGTTCTAGATGACTTCGTCACGGAAATGACCTCCATGGAGTCCCCGACAACCGAGGCACACAAGTGGACCATCTTCGTTGATGGCGCCTCTAGCTCGATGGGAAGTGGAGCGGGCATCATCTTGGAGAATAAAAAATGCATCTTGATAGAAGTCTCCCTCACCTTAGCATTATCAACGTCAAATAACCAAGCCAAATATGAGGCATTCCTCGCAGGACTCTGCTTGACCGAAGACCTTGGCGTAAAGGAGGTAAAGATCTTTATCGACTCCCAGCTCGTGGCCTCCCAGGTGCGAGGAGAGTACCAAGCCAAAAATGGCAACCTCACTGAGTACCTCGCCTTGGTGGAAGAACAAATGAAAAGCTTCAATTCTACAAGTGTGCGACATGGTCCACGTGAACAAAACACCAGAGCAGACATCCTATCGAAACTTGTGAGCACGAAGAAGAAGGGCAGAAATAAGTCTATAATCTAGAAGGTTCTCCCTCGCCTGAGCATTGAGAAAGACACAACAACAGTCGAGGTTAATGATATCGGTGGCAGAAACTATTGGATGACCCCCGTATACAACTACCTCAACATGACGCGACTGCCCGACAATGCAAAGAAGGCCAGTGTGGTGTTGCAACTGCAAAAAAGGGGGCCGATGGAAACAAGGAGAAGAGTCGCCACCAAACTTTATTTATCCCAGAGAGGGGGAAAGGAAACGATCAAAGAAAACCTAAGAGAAAGGAGAAGACAAGGACATCCTAACCAAATCTTGGGTTCGGGAGTTGGTTACGCAAGGGGAAGGTATTAGCACCCCTCACGTCCGTTGTACTCAATAGGATCCATGCTTGTTGTCTAATCAAAGGGTGAGTTATCTAAAAGCTACTGCTAAACGGGGAAGGGAAAAGAAAAAGGATACTCGATAGGACATCGCCGCCCTTGCCTACGTATTCCCTCGTGCAATGGGAAATTTAGAGTCAACATAGTTCGGAAAACTGCGGGTGATGGGGGAAGGTTTCTTGTTAAGACATCGCTGTCTTGTGCCTACATATCCTCATCTGGTATGAGAAATCAGAGCAAACGTAGTTCAGGTAAACTAGACCACTAGTTGGTTAAGTGTTTTTTTATGAGTGACGCTAAGTTCCCATTCCAGCAGTTAGGGTCGATGCCTGCTTACGGTAGAACAGAAAAGTAACGTACTCTTTTTTGAAAATGATTTTTAGAATAATCCCGAAGGATAAAAAGGTTTGAATTTGGTTTAAGAGTTTTAATAAAGTGAATTGAAGTGGTTTGAGATTCACGTTGCACTAAAGACTATGACATAGGAGTGAATGCGTTGTATATTGCCCCAAGGGCATGCACTAAACACTCTAGACAAGTGAGGTGAAACCCCTCACTCATCATTTATCATGTACTTAAGACTTGTAGCGTGCAACGTCCATCATTCTTTATTAAGTGTCTTAAGATTGTTTGGGATGAGAAGATAAGACATAAGGGAAACTGGAAATCCTAATGTTATCATACAAGATGGTCCTAAGGTTAGGATGAAAGGGAATTCTACCTAAATGTTATCATACAAAGGATTGAAATCCTAATGTCTCTCCTACTCCCATCTTAAACAGAGGGACTAGGAATCCTAAGGGATCATGTGAGCAAACACAAGTAAACACTATCCAATTCAATCACAAATGAAAACAAAAAAAAGACTCAAGTCTCAGGAAAAGAAAGAGAAGTGAGAGGAAGAAGAAGGAAGAAGGATGAAAAAGATGCAACACTATGAACAAACATGAAAGTTCGAAGGCAAAAGGCACTAAGAAAACATTGATCTCAATCATACAAAGCCATCATAAACATCAAGTAAATGCATACTGTCGCAGTGAGAATTAGATATCAAATTATTGGAGTAACTTGATTCTTAATTCACTATTCACCACCAGTCTTTAATTTGTCCAAAGAAAAGGAAAAAGATCGAATTACCCACAAGATGCAATGCAAATGCAAAGCTAGAGAATCTAAGGTTCGGGGGTTGGTTAAACTTAAGGAAGGTGCTAGCATCCTAAGAATTAGTAGTACTCTACAGGAACCTTTTGTTTTACTGTGTTATTATTGTTTGCTAAGGGTAAAAAAACCTAGTGGTTTATTTCTAAGTATACTTGCCAAGAAATTGCATCTTGTGCCTACGTATCCTGACAGGAATAAAATCAGAATACTCGTAGTTCCCCTAAAAGGGATTCAGGAACTTCTTGACTATGGCCAAGGTTCTAGGGGGATAAGGTTTTTAGATTAATTCTAGGAGAAAAGACAAGTCGTCATCTTAAGGGAGAATACTCGACTTAACCACCATAACTTGTAGGAGATAGTCTTTGCGTCACATTGAGAAAATGGCTCAAAACTCGGATTTATCGACGAGTATGCCACATACCTCTCAAGCGGAAAAACATCTACATCTCTCGATAATATTATGGGGCAGGAGAATTATATCTCAACTGTCAAGATGACTCACGTCTAATTCTCTTGTGGGGAGAATATATGATTGAATAGTATTGTATATTGGTTTGTCTAAGTTGAAAGATTCACAAGGAATCAGTCCTATCTTAAGGTGTAGGGACTAAAGCCTAAGATGATCAACTTGAAAACTCAAGGATCAAGCGGGGAAATATGATGCAAATGAGATGCAATATGCACGACTTATGAAGTCATGCGCAATTTCTTCCCTTGGACGTGTGCGGTTAGCAGTAGATAAAAGTGAATATACAAATACTATAGAATAAAGGAATTATATGGATATGTAAATCAACATAGTTAGAGGGAAAATGTCGCATGTTAAGTTTGAAATGAGGTACCGAGATAGTTTAACTTAGATTAATGAATTTAATTAATTTTGAAGAAGAAGTTTAAATTAAAATCTTAATGAAATTCTAATTGGTTTTTTTATTTATCTTTGTGTTTAAAAAATGAATTATGGAAGTTAAAATAAAGGTTAATTAAGAATAATCTCTAACCAAATTAAGTTCTAGAAAAGAAATAAAAAAAAATCTAAAATATTTTAAAATTTAAATTAGTTTAAACTATCTAAGGAAAATCAAAATTAATTAAACTCAAAATTTAATAAAATTGTTTTTGTTATTTGCTATATATATATTTTTGCGGTTTTTATTAAATATCAAATTAAAATCTAATTGCTTAAAACTCTCTTATTCTAAATAATTTTATTATTTAATATTTAATAGTTTTATATTTTTTCTGTTTTTATTTTTTATTATATTTTATTTTAGTTTATATGGTCTTTGTTTTAAAAAAGAAAGACAGTGGGCTGGGCCCATAAGAATGAATTACAGAAAAACAAATAAAAAACAATAAAAAAAAAGGGTTTGGGTCGGTGGTGGTTAGGTCCACCGGACCCAACCCGACCCGAAAATACAAAGAAAAGGGGGAAGGGTCGAAACCCCTAAATCAGATCCTCTCAAACAGCGCCCCCCTCGTTTTCCAGATTCTTCTCTTCTTTCTCCTTCAACTCTCTGCGAACCCACTATCTCTTCCTCTTTCTTTTCCTTCTCCCTTCTCTTTCACCGTCGCGTTTCTCTTCTCCTCTGTTTCTCCTTCTTCTTGCGATTTCCTTCCCTGTTCTCCTTTTGCGAATTTCTTCCTCCGTTCTTCTTCCGATCCTCTTCTTCAACCTTCTTTGCGATTTCCTTAAAAAAAACAAACACACATCAAATCACATTATTAATATTAATAAAAGGGCTTATGGTAGAGTGGGTTCTTTTGTAGGTTTTCGTTGGTGGTTTTGCGGCGGCGGGAACAGCGACACTGAGAGAGATAAGTTTTCCACCTTTTCCTTTTTTTTGTGAGTTAGGGTTTTTGGTTCTGAGTATTTTTTTTGTTCTTGAATCTGTCAATTTCGTCCCTTGTGAATATTGTATGTTCTATTTTTATAGGCTCTGTGCACTGAAGCTTTGATTTTTACAATGAATACCAATTTTATTTTGTCGAATCTTGTTTAGGAAAGAACTAACGATTATGATAGTTGGCAAGAAACACGTCGTTTCTGATTTTTGCAAGAACTTTAAGGCTTGTCTGATTTTGCTTGTTGTTAGAACAGTGGTAAAGTATCAGAGTTTGTTATCGTCTCCACAGGGAATCTGTGATATTGCCGTCGTTCGACAGTTGTTAAGTTCTTAACTTATAGTAACAAGGGGGTTTTGGTTTTTCGTTACAGTAGCTTGCATAAAAAGAAGTAATAAATTGCGGTAAAAGTTTTGGTTTTTACGATTTGAGAAATATTGTCAAAGTTAGGGTTCGACGATCACTTTGCATGCATATGTTTGATCAACACAACTCATAAACTCCATTAGATGATAAACACATTCACAATATCCTCTCAATGCATTTATTTCTAACACACATTGTGGTTTTTGCCATTTTGATCCATTGTTGATTTCTCACACAACCTATCAAAATGACAACTTTTAGGTTTTGATATTTTAGTGAACAACCACATTCAAGACTATCTCTAGCTCAAGAACATAGATGGATGAAAACCTAGGTAAAGAGTTGTAAAATACCTTTCAATAATAAACTAACACAAAGAGTTAACAATAAAACAAGGTTTTCACCATACATTCATCATCAAAGAGTTTACCAATGAAGATCATCCCATTTACATACAAAGCTTATGATCATCTACATCTAACCTTGACAAAATGAAGGACTTAGCTACTCATTTTCATGGTAGCTTGCACAAGAAGTTTCGAGAGAAGGTTGATCAACATCCGAGTTGAAGAATCGAGTTTGGATGGGAATCCACCTTCTTTTTGGAAAATCTTGTTAAGAGATGAAGAATAATGTGATATTGGGTTTCTAGGTCACAAAAATCTCCCTTGGAGCAAAACAAAAGAAAGTGGTTCAAAAGAAACAGAAAAAAGATATTTTACAAAAAGTAGCTCTTGCTACTTATAGAAGGAAAAAGTGTTGTCCTGTCTTGCTCACTAGGCGAGCAGAATGGTTCGCCTAACGAGCCCTTCGCTGTTTCATTCGCTCCAGCGAGTTCTGGGCTTTTTGGTTCTTGAAGCACTCGCTACCCGCTCGCTGAGTGCTCGCCCAGCGAGTAGTTCGCTACCTGCCTCGCTCCAGCGAAATATGATCAATTTGATTCTATCCAAGTCTGGGAGTGTTCGCTAGCAGCTCGCTACGAGCTCGCCTAGCGAACAACTCGCTACCTCTCTCGCTAGAGCTTCGCCTATCGAGCTTGCTTTTGCTTGCCTTCTTTCTTGATTCCCTTGTCATCTTTCTTGTGTCTTCCAATTCTACTCTTTCATGCCTGATTTCTGCACATTAACACACAAATTAAAGGTACCAAGCTCATTTCACAAAATATTGCAACTTAAACAAAAGCAAAGGCGATTTTGAAACTTTTTGGACAAAACGGAGTGAAAGATGCCCATATCTGATAGCTCAAATAAGCAAAATTGGGCATCTAACAACTCTCCCCAACTAGATTCTTGCTTGCCCTCAAGCAAAGTATGCCTCTTGAAGATCAAGAGGATTTGCTTAAAGAAAAAGGTTTCTCCGAAATCGGATAAAATGGCTCAAACACAAGAGAATCAACTAGATACAAGTTCCCAATGGTTAGAACAACACAATACACAAGAACTAAAACCTTATAGTAATGCAAAACATGTATCAATCAACAACAATGATATCCTGAATGAATCACCCTATCACTCCTCTTCGAATAAGGATTGAAGAAGTCACGCATTTACAACCGCGGGTACAATTTCACTCTCCAACAAACAATGCCAAACTCAATTCAATTCATACAATGTCTAACAATTATAAACGAAAATGCGGAAGCACGAAGATCACTAAGGTCTTTTCCAGTTGTAGCTAGGTCAGGTTTACAAACAAGGGACATATCTAAGGCCATTGAAAACGAGGTTGCCAACACAAAAGAGACATTCACTATACAATTATTCACACATCTCAACTTCATTCAACTTGTTTCTCATTTGAAACCTTCACAACTCTTACTCACAACTCAATTCATTTTCCACTATTTTTCTTCCAAGCAAGCATTTATTTCCATTTTTCACACAATATTCACAAAACAAGTGTTTTCTCTCTATTTTTTTTTTCTTTTTCAATGCTTGCTCAGTTATTCCAAAGTTGTGGTAACCTACCGATTCTCATTTTCGTTCTCCCCAACTTATCTTTTACTCACCCCATAAGTGAATGCTCTTGACTTTTTACGGCAAAAGAACAATTATCAATAATTTTCAGGGTTTCAAGAAAAAGATTTTGAAGTCTCGCCTTATTTCAGGTTGAGATTCAACTGTTTAAGCTCAAAGGGGTTCACGAATACTCTCTGCTCACGGGTAGGTTGTATTTGGAACTAGTTGTGCTCGAAAGAAAACAATGCCTTGATCATTTCTAATTGCTTCCACAAATTCACAATAATAAAAGATAAAGCATGAATTAAAAGAATCAACACAGTTTATTAGAATCCTGCATTTATTTGTACAATGGAGGTTTCCTCACAATTTGTGGTTTTAAGTCCTAAGTGAATCATTCATTCAATTATGTTGCAAAAAGAACAATATTCAATTACAACAAGAGTAAAGTTCTTCATGCATTCTAAAGTTCTAACCAAAGGTAACCATGTACCTTAGCATTAATCGCTGGTTATTTTTATCATTGCCATCCAAGCTCGGATGCACCTTCATTGAATACTTCTTTTAGAGAGCAATCAATCTAGAAGGTTTGATCATCAATCAACCAAAAAATTATTAAAATAAATAAATTGAACCAAACACAATAATTTAAAACAAAACATTAAACATTACTTCCAAAAAAAATAAAAATCTGCGTGGGGGACAAAACACCCCAAAGAGTACAACCAAAATAATCAGAGTATCTGAAAATACTAAACAATAAAACATAACATAAAAGAAAACTTACTCCTCCTCGGACTCATACTCCTCCTCATCATCACCATCATCATCACTGTCATCAGCCTCATCATCATCATCATCATCATCAGCACCACCAGAATCATCAGCACCAGAAGCACCCGCCCCTCCTCCGAAAACAGGCCTGTCCTCAGGCCAGCTCGCGTGCTGCACAAACTGCTCATGTGTCATCATAGGACGCTCAATAGAGGGGTCACGGACCTTCAACTGAAGTACCTGCATCGAGTCATGAATCTCAATCATAGCACGATGTGTTGCCGCCATCCAATCCCAATTGTAATTACATACTTCCTGCTAAAAAGGATCAAACCCCTGAGAAAAAGCACCAGGACCATCAGTAGTCCCGGCATCACCAGCAGCTGCACTACCTTTGAAGTTCTTTGGCCTACAATACTTGTCCACATATCGATCATCGATTACGGACGAAATCTTCACAAGATTGCGAGAAGAAAGCTTCATCCTCGACTGTGAGCACAAAGCCACGATGAGGCAAGGAAAAGCAAGGGGGCAATTAACTCGCGCCCCCGGCTTCAACCCACTCTTAACCATTGCCTTCATCTCACTTGCAATAATACGCGCCACATCGATTTGAACATTGGTTAGAATGTTGTGGACCAAGTGTGCCACTGGGATCGACACGGTGGATGTATGTGATTTTGGCTTAATGTTTGTCAGAACCATAATCAAAATCAGCTGAGCTAAAGGAATCATGTCCTCCCGATGATACCTCACAGCCACCCCAGGTGGGTTTCTCTCAACAGTCTTTCCTTCTAACAATAGGGCTGCAAAAATATCATCTATGTTTCTTTAGAGCCTCAGATCTTTGGTGTAATTGTCTAACTCATTCACTCCCAGATGGAGCGGTTCACCAAGAACTCGGTTGATAGCATCCCGATCAAAAGCAATTTTACGGCCTAACACTCTTGTTGTCCAAGTGGTAGGCTCATCATCATTAGGCAGCGCGTTCGCGTAGAACTCACGCACTATCTCAATATTATAGCTCTCGGGTGGAGAGATTAGCCTGTCCCACCTTTTACTATGTATCAACCCCGCAAATGTTCGGTAGTCGCCCTGTGCGTTGATCACAAACCTCTTTTCAGGTAGAATTTTCCTTTTCTCCAACGCCACATAGCGCGCGACTTGCTTTGGTCCGATAAACTTATCAGTGTGAAATTGGATGGTTATAGGATGAGATGTACTCCCGACCTTTCTCTTCTTTCCAGCACTTGATCCTGAGGCCATCTAAAACATCACAACAGAGAACAACAAACAGCAGCAACAGATTAGCATTAACAAAAACAAAAACAAGATGTCATGTTCGCTACCATTTTCGCTTAGTGAAGTCAAAGCGAATACTCGCTATACACTCTCCTAGCGAACATGCTAGCGAAGGCTGCGAGTTTTCAAATCAGCCACTGCTTTCAATCCTAATTCCAACAATTCATGGTCTTAACAATTGCAATTCCAGAAACCAAAAATATTAGCATGAAAAGAACTATCCTAGATACACATGCAGTTCTAAAAGTTTCCAATCCCTAAATTTTAAAATCAACCCTAAAATCTCTATTCTGCAGATAATGGAATAGTAAAAGTACAGAGAGATAGAAACAAGGGAAAACCTGATTGCAGAAAGTGATGGAGATTGAAACTCAAAAGTTAGGGCTTGTAAGAGAGAAAAAATTCAGAATTAAGGTGTGATGTGAGAGTGAAGTGGGAGCCGTGAACCCTAAGTGCACAAAATAAAGAAAAACCAACTTAAACAGTTTTTGGGCCAAGAATGGTGGCCCACTGAACCAACTTGAAAAGTCTGTTTCGCGCACGCTCGCCTAGCGAGCAGCTAGCTAATGGCTCGCTACTATACTCGCCTAGCGAGCTACTAGCAAACATGATAGATATGAATTTTTTCAAGACAGCCCTGCAAAATTCAGCAAGTCACCAATATGAACTCCAATACCTCACACTTAACAAAAAACAGCAGAAAGTACTTACAATGTTGGGGTGCCTCCCAACAAGCGCTTGTTTAACGTCGGATAAGCTCGACGGTCCAAGATGCTCACACAGGGGTATCCAGACTGATAGCATAGCTCTCGCGATCCACTAGACTGCTAAGATAGATCTTCAAACATTGGCCGTTCACCGTCCAACTGCCCTTTTTCTCCAAATCCCTAATTACAACAGCTCCATATGTTTTAACCTCTTTGACACGAAATGGCCCGGACCATTTTGATTTCAATTTTCCGGGGAATAACCTCAACCTGGAATTGAACAACAGGACCAACTGTCCGGGCACAAATCCCTTTTTTCTGAGCTTTTTGTCATGATATTCTTTCACCTTTTCTTTGTACAACCAACTTGAGTGATATGCGGCATTGCGCATTTCTTCAAACTCAAGCAGTTGCCCTTTTCTTTTTTCACCAGCCAAATCCTTATCAAAGTTCAACAATTTCAAGGCCCATAAAGCTTTGTGCTCCAATTCGACCGGTAAATGGCAAGTCTTACCAAATACCAGTTGAAACGGAGTTAACCCAATTGGAGCTTTGTAAGCAGTACGGTATGCCCACAAAGCGTCATCCACTTTTTGCAACCATTCTTTTCTCGAATTTGACACAATTTTTCAAGAATTTTTTTATCTCACGATTCGAAACTTCGGCTTGACCATTTGCTTGAGGGTGATACGGAGTTGCCACTCTATGCGATACACCGTAATGTTTCAAAATATTTTCTAACGGTGCATTACAAAAGTGTGACCCTCTGTCACTAATCAACACTCGGGGGGTTCCAAAACGGGAAAAGATGTTTTTCTTCAAAACTTTTATTACCGTTTTAGCATCCGCTCGAGGTGAGGCAATCGCCTCAACCCACTTAGAAACATAATCAACCGCAACCAGCAAATATTCATTTCCATAAGAGGGTAGGAATGGTCCAACAAAGTCGATGCCCCAACAATCAAATACTTCGACTTGTTGGATATTTTGGAGAGGCATCTCGTCTCTCTTACCAATCCCACCACTCCATTGACAACTATCACAACTTTACACATGGGCATTTGCATCTTTGAAAATAGTAGGCCAATAAAATCCTAATTGAAGGACTTTAGTAGCCGTTCTTGCCCCATTGTAATGTCCACCATAAGGTGAGTTGTGACAATGCCAAAGAATACTTTGTGACTCATCACTCGTAACACACCTCCTAAAAAGGTTGTCACCACCCAGTTTAAACAAATACGGGTCATCCCACACATAGTATTTAACATCCGAGAGAAATTTCCTTTTTTGGTTCGGAGTTAGGTCGGGAGGCACCAAACCACTAGCCTTATGGTTCGCAAAGTCCGCAAACCACGACCTAACTTGAACTTTAAAAAGTTTTTCATCGAGAAACTCCTCCCAGATTTCCTTCTCAAAAGCGGTAACCTCCACATTAATTAAGCGAGATAAATGATCCGCCACCAAAATTTCCGATCCTTTCTTGTCTTTAATTTCAACATCAAATTCTTGTAACAAGAGGATCCAACAGATGAGCCTTTGCTTCGAATCCGGTTTGGTGAGCAAATATTTAATCGTCGAGTGGTTGGTATACACTATGACCTTGGAACCAATAAGATAGGACCTAAAATTTTCAAGCGCATACACTATTGCGAGTAATTCTTTTTCAGTGGTGACATAGTTAACTTGAGCCTCATTAAGAACTTTACTCGCGAAATGTATCGCATGAAATTTTTTATCCTTTCTTTGTCCCAATACCGCTCCAATTGCATAGTCACTTGCATCACACATGAGCTCAAAATTTAAATTCCAATTTGTAGCGACTATAATTGGAGTGGTAACCAGTTTTTCCTTCAAAATTTTAAAAGCTTGTAAACAATCTTCGGTTAAGAGAAATACCTGATCCTTAGCAAGCAAGTTACTCAATGGCCTAGTTACCTTTGAGAAGTCTTTGATAAAGCGCCGATAGAAACCGGTGTGCCCAAGAAAGCTTCGGATTCCTTTCACATTAACCGGAGGAGGCAACTTTGCAATCACTTCAACTTTAGCATGATCTACTTCAAGCCCTTTTGAAGAGACTTTATGGCCAAGCATTATCCCCTCGGTCACCATGAAGTGGCACTTCTCCCAATTAAGAACGAGATTCGTCTTCACACATCTTTCAAGAACCATTTCTAGATTGTCCAAGCATAGACCAAAAGAACTTCCAAACACGGAGAAGTCGTTCATGAAGACTTCCATTGTTTTCTCGATCAGGTCGGCAAAAATAGCTTGCATACATCGTTGGAAAGTCGCCGGTGCATTGCACAACCCAAAGGGCATTTTTCGGTATGCGAAAATTCCAAACGGACATGTAAAAGCCGTCTTTTCGTGGTCGACCGGGTCAACCGCAATTTGGTTATACCTGGAATAGCCATCTAGAAAACAATAGTATTGTTGCCCGGAAAGTCTTTCTAACATTTGATCCATGAACAGGAGTGGAAAGTGATCTTTTCAAGTTGCGGTATTCAACCGCCTATAATTAATGCACATTCGCCACCCGGTTGCCACTTTTGTAGGGATCAACTCATTTTTTTCATTTTGAATCACGATCATGCCACCTTTCTTCAGAACCACATGTACGGGACTCACCCATGGGCTATCCGAAATCGGGTAAATCATTCCCGCATCCAATAACTTAACAACCTCTTTTCTAACAACTTCCTTCATAGTAGGATTTAAGCGGCGTTGAGGTTGAGCTACCGGCTTAAAGTCCTCTTCCATTAAGATCTTATGCATGAAATAGGAAGGACTAATTCCTTTGAGATCGGAAATAGTCCAACCAATGGCTTCTTGATTCTTTTTCAAAACATCGATCAAACAGGATTCTTCATTCTTTGACAAAAGATTGCTTATGATAACTGGCTTTGCTTCGGTCTCGTCGAGGAATGAATACTTCAAATTAGAAGGTAGAATTTTCAATTCAATCGGTGATTTTTCTTCATTGACCTCCTTCTTCAACACTTCCTCTTCGACTTCCCATGGATGTAACTATTTTAGACTATCAAGTTCCCTTAAACATTCCTCAAGAGCTTGCTCTTCTTCAATTGTGAAAACTTCAAAGAAGTCATCAAGAGCTAACTCCATAGGAGATATCTCATGAATATGTTTAGAAACTTCTAAAGTTGCCTCTTCGATCACATCAATTCGAAAGCTATCACGACTATCCTTTGAAAGCTTCATGGCTTCGAATAGATCAAAAGTGACTTCTTCATTTTGGACCCTCACTTTCATCAAACCGTCGTCAACGTCAATCATCATGCGTGCGGTTTTCATGAATGGTCGGCCAAGAATAAGCAGAGCATCATCATCCTCTTCCATATCAATAACAACAAAATCAACCGGAAAGAAGAATTTGTCAACTTTGACCAATACGTCTTGGGCTAACCCACGAGGATGGGTAGTCGACTTATCAGCCAATTGCAAAGTCATCCGAATGGACTTCATTTCAATGTTGCCAAGCCTCTTCAAAATGGACAATGGTATTAGATTAATGCTTGTCGCTACTCGAAAAATGCATCGTGCAACGACGGGGAGGCGAAAAGATAGATAGAAGAGTCGCCACCGAACTTTATTTATCCCATGAGGGGAAAGGAAAATATCGAGAAAACCTTAAGAAAGAAATGGATAAGATGGTCTCGCAACCAAGAACGGGTTCGGAAGCCGGTTATGCAAGGGGAAGGTATCAGCACCCCTCGCATCCATCGTACTCGATGGGAACCTTTTGTTTGTCGATGTGTGAATTTATTTGCTTAAACATTATGCTATAAGAAGTGTTCCACGGGGTAAAAGAAGGGTTTAGAAACGGAGAAAGAGAAGTAACGAGGAAGAAAGGAGAGAGAACAGACTCGGTAGGACTTCGCGGTCCTAGGCCTACGTATTCTCAACTGATATGAGAAAGTCAGAGTCGACGTAGTTCGGGGCTACGGATATAGGGGGAAATGTGCTCGGCAAGGATTGTGGCCCTTGTGCCTACGTATCTTTACTTGAAAGAAGTAAAGAATCAGAGCAGTCGTAGTTCGGCCTACGGTGTGCGGGGAAATTCTGGTAGACGATGCTATCGTGCGCATTCTAGCAGTTAGGTGTATTGCTGCTCGCTCGTTGGAGACTTAGGCATTACCTGTTTGCGGTAGAACGGACGTAGCATGCCTTTCTGGGAAAGGGTGGAAAAAGAAAAGGGTGCTCGCTAGGATATCACAATCCTATGCCTACGTATTCCCATTATGCATGAGAAATCAGAGCAACGTAGTTCGTGCCTACGGTGCGGATAACCGGTGTGTTTGGGGATGATGTTATCGTGCGCGTTCTAGCAGTTTAGGTGTTTTGCTGCTCGCATGTGAGGAGACTTATGCGTACCTGTTTGCGGTAGAACGGACGTAACATATCCTGTTTGAAAGGTTGGTTTTCGCCATGCGAGGCAAGGTATCATGTTTGATTGGTTGAGATTGTTTTTGGGGCGAGATATGTCCTCAGATAGTAACCCCTACGGGTAGTACCCAATTCTTTATCTCAAAGTTTTTGTTATAAAAGGGTGTGGCGAACGAGGCGTCTTCGTATTGAAAGACGAGCGTCGAAACCACCCTCACTACAGTGGGCATCCCTACGCTCGGAGAAGAAGAGGTCTACACCCAATCCTCTCTCTTTAATTCAATGCAAAGAGAACTTCGTTCTCTTATTAAAGATGTTTTTGGTTTTGAATGGTAAGTGCTTTGCGACAGAGAACCCTACGGTAAACGTCAGCACTCGGGATAGGAGATGGCCTACGCCTAACCACTCCACGACCATTCAAGTTTTTGTTATGAAAATAATTTGAAAAGGCACTCGGTGCGGGACCGAGGTTTTTGGTGAAAAGGGTTACGGAATGAAGTTGTGAAAGGAAATGGTGGATAAAGGCGTGTCTTCGTATCGAGAGACGAGTGTCGAGACCACCCGCATCCCATCACTCGGAGAAGAAGAGGTCTACACCCAATCTTCTCTCTTTAATTCGATACAAAGAGAAATCAATTTATTATGGTTTGAAAATGGACTCGGTACGAGACCGAGGTTTTAGGAGAGATGGTATGGAAACGTCTTCGTATTGAAAGACGAGCGTCGAAACCACCCTCACTACAGTGGGTATCCCAACGCTCGGAGAAGAAGAGGTCTACACCCAATCCTCTCTTTTTAATTCAATACAAAGAATTAATTTTAAGGAGATGAGATTTGAAAATGGATGGGAAGCGTCTTCGTATTGAAAGACGAGTGTCGAAACCACCCTCACTACAGTGGGCATCCCAACACTCGGAGAAGAAGAGGTCTACACCTAACCCTCTCTTTTTAATTCAATACAAAGGTAATTTATTTCTTTATTGAAGAGATTTGATAACCTGCTAAAGAGATGAGATAAACTCGAATATATACAGGAAATGGATAATATACAAGATATATAATCATCAGTCCACCAATTTAAATTTTACGGTTTTGATATTTGTTAAGTGTTTTAAATAATGTACAAGTGTTGAATATTCACAAGATAATAATATACAGAATATATGTGCAAGAATATAAATGACTGAAATTAAAACAATTGTATATTTGACAGAAAATTAAAGCAGTTGTATATTGACAGAAAATAAAGCAGTGGTATATTGGTTAGTTGATCGAATCGGGACACAGAATGGGATCTCGTCTTAACCACAAACAAAATGCCGATTAATCGAAGGTAGCCTATCGCGATCCCAAAGTAAGGAAGATGACCCCAATGGTCATCCCCCATAGATTTGAAATCGGGAAGGTTATCAACTCCGAAAATCTGACGCTTGCGGATAAAAAGACTTCATCGATCCACAAGTCAAAAATAAAATCGAATCGGAATAAGAAATAAGAAAGAAAAGAGGTGGTCTCAGATCCTTTGTTTCACGTCAATAATTTGACGGTTAAACGATGGAAATGTCGTCATCGACCGAAAAGGCGAAAAATGCCCAATAACAAATGCGAAGTGAATTCACCTTTTAATAATAATAGAATAAACTCTAAAAGAAATAATATAAATTTTACATAATAATAATAATAATATATATCATAATATTCTGTTTTTAAAATTAATATAAAATTATATTTACATAATATTATATATAATAATTAATAATAATATATACAATATTCTAAATAAAAGAAAAAGAAAGGGGGTGTCCAATGGCAAAACTGGGGTATATAACATGAAACCCAATGGGCTTCACAAAAGCCCAAACACCATATGGTCAAAACCAGAAGAATTAGCTGCAAGGTTAAAAAACAACAAATTTATTTTTTAAGGTCACATAAAGAAACGACTTTGGAGAAAACGAAAAAGGGGGAGAAACTCATCGCAACCAACATCATAAAAAAAAAAGAAGAAGAATTCAATCTGAACAACATCAACAAAATCTGAAAGAAAACAACAAAGACGGATGGACTCGAAGCAACTTCTCCTTCACTCGTCTCTGTTCTCCTCATCTTAAATAACTCCAATCTTATTTTGGGTTTTCTGGGATGATTCACAGTTTTGCGGAGCCATCGCGTTTTGATGTTCGTTGAATGGGTTTTCGGAAATGGAAGGAAAGGGCTTCAAGTTGATGGTTTGAGATGATTCGAAGGAGATGCATGGGTTTTGAAGCATTTACGGTGGTTATTGTTGTGAATGGATTCTCGCTCTGTTACGCTGTTGTGTTTAGGGATGAGTTTAGGTTGTTTGGAGTAGATGAAGAAGGAAGATTAGATAAGTACTGTTGTTGGGTTCTTTGATTTGAAAGGAGAATGGTGGATGTTCAGTGGGTTCGTTGTTGAAGTGTTGAAACTGTGCGGTTGAAGGTTGTGTTGGATGGAGTTTGTCAAATATGGGTTTTCTGGTGATTGAACTTCGTGTGAGGGAGAGCTTGAGTTTCTGAAGGTGACGGTATTTGTGTTTTGGAGGAGATGAAGAACGGCTGTGTGAGTTGGGATTCTCAAGGATTAGGGTTTGGAGGCTGAAACTTTTAGGGTTCCCTCTGGGAAGGAGGAGGTGAATAGTGGTTGGGGTACCCTATATACAGACACATGGCAGTGGATTAGTGATGATTTAGAATTAATTAAATAGTGATTAATTGGCTAATGGTTAACTAATGTTGACTTAAGCAAACTAATTAAATCTAATGACTAATACAAATAATATTATAAAAGACTAACTTAAATATGACTTAAACTAATTAACTCTAAATAAATTAAAAATCTAATTAATAAATAATAATTAACCCTAATTAAATAATCTAATCTAATTAAACTAAATATTTAAATAAAAGAGAATAACAATTAATTTCTAATTTTAAATTAAAAAATAAAAAAAATTCTAATCCTACTCCTATTAAACTAATTAAAGTTCTTATTAAACTAACAATAATATTTACACTAAAAATAATATTCTAATAAGCTAATCTAAATAAGTAAATAAATGAAAATAACTTTTAAAAGAAAATCCTAATATAATAATAATAATAAAAACTAATAATAAATAATCCTAATAAAATTAATGCTAATCTAAATAAATAATAAAAGAAAATAATAATAATCTAATTTCTAGTAAAGCTAAATAAACTAAGAAAATAAAATCTAAATTATTTAAAATAAACTAAACCAAATCTGACTATTAATAATGAAATAAATAATTCCTAATTTAATAATACTAATAATTACCATAAATCTTAATTTAATAATACTAATAAATACCATAAATCCTAATTTAATAATACTAACAAATATCATAAATCATAATTAAACTAATAAATACCATAAATCCTAATTAAACTAATAATAATATCTTACACTAAAAATAATATTCTAATAAGTAAATAAATAATTAAAAGAAAATAATCTAAAAAGATAATCTAAAATAAATCTGACTGTTAATTAATAAAAAACAAATTAATTATAATACTAAAAATAAAATCTTAATAATATTAAAAATGAATAAACCTATTTCTAAACTATTAATATTAACAAAGAAAATAATAAAAAGATTAACAAATTAACAAACCTATAAAATAAAATTATCTAAAAACTATCTTCTAAAAAATAAAATATTCTAAAAATTAATTAAAATCTAAATTTAAATTATCAAAATTCTAACGAAAACTAATTAATAATCTATTTAAAACTTAAACCCTATTCTAAACAATTATATAAAAAACTATTTAAAAAATCTATTAAAATCACAAACTATTTAAATGGAAAATAAATAACTATTCTAATTCTAAAAATATAATAAATAAATAAAAATTAATTGATTATCTAAATAAAAAGAAAACAATTTTAAAATTAAATAATTAAAAATCTATATTCTAAAAGTAAACAAATATCTAAAAAGAACTCTATTTCTATGTAACAAAATAATAAAATCCTATTCTAAAATTAAAAGTTAATTAAACTATTTTTAAGTCTAAATAATGAAAATAAAAACCTAATTAATATTTACTTATATAAACCTAAATAATTCTAACTACTATCAAAACAAAATCCTAAAAATTCTAAACTAAATAAACAAATAAAATAGAATCTAAATTATTAAAATTTAACTAAATAAAATCTGACTATTAATAATAAAACAAATTAATTTTAATTTAATAATCCTAATAAATACCATAAATCATAATTAATAATTAGTATAAATAAAAAAATAAAAATAAAATAAAAATTTAAATAATAAATAACAATTAACCCTAATCAAATTAAATATTCTAATAAAATAATAAATAAATAAATAAGCTAAAAATTCTAAATAATTCTAACTAATTCTAAAAAAAACTTAATAAAATTCACACAAAACAAAATTCTATATTAAAACAAAATAAAACTCTATTTAACTCCTAATAATAAAAATCACTAAAAATTATATTTAACCTAAAAGCTATTTCTAAACTATAGAATTAAATCTAATTAAAATAAAAGCTATTTCTAATAAAATTAAAATCTAAAAACTATTTAAATCCTAAAATATCTCTAACATTAAATCAAATCTAATTAATTCTAAAATCCTAAAATATCTCTAACATTACTAACTTAATTCTAAAATCCTGAAATATCTCTAACATTAAATCAAATCTAATTAATTCTAATATTAAAATAATTCTAAAAACAAATTAAATCTATGCTATAAAAATAATCTATTTCTATTCTAAATAAATAAAAAACTATTTCTAATAAAAATTCTAACTAAATTAAAAAATCTATTTAAAAACTATTAAAATAAAATCTATTCTAAAGAAATAAATAAATAAATAACTATTCTAATTCTAAAAATATAATAAAACAAAATTCTACATCTACTTAAATTAAATAGGTGATAAAAATAAAAAAGAACAAAATAGTAATATTTGCAAGGAAAAAGAGAAATTAAAAAGGATTGAAATATTTACGAAAATGCCCTTAGGCCACGTGTCGCGCTCCCATTAGGCAAAATAAATCAAGATTTGAAAAACGCTCAAAGTGGACACGTGTCTAGACGGCATGAAATTAAGTGGAAAAAAAAAGCAAAAATATTTACAAAAGCTGGCGGGCAAATTTAGGGTATGACAATGCTTGACCCCAAATCAATTAGCCCTTTTCCGACATAGACATCACCAATTGTAACCGGCAAAGTAACTCTTCCCGGGTCAACCTCTTTTCTCGGAAGTTTCTGTTGAATTATTGCACTACAACTAGCATCTAGGACAATTGTCTCCGGTTCTGTGTACCTCCGCTTTTTAGTAAGTATGTCTTTCATGAATTTCGCATACTTAGGCATTTGCTCCAATGCTTCGGCAAACGAAATATTCACTTGAAGTTGTTTAAATATATCCATGAACCGGGCGTAATACCGTTCATTCTCCCTCTTAGATGGAGCATGCAGATACAGAAGGTTTTGGATAGGAGTAGCGCCCACTACCTCCTTTCCTTTAGAAGCTCTAGAGTTCCTCTCTCTTTTCTTTTTTACTCCCTCCACCTTCGCTTCATCACTCTCATTTTTTTCAACTTCCACACTTTCTTTATTTTCTACTTCACCATTCTTTTCATCCTTTTCAACTTCAACCATTTTTTTATTCTTTTCAACTTCTTCCTCACTCCACTCCCCAACTTCACCATCAATTTTATCATCTAATTTTTTCTCCTCATTTTTTTTTCTCATTCTCTCTTTTTTCACTCTCACTAATCAAATCCCTTCCACTTCTCATCGTTATCCCTTTACAATGCTCTTTTGGATTTGTTTGCGTGTTTGCCGAAAAAGATGGTCCGGGATATTGTTCCGCTAGTTGTTTAGCAAGTTGACCGACTTGAGTTTCGAGATTTTTGATTGCCGCATCGTTTCTCTTTTGATTAGCCATCGACAATTGCATGAATTGTGTCAATGTCTCTTCTAACTTTGAAGTCACGACCGGCGGTTGTTGAGGTTGATAAGAATTTTGACTGCTAGAATTACCACCCCTATAACCTTGGTTATGGTAATAGTTACCCCTTGGCTGGTACCCTTGATTTGGTTGATAGTGTTGTTGTTGTTGGTTTTGAGGATGTTGTTGTTGTTGTTGCCTCGGTTGGTAGTCTCGTTGGTTCGCCATGTAATTCACCTTTTCGAACCCGGGAGGTGGACAAAATCCGGTATCATGTTCACCTTTGCAAAGCTCACAAAAAGCTATTTGTTTAGCTTTTGGAGGCTCTTTCAACTCTTTTGTTTGTTGAGTTAAGAGTTCAACTTGTTGTGAAATGAGTTTATTTTGGGCAAGAATAGCATCGTTTGTCCCAAGTTCAAGCACTACCGGTTTCTTCAAAGTGTTGCCTCTACTTTGAATTTGGAGGTCATTTAGAGTCATAAAGTTAATGATATCAGTAGCTTCATCGGCGCTTTTAGACAACAAAGAACCACCCGCAGTGGCATCCAATAAAGTCTTACGATTAGGTTAAAGGCCGTTTTTGAAAATATGGATTTGCGTCAATTCGTCAAAACCATGACCTTTGCACTTTCGAAGCATGGACTTAAGTCTTTCCCATGCCTCGTTCAATGATTCATTGGCTGCATGCGAAAACACGGAGATAGCTGTTTTGGATTCCATGAACCGGTTGTGGGAGAAAATTCTTTCAATGAACTTCTCTTCCAACACGTTCTAATCCGTCATGACTGCAGGTGTTTGATCCAAGTACCAATCTTTGACTGGGCCAGTACCTGCCCCACAGTTGGGCAGGCCCAACCTAATACCACATTGGAGAGGCCCTAGTAAGGCCTAATCCTCCTCCCTGTCGGACATGCTCTACTATCAGGCAGACCACTGCCTAGCACAAGGAGATCTCACGCGTCTTCCCCCATGTTCTCAACGTGCCCCCCTTGCGGGGATACATCATCAACAACTACCCACATCTGGAAGAACAGGTCACCCACCTTCCAAATATCACAGGGAAGTTGACCCAGGGCGAAGACCACGTGTTGGTCTTCCCGACACCATGTAAGCCATGGCAGTTACTCGTGTTGGGCCTTGTAATCTAACCCAATCCAAAGTAATTGTTGGCCCAGCGCGGCGGGCACATTATAAATACCCCTTTTCACTAGAGGGTCAGGTATTCTGAACTTTACACCTATTTTCTATACTTCCTCTCTCTAACTCCATTAATAACTTTAGCATCGGAGTACCTTGCAGGTACACTCCCTCCTCCTCTTCAACACTGGTGAACATAGAAGCTCACGACGCGTGGCAGGTTGTTGATCCCTTTCTGATCCGGTAAGATCAGTTTCCATCACGAGTCCTTTCATCTGCATGCCATCTAAGATTCTTTGCGTCATGCGAATTAGCAAAATTCTTTTAAGTCATGGAATTACTGGTAAGTACCATAACACTTTAGCAGGAGGATGCTTCCAACTTACATTGACATAGTCATTGTCATCACCAATATTGGCCTTCAGCTTGTAACACGACACACCATATTTTGGACATTAATACAAATCTTCATACTCTTTCCGATATAATATACAATCATTAGGGCAAGCATGTATTTTGATATACTCCATACCCATTGGACAAAATATCTTGTTGGCCTCATGGCAACGATCCGACAATTTGTTATCTTCTGGTAACATTTGCTTTAGCAATTCAAGTAATTTCGTGAAACTTTTATTCAACCATACATTTTTTGCCTTCAGATGAAACAACTTTAACACCACCGAAAATCCTATAATATTTGTGCATCCCTTATATAAAGGGGTATCTTTATCACTGCATAAAGTATCATAAATATAAGAATTCTTAAAAGAAGATTCCCCAATATCACAGAAAATATCCTCCAGTTGATCTTCCATATATTTATTTTCATCCACTCTTTTACTTTGTGACACCCGACTTTCCTCTTTATCCACCTCGCCATGCCACGTTCATATTATATAATTTTGACATATACCATCACAACAAAGATGATGGAATATTTCTTTCTTTTTACCCTTTTTTATATTTGCGCAAACAACACAAGGACAATAAAAGATACCATTATTGTTGGGAATATGTTTATCAGCGTATTCAAGGAACTCAAGAACTCTATTCTCATAAATCGGACCTAATCTATCGGCTTTCATCCAACTACGATCCACAATAACTCCTGAAATTTATATAAGTATAATAATGTGAATTATACACCAAAATCTAATCCAAAACTTAAGCATATGCATATGCAAATCTAAACCTAAAGCATATGAAACATGTACTCTCATACTGACTTGAGCATATACAACATAAAAAAAGAAAAAAGGAGTGAAGATGTTGAAGAATACCGTACTTCAAAGCTGAAAAAATCTTATCCACGTAAGGAATGAAGATGTAAAAGAGTGTCGTACTTCGAAGCTAAAGAACCAAATGAACAAAGAGGGTGAAATTTTGATCTCCAAATGAATGGATACAAAGAGGGTAAAGATTACGCCACCACTGTTGTCTCTCGCTCGCTTGTTCGCCTAGGGCGTCTTATGAAAGAAATACATAATAAGTTTTGTTTTAATTTATTAGTAAACCTTTTAATCGCGGTTGGACAACCCAACCGTAGTGGAATTTTAAGTCCTGTTGGAATTAAATCACTGTTGTAAAATCATTTACAATTTATTTTTTAAATAGTGGATTTAAGTGACGCACGCTTAATATCCTTTAACAACGGTTGGTTTACTTCACCGTTGTAAAATCATTTATAATTTATTTTTTAAATAATGGACTTAAGCGACACACGCTTAATATACTCTAAAAAAAATAGAAAAAATATAGTTGCTGGGAACCGAAGCTTGCTACACATCATTAATTACTACGGTTTTTTAAGACAATCGTCATTAAATTACTATTTATAAATCCAGCAACTCACTGGGCGCGAAAATTTTAACCTGTATATGAATCTATTGTAAACCTGGAGTTTTTGTTTGTGCGTTTCCTAGTAGTGGTGATATCAAATAATGTAGCAATTCAAGCCCAATGAGGTTGCTGAAACCACCCCGCAGTTACAATATTTGACAATAATCCAAAAATCGTGGCCATTACAGCCGTTTCCACAATCACAATTTGAAACTATACATCAGAATCAATTGTTATATATATATATTGTGTTGTTATGAAAAATGATGTCTTGAAACAAAGTATAAACGATTTCTTTATGATCAAGAAACCCAAAAGGGTTAGGACGGAAAATCAAGAAGAACAACAAGGATTAATTATAACTGTTATTCTTTACTTTTTCTATAAAACAGATTACAAGTACTGAAGAATAACAAATAACTCTCTCTGATCCTATTGTGCTTTTAACAATTACCCATTACAAACTAACTTAGGGTACAATCTAACTTAAACAATTGGATCCTTAACGCAAGGCCCAATTCGACAACTACATATAGAACACAATTCGACTAAAACATGTAGGACTTCGATAACAACATGTGAGCATATTTCGACGACATGCTAAACATTTGTCTACAATACTAGAGTTTGATACAATATCTCACCTATCTCCACCTTGGAACAAACTCTATAACATCAAGAAACAAACTAGATTTCTTCATGCAGCTTTATCAACAGCATACAGTGGAAAAAATTGCAACTGGGAAACATCTTGGCGATCATATCAGCAGCATTATGATATGTCGAAACCTTCAGCACTTGAACTTCTCCACACTCAATTACCCATCTGACAAAATGCAACCTCACATCAATGTGTTTGGTTCGCTCATGATAGGTTGAATTCTTTGACAGGTTTATTGCACTTTGACTATCACATTTAACAGTGATAACTCGACCTTGAAGTTTTAGCTCCTTTGCAAAACCTTCAAACCACAATTCTTCCTTCACAACTTCAGTTAGGGTGATATATTCCACTTCAGTGGTTGATAAGGCAACAACCTTCTGAAGTGTTTCTTTCCAACTAATTGGTATGCCAAACATATATAGTGAAGACATATCCAGAAATAGATTTTTTGGAATTCATAGAACCTGCTTAATCAGAGTCGACATATCCTTCGATTGCTGCTTTACTATCTTCACCCATGGCTCCACCCTAAATTAGGACTCTTTTTAGAGACACATTTATGTACCTTAGCATCCACTTCAATGCTTGCTAGTGAGCTTTTCCAGGATTCACCATGTACCTGCTTACAAGACTTACTGCATAAGCTATGTCAGGTCTAGTACAGATCATAACATACATCAAAGAACCCACTATATTAGCATATAGAATGCTATTCATATAAGCTCTTTCGACATCAGTACTAAGACACTGATCTATACTCGACTTGAATTGAGGGTTTGTCGGAGTCACAACATGCTTTAAATTCGACATACCAAACTTTTTGAGAACTTTCCGTAGGTATGCCTCTTGAGATAAGCATAATTTCGACTGCTTTCTATCTTTTCGGATGTTAATCCCAAGAATCCTGGATGTAACTCCCAGATCCTTCATGTCAAACTCCTTATTAAGTTCAGCCTACACTTTCATTACATATTCGACATTGTTGCTTGCTATTAGAATATCATCCACATAAAGCAACAAAATAACAAATGGATTACCAGGTCGAAATCTTAAGTAAACACAATGGTCGAACTGACTTCTAATGAAAATTATGTATGCCATGAACTTGTTGAATATCCTATTCCATTGTCAGTAATATTGTTTTAATCCATATAAATATCTCTTCAGCTTGCACACATAATCTTCCTTTCCCCTTTCGACATACCCTTCAGGTTGCCTCATCAGGATTGTTTCATCTAGATCACCATACAAGAATGCAGTCGTCACATCCATTTGTTCTAGTTCAAGGTCAAACTGTGCCACTGTGGCAAGCAATATTCTAATAGACCTGTGCTTCAGAACATGAGAGAATACATCATTAAAGTCGACACTTTCTTTCTTAGTGAAACCCCTAGCGACCAATCTTGCCTTGTATCTCTTCGACGCCACTCCTTCAATTCATTCCTTAACTTTGAAAATACACTTACAGGTGACTAACTTGGCTCAAGTAGGTTTCTTGACCAGTTCTCAGATGTTGTTATCATGAAGAGATTTCATCTTATTATCCATGGCCTTCAACTATTCAGTCTTATTTCGACTCTTCATAACTTCCTTATAGTCTATAGGTTCTTCGTCTAGAGCCTCACTTGCAGAGATTATGGCATAAGCTATAAGATCTGCATACCCAAGTCTCTGAGGTGGCTTGATGAGTCTCCTTGACCTATCTCTTGATAATAGGTAGTCATCGACAGTTTCCTCAACTTCCTCAATATCTTCTGCTTCTTCTTCGACTTCATCTAGGATATGCAATTCAGTATTAACATGCTCCACCTCAACAGGAGTCTCTCTCTCTATTCCAGCTCTTCATTAGCATCATTAGTTTTATTGAAGACCATTTCAGCTTCATCAGAAACTACATCTCGATCGGTGATACACCTCCTGTGACCTGGCTCTAGGCACCATAACCTATAAAATTTGACTCCTTCAGGGTATCCCATGAACATGCATTTCAGATCTCTAAATTTGACCTTGTCTTGCCTAATGTGAGAATAGGCCACACAACCAAATACTCTCAGTCTATCAAGACTAGATGGATGTCCTGACCAAACTTATTCAAGTATCTTCATATCTAACACAGGACATCTGTTTATCTGATATGTTGCTGTCGAAACAGCCTCAGTGCAAAACACCTTTTTTAATCTAGCACTAGTCAACATGAATCTAACTCTTTCAAAAATAGTTCAATTAAAGCTTTCTGCCAAACCATTTTGTTGTGGAGTACCTGCACTAGTTTTATGCCATGCAATACCTGAGGCAGCATAGAAGCTGTCGAACACCTCATTGCAAAATTCAAGGCCATTGTTGGTTCTCAACCTCTTGACCTTTCTTTTAGTCTAATTTTCGACCAATCTTCCAACCTTTGAAATTCTCAAAACTTTCATCCTTATTATTCTGGACGAATACCCATAACTTTCTAGAATAATCATCAACTATGGATAGAAAATACCTTGCTTCTAAATGAGATGGACACCTTGCCTGCCCCTGAAGATCAACATGGATGTAATCAAGGGATCAATGAGTTCTTTGTTTGCCTTTGTTGAACTTCACTCTGCAAGTTTTTCCAAGTACACATGGTTCACAAAATTTCAGCTTTTCGACTTTGTCTCCACCAAGAAGATTTTGTTTCCCCAATTCGACCAGACCCCTTTCACTGACATGGCCTAATCTCAGGTGCCAAATTTCTGTCTTCGATAAAGTTTTGTGGATGCAATATTTGTCGAACCACTTACAACTTCAGCCCGAAGGGTATACAAGCCTTGTTTCTTCACTCCTCTCAAGACTTCCTTCTACCCCTTCATGAATCTTAGGATACTTTTCTCTCATTGAAAAACATATCCCTTCTTGTCGAATTCACCAAGAGAAATAAATTTTTTCTTCAAGTCAGATACATATTTGACTTCAATTAATAGCCTTATTGACTCATCATGGAGCTTGAATCTCACAGATCCAATACCTGCAATTTTGCAAGCTTTGTTGTTTCCCAGCAACACTGACCCACCATATTGATCACACAATTCCTCAAACATGTCTTTGTTTGGATTCATGTGCCAAGTGCAACTTGAATCCATAATCTACTCCTTTCTTGATTCGCTGCTTGAAACCACCAGGACATCAGATGATTCAAATTCATCTTGAACAATGGTTGTGTTCCCTTTGTCCTTACCTACAGAATATTTCAGGAGTTCAGGGCACACCTTTCTTGTGTGACCCTCCTTCTTACAGTGTTAGCATCGAATAGCAGATGCCTCGCCACCATAAGACATCTGCTAACTTTTACCTTTATTCTTGTCGAACTTACCATCCTTTCGCAAGAATTTTACCCTAACAGCCAAACCGTCGCCAACCGTCAAAGGTTTATGCTTCTTTCGTTTGTTCAAGTCCTTAGAATACAAGACAGATTGATCTTTTTCAAAGCTTAGGGACTCCCTTCCATACAGGAGAGTTTTTTTAAAGCGAGCATGTGTTCTGGGCAAAGCGCACAACAATAGTGCTTAATCTTCATCATCGATCTTCACATCAATATTTTCAAGATCAAGAATCAACTTGTTGAACATATCCAACTACTCAACCAACACTTTGTCTTCACTCATCTTAAATGAATACAAAGCTTTCTTCAGGTAGAGTCAATTCACCAGAGATTTGGTCATGTACAAACTTTCAAGTTTCAACCATAACCCCGGTGTTGTAGTCTCATTTAATACCTGTCAAAAAACCTTATCACCAAGGCTCAACAATATTTTGTTGTGAGTTTTCTCTATCATGTTCGCCTTTTCAGTTTCCGTTAATGCAGCGTTCATGGATGCCTTTCCCTTCAACAGTTCCAAACACCACTGATGAACCAGTAGGGATTTCATCTTCAAGCTCCACATACCAGAATCGTTAACTCCGGTGAACTTTTCAATCTCATACTTTCTTGAAGGCACGCTCACTGCACCAATTTGTTGTAAAAAAACAATGTCTTGAAACAAAGTATAAACAATTTTTTAAGATCAAGAAACACACAAGGGTTAGGGTTAATGGAAAATTAAAAAGAACAACAAGGATTGGTTATAACTGTTATTCTTTACTTTTTCCATAAAACAGATTACAAGTACTTAAGAATAATAAATAACCCTCTCTAATCCTAATTAGGATTTGCAACACTTAAGATGGGAGACTAGTATGCTATTTATAATGAAACCTAGCAAACTAAACTAATGGGATTTTAACAATTACCTATTAAGCCAGCTTAGAGTACAAGCTAACTTAAACAATTGGATCCTTAACACAAGGCCCAATTCGACAACTGCATACTAGAACATAATTCGACAATAGCATGTAGGTCTTCGACAACAATATGTAAGCAGACTTCGACGACATGCTAAACCTCTGTCGACAATATTAGATTTTGATCTAATATCTCACATGTGTAATATGGATTACTTTTTCCTCCTATAAACAAACTTTTACAATCTTTTGTTGTTGGAAGATTCCAACAACTTTTGAGTCTTTTTTTGTTAGATTGTTCGGCAGAAAATCTATGAATGTAATAACAATGAGAATGCAAGCTTTTTAGTCCAAGAAGAAACTCCCAAGCCTATACAATCAAAATAATCAAAATATTTTAATTTTGAAATTCTTAAAGAATCTATAATTAGTAGCATGCTTACAAAAACTATTTTATATACCATCAATAATGCCTAAAATAATCATGCCTAAAGGTTGAAACAAAGAAGAGTTTGTGGGATTTTTCTGAAAAAAATAATATTATTAAGGACTAAGGAGTATGTCTAATAGAATAGTTAGATTTCATTTCTCGAGGTAGGTATATCTACATCTACCGTTCAAATTAAAAGAAGGTAGGTAGAGGAAAGAATCAACTAATTGTCTTGAAATTATAACAACGAGTGCACTTAAGCTCCTTAAATGGCAGAGCCAATCCCATCCTAAAGGTCAATGGGCCACATGTTGAAGTGATCCAATGAAACAATTTAGTGCCAAGACTGATATTTGATATTTAATGTCCTTGTTCCTAAGGTAACTTGTTTCCACTCACCAAACTTTCTTTACTTCTACCATTTCATGAGTTGTAAGGTAGAGGATAAGAAGGTTTGGTAATTTCAGGTCTTCGCACTGCTACACAGTAGGGGTGGCAATAAAATCCACTAAGGCAATGCCCATCCAATCCATCCATCAAACAAAAGACTACTTGATGGATTGGACCCAATCCATCAATTTAATTATACAGATGGATTCGCGTCTCACTTTGAAAATCCAATGGATTACATTTTTATTTTTTATTTTAAAATGTTTATAAAAAAATAAACATTTTATTTTATATTTTAAATTCACAAAAAAAATAAAAAAATTTACTCATGAAAAATCTCTCCTTCCCCCCCCCCCCCCCCCCCCCTCTCTCCTTGTCTTTTTCTTGCTATGTTTAAATCACTTACAAGTAGTTTGATCAATAAAAAAACTACCACTAATTAACTTGTGGAATATCATCTCAGAAACAAAATGATAAAGATGTTTGTAATTTTCTCATCATTTAATCAAATTATAAATTAGAAAATTTTTTTTACTGTTTTGATTCACAACATGGATATATCAATGTATTTATATTCTGTTTCTTATTAGAACATGTGATCACATAATTATAATTGGAAATATATATACTCTCCATATTATTTATTCATAAGAGAAAAAAAAGTAAGATTCAGCTTAAATTGACCTAATTAATTTACCAAAAAATAATTAAAATAGATGAATATGGTTATAAAATTTCAAAAGATATGAGTTAATCCTTTTTAATATTATTAACATTAATCATGACTAAAAAGAATAAAATTGAAAGGAAGCTGAACAATTAAAGCATTAAAGAAATTAAGAATAAGGAGAGAATCAAATGAATTTTCTTTTGCAACTATTATTATTAATAATGTTTTTTTTGTTGAAGTTTTTTAAAAAAATTGGCATAAAAAATTAAAATAATTAAATTTAAATTATGGATGGATGGATTGGATGGATTATATCCTTAATGGATGGATTGGATTGAATTTTTTAAAAGAAATTTAAGTGGATTGTTAATGGATTAATGGATTGTTTTGATCCATCCATTAATAATCCAATCCATATATGTCCAATTCATCCATTTTGCCACCCCTTAGTACGCAATAGGAAACCTTTGAAGAAATGTTCTGGGTCGGCCATAGGTCAATGGAGATATAGCCCAATCCATAAACACGAACTTAGGTCGTAGGCCAAGGATCAAGTAGTCCCATAATTAAGAGGTTAACACTCAATCACCATCTTAACAACATTCGATGTTAGATGATCAGGACGGTTCTAACCGTATTCCATATATAAATCTCTTTTTGCGTCAAATCTTTAGCATTATACTCATTCTCACACTCATATTACTTCTCATTCAATGACTAACTTAACGTTATAGCGCTAACATTGCAGATATAGTCCGCTATGCTATATCAGAAGCTTGCTCCAGTCCTACATTACTCCATCACAAATTATTTCTACTTCTTGCACATAACGATTTTGTTAATTAAATAAATAAAATCAGCGTTGAGGTTTGAGTACATTATAAAGAACTTAATGAAATCATACAAAATAGATAAATCATAGTATGTCTTGATTCTTCTGGTCACTAATTGCAGTAATTGATTCTAATGTTGCAGAATTCTAATTATATTTGGGAAAATTATCTTCTTACATAAACAATAGAAATTATCCTTTGAATGTATCTTGTTTCAATTAGTAGAAATTTTCCTTAGGCACACCTCTCTAGAATAGATTGCATCAATGCCCAATTATGACTTGCATACTATTTTTGACTTGCATACTATTTTAGCCTCATACATTTAATTCTCTTTCTTTTAGTTGATTTCTTTGATTTTCTTTTTAGCTTAAGCTTCTCATTTCTTCTTCTTTTTTTTAATCTTTTGACCTCAGATCAAAAGTCATTGATTTGTTTGTTTTGTCTAAACGTGACTTGTAACCAATTTAAACCTTAAATTTATGTCCAATTTCACCTCACACATATTTAAAACTTAAACTTGAAGAGGCAGTTTCAGTTCTCAATTGCAAAGTCAGAAGTACGCCGTTTAAATTCTTGGGATTTCCAATTGAAAGAAACCCTAGGAGAGAAGGAATGTGGAAACCTGTCTTAGATGCAGTAAGGTGAAGACTGTTCACTTGGAATAACAAACATTTATCAATCGGCGGTCGTGTTGTTCTACTCAAATCAGTCTTGTATGTTATACCAGTGTATTTCCTTTCTTTCTTCAAAGCTCCGTCAAGTATCATTTCCAAACTTGAATCTTTATTTAAAGAACTTCTTTGGGGCGGGAGTGATGCGGCTAAGAAAACCAACTGGGTCCAATGGGACAGGGTATGTCGATTAAAAAATCTAAAAGCTTTCAATTTAGCATTATTAGAAAAGTGGAAATGGTGTCTTTTTGTAGACAAAAACAATATTTGGTATAAGGTTTTAACATGTAAATACGGTGTGGCAAACGGTAGGATTGTTTGAGTAAAGAGAAATTGTTCAACTTGGTGAAAGGAAATTCAAAGTATCAAAAAAGGAGTCTGGGGATTCTACCGAAATTGGATGTCTAGAAGGCTTAAAAGAGAGATAGGAAATGGGGAGGACACATTTGTGTGGCTTGATCCTTGGTGTGAAAATTCATCACATAAAGATAGATTTTCGAGCTTGTATTCAATATGCCAAGAAAAAATTTAAGAGTAAAGGAGGTGACAGTAAGTAGAGATCATCGGAACTTCAGTTGGAATAGGATTTTAACAATAGAGGAGGCCGCGATGGAGGAGGGAATGAAGGAAAAGTTGCAAAGGATAATTGATATTGACGGCTGATCAGAACCTGAAGTGGGCCAGAGACAATGTTTGTGATGCTGGGTGTGAGAGACGAGGAGGGGGTGTACCTGCAAGGAACTCCGATGCTAAAGTAAGAATCAAGAGAAAAGAGGGCAAATACAGAGTATGTGTGTATTTAGGATGAATATTAAATACCTGACCCTCTCAAATGAGAGGGCTTTTATAGTGCCCTAAGTGCTTGGCCATCGGTCCTTAGTTTCGAGGCGAGATAACAGTTGCCTGAAGAATAAGTAACTTCTAGAAACTAGCAGTTCGGACGGGCAGAGGTGCCATAAACTAGCTGTTGTTACGGGCATAAGCGCAATAGTGGGCGCAAGCATCATGACTGTTTCTGGATGGTGGAACCGTGCGTGACGAGAAAGAACTGCTGAAGAGGGGCAGCTGACCCTAGAGGTCAACCAACCAATCTTACCCGATGGAGGGCCAGAAAGGTAAATGCTCCCCTAAATTGGCTGGACTTAGGAAATTGGATCGTTTTGGAAGCAAAAGTGAATTGGGTTATGCCTAGCCATTGGGTCAGTCCAGAACAGGAGCCCTCAAAGTCATTGCTCCCGAGCATGGGAGTGATGACTTAAGGGTAGTTCGCAATCCCGGGGAGGACCGAACAAGGTCATCGCATATTGCTGAGATGAGGGTGTTACTTGGTGCCCGAGGGAATCTATAAATGGGGCTTTTAACGTTGCCTGGTGGGGAGTTCAAAATACGAGGAGCCCAACGGTTGATGTGATCTAAAGAGGTGAAGTGCCATGCGTGCCTCGAGCCATGTGTCGCATTTAATGCGTAATGATGGCTAGGCTAGGGTCATGATGATATCGCTAGCCGTGCGTGCTTGTGCATGTGCCATGAATCGTCTATAAATAGAGGGAGAAGCTGCTCATTTGCATTTTTCGCTTCACTCTCTTCTCTTGTTCTCTACTTTTGCAATCTGCCGTCCATCGCCGTCGAATTCCATCAGACCGACATACATTCACCGACCTGAGCTCTTCGACCCCAAATTTCCTTCCTCAACCATGTAAGTTCTTGAACTGATCTCTTGCCATATTCTTGTTTACTTTTGGCTTCTTAGAATGCATGTGGTTAGGGCGAAGCTAGGTAGCGTAGGAGTTGCTTTCCGGTGACTGTTGGTGGCAGACAGTGGTTTGGCCACTTTCTTCTGCTGTCAACGTTGCCAAAGTTTTTAGAAGCTTAGGATGTTTAGTTGATTTTGATGCTATTGCGACACAAAAGTGTTTTTCGCCGGTGGGAGCCGTGAATTTCCAGTGTGCTTATGAGCTTTCTAGTGGTTTCCCAACGAAAATTCTGAGTTTTGTATAGGGGAAGATTTTCCCCGCCCGCGTCAGGGGGATTGTCCCAGGCACCTCCACGTATAGTAACTATCCCATTTGAGTAGGGCTTAGGTCGGGGACATTGTCCTTGGACCTTCGCGTGCCGTTTCACTTGACTAGCGGTGGAAGGGTTGATTTGACTTTGTCATCGAATTTACTTTTATCCTCTGCTTTCAGGTAAAGGAGATATCGCACGAAGCTGAAGAAGAAACCCTGAGAGATCTGTCTGAGGAAAGCTCCTCGGAGGATACTGAGACTGATGATACTTCCACGCCTCGGGATGTTGGCGAAGTGCCCATTTTAAGGACAACCATAGAGGAGCGGTCTATGGCAGAGCCTAGGAAGCATGTCTATCTATTTTTCTGTTACACCGGGGATGCCTTCACGTTGGTGGGGGATGAGGGAGATTGGAAGGTGCATTTTCCCAAAGAGGACAATCATATCTGCTCTACATTCAAGGAGATAGGGATAAGGTTGCCCTTTTCGGATTTTCAGAGGGCCTCTTTTGTGCACCTGGACTTGGCACCTTCACAGCTGCACCTAGAACTAGCCTTTTTTATATAGGCATTCGAGCTGGTGTGTGAGTATTTAGAGATTGGAGCTACCCTTCCCCTCTTCTTTACTGCCTTCCATCTTCAGCGACAAATCTCAGGGAGGAAGTTCAGTTGGATCTCCCTGAAGCAGGGGAGGACGTTATTCAAACCCTTTTCTAAGCCCATTAAGCCTTTCAAGGAAAGGTTTTATATCATTGAGATCGTGTTGGAGAGGGCCACCGAATCAACATTTGTCTGGGAGGTCTTGACGGACGAGAGCGGGGAAACCTTAGTGAAGAGCATGGCAAAGTGCTTGCGTGGAGGTTGTTCAAGTTTCTTTTTTGCTAAAAAGGGGCTCATTTTACCCAGCCGACCGATGATTATATCGCCACTCCTCACATGCTGGGGGGCGACGACCGAGCCAGATATGTCAAGATGGTGGCTTTTGTGCACGACTTTCTTCCTGCCCAGTGCGTGACCCGTGTTGGAAAGATTATTTACGAAGAAAATGGAGGGCCCAAGGTGGAAGCTCGATATATCAATATGAAGGAGCTCCTCAAGTGCAGTACTCGTGTGAGGGCTTTAGAACTTATGGGTAGTCTTTTATTTCCTCTTAGTTTATTTGAGTTGTTATTTTCTTCTTGTATTAATGTGTCTGTTGTTTTGAAGGTAACACGTCTTCTACTTAATAATGAATGGTGAAGAATGCCCAGGGGAAGCTAAAGGGAGGCGTGGGGATCGGGAAGAGTCTCCTTAGGCAGCGAGCGCCTCCTCCTCAAACTAGGTCGGGGACCTTCTCGTCTACCCCACCATCCGTCCAAACATCACTCGTGCCTGTGAGTTCAAGGCTCAAGCGTCAACGTACGGGCGAGATTGTGGACCTCAAAAAGGAGGGGGAGAAGAGAAGATTTGAGCTTCCTCCATGCCCGTACAACAAGAGATTCTTCGAGGGTTCTTCTTTGTCGAATCCTCGAGCGGAGTCCCTGAAGCACGAGGAGATGGACCACCCAAGCAAAAGGACTATGCTTGCTCAAGACTCTTCTACCCTAATAAGGGTTATGGAGATGATGGTGGTTTACACCAAGGAGGGTTCCCACCATGAATATGAGATGAAGAAGGCCTAGGCTGCGGTCACGGACCTAGAAGAGAAGTTTAAGTAGTCTCAAGAAGAGCGGGTTAGGGCTGTCGAGGTGGCCGTGAAAATGTGTCGGGATGAGCTGTCCCCGGAGAAAGATATCCTTGCTGCGGAAAAGAAAGCCGCTAAGGATATGGTTGAGCAACTGAAGGCCGCTGCTGCTCCTGCTGAGGGTGAAAGTGAGGATGTGAAGAAGTTGAAGACTCGGGCAGAGCTGGTCGCTTGCATTACCCAGGTCAAGGATGATTGTCTGGAAATTGTCGAGGAGGCTTTCGACAATGCTGTGGAGCAATTGAAGATCGTGAATCCCGGGGTTGATTTGTTCACTAAGGGTACCGGGTTTCTCCATAGCGTTGTGGGCAACAAAATAGTCATCCCCGACTTCCTCCAAATTTGCGAGGAGCATATAACGGGTGCCCGCGAAGATCCTCAGCAAGAGGAGGAGTGACTTCTCTTTTATTTGTACATTTGGCTTGCACGCCAAGTTTTTGTAATTTTATTCTCTTGTGTGGGGTTTGGCCCCTTTGTATTTTAACAAGCACAATCGCGATCCTTGTGGCCGTTTTTATGCATGATTTGTTTTCGTGCATGTTTATACCATGCTTTATTTTGTCTAAGTGTCAAACGCTGCTCAATGCATATTATATGAGCTAACTTAGTGGATGGTTCTACTATGTTTCGGGGTTGGCTCGACAAATCGTGTTTGATAGTGAGAGGAACTGGTCGAAAGGCCTAGGTAGCTTCCTGGCATGAGAGTGGAGCTCAGGTCGCGTTTGTGGCCTGAGTTTGCGGCGTGAACTTCCCATTGCGAGTTGAGTGTTCTTCCTTTCATTGTACTTTGGCAACGGCGGGCTCGATCGAGGGACCACTGTCGGGCATGGGTTTTGCTTGTTCTTGAGCAAAAGCCTGCCTTGATTTACTTTGGCTACACAATGCTTATACTTGGGTGCACACTTATGGTCGGTACGTTATGTTCGTCGTGTTGATGAAGCATGTCGATAGTTAAGGCCTTAGCTATAATATTATTTTAGCTTTTCAGCGTTCCATGGTCGAGCGAGTTCTTCCCCGTTAACATGTTCTAGGTAGTATGCCTTATTATCTGTTTTCGCTCTAACACGGTAGGGTCCTTCCCAATTTACGGCGAGTTTGCCTTCACGAGAATCTTTGTGATTCCTTCTTAGGACGAGACTGCCTACTTGGAAATCTCATCATATAACTTTTGCATTATGCCTGATCATGATTTTTTATTATATCGAGGCCTCACGGAGGGTTGCTCTTGACCGGACCTCTTCGACGAGATTGAGCTCCTCTCTTAGTACCTCGTTGTTTGTTTCCTCATCTAGTGTGGCTTCAGCTCGCCTAGAGGGAACATGAGTCTCAATAGGGATCACTGCCTCAGTCCTGTATGCTAGGAGAAAAAGGGTTTCCCTAGTCGAAGAATGGGGCGTAGTACGGTAGGCTCAGACCATGCTGTGCAGCTCCTCGACCCACTATTTCTTTGTTTCATCTAGTCTCCGTTTAAGGCCCCGTAGGATTACCCTGTTTGCTGCCTCGACTTGCCCGTTAGTCTAGGGGTGCTCGACGGATGCTAAGTGTTGTTTGGTTCCCAGTTGGACGAAGAACTCCTGGAATTTTTTGTTCTTAAATCGTGTCTCGTTATCAGTGATGATCACTTGGGGGATGCCGAAGCGGGCAAGAATGTTCCGCTTGTAGAAATAAAGTATGTTGTGAGCCGTTATTTTGGATAGAGCCTCCGCTTCTATCCACTTTGGGATGTTTCCAACGCCTACTATTAGGTACTTGTTCTGATTTGACCCTACGACGAATGGTCCTAGAATATCTAGGCCCCACCATGTGAATGGCCATGTTGAGGACATTGCTTGGAGTTCATTGGGCGGTGTCAAGTGCATGTCCTCGTGTCGTTGGCATTTGTCGCATTTCGTCACATGTTCCTTTGCGTCATGCTGCATGGTTGGCCAGTAATATCCTACACATAAAGTCTTCCTGGCAAGGGATCTCTCCCCGAGGTGCTAGGCGTTGATTCCCTCTTGGATCTCGCGCAAGACATGGTCAACCATATCTTCCTCGACACATTTGAGGAAAGGGATGGAAAACCCTTGCCTGTAAAGCTTGCTTTCAACCAGGATGTAGAAGCAGACTTTGCACCTGATTATGTTGGCTTCCTTGGGGTCAGACGGTAGTTCATCCTTTACGAGGTAATTGTAGATGGGGGTCATTCAACAATTGTTGTCGCTGACGACATGAATGTTGAGGGTCGCAGAAGCTTTCTCGATGTTGGGTTGGGGAAGTACTTCCTGGATGATAGATTTGTTTCACCCTCGTGCTTTCCAGTTTTCACAAAACATCCGCTCGAACATTGTGTTCGTGGGGAACATGTTTTACCTCCACCTATGTGAACTTTTTCATATTTTCCTTGACCAGGGTTGAATATTTAGACAAGTTGTCATTCTTGACCTGGTATTCCCCCCGAACCTGGAGGGCCAGGAGTTGAGAATCGGTGTAGATGACGACTTCTTCGGTCCCAAGGTCTTCATTGAGGCGCATACCCGCAAGGAAGGCTTCGTATTCGGCCTGGTTATTAGAAGTGGGGAAAGACAATGTAAGCGAGACTTCAATGAGGATTCCTTCCTTGTTTTCCAAGATGACACCTGCCCCACTCCCTGCCGAGCTGGATGCTCCGTCAATGAAGATTGTCCATTTGCAAGCACCGCAAGTAGGGGAATTGGGAAGGGTCATCTCTGCAATAAAGTTGGCCAGTTCCTGGGCCTTGAGGGACTTTCTGCTCTCATACTAGATGTTGAACTCGGATAGTTCCAGGGACCACTTGAGCATCCTTCCGGCCATGTCCAGATGGCTCAATAGTTTCTTTACGGCTGGTCCGTGCGTACCACAATTGTGTGGGCCAGAAAGTAGTGCCTCAGCCTTCTTGCCGTGTTGATAAGAGCTAGGGCCACTTTCTTTATCTGCTGGTATCTCAGATCTGGATCTTTCAGTTCCTTGCTCGTGAAGTAGATGGGCTTATCTCCATCGGGCGTTTCACAAATGAGAGTGGCACTAACGACCTCTGTTACAACAACGAGATAGATATATAGGTGTTGCACCCCAAAATTTTCCCAACTTTTCTTTACCTAGCTTGTGTTTCATTTCATTCACATTAGCATTATCATTTGCATTTCATTGACATGTATGCAGGAGATCAAGAGGTATGATTACCAATTAAGAGTTACACAAGACTTTGAGGCTAGCTAAGAAGGTTTTTCAGATGTTCAAGGGTTGATATCCTTGTCAGAGAAGTTAAAAGATCCTCAGAGAGAGTGATTGAAGCCAAGTGTGTGTCTCCTAACTTGAGAGTTGTGAAAAGTCATCAGATGATTCTGAATCCATGAGGATGGATTGGAGGTCTTGAGAGAGCTCATGAGGAGTGTTGAAGATCACTTTGAGGCCAAGACAGGTCATTGTGCAAGATTAAGAAGCCTCAGCCATTATTGGTGCAGCTAGGGTTTGACTAGGTCAACCCTAAGTCAAATGAGGATTTGAAGGAGGTTGAGACCTAATTCAAGAGCCATGTGATCATGGATTGATACATTGAGATGTTATAAGGATGATTCCAAGGTTAACTCATCATGATTGAAGAGTTTGAGAAGTTTCAGGCTAGGGATTCTAAGACTTGACAGTGTAAAATCCCCTAGTTTGACCCCTGACTTCCAGGCCATTTAACTCAAGATATGATCTTCATCTCATCTTGACCCCAACATGATTGTTTTAGGGCATGATCTTAGCTTTAATTTGAATACTAGAAGTCCTTGATAGGGTTTATAGAACTCAAGTTATGAGCCAGACAAGTTACAAGTTATCTGAGACATGTGAATTTGGAGCTTGAAAGAACATAGATTGGTTCTTAATAATATCTCTATGTTTTGATGATAACTAATATGAAATTTTGTATTTAAGAATTATATACTCTAAAATTTGCTTGAGATTTTTTACTGCAGATAGTAAAGGAATTAACACTCTAGAAGCAAATCAGAATTGAACATAAGAAATTTGCTAGACTCTGAAGCGCCAGATGCATCCATTAGAAGATTCTGATTGCTGCCAACAGAAGATCCTGAGCGTAGCCTCCAGAAGGATCTGAAGCAGAAGCTCCAGAAGGAACTGAAGCAGAAGCTCCAGAAGAATCTGAAGCAAGTCAGAAGCATCTGAACCAAAGAAGAATTATGTATGAAGAGTTTTTCAAAGCATAGTTTCTACAGAAGAATTTGAAAGTACTAAAGCTGCCAGTACTGAAGCTCCGTATTAAATATGCTCTGATCTTAAACACGCTAAAAGCACACCTGCTGCAGAAGACTCTGATTCAGCAATATTCTGATCATCATCAGAAGGCTCTGATCTAATTAGACTCTGATGCATTTGCTGAAAACTGAAGAAGAATTATTCAAAGTTTATATCCGTTGGAGTGAACCAAACGTCTCTTTCCTTATTTATGCTAGACACAAGAACACAGACAAGAAGGATTTTTCTGTGCTTTCTTCTTCTAGGAAAGGTCACTTGATGTGAAGACAAAAAGGCTCAGACCTTTTGGACACTCTTCTCAACGTGAAACTCACCTTGGATCAGCTGCCTATAAAAACAAGACTTCACCAATTTCTTCAGTTGACGTTTTTCCAAAAGAAATAAATATTCAAGCTCTCATACATTTCATATTCTTTCTAAGAATTTATTTCTTTGTTCTAAATAGTTAAGTGAAAAATCACAGTTGTGATAAAGCTTTATAGAAGCAATCTTAAATACTTGTATTTGTATTACATTTGATTGTAAACCTTAAGAAGATCCAGTTAGGATCATTAGTTCTTGAGAAGACTTTGAACAGTTGTTCTAAGTGTTAACTATTGTAATCAGTTGATTTAATAGTGGAATAAGTCCTTGATTGAGAAAGGCAAATCACTCTAGGAAGGGTGGACTGGAGTAGTTGAGTTCAACGAACCAGGATAAAAATACTTGAGTTTTTATTTCTAAGTTTTAATATTCATACTTATTCAACCCCCCTTCTAAGTATTATATCACCTTCAGTTGGCATCAGAGCTCCGGTTCTGTGTGTGCTACCACTTAACAGTGACAGTAAAGATCCAGAGAGAAATACTTTGATATATATTTGGTTGTTACTATGGCTGATAATACAATGTCTAACATTAACAACAAATATGAAGAAAGGGACAAAATCAGCACCAAACCCCCTATGTTTGATGGGGAGAAATTTGATTATTGGAAAGACAGGATTGAAAGTTTTTTCCTTGGATATGATGCTGATTTATGGGATCTGGTCATAGATGGATATGTTCATCCCACTGATGGGAATGGCAAGAAGATAGACAGAAAATATATGACAGATGCTCAGAAGAAAGAATTTAGAAATCATCACAAGGCCAGAACAATATTGTTGAATGCAATATCTCATACTGAGTATGAAAAAATTACAAATAGGGAAACTGCATTTGACATGTTTGAATCCTTAAAGATGACTTATGAGGGAAACTCTCAAGTCAAGGAAACAAAGGCTCTGGCTCTGATCCAGAAGTATGAAGCCTTCAAGATGGAAGACTCTGAATCTGTTGAAGCTATGTTCTCCAGATTTCAAATACATACAGTTGGACTAAAGGTTCTGGATAAAGGATACTCTACTGGTGATCATGTGAAAAAGATCATCAGAAGCTTACCCACCAGATGGAGACCTATTGTGACAGCGCTGAAGATGGCTAAAGATCTGAACAAGATCTCCTTGGAGGAACTGATCAGTTCACTAAGAAGTCATAAAATAGAACTTGGGGAAGATGAACCTCAAAAGAAAGGTAAATCTGTAGCTTTAAAATCTAATAAATCTGCTAAAGCATTGCAGGTAATAGAGGAAAGCTCTGAAGAATCCTCATCTGAAGATGAAGATGAACTATCCATGCTGTCTAGAAGAATAAACAAACTCTGGAAGCATAAAGGAAAGAAGTTCAGAAACTTCAAGAAGCCTGACCAAAGAAAAGAATCTTCTGGATACAGAAGATCTGGCAAAAAGGAGGTTGTCTGTTATGAATGTAAAGAACCTGGACATTACAAAAATGAATGTCCAAAGGTGCTGAAAGAAAAGCCTAAAAGAAAATTTGATAAGAAGAAAAAAGTTCTGATGGCCACCTGGGATGATTCAGATACATCTGAATCTGAATCTGAGTCAGAAGAAGAATGTGCCAATGTAGCTTTTATGGCAGACATAGAAGATCAGGAGGAAGGAACTTCAGGATCTGAATCTGACTCTGAATCTGACTTTGACGCTGAAGAGGTAATGGCTAAACTCACTAAAGAAGAACTTATCAAAGTGTTATCAGAAGTTCTGAAAAGCTATAACAATATTAAGCTCAAATACAAGAAGCGTCAAAGCAATCTTGTATCTGAGAATAATATTCTCAAATCAGAAGTAGCTGAGCTAAATGAAAAGAACTTAAAATTGAAAAATGATTCTGAATTAGCTCAACAACACTCTGATTCTGAAACTGAATCTGAATGCAAAAATATTTTGGAAAAATATGATTATAGCTTTCAGAAGTTTCTTGCTAAAAGCATAGACAGAAGCAAAATGGCTTCTATGATCTATGGAGTTAGCAGAAATAACAGAAAAGGTATTGGATATGAATCCCCCTCTGGAAAGGATTTAAATCCAAAACCTGTTGATAAAATTATCATCAAGAAAACTCCTTTATATTCACACTTTAAATTTGGTCACTTGAATGATATTGAACAAACACGCTCTGAAAAGAATATTCATGTGTTTAAATCTAAAGCTAGTCAGAATAAACCTTATGTTGAAAAACAGAAGTTTAGACAAACCTTTAGAACAACTAACCTTAAAGGACCCAAGAAGATCTGGGTACCTAAAAGTAAAATAATTCCTGTTGCAGATGTTCTTAGCAGCAAGGTCAGGACGCCAATCATGGTACCTGGACTCTGGATGCTCACGACACATGACAGGAGAAAGGTCTATGTTCCAAAGCCTGGAGCTTAGATCTGGAGGTGATGTGAAATTTGGAGGGAACCAGAAGGGCAAGATCATTGGATCTGGCACCATTGGAAATGGTAAACTTCCCTCTATTACTAATGTTTTACTTGTTGAAGGGTTAAATCATAACTTATTGTCCATAAGTCAATTAAGTGACAATGGTTATGATATTACTTTTAATAAAAAATGTTGTAAAGCTATTAGTCAAAAGGATGGCTCTATTCTATTTAGTGGTAAGAGGAAAAACAACATTTATAAAATAAATCTTTCAGAACTTAAAGTTCAGAATGTTAAATGCCTCTTATCTGTTAATGAAGAGCAATGGGTCTGGCACAGAAGATTGGGGCATATTAATATGAGACGTATATCTCAGATTAATAAACTTAATCTTGTCAGAGGACTTCCTAATCTGAAGTTCACCTCAGATGCTCTTTGTGAAGCATGCCAAAAAGGGAAGTTTTCAAAATCATCTCTTAAATCAAAAAATGTTGTTTCTACTTCCAGACCACTAGAATTACTTCATATTGATCTGTTTGGACCAGTGAAAACTGCATCCATCAGAGGCAAGAAGTATGGATTAGTCATTGTTGATGACTATAGTAGATGGACATGGGTAAGGTTCTTAAAACACAAGGATGAGTCACATTCTGTGTTCTTTGACTTCTGCAAGCAAGTCCATAATGAAAAAGATTTCAAAATTATAAAAGTCAGAAGTGATCATGGTGGTGAATTTGAAAATAAATATTTTGAAAAATATTTTAATGAAAATTGCATTGCTCATGATTTTTCCTGTCCTAGAACTCCACAACAAAATGGGGTTGTAGAGAGGAAAAACAGAACTCTGCAAGAAATGGCCAGAACCATGATCAATGAGACAAATCTGGCAAAATACTTTTGGGCAGAAGCAATCAACACAGCCTGTTACATTCAGAACAGAGTGTCTGTAAGACCTCTTCTGGAGAAGACTCCATATGAACTTTGGAAGAACAGAAAGCCCAATATTTCATATTTTCATCCTTTTAGATGTATTTGTTATATGTTAAATACTAAAGAAAATCTGAACAAGTTTGATTCCAAAGCACAGAAGTGTTTCCTGCTTGGATATTCTGAACGCTCTAAAGGCTACAGAGTATACAACACTGAGACACAGATTGTGGAAGAATCTATTCATGTTAGATTTGATGATAAGCTTGGCAATAAAAAGCCAAAGTAGTCTGAAAACTCTACAGATAGAGAAGTAGTCTTCACAGACTCTGAAGTCCCAGAGGAAGACAAAGCTCAAGTGAAGGAACCAGAAGCAACGCCAGATGCTATTCCTTTAACTTCTCAGATGAACAATCTAAACATTTCTGAAGAATCAACTGTTAGAGGATCATCATCCAGAATTAAAGCTTCTCATCCAGAGAATGTCATTATTGGAAAGAAGGATGATCCCATCAAAACAAGATCCTTTCTAAGATCATCTGAAGCATCATTATTTGGACTGGTGTCAGAAATTGAACCATCTTCTGTAGATGAAGCTCTGCAAGACAATAATTGGATTATTGCCATGCAAGAAGAGTTAAATCAATTCACCAGAAATAATGTGTGGGATTTAGTTCAAAGATCACAAGGATTCAATATAATTGGAACTAAATGGGTCTTCATAAATAAGCTAAATGAGAAAGGAGAAGTTGAAAGAAATAAGGCAAGGCTTGTTGCTCAAGGGTACAGTCAACAAGAAGGTATTGATTACACTGAAACTTATGCTCCAGTGGCAAGGTTAGAATCTATACGCCTTCTTATTTCATTTGCTGCACAAAATAACATCACTCTGTATCAGATGGATGTTAAAAGTGCCTTTCTAAATGGTATTATAGAAGAAGAAGTTTATGTCCACCAACCTCCTGGTTTTGAAAATGAAAAGTTTCCAGATCATGTTTTCAAATTAAAGAAATCTCTGTATGGTTTAAAACAAGCTCCCAGAGCTTGGTATGAGAGATTGAGCAATTTTCTTCTGGAGAAAAATTTCATCAGAGGAAAAGTGGACACAACACTCTTTTGTAAATCAATTAAGAAAGATCTTCTAATTTGTCAAATTTATGTGGATGATATAATATTTGGATCTACCAATACTATACTGGGAAAGGAGTTTGCTAAATGTATGCAGGCAGAATTTGAAATGAGCATGATGGGAGAACTCAGATTCTTTCTAGGAATCCAAGTCAATCAAACTCCAGAGTGCACTTACATACATCAGACCAAATATGTTAAAAGAACTTCTGAAGAAATTTAACATGACTGATAGTAAGCTGGCAAAGACTCCCATGCATCCAACAAGCTCACTTGGCAAGGAAGAGGTAAGTAAGAAAGTAGATCAGAAGCTCTACAGAGGTATGATAGGATCTCTTCTTTACTTAACTTCTTCTAGACGTGACATATTGTTTAGTGTATGCTTGTGTGCTAGATTCCAATCAGATCCTAGAGAATCACACCTGACAGCTGTCAAGAGGATTCTAAGGTATCTGAAAGGTACTTCTAATGTGGGTTTGTGTTACAGAAAATCTGATGATTTCAAATTAGTTGGATTCTGTGATGCTGACTACGTTGGAGACAGAGTGGAAAGGAAAAGTACTTCTGGAAGTTGTCAATTTCTAGGAAGAAATCTAATCTCTTGGTACAGGAAGAAGCAACCCACAATTGCACTTTCAACCACAGAGGCAGAATATATAGCTGCTGCTGGATGTAGCACGCAGATGCTCTGGATGAAAAGTCAGCTAGAAGATTATCAAATATTTGAAAGTAATATTTCTATCTTCTGTGATAATACTTATGCTATATGTTTGTCTAAAAACCCCATTTTACACTCTAAGGCAAAACATATAGAAATTAAGCATCATTTCATCAGAGACTATGTTCATAAGGGAATCATAAATTTGGCCTTTGTTGATACAGATCATCAATGGGCAGATATTTTTACAAAATCCCTTGTTGAAGATAGATTTAAATTTATTCTGAAAAATATTGGTATGGACTTTTGTCCAGAATGATATTTATCAGAAGCAAATTTTTACAGATGCAAAAATGCCTAATGCTCTGAAGTATTTCTTCTGATTGCTTATTTATTCTCTTTAATTATCTTTTGTGAAACTCTGAACTAACAATCCTCAGAGGATCTGGACGTTGGTTAACGTTTCATTTCTCAAGAGAATTCAGAACACATGCAAGCAAACACGTGTCACTCCAAATCTGCAAAGGTGGCGTGTACACTACTGAAGAGACGTTTGAGGTGAAGTTTGAATAGTGAAAATCTTGATTTTCCCCCCAATTTGTCAGAAGCAATAAATGCTTGAAATGATTTTTATTCTTTTCATTAAATGCCTTGTTCAAACGTGCCAAATTCTGACTGTTTGTATGCCTATATGTTTTAGTATAAATACATCTCTTCTCTTCACAATCACACTTTCCACACTTCAAACATTTTATGCATTTCAATCTTCTCTTCTCTCTGCATAAGAACCCTAAGCGTGTGACAAAACCATCTTCAATGGCAACTTCATCATCAACTGCTGCACAATTTCAATCTACAATGGCTGCAGTTACCTCTGCTAACATGGGCGTAACTCCTTATACTCCACCAAAAAGAACTTTGCTAACACCTGTTGAAAAGCTGGAGGTTTTATGTGAATAAATGGTGGAATTTGATTCACTTGCTGAGAATGGGTTTGAAATTCGCTCCATTATAGGTGCTCAAGGATGGGTGAAGTATTTTGACAGGCTTTTTGGACCAGTTTACCCCCTTCTTGTGAAAGGGTTCTGGATCCATGCTTCTGTTTACCCCAAGTTTATTTTATCTTCTGTTCTGGGCAAAGATATAATCATAACAGAAGATCTAATTAGAAAACTCATTGGCTATGAGGAAACAGATGGAGTATCACACTTGCCAGCTGGGCGTGTTGATATGGATGAAGTTTATGAAGAAGTGATGACTGCTGGACAAGCTTCTAATAAGTTCAAGGATCTGAAGCCTGACTACAAGATCTGGGCTAAGATCTTCATGGGATGCATTCATCACAGGAAGTCAACAAACTCTCCAGACTATGTCAATAATGAGCAGCTCTACTTTATGTACTGCCTAAGTCAGAGCACCAAGGTAGATCTTCCATATATTCTCTTTATGCATCTTTGGAATCATATAAATGCCTCTAGAGAATATGTGAAAGAAAAAGGTCAGAAGATCAGAACCTGGATTCCTTTTGGAAGGTTAATCTCAGATCTTCTAACTGAGAATGGACTTGTAACTGCTCTGTACGCTGCTGGAGTTACAGAGGAATTGAAATTTATTTTGGGAAAGCCTCTGAATGCCAAAAGTCTTCAGAGACTTAAAATAGTGGAAGAACTCACAACAGCTCCCAAGAAGCTGAACATTTCTGAACTGAGTCAGAAGAGAACTCCTGTAGATGATTACCCTCTGTTCTATGCTGAAGAACCAAGGGAAATTGTTGTAAGATACATTGATGATTGTAAGAAAGAAGGAAAGCCTATTCCTGCAGATATTATAAAGAGTGCAAGACAACCATTACCTGTTGTAGAAGAAGAAGAACCACCAAGAAAGAGGACTCAACCAAAAGCAGAAGTTGCACCTGTTCAGAAGAAGCCCAAGATTGCTAAAAATCCTCAGAAGCTGCTAAAGAGGAAAGAATCTGGAGCCACTCCTTCTGTACCAGCAAAAAGAATCAAGATTAAAGGTACTAAAACTTCTGTATCTTCTGCAAATCCTATTGTTATAAATGATTCTAATGTTAAGTCTATTCCAAAACCACCCTCTACTCAAAATAAATCTGTTACTGCTCCACCTCATGTTTCTACTCCTTCTCCACAAAAATCTTCAACTCCAATTTCCATTTCACCACAAAAACAATCATCTGTTCCAACACCAACAACAACAAAAACAATTCAAACTCCACAACCAAAAATTCCAACCAAACAATCTGTACCACAAAAACAACCATCAGAAAAACAACCCACAGAACAACAACAAACAACAAAACCATCTGCACAACAAAAGCCATCTGAACAACAAAAACAACCACAAGAAAAACAACCAGAAAAACAACCTGAACCTCTACCAGAAAAAGACTCTGAACATCAACCACAAAAATCATTTGAACCTCAAACACAACAACAAGAGAAACAACCACAATCAGATTATCCACCATCCAAAGCATCTGAACCCACTGAATCTGTTCCAGTTTCATCTGATCCACCCACCTCAGAACCCCCTTCAAAACCCTCTGAAAATCCCTCAGAATCAATCAATCCTTCTGAAACCAACATCCCTGAGACAGAAGTTCTTGATGTTACACCTCTGAAAACTGTTTTTCAAGTGTCTTCTACTTCTTGCACACCAACCACTTCATCAAACTCCTCAGAATCTGACATTCACCCAGATTTTCTAATCTCTCCTTCTCACAGAGACTCTGAGGTAAACCAACCAGAACCCCCTGTATCTTCCAAAGTTCCTATTCCAGATCCTACTCCCATACCTGCACCATCATCTGAAATCCTCATTCCAAACTCTAACCCAACATCTAACCCAAGACATCTATTTCATGTGCGCAATTCTCATCCCTGTTTCACAATCTTGCCTATGGCTTCAAACTCAAAGATTTTGATGACAGAGTTGAACCATCTGACCCTATCACTCCCTTGAAACCCAAACTTACAATCACCCTACCATCTGTGCTTCTCACTTACATTCAATCCATGTCAGATGTAGGTTCATTAGCAACAATATCATATTCTGCTAAATCTGCAAAAGCTGCTACTTCAGCTATATCAGTTTCATCTGATAAACCTGCTGCTTCTGATGAACCTCCAAAATCTGCCTTCCAACCTTACTCAAATAAACCCTTTGATGTAGTTTCCTATCACACCACAGTAAAACCACATCTGTTAAATGCTTTAAACAGATCCAAACCAGAAAAATCTCCTGAGACTCCTTTCATACCATACTACCCTCCTCCTCTAATCTCCATTCAGAAATCCATTTTTCCACCTACTCCCCAACCTAAACAAATAACATTGGAGACTCTGTTACATCCCAAACCTAGACTTAATGTTAATCATTTATTTCAATCTTTTTTGCAAGAAATACAGTTGTATTTAGGTACTGTACAGAGGAAGTGTTTAGCAACAATGGATGCCCAAGAATCTGATGTTATCTGGAATGGATTCATCAACAGATTCAACATTGTAGCATAAAATCTGAAGAACATATGTTCTGATGATGCGAAGCTCAGATTTGCTGAAGCTGCAAGAAGTCTGTTCTGGACTGTCAAGAAATCTGGACCACTGCTTCTTACAGATGCTCCTCCATCATCAGAAGAAACTAATGAATCTGCATCTAAAGACAATCCCTTGGCCATGACTCTGGTAGAACTTCCTTCTGGCTCTAATGCTCCAGACTCTACAGACCCTATGGAAATTGACTCTGTTCAAGCTCCAGAAAATGATCAACCCTCTTCTTCTGAGATTAAGAAAGAACATCCAGATTTTGAGGATAAAATTGCTGCTTTGGAAGCTGGTCAATCAGAGATCAAGTCTTGGATGGCCAAACAGGATAAAAAGTCTGAAGACATGACTGAGGGGATGTCAAAACAGGATCAGAAGAATGAAACAATGGCTAAGTGGATGTCAAAGCAAGAACAGTCCTCCTCTGAGATCACGGATCTGTTGAAGATGCTTTTGTCAAAACACTCTTAGTTTTCATTTTTTTCATTCTGATGTTTTTGCATCTGATGTTTGATTATGTATTTTTTGAATATCTTCTGATGCATGTACTCTTGCTATGAACTAAATTGAATGAATGTTTCAAGTTTTCTCCACATGATTTATCTTCTTTAATGTTTCCTTTTATTTGTCTTTTCAAAGTTTTTACTTTTTGCTTATGACAAAAAAGGGGGAGAAAATATAGATCTGAACTGTTTAATTAAACTTCACCAGAATGAAACTTCAGACATATCTATTCTATCTAACATTAAATCTGAGTATTTCAGAACATTTGATAAGTACACTCTGTAAAAGAAACTCTGAGACTCTCAGATCATTTGACAATTATCAAACTCTGACTCTGAAATTTGTAAGAAACTCTGACTCTCAAATGTTAAAAGAACAATCAAGATCTAACTCTAAAATTTACTCAATACAAAAGGGAAGTTTCTATTCCTTATTTGTATTTAATTCAGGGGGAGATTCATCATCTCAAGGGGAGTTATAATTATTATATTTTCAATTAAACAAAATTTCTGATGTTTTTGTCATCATAAAAAAGGGGGAGATTGTTAGAACACAAATTGGTTCTTAATAATATCTCTATGTTTTGATGATAACTAATATGAAATTTTGTATTTAAGAATTATATACTCTAAAATTTGCTTGAGAGTTTTTACTGCAGATAGTAAAGGAATTAACAGTCCAGAAGCAAATCAGAATTGAACATAAGAAATTTGCTAGACTCTGAAGCGCCAGATGCATCCATTAGAAGATTCTGATTGCTGCCAACAGAAGATCCTGAGCGTGGCCTCCAGAAGGATCTGAAGCAGAAGCTCCAGAAGGATCTGAAGCAGAAGCTCCAGAAGGATCTGAAGCAGAAGCTCCAGAAGAATCTGAAGCAAGTCAGAAGCATCTGAACCAAAGAAGAATTATGTATGAAGAGTTTTTCAAAGCATAGTTTCTACAGAAGAATCTGAAAGTACTAAAGCTGCCAGTACTGAAGCTCTGTATCAAATATGCTCTGATCTTAAACACGCTAAAAGCACACCTGCTGCAAAAGACTCTGGTTCAACAAAACTCTGATCATCATCAGAAGGCTCTGATCTAATTAGACTCTGATGCATTTGCTGAAAACTGAAGAAGAATTATTCAAAGTTTATATCTGTTGGAGTGAACCAAACGTCTCTTTCCTTATTTATGCTAGACACAAGAACACAGACAAAAAGGATTCTTCTGTGCTTTCTTCTTCTAGGAAAGGTCACTTGATGTGAAGACAAAAAGGCTCAGACCTTTTGGACACTCTTCTCAACCTGAAGCTCACCTTGGATCAGCTGCCTATAAAAACAAGACTTCACCAATTTCTTCAGTTGACGTTTTTCCAAAAGAAATAAATATTCAAGCTTTCATACATTTCATATTCTTTCTAAGAATTTATTTCTTTGTTCTAAATAGTTAAGTGAAAAATCACAGTTGTGATAAAGCTTTATAGAAGCAATCTTAAACACTTGTATTTGTATTACATTTGATTTTAACCTTAAGAAGATCCAGTTAGGATCAGTAGTTCTTGAGAAGACTTTGAACAGTTGTTCTAAGTGTTAACTATTGTAATCAGTTGATTTAATAGTGGATTAAGTCCTTGATTGAGAAAGGCAAATCACTCTAGGAAGGGTGGACTGGAGTAGTTGAGTTCAACGAACCAAGATAAAAATACTTGAGTTTTTATTTCTAAGTTTTAATCTTCATACTTATTCAATCCCCCCTTCTAAGTATTATCTCACCTTCACATATCATCTTGACCCCAACATGATTGTTTTAGGGCATGATCTTAGCTTTAATTTGAGTACTAGAAGTCCTTGATAGGGTTTCTAGAACTCAAGTTATGAGCCAGACAAGTTACAAGTCATCTGAGACATGTGAATTTGGAGCTTGAAAGTTACCCAACTTTCATGATACTTTTTCCCTAGAAGGATGATTCCTATGCACTTTTGGTCAACATGAATATTTTTCCTTATTCTCTTAGATTTCCATAGAGTACTAGAAGTCCTTGATTGGATTTGTAGAAATCAAGTTATGGCTTTGACAAGTCAAGGGTATTTTGGGTATATGGACATTACAGGTCATTTTGAATCATAGGTCAATTTCAGCATCTTGCAAGCTTCAAATGGATTTTTGTTCAACATGAAAGTTGCTCAAAATGATGTTTTTAGCTTATCCAAGTATCAAGAGTCCATTGATATGGATTATATCAAGCATTGGTTGAAGAAAATTCACATAAAGACCATTTTAATGAATTAAAATGTGAAAATTCAAAACAATTGGAAATAACATGTTTTCAGGCCAAATTTGTGGTCATTTTGAATGGAATTGATATTCTAAAGAGATTGGAATTATCACAATTTTGAATTGAAGTGCATAACATGGCCATATGGAGTCTTGCTTCATAATGAAAAAAAATATCAAATACACCACATGGATTGAAATCAAGGAGGGGAAACCATGCCATTGTACTCCACAATTGTTAAGTGAGTAAATTGGACTGAGTTTGAAGAAAGAACAAAGCCAAAACGTGCACATCACCATTGGATTTTTGGAAGGAAAGTGAAAATGGTAAATCTTAAATTGGGCTTTGTTTGGGCCTCCAAAGTGGTTAAACAGATTATAAATAGGATATGGATCATTCTGAGAAAGTTATAGTGTCAAAATCTGTTAAGAAGCCATTGGAGCAAGTTGGAGAAAAAGCTCGAAAGTGAATTTTCGGTTTTGAAGAATCAGAGGGTTTCATCAAGAATTGGTGATCAAGAATCGTTCATCATCAATCATTGAAGCTTTCTGCACTTGTTGGAGGAGAATTGAGGTCTGAAACCACCACAATCGAAGCTTAAAACTGGGTTTCCATTTCTTGAAATTTCTCTCAATTCATGCGTTTTTAGTAGCTTAGATTCATGTGGCTAGGTTACAATTAAGGTATAGATGATTTCTGGACAGAAAAATTGAGGTTTAGTGACAAATTAGGGATTGGTCCATTTTCGGCTGAGATGTAGATTTCCTTATTCTTGAGGTTTTAGCGTGATTAAGTGGTATAATTGCAATCCTCGTGAATTTTCCCACAATTTTCGTTCAAGAACCATGTTGATTGGTGGAGTATTTAGGGAGATAGGAGGTTACGAATTGCTCCGGTGAAGCTCCGGCCATTCACGACCGGACTCTGCGTTTCCCTCCCCTGCACAATTTTGAAAGTAAGAAGACGAAATCGTGGTTGTGTGTTCTCTTGAGAAAGTGGACTAAGTCATTCAATCCAAGGACTCCAAGCGCGCCACGTACCCCCTCCCCCAAAACGCGTCGTTTTAATTAGTGAGTATCCCAAGTGTTGTTCAGCGCGCTACTTAGACCAAGAGTGCTTGGGTTCGAATCCTCGCGTGGCTGGTTTTGATTTTATGAAAACTGAACTGAATTAGGTGTTATTGACGTTGGGCCTTGGCTGTTTTACGCTATTCACACCTCCCCCTGGCAGGCCCAAATGAGAATACACGTAGAGTCCCTGCTCAATGCACCCTCCCAGGCGTATTTTCATTAGAAGGAATTTGCTGAATTCAAACTCAAATGGGACCAGCGCCCATGTGCTAACAAAATCCCCATTCATGGGCCCAGGCGTGAATTGTACTTGGATTAGCTGCTAGTTGAACCCCTCCCTTATTTCTTTTAATTTCTTTTCTTTTATTTTTTGTTTAATTGATTGTTAGATTTAATTCATAAAAAAATAGTAAATGATGATAATAAATTCTGGAAAAATTTGTGGATATAAAATGAGATGTTTAGGATTTTATCATGCTTTTTATTTTAATTTTCCATGCATTTTCCATTTTATTTCATATTATCTAGGGTAATATGTTTTTAATGATGGAATAATTGGGTGCTGATTTTGTGCATTTTATTTCTCACCCATATTTCTGAGTTTGATCTTGAGATTTTACATGCTGGTTATATACATGTTGATGATGTTGTGTAACTTTTATCATGATTTTTAGATGACTTTAAATAGGGTTTTAGGGTAGCTGTTTAGGAGTGTTCATGATTGAATTCCTTTAGTGTACCCTTGAAACTTTAGATTTAATTTGAACCTTTTGACTTAGGTTTAACCCCTTATTTTTGGACTATAACATGTTGATACATGTAGGATGATATGATATTTTCCCTAGAATTTTTAGGAATTATTTTCAATTAGTTCCCCATTTTACAAATTAACTTCAGTTAGGTGATTCTAACTTAGAGAACTTCATAGGTTAACCTTGTAATTGGTCACTAGATGATTCTAGGTAGTGTATTCCTTCTTGATAGAATGGTAAGTAAGTAGATACCTCATTATGGTTTAGGGAGAGCCTTAGAGAGTGTTTTCTTTCTTCAAACAAACATGGCATGCTTTGTGTGCATGCCATTCCCATCCTATGATTCAAAGTCCTCATGTGAAAGCCCATCTCTCCTTTGGAGGGATGTATGGCATGTCATAATGAGTAGAACTTTTGAGGATGCCTTTCTCTGATGACTGGTTGAGTGTCAGGAGGGGTTCCCTTGGTTTCCTTCCTGCTTCCCATCATCAATCCAATATTCTTGATGTTTATTCTCTTCCCTTGTGTTGGAGCTTGTTGGAGCATGAAGATGAAGACCTCTCTTGAAGATGAAGACCTCTCTTGAAGATTGAAGCTTGAATATGGAGTTCTCCCATGAAGCTAGCTTGGGTGTCAACACAAACTACAGACTGTTGGATTGTTGCTGTTAGGGGTTTGCTTGCAGCTGTGTGGATGTTTGTTGTTTACCTGCTTTGCTGTTGAGCTATTTTGTCTGCTACTCTTTCTGTTTGACTATTGCTGGTGTGACTTGCTCTTGTTGCATTTCTTTCTTCCTTTATCTTTGTAATTATTCATACTTGGCTTGAGGTTTAGACGAGCTTGTGGAGGCTCCTGCCCCACACATATTTCCTCCCTCACTTGCATTGCATGCATTTTATTTACAGTTGTTCCCTGTACTATTTACTGTTTACTGTTTAAGCTGATGCTTTATCTGTTTTTGTATATCTTTGACATGATCCCCTAGGAATCTCACTTCCTTTGATAAGGAAGTGATGATTAGAACTTTAGGTTGAAACCTATGCATGATAACTTCTAGGAGTTCCCTGTTTCGAACCTCAACCATAGGATGAATCCTTGGCATGACAACATTAGGACTTGATAGTCTTCCTATAGAATTCATTCTCTTCTCATCTCAAAACAAATTAAAATACAGTAATAAAGGTTAACTGGCGTCGTACGTTACGAGCCTTAAGCTACTTGAGAAAGGGTTGTTGGAGAGTTTCTTTCCAACAGCTTGGATGTTTAGTATGACACCCTTTGGGTGACATGCGACGCATTCACTCTCAGGTCATAGTCTCTAGTGCGATATTGGTTGCAAACATCCATAAAAAACAGTTCTTCCGTAAAAAACAGAAAACAAACTTCAAACCTTTTTGCCCCGTGGGCCCATAATTCAAAAGAAGCTTTTCTGAAGAAAAGAGTGTCGTTAACGCCTAGTTCTACTGCAAACGGTAACGCCTAAGTCTCCAAGGGTCGAGTTGCGTACACCAAACTTCTAGAACTGTTTGTTAACCCTACTCGAAAAACAGATGAATCTGAATTGCCGTAATCCGTATTATCCCGAACTACGTAAGCTCTTATCTCTCAAGCCTGTTGAGAGTACGTAGGCACAATACTGATGTATTGGCGAGCCACCTTCCCCCACCCGTAGTTAGTCGAACTACGTTGACTCTGATTTCTCATTCTCTGATGAGAATACGTAGGCATAAAGTGCGACGCTTTGCCGAGTCATTTCCTTTTCTTTTTATACCGGCCTTGATAGGTAGATAGTTTAAATCAACCCGTTAGATAAACACAACAAGCGTGGATCCCATCGAGTACGATGGACGTGAGGGGTGCTAATACCTTCCCCTTGCGTAACCGACTTCCGAATCCAGAAATTGGTTGCGATGACTTTGTCTTATACCTTTTCATCAGGTTTTTACGATCGTTTCCTTTCCCGTTCTTAGGGATAAATAACGAAAGGTGGCGACTCTTCTGTTTTTCCGGCACCTTATTTTCGCGGTAGCGACAGCTGGCGACTCTGCTGGGGACGCTTGATAGTTTCTTGGGGATCCAACGTCCCTTATGCGAGTCAATAGGGGGATCCAACGTCCCTGTGCGAGATTCAATCCTAGTGCTTGCGTGTTTACCTGTTGGGTTGTGTTTACCTGTGCGAGAGTCAATCCTAGTACTTAGCATTAGTTGTGGAAATTAATGGGCGTGTGCTTGCTTTCTATCGCGGTGAAAATCGGATACCAAACTATTGATTAGTTTGAATCTTTAATTCAATTTGCAATCGAACTTTGATTTGTCCAAAGGAAGGGATAAAGATCGAAATTCCCACAATGCAATGGAAGGTACTAGCATCCTAAGTTTCTGTAGTATTCTACAGGAACCTCTTGTTTTATGTTTGTTTATTGCTAAGGTTTATCTGCTTAAGGTTAAAGACCTAGGGGTTTATTTCTAAGTATACCCGATAAGATGTCGCATCTTATGCCTACATATCCTTACGGGAGTGGAATCAGAGTATTTGTAGTTCCCCTAAAGGGTTCGAGGAGTTCTTTGACTGTGGTCAAAGTTCCTACGGGTTTAAAGTAGTTGATTGATTGATTTTAGGAGAAGATATGAGTCTTCATTTTAAGGGAGATTTAAACACCACAAATTGTAGGAAAATAGTCTTTGCATCGTCTGAAGAAAAGGACTTACGTACTCGGATAAGGATCAACGAGGTACACCTTTATCTCTCTTAAGGCAAAGTCCCTACGGCTTGATTGTATTGATGTGGGGTGGAGATTCTATCTCGCTTAAGATGATTAACATCTTCCTCTATTGTTTGAATGTTTGAATATTGTATGTTGAATTGGATTGTTTTCCTATGTTGTAAAAGATAAAGAACGATCCTTCCTATGGGGGTAGGATCTATCTTAAGAAGATCGACTTGAATGGGATCAATGATCTTGTGGGGAGAATGATGCAAATGTGAATGCACTACACACAAGTGTTGACTTATGTGTAGGTTTTTCCTTTGGACGGATGCAATGCGATAAAATAAATTACAATAATGTAAATTACTGTAAAATAAATTACAGAAATGATAAAGCTATACACATACGCATGAAAGCGCTGAAGTGTGTGAGAGTGAGTGTGTCGTGGGGTGCACGATTAGGTTATATTTTACGATGTTGATTGATTTTAATCATTTGATTTGATTTTAGAAAAAAAGAGTTGTATTGATTATTAATAGTGAGATGGACCAATTTTAGTTCTATGAGAAATAATATTTTGGTGAGATTGAAAAATATATTATTTTCGATGAGGATTTGGTTTTAAGAAAAGTTGAATTTAATTATATTAGTTTTAAAAGAAGTGATTCTTTTTAGTTATTATAAAAGGTTATTATTATTAACAAGTGAATATACTTTGAAAATAGTTTTCTTATTATAAATATAGTTTTTTTTTAAGGAGATACAAGTTTTTAAATTATGAAAATGATTAAAAACAAGTTATATATTTATTTTAAAAAGGGTTATTAAGTTATAAAGAAAAAAATAGTGAAATAGATTAATATTAAGAGATTAATAGAAAATTTAATATTAAATTAATTAAGGGATTAAATTAAAATGTCATTATCTTAATTTGTAAAACAGATTATAATAAACTTAGTTAATTATAAAAGATTTGTTAATTCATTAAAAAGCTGATAAAAAAAAAAGGTTGATTAGGGATTGATGGGTTGATTAACGTTAAAATATTGGTTAGCAGATTAAATGATTGATGTCGTGAGGGTGTACGTGGTATGTGTGATGAATGATTACGTTACAACAATACAAAACTAAGAAAAAAATGAACCCAAGAACCCTAATCCCCTTTCCCAGATCCCTACGTCTACCGCTTCTTCATCGTCTCCCGTCTTCGATCGCCCTTCATCTCCTTTCTCTCTTTTTCTGTTTTCCATTTTCATACAACCTAACAAAACACAAAACAAGACCAATCATGAAATGGAAATGTTACTTAAGGAAGATATTACCCAAGATGATGATGATTATAGCGTCGTCGGTGACTTCGCGATGGCTTCATGGGGCAGTGGATGTGGTGGAAGGGATGGCGATGATTTGCGGTTGACAGAGGCGGGCTCACGGTGGAATTGTTGATTTCACGGTTAACGGAGATGGACTCGCGAGGGGGGTTCCGGCGGTTTCCCGGTGGAATTCAAAAGATAAGTTCTCTTGGAGACCTACGTATATTTTTTAGGTTTTGCTGGATTGGGATTTTGTGGCTCTTGAATATTTTGTGGTTTCTGTATGCGTCTCCCTATTTTCAATCCCCGTTTCTATGTGACTTTCATCTCTTCTTATAGGCTTCAGATTGAGATGTTTGTGTGGGAATTTGATTAAAACCAAATTGAATGCTGATTGATGATTGATTTAGGGTTTCCTTTCTTGGTTTGAAGAGAGTTCAAAATCTTTCCTTTTTCGGTGATTGTAATAATATGAGTGTTAAATCTCTGATTTTGTGTATCAATCGTTTGGTCCTGAATCTTCCAATTATTCCACGAATATTCCCTCTATCGGTTATTCTCCCAAAAATTACTAATTTAGGTTTGATATTTGACAGGTGTGAATATTGAAGGAGTTGGGCCCGGAGAAGAAACGTGTGATCCAAAGTAGGTTCTTGTTTCAGAGTTTTCAATAACCTCCTCAAATCTGAGAATTTGGTTCTCAAGAGACTCGATAGTTTCCAAAGAATTTGAGAATTCTTCTGATTGTTTCCTGAGTTTATTTTCCATGTTCAGGATAAGTGCTTTTGAGTGTGTCTATGCCAGGAGGAGGAGAGCATTCATATTGTTCTTGCAGCTCGAAGAAACCTCATATAATGCGGGCGGTGCACAACGAACTTTTATGGCATCCAAGTTCTTACTTGAGGACAATACGGTATGTACGGAGACCTCTTTGTGACCTATTCTTCCATCATGTGTGAGTTTGCTAAGGTTTTCCTTTATTCTTCCAGGAGAGATATGGTGTCTTGTCAGAGACATACGCATATTTTCAGATGGATACAAAGGCATGCAGTTGATACCCATGACAAACTCTATAATTGTCAATAGTCAGTAAACTGCCATCAAAAACCCAATCTCATCAAGGGTTCATCATTTTCTTAACGCGCTCACACAGGGGATCAATGTGTGTTGCTGCTTGGCTTGACTTATGACGATGCTGATAATTGGTGAGTCATTATGAGTGGTCCGCTGACATTTGGAGTTGTTCTTGATCTTGGTTCTTCTGTTATACAGGTGCAGGGCATATACTCAAAGATAACTACGATGTTGTCAAGATCCGGGGTGCGTTAGAGGCTAATGCGGAGACAAAGTTCGCCTGAAACATTCATGTTGTTTTGTTTTTATTGAGTTGTTTGGACACAAATTTGTTGTGTTTCTTGTGTTGAAGCTTAGAGTTTTGGTTGTGTTTATTATTGTGCAGGAGCATTCAAGTTTGTTACACCAAAACGTCATCAATTGTGGGTGGTATGTGATAGTGTAGTATCACTACTAGTCTGAAGTATGCTGACTCACATCATGGAAGGAAGCTCTAGCAGCAGCTTCTAACTCAAGAAATATTGCTGCTGGTGCATTTCTAGATACCGCAATATCTGAGAACAACTTTCATCCAATTCTTTAATAAATGTCGTCGCTCTCACAGCAAACAGAAGGAAACGCAACTGAAGAAGAGTGATGACGCTTTAACATAAACCCCCTCAGAGTTGTCGTAGAGGTGTAGTTTGGTTTTGAATTCCTTCTTTTTGAGATTACTCAAAGGTACATGACAAATCAAATCCTTGTTGAAATGCAGGTTGTTCAAGAGCTGAGGCCGCCGGTGGAAGTTTGAGAAGTTGGAAAGGCGTTTCAGAAATCTCGAGAAAATCCTTCCCAACGTTTATTAAAATGGAATACGTGAGAACGCGTAGTCTCTACTCGTCTTCGAATTTTCTCTTATCGTCGCTATAAAAAGGTTATTTTTATGTTTTGACTTTCGAAAGCTCTTGAGGTTTTGTATGCTCGTCTAACCCTGCTAACACTATTGTTTTTTCTTTCTTTCTGCACGGCATGGTCAAATGTGAAGAGGAGAACTTCGAGCTGGTTGTATCAGAAAATCTACAGATTGAGGTGCTGTTGTGATGCCTAACATTATCTTCTATTGTAAATATTCTGCACACAGGTGGTTTTATCCTCAAATTCACTAGGCCAACACGACTATTGCTGATAATCTTAACAAGAGCTTGTGACTCGGTATTACGGTATTCTTGCAACTTTAATATAGAATCAAGTTGCGTAATGAATTATCCCTCGGTTTCTTAATAACCATTGGTTATGCCTTCTATTTTGAAGGTTTTGATGAATAATACTGGTGGTTTGCAGGAGTCGTCCAACTTCTCAAAGTCATCATTGTATCCTCCAAACAAACTCATTTAGACCTTTTGAAATGCCCTATTTGATGGAGTCGGTGTTGTTTTGACAGGTTAACTACGCTTACATGCGACGAGTCTTCTTGCGGCATTTGAATGCCTCCCGGTTCATAAGATGGTACCGACTTTTAACAAGTTTACGTTTTAGCCTATCGATTCGCCTTGATACATGTGAGGGCTGACATGAACAGATTTGTGAATTATAGGAATTGCTCCCATGTCCGGTTGGAGTGGCCGATGGATTACAGCATGTTATTATTTGTCCATATGGTGATGCCATTGCTTTTGGGATTCTTTTGCGGGTTATTCTTGGAAGCGGTTTTGTTTAAACAAGGCGGTGTTGGGTCTGTAAGGCGGGTGATGATACCAACTCAAAATGGTCTGCAAGCAAGGGAAGTCAACAAGATGTGAACCGCGGTCACGTAATGTTGGCGCTGTTTTGCTTTCTGAGTTGTATCGTGCCTGGGCTGTGTTGAAAACAACCTGTTGGCCACTAATGAAGTCTGGAAGTAGTGAAAACAAAATCTTAGAATGATAATGGCGGTACTCTGGTTCAATGTGTCTCCGCCAAATTCTTGTAGAGAAATTTATGATTGTTGATTAGGAAGTTTCTAGTTTATGAAACTCTTTGTAGTAATGTAATTCAGATAATGTCATGTAAAATGTTGGATATAAATAACAGGTTTCGATGATATGAGAAACAGTGAGACAACCTTCTACTAAATGATCATGTGTCATATTCTCTCTTTACCGAATTCTTGGTTTCATTAACTGAGGATGTTGTTGGGATTTACAGTGACCCAGGAATTGGAAATGGCATCCCTGTATCACTTTAAAATCAATTCTAGCGTGCATACACACTTCCGTGAAAAAGGAAAGTCCCATTTAAAAGAAGGAAATGCTTGATGATCCCGAAGTCTTGCGTATAAGTATGAATCCTTTAGTTTCACCTTCTGGTAAAAAACGTAAATTTAACTTATAATCTTCGAGAGAAAATTGCCTGCGAGAACGAATACTATCTCCGCTTAATATTAAGGCGTCTGCACAAATTGGTTAGTCGCGTAAATATTAAAATAAAGTCAAAAAAAAGCAACATGAGAACGCAAAAGGAGGTGGGATCTTACGGCAAAAATTAGGGTGCAACAGATGCCCCTATTTAAGTTACTCCTATTCGGAGATATGGAGATTGAAATCTCCGTCTTGACGAGATAGGAGGGACTTAAATACAAACATTGCACAAATTTTTGGCCCTAAGAGGCCACCGAATGCAAATGATATGCAATGATATGAGAATGCAAAACAGAGGTCATGTGGAGAAATGGAGCCACAGGGGAACAACTAGACGTGATACACGGGAAGAACGGGCTTATCAGAGCGAGACTCCATGGGAAAAGATCGACAATCGCAAAGTGTCTGTAAATATGTTATGAAGAACTTGGGGGAGAAATCCTCTTGAAGAATCTACTGTATATGTCAAATGTAATGATTTCCAGATGTTCGCTGAAGGAGTCTATTGTCGAGACTTGTAACTGTAATTGAGGATACTTTTGCCAAAGTATTTGCTGTAAAAAGCTATGAGGAATCTACTGCCGAGATTCTGTGTTGAAGTCTGTTGGAAAAATACTTCTGACGAAGTCTTCTGGAAGTCTACTGCCGAGATTAACCAGAAGATGAAATGAAACTACCTACTGCCGAGGTCTTCTGGGAATCTACTGCCGAGATTAACCAGGAACTACCTACTGCCGAGGTCTTCTGGGAATCTACTGCCGAGATTAACCAGGAACTACCTACTTCCGAGGTCTTCTGGGAATCTACTGCCGAGATTAACCAGGAACTACCTACTGTCGAGGTCTTCTGGGAATCTACTGCCGAGATTAACCAGGAACTACCTACTGCCGAGGTCTTCTGGGAATCTACTGCCGAGATTAACCAGGAACTGAAAGATGTTCGAATGATTGTCGTTGTAGAGTGTAGATGTCGTTGTAGACTGTAGTTGTCGTTGTAGACTGTAGATGTCGTTGTAGACTGTAGTTGTCGTTGTAGACTGTAGATGTTGTTGTAGACTGTAGATGTGAAGCTTCACCGGGGATCTTCGGAAGAGATGTGAGCCGGTTGAATTGTAATGTATGTCTTCTCAAATAAAGAGAGACTATTGTGATAAACTTTTTTGACTTCTTCGGGGAGATGTCACTGCTGGAAGTAAACTCGTGTGGTGAACTCGCTGGGGAAGAAATTCCTGGGAGTACCTTTGTTGTTGTAAAGATATGTGAATTCTCAAATGAAGAGGAATGTCTGTAAGCTTTTCCATTTACCAAGTTGATAATCACTGGGGATGGACAAACTGTCTTGTGGAGATAAGAACCTGATTTGAAGTGAGTTGCTCGAATAAAGAGCTGCTTGCAATTCAAATGTACATTGTTGGGAAGTTCTGATAACACTGTTGGAGAAATGCACCTTTATAAAGACCCTTCCTGGGGAACCGAGTGCAAAATAAATGCACACTTAATCCAAACTCAAAAGCTGGAGATGCGCACAATGTGATTGCCGAGGACCGTAGTTCAATTCAGGAAATATCTTAAGAGAAATTAGCAAGACTCGACCGTTGAGGTATGAACTCAAACGGGATATGCTGAAACAACCGTCTTCCACGAGGATTGAACTTCATGTGGAAAATAAAACATTATGCTTTTTCTGCCTAGGGTCGACAAATCTAATTGGAGGGATAAGACACACCCAGACACCTAGGGATAACTATAGCCAAGGAGACATAATAAAATGAACACGAAGAATGCAAACAAATGAACACGCCATGCTGTCTACTCGTATGCTATGCGTATGCTTAGGCTGACAAAACAAACAGAAAGAGGCGATCGGAGATGAAATAAACATATCGGGATAAACATCTCTACCAATGTTCGAGGATAGAAGTACCACTGGGGATAAACGGAGAACCAAATATGGGATCACACTCCTGCTTTAGGGCTCCAAATCTTCTCTTTTGGGAAATAGAGATCAATCTATTTGGGATGTAACCTCTTGATAAGTCTGAAAGATTATCCGGTTGAAGATGAGGATAAAGATCCGCTAGGGGTGGATCCAACTTATAACTGTAGAAACTTTATGGATAAAATAAATATCTGCTTTACTGGAGAGACTCATGCTGGAGAAGATCGACGTTGTAGAAGGTCCATTGAGGAGTGAAGTACGTCCACTTCATTAGGAAGGTGAAGTTGGAGAAGATCCACTGAGGATTAAGATACCATGCACTTCACTGGGGAAGTGAAGTTAAGCAAATCACTGGGAATCCTGCATCGAAAAGCTTCATCGAAGAATGTCATGACCACCAAAAATAAAATTTATCGGGGACATGAAGAATGTGGTGAATTGCTAAAAAAATTGTACTGAAGACTGCGTGGTAGTCGCCATTTGAACAATAATTGTTGCATATGGATAAGATGTTATTTGCTTCTCAAATGCCCCAAGTCTAATGATTATAAGAAGGAGTCATTCTAACATGGCGCCCCATTGTTTTCAAACTCTTCGAGAGATTCGCCGAATCTCGACATAACTGGCTCTGATTGACGGCGTTATAATTGAGTCTTCAGAAATAGCTCCTTAGGAAGTCGAACTTGTAAAGAACAAACCACTTAGAAACATAGTTGCCCCTGGTTAACAGAATCTTCAAATTTCAATCAGTGATATCTTCACATAATCTTTCTAAGATGTCAAGCAAACTTAGCAAGTCAGAAGTGTTAATTTCGAAACTGTTAATGTAACACACGTTTATCTTGAAGTTTTGAAAAGAGATATCGCAATAACTTGTGGTAGAAACCACTAGTTAGGATATAGATTTATTTTTATAAAGCCAACAAAAATTGAGCGTAGCTCATAAGAGTCAGGAAACGTTATCTCATCGAGTATGCTTTCAAACTAAACCTTACTTCAATTGGGACTTTGAAGGGTCGTATATGGCTTAGTTTATGACTCATAAAGTGGAGGAATAAAGGGTTAGTATATTTGTGCCCACCAAAATTTTTTGAAAGATGTTCATAATTTTTTCATATCACCCTGCCCCAGGCTAAAAACGAGGTTTCGGTTTGGGAGAAAAAACAAATCTTTTCTCAAGGCTTAAAAAAAGAGGGTTTAACTATGTTGGTGTTTAGATGGTTGAAATAATGCCTTACATCATAAGTAGGGTTCTTATTCGAAGCATACAACAAGAGATCATGCGTTTTACTTCATCATCCTCCTTCCAATTCTCTATCAGAGCAAGGGATCGGGTAAAGTCGGCATTATAAATAATTTTGAAAACAATTTGAGTGAAAGCGAATGGATTTCTTCAAGACGAACACTTATTGCATTACTTATTAAAAATAACAAGTTCTGACATGCCAAAAGTACTTTTAATCAAAGAAATAAAACACAAAAGCAAATGAAAGTAGATAGGTGATCAGCATAACGGTGTTCCATTCAAGACTGGTCTTTCTCCTTTGAAGGTCAGCACTTCGTTATCAATCATTTCTTGGACTTTCTCTTGAAAAACTTTGCACTCTTCAATCGAATGCCCCAATGCTCCATCATGGAATTCACAGCTGGCGTTTGGGTTGAACCACGGTGGACGAGAGTTCATGATTCTAGTCTTTCTGGGTGTCATTACCGAGTTTCGGATGAAATAAGACCAGAGTTAACTGTAAGACATTGGGATAAGATCAAACCAACGAGTTTCTTCTTTTGGAATACTCAGGGGTATTTTCTGATTCTGACACCGTCTTCGAACCTGTCGATTCTGAGGCTGATCTAGAGACGTCAACCTTCGCTTATGGGGTAGTCGCTGCTCGTGCTGAACGGGCACTTCATACTGATGTTGATGATAAGGTATTGGAATCGGATCTGGCAGGATTTGAGAGGAATCCCAAACTGCATTAATATCAACGCTTCTTTCCTCTAGGGAATCATCCACTGAAACTTCTTCATTAGCTTGGTCATTCAAGTCATCTTGGATTCTTCCACTTTTGAGTGCGTTCTCAATGTTTACTCTGACTTCTATAGTTTTGGAGAAATCTGATGGTACAGCACCTACCATCCTGACATAATAAGATTCTGGCAGTGTTCTTAGAAACATCTTGGTTAAATCTTTCTCTGGGAGTGGTGGACGAACCTGGGCTGCCAACTCTTTCCATCGCTGAGCATATTCCCTGAAAGATTCATCATCATTCTTACTCATTCTTTCTAGTTGATCACTGTCTGGGGCCATGTCCAAATTATAATGGTATTGCTTCGTGAAAGCATCGGCTAAGTTTATCCAAGACTGAATACAGTTCCTTTGTAGCTTCATATACCATATCAAGGATGCCCCAGATAAGCTTTCTTGAAAGCAGTGCATCATCAATTCATCATTGTCAACATAGGCAGCCATCTTTCGACAAAACATTGTCAAATGGTATCTTGGACAACTAACACCTTTGTAAACTTCAAAGATAGGCATCTTGAACTTCAGAGGAATGATTACACCTGGAACCAGACATAGGTCACGAGCATCAAGGTCAGATGCATCTTCTTCTTTCACTGTTTTCAATTGCCCTTTAAAATCACGTAATTCTTTTTCCATTGCTATGAATCTAGGATCATCCATCTTTATCTTAGCATGAACATTTTGAAGATTAGGTACATGCTGTAGAGGTTGGGAAGCTTGACCAACCAAGTTATCTTGCACGGGCCGAGGTTGGGTAGGAACATCCACTTGTTGAACATTGTTATCAGAGGGAAGATTAAATAACGGATTAGTCATCATTCTGAAACCGGTTATGGAATCCATATCCTTCGTTCTCTTTATTATCCTTCGGTAGTACTTCAAGCTTGGTCCAAGGGTCGAGATGTCAGCTGACGAGACAAAGACAGAAAGACGGAATGAGGACGCAGTGGAGAAGAGACACATGCACATGCTAAAAAAATGAAAAATGCTAATGCAAACAAAATGCAGATGCAGGATGAGTAGGACTTCATGGGATTCCTCTATTTATGGGCATTGCGGTAAAAGGAAACATTTTATTAAATCGGAACGGATTACATAAATATTCTTTTAAAGAGTCCCAAATAGAAGCTAAATAAAAGCTAGTAAAGACACTAAAGAAGTTTTGAATTATGCTGCTTGAGTTGCTCCTCCAACTGAGCCTTCTCACGAGTGAGATTTTCCACAATCATCTTCCAGACGGTACACTGAGAGTCGGAGGAGAATAAATCCTCAAACACCTTCCTTCTCTTGTAGGGGAGTAGTTCTTCATCCTTTAATTGTAATTGCTCTTGAAGTTTAACATTCTGCTCCTGAAGTTCATTCTCCTGTTTCTGAAATTCCTTTTCTCGTTCTTGAGATTCTTTCTTCTGTTCATGAAGCTCACTAATCTCTGCAACAGCCACTTGATATTTGTTTTTCCATACCTCTGTCTCATGTTGCGATTTCTTTAATGCAACCTCCAATTCCCCAGCATCAGACATAAAAACCTAAACAGGCTCTCTCTTCGGAGGTATAGGGTCTTGACGGGAATAAGGCATCCTCAGCTTGATTGCCCTATCTTTTACCCACTGGAGATATGGTTCTAAAGATACACAATTAGGCCTCCCAAGGCTGCTCTTCCCCTTCTTGTACACACTACGCCATGCATCCAAAACCTTTCCTCGAAGCTCCACATCATTGTGGAAGAAAATACTCTTTACATGGGAATTTTTAGGAGGTCCCTTCAACGGGTATCCCAACTGTCGACGAGCTAAAACGGGATTGTAGCTGATTCCTCCATCAAAACTGAGCAATAGTACATTACCAAAGTTACCACAACTATCAATGATTAATACCCCATCATATACTCGATTGTACCAATCAATGTCATAATGGGTCAATTCCATAACCCTAGGAGACCAAAGTTCTTTGCCAACATTTGTAAAAGAGCTAGACTTTGGCAAGTGCGAAATAAACCACTTGTAAAGTAAGGGTACACAACAAGTAATCATCCCTCCACCACGAAGGTTTCGAGATGTATATAGTGATATGTATTACCCAACAAAGTCGGCACTGGGTTGTTCTTCATAAAGATCTTAAATGCTTTGAGATCAATGAAACCTTCAAAACTTGGAAATAGAAATATCCCATAAACAAGTAAGGCGAAAATTGCCTCGAACTGAGCCTTGTTCGAATGATTAGCATAAAATAAAGCTTTCTCGACTAGGAAACCTGTCTTTAAACCAAGAATTCCATCCTTGGTAACCATGTTGGCCTTGACGTCATCTACCTTTAAACGGAGGGCCTTAGCAATATCTTTCTCATCAGGGTCCTTTTCCAAGAAGGGAAAAGGAGATTCTTCCAGAATAGGTAGACCCACCAAAAAGGAGTACTCTTCCAATGTAGGTAACAACTGAAAATCTAGGAAGGTGAAACAATGATAGAGAGGATCATAAAACTGTAGTAGAGTGGCAAGAAGTTCTTCATTCATTGTGCGACCAAATAAAGATATCAGCTTCCCATATTTGTTCTTGAATTCCTCTTGATCCTTGATGAAGCCCCACAACTTCTTTAGGTCGTCCAATTTGGGACTCTTAAAAGTATATTTCACAGTACGTCTTTCATTTAAAGTCATGGTGACCTACAATGTTCATAAACGAAAGTAAATCCCATGAAGTCCAATGCAGAATGATATTACATGAATGCAGCAAACACAAGTATTCACATAAGGACACAAAGATAAACAAACAAAGAGGAACCCTAGGTTTGCAACGAGCATGGAGTAAAGGTATACCCTTTCCCAAAGGTTATGGACTAAAGGTTGTTTGTACCTGCAGAACAAGGTTCTAAAGGGACTCAAAGTCATCAGCCCATCTTTCGGATATTATCAACTTCTCAACTAACTCGAGGATTAATAATATTCTCAAGAGAACTTCTTTTGAGTGTAGCTTCGTGTAGCACTATTTCGGGAGTACTCCCTCATAGTCCTGCACTACGTCCTAATAAAGGCCAAAGTTGGGTTAAGGTAACTACGGTCCTCAATATCATAGGCTCCAAGGTAGAAAATAGTGAGTGTCTTCACGATTACTCGTTCAACAGTACTATTTCGAGAGGGCCTCAGTTGAGCGGGATTCTCGATTTAACTTAGTCGGGATTCAACTCCCTATTAGCCTCCTCGAATATATCACCATCCTATCTTAATTTCTCTCAAGTTCGGGTGTAGAACTTTATCTCACCTCTCAAGGATAACAACCCAAAAAGACACAAGAGAAAGTATACAAATAAACAATTAATCAAGTAAGAAGATATAAAGCAGTAAACAAATAAAATAAGATAGGGAAACCCACTAGAGGTTCCCCAGTGAAGTCGCCATTTCTGTCGCGGTGAAAATCGGATACCAAACTATTGATTAGTTTGAATCTTTAATTCAATTTGCAACCGAACTTTGATTTGTCCAAAGGAAGGGATAAAGATCGAAATTCCCACAATGCAATGCAAATGCAAGGTCTAGAGAGTTATAGGTTCGGGGGTTGGTTAAACTTAGGGAAGGTACTAGAATCCTAAGTTTCTGTAGTATTCTACAGGAACCTCTTGTTTTATGTTTGTTTATTGCTAAGGTTTATCTGCTTAAGGTTAAAGACCTAGGGGTTTATTTCTAAGTATACTCGATAAGATGTCGCATCTTATGCTTACATATCCTTACGGGAGTGGAATCAGAGTATTTGTAGTTCCCCTAAAGGGTTCGAGGAGTTCTTTGACTGTGGTCAAAGTTCCTACGGGTTTAAGGTAGTTGATTGATTGATTTTAGAAGAAGAGATGGGTCTTCATTTTAAGGGAGATTTAAACGCCACAAATTGTAGGAAAATAGTCTTTGCACCGTCTTAAGAAAAGGACTTACGTACTCGGATAGGGATCAACGAGGTACACCTTTATCTCTCTTAAGGCAAAGTCCCTACGGCTTGATTGTATTGATGTGGGGTGGAGATTCTATCTCGCTTAAGATGATTAACATCTTCCTCTATTATTTGAATGTTTGAATATTGTATGTTGAATTGGATTGTTTTCCTATGTTGTAAAAGATAAAGAACGGTCCTTCCTATGGGGGTAGGATCTATCTTAAGAAGATCGACTTGAATGGGATCAAGGATCTTGTGGGGAGAATGATGCAAATGTGAATGCACTACACACAAGTGTTGACTTATGTGTAGGTTTTTCCTTTGGACAGATGCAATGCGATGAAATAAATTACAATAATGTAAATTACTGTAAAATAAATTGCGGAAATGATAAAGCCATACACATACGCATGAAAGCGCTGAAGTGTGTGAGAGTGAGTGTGTCGTGGGGTGCACGATTAGGTTATATTTTACGATGTTGATTGATTTTAATCATCTGATTTGATTTTAGAAAAAAAAAAGTTGTATTGATTATTAATAGTGAGATGGACCAATTTTAGTTCTATGAGAAATAATATTTTGGTGAGATTGAAAAATATATTATTTTCGATGAGGATTTGGTTTTAAGAAAAGTTGAATTTAATTATATTAGTTTTAAAAGAAGTGATTCTTTTTAGTTATTATAAAAGGTTATTATTATTAACAAGTGAATATACTTTGAAAATAGTTTTCTTATTATAAAAATAGTTTTTTTTAAGGAGATACAAGTTTTTAAATTATGAAAATGATTAAAAACAAGTTATATATTTATTTTAAAAAGGGTTATTAAGTTATAAAGAAAAAAATAGTGAAATAGATCAATATTAAGAGATTAATAGAAAATTTAATATTAAATTAATTAAGGGATTAAATTAAAATGTCATTATCTTAATTTGTAAAACAGATTATAATAAACTTAGTTAATTATAAAAGATTTGTTAATTCATTAAAAAGCTGATAAAAAAAAAAGGTTGATTAGGGATTTATGGGTTGATTAACGTTAAAATGATGGTTAGCAGATTAAACGATTGATGTCGTGAGGGTGTACGTGGTATGTGTGATGAATGATTACGTTACAACAAAACAAAAATAAGAAAAAAATGAACCCAAGAACCCTAATCCCCTTTCCTAGATCCCTACGTCTACCGCTTCTTCATCGTCTCCCGTCTTCGATCGCCCTTCATCTCCTTTCTCTCTTTTTTCTGTTTTCCATTTTCATACAACCTAACAAAACACAAAACAAGATCAATCATGAAATGGAAATGTTACTTAAGGAAGATATTACCCAAGATGATGATGATTATAGCGTCGTCGGTGACTTCGCGATGGCTTCATGGGGCAGTGGATGTGGTGGAAGGGATGGCGATGATTTGCGGTTGACAGAGGCGGGCTCGCGGTGGAATTGTTGATTTCACGGTTAACGGAGATGGACTCGCGAGGGGGGTTCCGGAGGTTTCCTGGTGGAATTCAAAAGATAAGTTCTCTTGGAGACCTTTGTATATTTTTTAGGTTTTGCTGGATTGGGATTTTGTGGCTCTTGAATATTTTGTGGTTTCTGTATGCGTCTCCCTATTTTCAATCCCCGTTTCTATGTGACTTTCATCTCTTCTTATAGGCTTCAGATTGAGATGTTTGTGTGGGAATTTGATTAAAACCAAATTGAATGCTGATTGATGATTGATTTAGGGTTTCCTTTCTTGGTTTGAAGAGAGTTCAAAATCTTTCCTTTTTCGGTGATTGTAATAATATGAGTGTTAAATCTCTGATTTTGTGTATCAATCGTTTGGTCCTGAATCTTCCAATTATTCCACGAATATTCCCTCTATCGGTTATTCTCCCAAAAATTACTAATTTAGGTTTGATATTTGACAGGTGTGAATATTGAAGGAGTTGGGCCCGGAGAAGAAACGTGTGATCCAAAGTAGGTTCTTGTTTCAGAGTTTTCAATAACCTCCTCAAATCTGAGAATTTGGTTCTCAAGAGACTCGATAGTTTCCAAAGAATTTGAGAATTCTTCTGATTGTTTCCTGAGTTTATTTTCCATGTTCAGGATAAGTGCTTTTGAGTGTGTCTATGCCAGGAGGAGGAGAGCATTCATATTGTTCTTGCAGCTCGAAGAAACCTCATATAATGCGGGCGGTGCACAACGAACTTTTATGGCATCCAAGTTCTTACTTGAGGACAATACGGTATGTACAGAGACCTCTTTGTGACCTATTCTTCCATCATGTGTGAGTTTGCTAAGGTTTTCCTTTATTCTGCTAGGAGAGATATGGTGTCTTGTCAGAGACATAGGCATATTTTCAGATGGATACAAAGGCATGCAGTTGATACCCATGACAAACTCTATAATTGTCAATAGTCAGTAAACTGCCATCAAAAACCCAATCTCATCAAGGGTTCATCATTTTCTTAACGCGCTCACACAGGGGATCAATGTGTGTTGCTGCTTGGCTTGACTTATGACGATGCTGATAATTGGTGAGTCATTATGAGTGGTCCGCTGACATTTGGAGTTGTTCTTGATCTTGGTTCTTCTGTTATACAGGTGCAGGGCATATACTCAAAGATAACTACGATGTTGTCAAGATCCGGGGTGCGTTAGAGGCTAATGCGGAGACAAAGTTCGCCTGAAACATTCATGTTGTTTTGTTTTTATTGAGTTGTTTGGACACAAATTTGTTGTGTTTCTTGTGTTGAAGCTTAGAGTTTTGGTTGTGTTTATTATTGTGCAGGAGCATTCAAGTTTGTTACACCAAAACGTCATCAATTGTGGGTGGTATGTGATAGTGTAGTATCACTACTAGTCTGAAGTATGCTGACTCACATCATGGAAGGAAGCTCTAGCAGCAGCTTCTAACTCAAGAAATATTGCTGCTGGTGCACTTCTAGATACCGCAATATCTGAGAACAACTTTCATCCAATTCTTTAATAAATGTCGTCGCTCTCACAGCAAACAGAAGGAAACGCAACTGAAGAAGAGTGATGACGCTTTAACATAAACCCCCTCAGAGTTGTCGTAGAGGTGTAGTTTGGTTTTGAATTCCTTCTTTTTGAGATTACTCAAAGGTACATGACAAATCAAATCCTTGTTGAAATGCAGGTTGTTCAAGAGCTGAGGCCGCCGGTGGAAGTTTGAGAAGTTGGAAAGGCGTTTCAGAAATCTCGAGAAAATCCTTCCCAACGTTTATTAAAATGGAATACGTGAGAACGCGTAGTCTCTACTCGTCTTCGAATTTTCTCTTATCGTCGCTATAAAAAGGTTATTTTTATGTTTTGACTTTCGAAAGCTCTTGAGGTTTTGTATGCTCGTCTAACCCTGCTAACACTATTGTTTTTTCTTTCTTTCTGCACGGCATGGTCAAATGTGAAGAGGAGAACTTTGAGCTGGTTGTATCAGAAAAGCTACAGATTGAGGTGCTGTTGTGATGCCTAACATTATCTTCTATTGTAAATATTCTGCACACAGGTGGTTTTATCCTCAAATTCACTAGGCCAACACGACTATTGCTGATAATCTTAACAAGAGCTTGTGACTCGGTATTACGGTATTCTTGCAACTTTAATATAGAATCAAGTTGCGTAATGAATTATCCCTCGGTTTCTTAATAACCATTGGTTATGCCTTCTATTTTGAAGGTTTTGATGAATAATACTGGTGGTTTGCAGGAGTCGTCCAACTTCTCAAAGTCGTCATTGTATCCTCCAAACAAACTCATTTAGACCTTTTGAAATGCCCTATTTGATGGAGTCGGTGTTGTTTTGACAGGTTAACTACGCTTACATGCGACGAGTCTTCTTGCGGCATTTGAATGCCTCCCGGTTCATAAGATGGTACCGACTTTTAACAAGTTTACGTTTTAGCCTATCGATTCGCCTTGATACATGTGAGGGCTGACATGAACAGATTTGTGAATTGTAGGAATTGCTCCCATGTCCGGTTGGAGTGGCCGATGGATTACAGCATGTTATTATTTGTCCATATGGTGATGCCATTGCTTTTGGGATTCTTTTGCGGGTTGTTCTTGGAAGCGGTTTTGTTTAAACAAGGTGGTGTTGGGTCTGTAAGGCGGGTGATGATACCAACTCAAAATGGTCTGCAAGCAAGGGAAGTCAACAAGATGTGAACCGCGGTCACGTAATGTTGGCGCTGTTTTGCTTTCTGAGTTGTATCGTGCCTGGGCTGTGTTGAAAACAACCTGTTGGCCACTAATGAAGTCTGGAAGTAGTGAAAACAAAATCTTAGAATGATAATGGCGGTACTCTGGTTCAATGTGTCTCTGGCAAATTCTTGTAGAGAAATTTATGATTGTTGATTAGGAAGTTTCTAGTTTATGAAACTCTTTGTAGTAATGTAATTCAGATAATGTCATGTAAAATGTTGGATATAAATAACAGGTTTCGATGATATGAGAAACAGTGAGACAACCTTCTACTAAATGATCATGTGTCATATTCTCTCTTTACCAAATTCTTGGTTTCATTAACTGAGGATGTTGTTGGGATTTACAGTGACCCAGGAATTGGAAATGGCATCCCTGTATCACTTTAAAATCAATTCTAGCGTGCATACACACTTCCGTGAAAAAGGAAAGTCCCATTTAAAAGAAGGAAATGCTTGATGATCCCGAAGTCTTGCGTATAAGTATGAATCCTTTAGTTTCACCTTCTGGTAAAAAACGTAAATTTAACTTATAATCTTCGAGAGAAAATTGCCTGCGAGAACGAATACTATCTCCGCTTAATATTACGGCGTCTGCACAAATTGGTTAGTCGCGTAAATATTAAAATAAAGTAAAAAAAAGCAACATGAGAACGCAAGAGGAGGTGGGATCTTACGGCAAAAATTAGGGTGCAACAGATGCCCCTATTTAAGTTACTCCTATTCGGAGATATGGAGATTGAAATCTCCGTCTCGACGAGATAGGAGGGACTTAAATACAAACATTGCACAAATTTTTGACCCTAAGAGGCCACCGAATGCAAATGATATGCAATGATATGAGAATGCAAAACAGAGGTCATGTGGAAAAATGGAGCCACAGGGGAACAACTAGACGTGATACACGGGAAGAACGGGCTTATCAGAGCGAGACTCCATGGGAAAAGATCGAAAATCGCAAAGTGTCTGTAAATATGTTATGAAGAACTTGGGGGAGAAATCCTCTTGAAGAATCTACTGTATATGTCAAATGTAATGATTTCCAGATGTTAGCTGGAGGAGTCTATTGTCGAGACTTGTAACTGTAATTGAGGATACTTTTGCCAAAGTATTTGCTGTAAAAAGCTATGAGGAATCTACTGCCGAGATTCTGTGTTGAAGTCTGTTGGAAAAATACTTCTGACGAAGTCTTCTGGAAGTCTACTGCCGAGATTAACCAGAAGATGAAATGGAACTACCTACTGCCGAGGTCTTCTGGGAATCTACTGCCGAGATTAACCAGGAACTACCTACTGCCGAGGTCTTCTGGGAATCTACTGCCGAGATTAACCAGGAACTACCTACTTCCGAGGTCTTCTGGGAATCTACTGCCGAGATTAACCAGGAACTACCTACTGTCGAGGTCTTATGGGAATCTACTGCCGAGATTAACCAGGAACTACCTACTGCCGAGGTCTTCTGGGAATCTACTGCCGAGATTAACCAGGAACTGAAAGATGTTCGAATGATTGTCGTTGTAGAGTGTAGATGTCGTTGTAGACTGTAGTTGTCGTTGTAGACTGTAGATGTCGTTGTAGACTGTAGTTGTCGTTGTAGACTGTAGATGTCGTTGTAGACTGTAGATGTAAAGCTTCACCGGGGATCTTCGGAAGAGATGTGAGCCGGTTGAATTGTAATGTATGTCTTCTCAAATAAAGAGAGACTATTGTGATAAACTTTTTTGACTTCTTCGGGGAGATGTCACTGCTGGAAGTAAACTCGTGTGGTGAACTCGCTGGGGAAGAAATTCCTGGGAGTACCTTTGTTGTTGTAAAGATATGTGAATTCTCAAATGAAGAGGAATGTCTGTAAGCTTTTCCATTTACCAAGTTGATAATCACTAGGGATGGACAAACTGTCTTGTGGAGATAAGAACCTGATTTGAAGTGAGTTGCTCGAATAAAGAGCTGCTTGCAATTCAGATGTACATTGTTGGGAAGTTCTGATAACACTGTTGGAGAAATGCACCTTTATAAAGACCCTTCCTGGGGAACCGAGTGCAAAATAAATGCACACTTAATCCAAACTCAAAAGCTGGAGATGCGCACAATGTGATTGCCGAGGACCGTAGTTCAATTCAGGAAATATCTTAAGAGAAATTAGCAAGACTCGACCGTTGAGGTATGAACTCAAACGGGATATGCTGAAACAACCGTCTTCCACGAGGATTGAACTTCATGGGGAAAATAAAACATTATGCTTTTTCTGCCTAGGGTCGACAAATCTAATTGGAGGGATAAGACACACCCAGACACCTAGGGATAACTATAGCCAAGGCGACATAATAAAATGAACACGAAGAATGCAAACAAATGAACACGCCATGCTGTCTACTCGTATGCTATGCGTATGCTTAGGCTGACAAAACAAACAGAAAGAGGCGATCGGAGATGAAATAAACATATCGGGATAAACATCTCTACCAATGTTCGAGGATAGAAGTACCACTGGGGATAAACGGAGAACCAAATATGGGATCACACTCCTGCTTTAGGGCTCCAAATCTTCTCTTTTGGGAAATAGAGATCAATCTATTTGGGATGTAACCTCTTGATAAGTCTGAAAGATTATCCGGTTGAAGATGAGGATAAAGATACGCTAGGGGTGGATCCAACTTATAACTGTAGAAACTTTATGGATAAAATAAATATCCGCTTTACTGGAGAGACTCATGCTGGAGAAGATCGACGTTGTAGAAGGTCCATTGAGGAGTGAAGTACGTCCACTTCATTAGGAAGGTGAAGTTGGAGAAGATCCACTGAGGATTAAGATACCATGCACTTCACTGGGGAAGTGAAGTTAAGCAAATCACTGGGAATCCTGCATCGAAAAGCTTCATCGAAGAATGTCATGACCACCAAAAATAAAATTTATCGGGGACATGAAGAATGTGGTGAATTGCTAAAAAAATTGTACTGAAGACTGCGTGGTAGTCGCCATTTGAACAATAATTGTTGCATATGGATAAGATGTTATTTGCTTCTCAAATGCCCCAAGTCTAATGATTATAAGAAGGAGTCATTCTAACATGGCGCCCCATTGTTTTCAAACTCTTCGAGAGATTCGCCGAATCTTGACATAACTGGCTCTGATTGACGGCGTTATAACTGAGTCTTTAGAAATAGCTCCTTAGGAAGTCGAACTTGTAAAGAACAAACCACTTAGAAACATAGTTGCCCCTGGTTAACAGAATCTTCAAATTTCAATCAGTGATATCTTCACATAATCTTTCTAAGATGTCAAGCAAACTTAGCAAGTCAGAAGTGTTAATTTCGAAACTGTTAATGTAACACACGTTTATCTTGAAGTTTTGAAAAGAGATATCGCAATAACTTGTGGTAGAAACCACTAGTTAGGATATAGATTTATTTTTATAAAGCCAACAAAAATTGAGCGTAGCTCATAGGAGTCAGGAAACGTTATCTCATCGAGTATGCTTTCGAACTAAACCTTACTTCAATTGGGACTTTGAAGGGTCGTATATGGCTTAGTTTATGACTCATAAAGTGGAGGAATAAAGGGTTAGTATATTTGTGCCCACCAAAATTTTTTGAAAGTTGTTCATAATTTTTTCATATCACCCTGCCCCAGGCTAAAAACGAGGTTTCGGTTTGGGAGAAAAAACAAATCTTTTCTCAAGGCTTAAAAAAAAGAGGGTTTAACTATGTTGGTGTTTAGATGGTTGAAATAATTCCTTACATCATAAGTAGGGTTCTTATTCGAAGCATACAACAAGAGATCATGCGTTTTACTTCATCATCCTCCTTCCAATTCTCTATCAGAGCAAGGGATCGGGTAAAGTTGGCATTATAAATAATTTTGAAAACAATTTGAGTGAAAGCGAATGGATTTCTTCAAGACGAACACTTATTGCATTACTTATTCAAAATAACAAGTTCTGACATGCCAAAAGTACTTTTAATCAAAGAAATAAAATGCAAAAGCAAATGAAAGTAGATAGGTGATCAGCATAACGGTGTTCCATTCAAGACTGGTCTTTCTCCTTTGAAGGTCAGCACTTCGTTATCAATCATTTCTTGGACTTTCTCTTGAAAAACTTTGCACTCTTCAATCGAATGCCCCAATGCTCCATCATGGAATTCACAGCTGGCGTTTGGGTTGAACCACGGTGGACGAGAGTTCATGATTCTAGTCTTTCTGGGTGTCATTACCGAGTTTCGGATGAAATAAGACCAGAGTTAACTGTAAGACATTGGGATAAGATCAAACCAACGAGTTTCTTCTTTTGGAATACTCAGGGGTATTTTCTGATTCTGACACCGTCTTCGAACCTGTCGATTCTGAGGCTGATCTAGAGACGTCAACCTTCGCTTATGGGGTAGTCGCTGCTCGTGCTGAACGGGCACTTCATACTGATGTTGATGATAAGGTATTGGAATCGGATCTGGCAGGATTTGAGAGGAATCCCAAACTGCATTAATATCAACGCTTCTTTCCTCTAGGGAATCATCCACTGAAACTTCTTCATTAGCTTGGTCATTCAAGTCATCTTGGATTCTTCCACTTTTGAGTGCGTTCTCAATGTTTACTCTGACTTCTATAATTTTGGAGAAATCTGATGGTACAACGCCTACCATCCTGACATAATAAGATTCTGGCAGTGTTCTTAGAAACATCTTGGTTAAATCTTTCTCTGGGAGTGGTGGACGAACCTGGGCTGCCAACTCTTTCCATCGCTGAGCATATTCCCTGAAAGATTCATCATCATTCTTACTCATTCTTTCTAGTTGATCACTGTCTGGGGCCATGTCCAAATTATAATGGTATTGCTTCGTGAAAGCATCGGCTAAGTTTATCCAAGACTGAATACAGTTCCTTTGTAGCTTCATATACCATATCAAGGATGCCCCAGATAAGCTTTCTTGAAAGCAGTGCATCATCAATTCATCATTGTCAACATAGGCAGCCATCTTTCGACAAAACATTGTCAAATGGTATCTTGGACAACTAACACCTTTGTAAACTTCAAAGATAGGCATCTTGAACTTCGGAGGAATGATTACACCTGGAACCAGACATAGGTCACGAGCATCAAGGTCAGATGCATTTTCTTCTTTCACTGTTTTCAATTGCCCTTTAAAATCACGTAATTCTTTCTCCATTGCTATGAATCTAGGATCATCCATCTTTATCTTAGCATGAACATTTTGAAGATTAGGTACATGCTGTAGAGGTTGGGAAGCTTGACCAACCAAGTTATCTTGCACGGGCCGAGGTTGGGTAGGAACATCCACTTGTTGAACATTGTTATCAGAGGGAAGATTAAATAACGGATTAGTCATCATTCTGAAGCCGGTTATGGAATCCATATCCTTCGTTCTCTTTATTATCCTTCGGTAGTACTTCAAGCTTGGTCCAAGGGTCGAGATGTCAGCTGACGAGACAAAGACAGAAAGACGGAATGAGGACGCAGTGGAGAAGAGACACATGCACATGCTAAAAAAATGCAAAATGCTAATGCAAACAAAATGCAGATGCAGGATGAGTAGGACTTCATGGGATTCCTCTATTTATGGGCATTGCGGTAAAAGGAAACGTTTTATTAAATCGGAACGGATTACATAAATATTCTTTTAAAGAGTCCCAAATAGAAGCTAAATAAAAGCTAGTAAAGACACTAAAGAAGTTTTGAATTATGCTGCTTGAGTTGCTCCTCCAACTGAGCCTTCTCACGAGTGAGATTTTCCACAATCATCTTCCAGACGGTACACTGAGAGTCGGAGGAGAATAAATCCTCCAACACCTTCCTTCTCTTGTAGGGGAGTAGTTCTTCATCCTTTAATTGTAATTGCTCTTGAAGTTTAACATTCTACTCCTGAAGTTCATTCTCCTGTTTCTGAAATTCCTTTTCTCGTTCTTGAGATTCTTTCTTCTGTTCATGAAGCTCACTAATCTCTGCAACAACCACTTGATATTTGTTTTTCCATACCTCTGTCTCATGTTGCGATTTCTTTAATGCAACCTCCAATTCCCCAGCATCAGACATAAAAACCTAAACAGGCTCTCTCTTCGGAGGTATAGGGTCTTGACGGGAATAAGGCATCCTCAGCTTGATTGCCCTATCTTTTACCCACTGGAGATATGGTTCTAAAGATACACAATTAGGCCTCCCCAGGCTGCTCTTCCCCTTCTTGTACACACTACGCCATGCATCCAAAACCTTTCCTCGAAGCTCCACATCATTGTGGAAGAAAATACTCTTTACATGGGAATTTTTAGGAGGTCCCTTCAACGGGTATCCCAACTGTCGACGAGCTAAAACGGGATTGTAGCTGATTCCTCCATCAAAACTGAGCAATAGTACATTACCAAAGTTACCACAACTATCAATGATTAATACCCCATCATATACTCGATTGTACCAATCAATGTCATAATGGGTCAATTCCATAACCCTAGGAGACCAAAGTTCTTTGCCAACATTTGTAAAAGAGCTAGACTTTGGCAAGTGCGAAATAAACCACTTGTAAAGTAAGGGTACACAACAAGTAATCATCCCTCCACCATGAAGGTTTCGAGATGTATAGAGTGATATGTATTACCCAACAAAGTCGGCACTGGGTTGTTCTTCATAAAGATCTTAAATGCTTTGAGATCAATGAAACCTTCAAAACTTGGAAATAGAAATATCCCATAAACAAGTAAGGCGAAAATTGCCTCGAACTGAGCCTTGTTCGAATGATTAGCATAAAATAAAGCTTTCTCGACTAGGAAACCTGTCTTTAAACCAAGAATTCCATCCTTGGTAACCATGTTGGCCTTGACGTCAGCTACCTTTAAACGGAGGGCCTTAGCAATATCTTTCTCATCAGGGTCCTTTTCCAAGAAGGGAAAAGGAGATTCTTCCAGAATAGGTAGACCCACCAAAAAGGAGTACTCTTCCAATGTAGGTAACAACTGAAAATCTAGGAAGGTGAAACAATGATAGAGAGGATCATAAAACTGTAGTAGAGTGGCAAGAAGTCCTTCATTCACTGTGCGACCAAATAAAGATATCAGCTTCCCATATTTGTTCTTGAATTCCTCTTGATCCTTGATGAAGCCCCACAACTTCTTTAGGTCGTCCAATTTGGGACTCTTAAAAGTATATTTCAAAGTACGTCTTTCATTTAAAGTCATGGTGACCTACAATGTTCATAAACGAAAGTAAATCCCATGAAGTCCAATGCAGAATGATATTACATGAATGCAGCAAACACAAGTATTCACATAAGGACACAAAGATAAACAAACGAAGAGGAACCCTAGGTTTGCAACGAGCATGGAGTAAAGGTATACCCTTTCCCAAAGGTTATGGACTAAAGGTTGTTTGTACCTGCAGAACAAGGTTCTAAAGGGACTCAAAGTCATCAGCCCATCTTTCGGATATTTGCAACTTCTCAACTAACTCGAGGATTAATAATATTCTCAAGAGAACTTCTTTTGAGTGTAGCTTCGTGTAGCACTATTTCGGGAGTACTCCCTCATAGTCCCGCACTACGTCCTAATAAAGGCCAAAGTTGGGTTAAGGTAACTACGGTCCTCAATATCATAGGCTCCAAGGTAGAAAATAGTGAGTGTCTTCACGATTACTCGTTCAACAGTACTATTTCGAGAGGGCCTCAATTGAGCGGGATTCACGATTTAACTTAGTCGGGATTCAACTCCCTATTAGCCTCCTCGAATATATCACCATCCTATCTTAATTTCTCTCAAGTTCGGGTGTAGAACTTTATCTCACCTGTCAAGGATAACAACCTAAAAAGACACAAGAGAAAGTATACAAATAAACAATTAATCAAGTAAGCAGATATAAAGCAGTAAATAAATAAAATAAGATAGGGAAACCCACTAGAGGTTCCCCAGTGAAGTCGCCATTTCTGTCGCGGTGAAAATCGGATACCAAACTATTGATTAGTTTGAATCTTTAATTCAATTTGCAACCGAACTTTGATTTGTCCAAAGGAAGGGATAAAGATCGAAATTCCCACAATGCAATGCAAATGCAAGGTCTAGAGAGTTATAGGTTCGGGGGTTGGTTAAACTTAGGGAAGGTACTAGAATCCTAAGTTTCTGTAGTATTCTACAGGAACCTCTTGTTTTATGTTTGTTTAGTGCTAAGGTTTATCTGCTTAAGGTTAAAGACCTAGGGGTTTATTTCTAAGTATACTCGATAAGATGTCGCATCTTATGCTTACATATCCTTACGGGAGTGGAATCAGAGTATTTGTAGTTCCCCTAAAGGGTTCGAGGAGTTCTTTGACTGTGGTCAAAGTTCCTACGGGTTTAAGGTAGTTGATTGATTGATTTTAGAAGAAGAGATGAGTCTTCATTTTAAGGGAGATTTAAACGCCACAAATTGTAGGAAAATAGTCTTTGCACTGTCTTAAGAAAAGGACTTACGTACTCGGATAGGGATCAACGAGGTACACCTTTATCTCTCTTAAGGCAAAGTCCCTACGGCTTGATTGTATTGATGTGGGGTGGAGATTCTATCTCGCTTAAGATGATTAACATCTTCCTCTATTATTTGAATGTTTGAATATTGTATGTTGAATTGGATTGTTTTCCTATGTTGTAAAAGATAAAGAACGGTCCTTCCTATGGGGGTAGGATCTATCTTAAGAAGATCGACTTGAATGGGATCAAGGATCTTGTGGGGAGAATGATGCAAATGTGAATGCACTACACACAAGTGTTGACTTATGTGTAGGTTTTTCCTTTGGACGGATGCAATGCGATGAAATAAATTACAATAATGTAAATTACTGTAAAATAAATTGCGGAAATGATAAAGCCATACACATACGCATGAAAGCGCTGAAGTGTGTGAGAGTGAGTGTGTCGTGGGGTGCACGATTAGGTTATATTTTACGATGTTGATTGATTTTAATCATCTGATTTGATTTTAGAAAAAAAGAGTTGTATTGATTATTAATAGTGAGATGGACCAATTTTAGTTCTATGAGAAATAATATTTTGGTGAGATTGAAAAATATATTATTTTCGATGAGGATTTGGTTTTAAGAAAAGTTGAATTTAATTATATTAGTTTTAAAAGAAGTGATTCTTTTTAGTTATTATAAAAGGTTATTATTATTAACAAGTGAATATACTTTGAAAATAGTTTTCTTATTATAAAAATAGTTTTTTTTAAGGAGATACAAGTTTTTAAATTATGAAAATGATTAAAAACAAGTTATATATTTATTTTTAAAAGGGTTATTAAGTTATAAAGAAAAAAATAGTGAAATAGATCAATATTAAGAGATTAATAGAAAATTTAATATTAAATTAATTAAGGGATTAAATTAAAATGTCATTATCTTAATTTGTAAAACAGATTATAATAAACTTAGTTAATTATAAAAGATTTGTTAATTCATTAAAAAGCTGATAAAAAAAAAGGTTGATTAGGGATTGATGGGTTGATTAACGTTAAAATGATGGTTAGCAGATTAAACGATTGATGTCGTGAGGGTGTACGTGGTATGTGTGATGAATGATTACGTTACAACAAAACAAAAATAAGAAAAAAATGAACCCAAGAACCCTAATCCCCTTTCCTAGATCCCTACGTCTACCGCTTCTTCATCGTCTCCCGTGTTCGATCGCCCTTCATCTCCTTTCTCTCTTTTTTCTGTTTTCCATTTTCATACAACCTAACAAAACACAAAACAAGATCAATCATGAAATGGAAATGTTACTTAAGGAAGATATTACCCAAGATGATGATGATTATAGCGTCGTCGGTGACTTCGCGATGGCTTCACGGGGCAGTGGATGTGGTGGAAGGGATGGCGATGATTTGCGGTTGACAGAGGCGGGCTCGCGGTGGAATTTTTGATTTCACGGTTAACGGAGATGGACTCGCGAGGGGGGTTCCGGAGGTTTCCCGGTGGAATTCAAAAGATAAGTTCTCTTGGAGACCTTCGTATATTTTTTAGGTTTTGCTGGATTGGGATTTTGTGGCTCTTGAATATTTTGTGGTTTCTGTATGCGTCTCCCTATTTTCAATCCCCGTTTCTATGTGACTTTCATCTCTTCTTATAGGCTTCAGATTGAGATTTTTGTGTGGGAATTTGATTAAAACCAAATTGAATGATGATTGATGATTGATTTAGGGTTTCCTTTCTTGGTTTGAAGAGAGTTCAAAATCTTTCCTTTTTCGGTGATTGTAATAATATGAGTGTTAAATCTCTGATTTTGTGTATCAATCGTTTGGTCCTGAATCTTCCAATTATTCCACGAATATTCCCTCTATCGGTTATTCTCCCAACAATTACTAATTTAGGTTTGATATTTGACAGGTGTGAATATTGAAGGAGTTGGGCCCGGAGAAGAAACGTGTGATCCAAAGTAGGTTCTTGTTTCAGAGTTTTCAATAACCTCCTCAAATCTGAGAATTTGGTTCTCAAGAGACTCGATAGTTTCCAAAGAATTTGAGAATTCTTCTGATTGTTTCCTGAGTTTATTTTCCAGGTTCAGGATAAGTGCTTTTGAGTGTGTCTATGCCATGAGGAGGAGAGCATTCATATTGTTCTTGCAGCTCGAAGAAACCTCATATAATGCGGGCGGTGCACAGCGAACTTTTAAGGCATCCAAGTTCTTACTTGAGGACAATACGGTATGTACGGAGACCTCTTTGTGACCTATTCTTCCATCATGTGTGAGTTTGCTAAGGTTTTCCTTTATTCTGCTAGGAGAGATATGGTGTCTTGTCAGAGACATGGGCATATTTTCAGATGGATACAAAGGCATGCAGTTGATAACCATGACAAACTCAACTACAAGTTCATGCTGGTCAAATTGAACCCGGTATCTACAATGGTCAAAAGTCAGTAAACTGCCATCAAAAACCCAATCTCATCAAGGGTTCATCGTTTTCTCAACGCGCTCACATAGGGGATCAATGTGTGTTGCTGCTTGGCTTGGCTTATGACGATGCTGATAATTGGTGAGTCATTATGAGTGGTCCGCTAACATTTGGAGTTGTTCTTGATCTTGGTTCTTCTGTTATACAGGTGCAGGGCATATACTCAAAGATAACTACGATGTTGTCAAGATCCGGGGTGCGTTAGAGGCTAATGCGGAGACAAAGTTCGCCTGAAACATTCATGTTGTTTTGTTTTTATTGAGTTGTTTGGACACAAATTTGTTGTGTTTCTTGTGTTGAAGCTTAGAGTTTTGGTTGTGTTTATTATTGTGCAGGAGCATTCAAGTTTGTTACACCAAAACGTCATCAATTGTGGGTGGTATGTGATAGTGTAGTATCACTACTAGTCTGAAGTATGCTGATTCACATCATGGAAGGAAGCTCTAGCAGCAGCTTCTAACTCAAGAAATATTGCTGCTGGTGCACTTCTAGATACCACAATATCTGAGAACAACTTTCATCCAATTCTTTAATAAATGTCGTCGCTCTCACAGCAAACAGAAGGAAACGCAACTGAAGAAGAGTGATGACGCTTTAACATAAACCCCCTCGGAGTTGTCGTAGAGGTGTAGTTTGGTTTTGAATTCCTTCTTTTTGAGATTACTGAAAGGTACATGACAAATCAAATCCTTGTTGAAATGCAGGTTGTTCAAGAGCTGAGGCCGCCGGTGGAAGTTTGAGAAGTTGGAAAGGCGTATCAGAAATCTCGAGAAAATCCTTCCCAACGTTTATTAAAATGGAATACGTGAGAACGCGTAGTCTCTACTCGTCTTTGAATTTGCTCTTATCGTCGCCATAGAAAGGTTATTTTTATGTTTTGACTTTCGAAAGCTCTTGAGGTTTTTTATGCTCGTCTAACCCTGCGAACACTATTGTTTTTTTTTCTTTCCGCACGGCATGGTCAAATGTGAAGAGGAGAACTTCGAGCTGGTTGTATCAGAAAAGCTACAAATTGGGGTCCTGTTGTGATGCCTAACATTATCTTCTACTGTGAATGTTCTGCACACAGGTGGTTTTATCCTCAAATTCACTTGGCCAACACGACTATTGCTGATAATCTTGACAAGAGCTTGTGACTCGGTATTACGGTATTCTTGCAACTTTAATATAGAATCAAGCTGCGTAATGAATTATCCCTCGGTTTCTTAATAACCATTGGTTCTGCCTTCTATTTTGAAGGTTTTGCTGAATAATACTGGTGGTTTGCAGGAGTTGTCCAACTTCTCAAATTCGTCGTTGTATCCTCGAAACAAACTCATTTAGACCTTTTGAAATGCCCCTATTTGATGGAGTCGGTGTTGTTTTGATAGGTTAACTACGCTTACATGCGACGAGTCTTCTTGCGGCATTTGAATGCCTCCTGGTTCATAAGATGGTACCGACTTTTAACAGGTTTACGTTTTATCCTATCGATCCGCCTTGATACATGTGAGGGCTGACATGAACAAATTTGTGAATTGTAGGAATTGCTCCCATGTCCGGTTGGAGTGGCCGATGGATTACAACATGTTATTATTTGTCCATATGGTAATGCCATTGCTTTTGGGATTCTTTTGCGGGTTGTTCTTGGAAGCAGTTTTGTTTAAACAAGGTGGTGCTGGGTCTGTAAGGCGGGTGATGATACCAACTCAAAATGGTCTGCAAGCAAGGGAAGTCAACAAGATGTGAACCGCGGTCACGTAATGTTGGCGCTGTTTTGCTTTCTGAGTTGTATCGTGCCTTGGCTGTGTTGAAAACAACCTGTTAGCCACTAATGAAGTCTGGAAGTAGTGAAAACAAAATCTTAGAATGATAATGGCGGTACTCTGGTTCAATGTGTCTCCGCCAAATTCTTGTAGAGAAATTTATGATTGTTGATTAGGAAGTTTCTAGTTTATGAAACTCTTTATAGTAATGTAATTCAGATAATGTCATGTAAAATGTTGGATATAAATAACATGTTTCGATGATATGAGCAACAGTGAGACAACCTTCTACTAAATGATCACGTGTCATATTCTCTCTTTACCAAATTCTTAAATTCATTAACTGAGGATGTTGTTGGGATTTACAGTGACCCAGGAATTGGAAATGGCATCCTTGTATCACTTTAAAATCAATTCTAGCGTGCATATACACTTCCGTGAAAAAGGAAAATCCCATTTAAAAGAAGGAAATGCTTGATGACCCCGAAGTCTTGCGTATAAGTATGAATCCTTTAGTTTCACCTTCTGGTAAAAAAATGTAAATTTAACTTATAATCTTCGAGAGAAAATTTCCTGCGAGAACGAATAGTATCTCCGCTCAATATTACGGCGTCTGCACAAATTAGTTAGTCGCGTAAATATTAAAATAAAGTAAAAAAAAAGCAACATGAGAACGCAAAAGGAGGTGGGATCTTACGGCAAAAATTAGGGTGCAACACTTTGCAGGCGGGGTGAATGCCATTATTGAAGAAGAGGACTCAGCTTTATTGACTGATGTCAAGGATCTAAAGACACCGCTTAGCTTCGTTAAAGCCAAGATGATGAAGAGAGGCATCTTTCCAGGCTGTGGAGAATTGCGTATGGGTTGTGTGATTCGTTCCGACGGCTATGAACAGTTGATAATGGGGATTTAGAGTCTGATGACCGAAGGAATCTTGCAGTTTAGCCGGAGGGCTGAATACAGATCTGGAGAGGTAGTGCTGAAACAGGATGATGAAGTTGCCACCATCACCATCCCTCGCAAGACCATAACCATTTCTGCGTCTAGGCCACCCACGATTACCATCACAAAGGCTGGGCCGATACCTTTTGAAAGCACCAATGCTGTCCCGTGGCACTATGGGGCAGACGTCTACTGTAACGAACAGAAATTGGAACTGGAGCCATTTGGGAAGTCTGTGGATAACCTAGTGGGAACCGGTGGAATCACACGTAGCGGAAGGGTATTTGCTCCACCTGAGGTTGTGGTTGACAAAGCTGACAAAGTTGAGAAAACTGATAAGGGAAAGAGTAAAGTTGTTGAGGAAACCCCTCGTAGGGTAGAGAAGGACTTACTTGTAAAGGAAGCTGAAGAGTTCATGAGGTTGATCAAGAAGAGTGATTACAAGATCGTTGATCACCTCCATCAAACACCATCGAAAATCTCTATTCTGAATTTGTTGCTGTGTTTTGAGGCACATCGCAACACGCTGCTAAAGGTTCTGAATGCCACGTATGTACCGCAGGAGATCTCGGTCAACCAACTGGAGGGGGTAGTAGCCTATGTGAATGCTGGAAACGGGTTAGGGTTCACTGACCTGGAGCTGACGCCGAAGGGAAGAAACCACAACAGCGCCCTTCACATCTCGATAGAGTGTAGGGGAACATTTATGTCCCATGTGTTGGTGGACACCAGATCATCGCTCAATGTTCTCCCGAAGAAGGCACTGATGAAGCTGGATACGAGAGGATTGATTTGCACACCCAGTGATCTGGTTGTGAAGGCTTTCGATGGAACCAAGCGTCATGTCTTTGGAGAGGTAACTCTGCCAATCCAAGTTGGGCTGGAAACTTTTGACGCAGTCTTCTACATCATGGACATCATGCCAGCCTATAGATGTTTGTTAGGCCGGCCATGGATCCATTCTGCTGGTGCTGGTGCCGTAACCTTATCAGCGGATAGGTTCATACCTGTAAGCGGGACTGGGGTTATGCAGGGAACCTTGACCTTCAGACAACCTGGTTTTCTCTTGACAGTTTGAATCAGTGACATTGATATCAGAGGTTTCTTTATTATCAGAGCTGTGTTGTGTTCTCGTCAGACAGAATTTTGGTCCTCTACAACCACCAGTACAACACTCTTGATCTCCTGCTGCATTTTGCATTTGCATTTGCATTTTCATTTTTTTTGGCATCTCATTAACACATATCTATGTTGCAGGTGCACTTTTCCCCTTTGATTCTAGTGATCTGGTTTCTTATATCCACCATGGGATCCTTGAGGAAAATTGTTGCTTACAAGCTCCCTACTCCAGATATCGGTGCTCTGTCTGGTTTGATTCGTATGGGTGATAGAGGGGTCATGAGTGATTTCAGGAAGTCTTATGGGAAGCTGCTTGATGTTGTTTGCAAGCTCTCAGTCCATGAGATGAATAGTTTGTACGCTTTGTTGCAGTTCTACGACCCTCAGCTCAGATGCTTCACATTTCCTGGCTACATCCTCGTACCTACCCTAGAAGAATACTCAGCATTGTTGGATATACCTATTCGGGACCAGATGCCATTTTACCACACTGACGCTAAGCCTGATTTGGCTAAGCTGGCTGCTGCTTTACATCTGGAGGCCTCGGAGTTGGATGGGGATTTGACTCAGTGGAACAGAGTGCCTGGTTTCTCCTTATAGTTTCTCATTAGGAAAGCCCAGCAGTGCGCTAAAGATGGATGTTGGATAGTGTTCAACGCTATTTTAGCTCTCTGTATTTATGGTATTATTTTGTTTCCGAACATGCCAGACTTCATAGACTTGGATGCTTTTCATATCTTTGCTTCAGGAAACCCAGTGCCCACATTACTCGGCAACGTGTATCACTCAGTCCATTACAAGAATGAAAACAGAAGGGGGAATATGGTGTCTTGTTATGTTCCCTTGTTATGCAAATGGTTTGCGAACCACATGCCCAAAGCAGGTTCTTTTGTCTCCTCTGAGGGCCCACTAGTTTGGTCTGAATACCTAATGACTTTAACGGCAGAGAATATCACTTGGTTCGAAAGGGATAGGCTGGGTATAGAGCTCATATACAGTTGCAATGGTTTTCCCAATGTTCCTCTAATCGGGAGAAGGGGTGTATCAATTACAATCCATCGTTGCTGATCAGGCAGTTCGGGTATGCATTAAAGGATCCTCCTAGAGAAGAAGAGGTGCATGAATCTCTGTACCTCACAGGGATGTTGAATAATAACATGTTGTCCAGACTTAAGCATGCTTGGAACAATGTTCACAGAAAGGGTAAGGCATCCTTGGGGAAAAACAATAGCCGTGCCTATGACCCTTACTTAAGCTGGATCCAGGACAGGGAAAAGATGATTCTAATTCCATTTCCTTCAGCTACACCTCCTTGTGCACCCAGAGTTGAAGAGCCAACAACAATGGACATTCAGAAATACAATCAGCTGAGAAAGAAGCGTTAGTGAAAGCCAACGAAACATTGGAGAAGGAAATTGCTCAACTCCGCCATAAAAGTGAAGCAGTGTATTCTTTTAAGCAGCAGACTGAGCTGGTGAACCACTTCGGCACGAATATAACCAAGCTGACTAATGCTAAGGAGCGTCTTGGATTAGATATGAAGGTTGTGAGCAGCGTGTTGGCCACTAAAAAGAATTGGATAAGGCGTATCTGAAGATCTCCAAATTCAACACTCAGTGGAATGCCACCCTGACTAATCATAAGGAACGGGAAGAGAAGCTGAAGCAGCAAATCACCAAGCTAGAGGTTCAGATTAGAATCAAAGATAAGAAGATTGAGGTTGAGGCATCGCTTCGACGCGATGCTCAATACCGGTTAGTTGAAGCTACAGCAAACCTGAAGGATTGCCAACTCAGAGCTGACTCCAAGAGGAGCAGGTTGGAAGACTGCTTCGGAGAGGGTGCCTGGGAAGACTTTGCTGAGGGTCTCCAGGACACCATCAGGAAGAGAGAGCTACTTATCCGGGGTTTTCTCACCAGGCCTGATCATCTAGAGACAAAGGAACTATTAGAATATTTCCATGCCCGCAATCGCACTTGACTTCTTTTGTATTTCTTTGTACCTTTCGTTCACCGTTGTATTGTTGACCACCACCAGGTCTGTTGGTTGGGGTTACTCTTTCATTTCACTTGTACTCGGTTACGTTTGTACTTTGCCTTCATGGTCTTTTCATATATATCCGAGGTGTTCTTTCCATGTCCGGATGCTAGACTTTATTTGTCTTGGAACTAGAACCGAGAGGGGAGTTTCTCCTAATGCATAGATACGTGTCTGCATTTGCATAAGCATCATTTTTGCAAAAGCAGGTACCTTGGGCTTATTTATCTAACCCTTTTGTATTTGTCTTTACATCTGTGTTTCAGGATTGATTGCAGACCAATTCATCGTTACTCCACCCGAGCTAACCAACTCAGAGCTATGGAGCAAGTTCAGGCTGAAATGCAAGAATTCAGGGAGAGGATGTCCCAGTTCATGGACATCATGCAAGTGGTTTCCAGTGGGCAAGAGCAACTCAGGACCCTCGTGCAGCCCTTGATTACCCGCGTTGAAGCCAATGGGGTTTTGCATGGAGGCGAGACTACCAACCCTCCTCTTGATGAGACTCCCCGGGCTGACAACTCTGGACCAACTGTGGTCATTCCCAACACTGTGGGCAATGGGAATGTTGGAATAGGTACAGGCCATGCTGGGGCTGGTAATGGTACCACTGGGGCTGCTAATGGTAACATCGGTACAAGTGGTAACAACGCTGGAGTTAATGCTGGTAACTTCCATGGGCCTGGAGCTGCAGGTGTTGTCCATGGAAATGTTCATCAACCCTAGAATGAGGATCGTCAAGCTGACGTATTCTCGATGAGAGGTGAAGAGGCTGAGATACCTTCTGAGGCCAACCGGAGGTTCAAAATGCTCGAGGACAAGATGAAAAGCCTTGAGAATCTGAATTCCATGGGGATCGATATGGCCAACTTGGGGCTGATCCCCGATCTCAAGATACCACCAAAATTCAAAGTCCCAGACTTTGATAAATACAAGGGCATCACCTGTCCTCGTGTCCACTTGAGATCTTTTTACAGGAAGATGTCGGCGTACTCCGACGACGAGAAGTTGCTGATGCACTTCTTTCAAGATAGCTTGTCAGGGCCTTCACTAGAATGGTACATGGGCTTGGAGCCTGCGAGTGTACGTAGCTGGAAGGATCCTGCTGAAGCTTTCGTAAAGCATTACTAGTACAATAGTGACCTGGCTCCCAACCGGGTCCAATTGCAAAATCTGTCACAAAAGAGTGGGGAATGCTTCAACAAATACGCCCAACGATGGCGTGAGTTGGCAGCCAGGGTCCAACCGCCGATGGTTGAACGTGAACTGGTGGATATGTTTGTGGCAACGCTACCGGGTGTTTATTATGAAAAATTAATCAGCAGCATGTCAGGGAGTTTCTCTGACTTAATCATCACGGGTGAGCGAGTTGAGAACGGGATTAAGCTTGGTAAGATTTATGCTGGTGAGAATTCCTCAGCTGGAGGAAAGAAAGTGTTTGGAGGAAAGAAGAGAGGGTGAAGCCAACTCTGTACCTGGGTCCCGCGGGAACAGAAAGCCATCATAGAACCGTCAGCAACAAAGGGTCACAAGTATAACTATCCCTGCTGCTCCACAGCAGCAACAACCTCAACAACAGTCACAGCAGAACCAATAGGGGTACATGAGGTACCAGGGCAAAGGTCCATTGGCAAATCTCCACATTGACACTCCTCCCATGCCTTATGGTCAGCTATTGCAGGAATTACTTCAGCTACAACTCATTCAGAAGAGAACCATGGCTCCCTTGACAAGGCCGCCACCACCTGGGTACGACGCAAACGCCCGCTGTGAGTTTCATTCGGGGGCACCAGGCTACTCGATCGACAACTGTAAAGCGTTCAAGCACAAGGTGCAAGACAGGGTCGACAATAAGATGATAAACTTCTCCAACGATGTGTTGAATGTCATACAGAACCCTATGCCTAACCACGGGGGCGCAGGGGTTAATGCAATCACCGAAGAAGAAGACTTGAATTTGGTAAGGAATGTCAATGATTTGAAAACACCACTTAGCTTTGTCAAAGCTAAACTTCTGAAGAAGGGTGTATTCCTACGCTGTGGGGAGTTTTGTATTGAATGTGCGAGACATATGGACGGTTGTGATCAGCTGAAGGTAGGGATTCAGGGTCTGATGGACGAAGGGGTCCTACAATTTGATCGAAAAATTGAGAACAAATCTGGAGAAGTGATAGCCAAGCAGAGGGATGAGATTGCTACAATCATTATCCCGTATAAGACCGTCACCATTTCTGCTCTGAGGCCGCCCACGATCACTATAACGAAAGCCGATCCTATACCATTTGAAAGTACCAAGCTTCCCCATGGAATTATGGAGCGGAGATTTACTGCAATGGTCAGAAGCTAGACTTGAAAGGCCCACCGGTGGAATCTGTGGATAATATGGTTGGATCCGGAGGGATTACTCACAGTGGAAGAGTATTCTTGCCACCTGAAGTTGTTGTCGACAGGGCTGATAAGGGTAAAGGTAAAGTAGCCATTGAAGAGACCTCTCGAGAGGTAGAAAAAGACTTGCTGGTAAAGGATGCTGAAGAGTTCATGAGACTAATCAAGAAGAGCGATTACAAAATAGTTGACCATTTACAGCAGACGCCTTCGAAGATTTCCATACTGAATTTATTGTTGTGCTCGGAGGCGTATCATAATGCACTCTTGAAGATTCTGAATGACGCATATGTACCTCAAGAAATTTCTGTCAACCAGCTCGAGGGGGTGGTTGCGCATGTGAACGCTGGTAATAGATTAGGGTTTACTGACCTAGAGTTGACACCCAAAGGCAGGAACCATAATAGCGCCTTACATATCTCAATAGAATGTTGAGGAACGGTCATGTCTCATGTGCTCGTGGACACGAGATCATCTCTGAACGTTCTCCCTAAGAAAGCCTTGATGAAGCTTGATACTAGGGGACTGATATGTACTCCTAGTGATCTAGTAGTAAGAGCTTTCGATGGAACGCGACGGTCCGTGTTCGGAGAAGTAACATTGCCCATTCAAGTGGGGCATGAAACCTTCAATGTAGTATTTTATATCATGGATATCCAGCCCGTCTACGGCTGCTTGCTAGGCCGGCCCTGGATCCATTCAGCGGGAGCTGTGACCTCTACACTGCATCAAAAGCTGAAGTATGTTGTGGGTGGCAGCATTGTTACCGTCTGCAGGGAGGAAGATTTTATGCTGAGCCATTTTTCGCCTTTCAAGTATGTGGAAGTGGATGGCGAGATCCACGAAACGTTGTGCCAGGAATTCGAAACTGTCAAGGTCAAGGATGTATCTCCTGTGGTGAGCAAGATGCCTGAGATGACTCTCTCTTCCTTCAAGGAAGCTCAAGCTGTAGTAATGACCGGTTCAACCCAAGGCTGGGGGCAGGTGCTGGATATCCCCAACAAACAAGATAAGTTTGGCTTGGGGTGCCATCCCTCTTCTTCTACTTCATCCTCTCAGAGTGTGCCACGCTACAAGGGGCCGATGCTTTTCACAAAAGGGGGAGTGATTTTTGAGCGTGTCAACACTGTGTCCGATGGAGAAGGAGATAGCAATTGCGATATGGACTCATGGATCCAAACGTGCAAGCCAGGCCAGAGCCTCAGTAATTGGTTCATCCAGGATTTCATCGAAGTGACGCGTAAAGAGTAATGCTTCATTTTTTCCAATTATTGTACAACCTTATGCTCTACCTGGGGCATAACGGTTTTATTGTCAGGGCCTTGATTGCTTATGCATGTACATATTATCAATAAATCAAAGGTCATTTTCTTTGCATTCAAATTTTGTGATCTCTGTTATTCTTGTTTATTTTTGTTTTAAAAAAAATAAAATGGCAATATGGTTTGTGCTAACCTGCATATCCTCTTCTTAAGCTTAACCATTTTTATTGCAGGATTCACACTACAGATGATATCGATCCTGAACCCTCTATGACTCACTTCGACTTTGATTGCCCGATATATCAAGCTGAAGAAGAGATTGATGAGGATGAAGACCTTCCGGAAGAGTTGGCTCGAATATTGAAACAAGAGGATAAGATCATTCTGCCTCACGAGGAAGTAATTGAGATTATTAATCTGGGGTCTGAGGAGGTTGTCAGAAATGTCAGGATAGGGGCTGCATTACAGAGCGACGTCAAGCAAAGACTGATCAAGATGCTTCGAGAGTATAATGAAATCTTTGCTTGGTCGTATGAAGATATGCCCGGGCTCGACATTGACATAGTGGTTCATCACTTACCATTGCGCGAAGATTGTCCTCTAGTTAAGCAGAAGCTTAGAAGGACACGACCAGATAGGCCGTCAAAATCAAAGAAGAGGTCCAAAAGCAGTTGGATGCTGGATTCTTGGCCGTGACTACTTACCCTCCGTGGGTCGCCAACATAGTACCTGTACCGAAGAAAGACCGTAAGGTGCGAATGTGCGTTGATTATTAGGATTTGAATAAGGCGAGCCCTAAAGATGATTTCCCGCTCCCTCATATTAACATATTGGTCGAAAATACTGCTTAATTTTTCGTGTTTTCGTTCATGGATGGCTTCTCCGGCTATAACCAAATCAAGATGGCGCCGGAAGACATGGAGAAAACCACGTTCATTACACCATGGGGGATGTTCTACTACAAAGTGATGCCTTTTGGGTTGAAAAACGCAAGGGCAACTTACCAGCGGGCGATGGTCACTTTGTTTCATGACATGATTCATCATGAGATTGAAGTCTATGTTGATGATATGATAGCAAAGTCCCAAACGGAGGAGGGACATCTGGCCAATTTGCTGAAGCTATTTGAGAGGCTTAGGAAGTTCAGGTTGAGGCTGAATCCTAAAAAATGTACTTTCAGAGTACGATCCGGAAAACTACTGAGGTTTATTGTGTGCGAAAAAGGCATTAAGGTTGATCCTGCAAAGATAAAAGCAATTCAAGATATGCCAGCGCCAAAGACTGAAAAAGAAGTTCGTGGATTTCTGGGGAGACTGAACTACATTGCTTGGTTCATATCTCAACTCACGGCCACATGTGAACCAATGTTCAAGCTGTTGAAAAAAGATCAGGCGATTGTTTGGAATGAGGATTGCCAGAAGGAATTCTACAAAATAAAACAGTATTTGCAGGAACCTCCCATTTTGATACCCCCAGTAGCTGGAAGACCTTTAATCATGTATTTGACGGTTCTTGAGAATAGCATGGGTTGCGTTCTCAGTCAGCATGACGAAACTGGCAGAAAGGAGCATGCCATATATCATCTGAGTAAAAAGTTCATAGACTGTGAGTCCCGTTACTCGATGCTGGAGAAAACGTGTTGCGCACTCGCGTGGGCTGCCAAACATTTAAGGCAGTATATGCTCAATCACACGACCATGCTAATTTCGAAAATGGATCCGATCAAGTACGTCTTCGAAAAGCAAGTGCTTTCGGGCAGAATTGCCATGTGGCAAATGGTACTGACGGAGTATGATATTCAATATGTTTCCCAGAAGGCCATCAAGGGAAGTGTTTTGTCTGAGTACCTTGTCGAACATCCTATCAAAGACTATCAGCCGATGAAATTCGAGTTTCCCGATGAAGATATTATGTTCCTCAAGATGAAGGACTGTGATGAACCACTGCTCGATGAAGGTCCAGAGCTTGGCTCCCAGTGGAAGTTGATATTCGACGATGCAGTTAATTCATATGGAAGTGGTATCGGGGCAATCATTATGACTCCCCAGGGGTCTCACATCCCATTCACTGCCAGATTAACTTTTCTGGTCACCAACAATGAAGCAGAATATGAGGCATGCATCATGGGTTTAGAAGAAGCCATTGATTTGAGAATCAAAAACCTGGATGTATACGGTGACTAAACACTCGTTGTTAACCAGATCAAAGGAGAGTGGGAGACTAGTGTAGCGGTAAAAATCGTGAGCGTAAGCTATTGATTAGCTTAACTCAAAAAACAAGAGTCGCCACCGCACTTTTATTTTAACCAAATAAAGGAAAGGAAAAAGAGCGAACAAAACCAAAGAGTTCTAAAATAAGAACACGAGACAGAGATCAGGGTAAGGGGGTCGGTTACGCAATGGGAAGGTGTTAGCACCCAAAACGTCTATAGTACTCTATAGGAGCCCTTTGAAATATTTACGCTTTTTGGTTTGAAAATGGTTTGTTTGAAAAGAGATTGGGGAGATGATAAGAGAATTATTTTTTAGATTTTGGTGTTTGGAGAGACTTATCGCCTCATGCCTACGTACCCACAAAGTGCAATATGGGATCAAAACCCCGTAGTTCGTGGTACAAATGACAAATTTGTTGGTTTTGATTAATTTTAGATGTAAAGACAAGTCGTCATTTCAAGGAGAAAACTGCGACTATCCACCCACGAGTATTAAGACAACATCTGCGTCACATAAAGATGTAGGATTTGCTTGGATTATCAACAAGACTATCACTCAACATCAACGTGGAAAATGTCAAAGTCTTAATAATATGGGGAATAGGAGATTTACATCTCAACTATAGAAATGAATCATGTCTAAACTTTATGAAAAGTTTTAAAGTGAAAAGGTGCATAAAGGCACAAAAAAGAGTTGATGAGTTTTTGTATTTTTTATGTCTTTTGAAATTGGTCAAAGCATGATTAACATTGATTGACTTTTATTAGGAAAAAAAACAAAGTTTAAAAATCACTTGACGAAAGTTAAGGTTTTATTGCGAAAGCGGTCTTGAAGTTTGAAACCAAGAAGGTTTTGAAAGAGGGAGAAAGTTTTGAAAATTTAAGAAGGGGAGGAGATGAAGTGACTATCCTAGAAAACCAAAATAAGAGCTAGAGGTAAGAAAGATCTAACCGACTTGTAGCACACTCTATAGCAAGCAAAAAGAATTCCATCCGATTTAAAGCATAAGCTAATGAGCGAGCCAAATAAAGGCTAAGATCCACAATACTCCAAGCATAGGAATAAGAGTCCTAATTCTATGTCCAAAGGTCCATGAAGTCCAAGGTCTAAGAGTAGTCCAAGAGCATAACCACAAAGTTAATAGCACCAAGTTTTTTTTAGAGATTTTTATCCTTTATTAGTATTTTGAACAAGGTATGGTCCAAGTGGACAAAAGAGAAATGACATAAACATAAACAAAGATATGATATGAAATGATAAAATGGAAGCATAAAAGTAAAGAAATAAAGAGTAAGAAGAGAATATAAACAAAATTAAACAAGGATATTGTTAGTGAATTAGTAATTAGTGGTTAGAACATATGATCAATGATGATTAATTCTTGCACTTAGACCAAGGTTAATGAAAACTCATTAGAGGATTGATAGAATCAAAGCCTCCTAACAATGATTTTCATAGGTATTGGACTTAAGACAAGCAACTAAACATACTTGGACTTTTAAACGTAAGTTTGAGCCACGAATGATCATTTTCCGATTAAGGGACACTTTAGCGCTATGTTAAGCAATCGTAATCGGGTTTATGTAGAAACCACGACTATCTGAGGCCGGTCAATAAAATGTTAGTGTTAACGCATGTTAGAGAAGTGATATGTAAATCACTCTCCTAAAACATGCCACACAAAAATAAAAGAGGTAGTGATCTCATCCTAATCAAGATTTTTAATCAATTAATCAAAGGTAATCTATCACTATTCCAAAGTACGGAGAATTATCTCAATGATTATTCATCCATAGATTTGAAATAATGAAGATTAAACAACCTTGAAATCAACAATCTATGATCCATAGATTTCATCGATCAAAAATAAAAAGAAGAAGAAAGAAAATAAGAATGAAAAGAAATTTCAATTTGAATCTTAAATCGATTAAATCATCATCAATATCAATCACCTCTTTTAGTGGATAAAATCAACACTCAAAGTCCATTGATATTGATGAGATCTTATCAAAATTCAAGATCCAAAACAAAATTACAATTAATCCAAATTAATATATATTTTTTTTAATCAATTTTTTAAGAGTTTTCTTTAAAATATAAAACTATTAACAAGAAAAATGTTAACAGGCCCATACGGCCCAAATCTTTATGAAAAAGAATAAAAAAACTAAAAAAAATAAAAATATAATAAAAACAAGTAAAAGAAAAAAGGAAATAGAAATCAGAAAGAAAATAGAAACACATCATCTTCTTCTAGCTCTCACACGCGAAAATGTTCACAGCCATGGATGCTCGCTTAAATCACAACGGCGGGACGCGAAAAATACGCGGTTGCAATCGAAATCAAGAGCTCTTCACAATGGTACCAACAATTCAAAGAAACACAACAAAAAATAACGGATCGAAACTGACGGTGAAGCTCAATCTACCTTCAAACTCAGGTGAATGATGAAACAGGAACTCTCTTCTTCTTCTTCTTCTTTGAATCTCTGGTTGAATTGCTGTTGTTGAAGACAATTATGGAATCAAGTTATGAATCCTATTGAAGCTTATTTTTGAGGAAACCGTAATGAGGAAAATGGAAGTTTGTGATAAATTTGGCAGAGCTTCAATGGCTCTCTGAGCTTGAAGAAAAGAGTGAACAATGCTCTCTATTTATAGAATTTGAGGAGTGAAATCTGAGAAATGAAGTTGAGTTGCCGTTTTGCAATTTTCATTGCGTTTTGTGATGCAAGTTGTGCGTGACTCTTTGTAATATTTTTTTCATGTCGTTTTGAATTTTCACTTGTAGTTGACATGTTATTCTTTTTTTTTATTTGCTCTTTTTGTCTTACATGTGACCTGGATTATTTTTCATTACGTGACTTGAAGGTACAATCGACTTGGAAATACAGCCCAGTGCAAGCCCAGTCACTTCACATAACCAACAACAACATTATCAACTGATTTCAATGCCCTGTTATTGACAAAGTTGTCATAGCACCAAGATGCATCCTCATACAATTGTGCTTCTACAGCCAGCTCAATATGTTGCAGATGGTAGTAGAAAAACAGAAAGATCACCATAGCTTCATTGTGTCAGGATGGTCAAGTCCAAAATATCTCAAGCAACAGAAACACGCCCTTGAATAAATGTTACTGTTGATCAAGCCGGTGTAGACATATTCAGTACAACCGTCTCCGAAGTCCCACTCTTGTTGCAAAGCTACATCTTTGGGAAAATGTTGTTCCTGCTCATGTTGTTGCAGATGATGCTGTTACTGTGACCTGAAATTATGTGCATGAGAAAGCAAGTGGACATACTCTAGATGATTTAAATAAGGTGGGGTGGTGGAATTTCCATTCTGGATTGGTGCAATTCAAATGGTTGTTGAGGGTAAGTAACCGATGCTGGCTTTTCTAGCTTAACCTCATTCTGTGTAGAATGTCTTGTTGGTCTTCATTGTAGTTGAAAATTGAGTAATAATTTCTTTCCCAATGCCATCATCCACAGGTATAGGCCCAATAGTGAATTCAACTTCAGCATGCTCCTTTGACTTATATATCCTTACAATCTGAGATACCCATGGATTGAGCTATTGATGTACTTCATCCAATATCGGACCACGTAGGACAGTAATAGATGCCTGCTGATCAGATTTAATGGGAAACGAGCCATTTGGACGGAAGACGTATGCCCCGGAAGCCTGAAAATCTTTATCATCCCCAACATTTCCAAAATAAAAACTGTATGATTGTCCAAGTGATGTTGTAACTAGATTTCTATTGTTAACATAATGAGTTAATTTTCCTTCATTTGCAGAATAGAGCAGCTTTAGATTCTCCATTAGAAGCTTTTTCCTTGCGGAAAATTTCAAGCCATACATTGACCGATTGACTAGCTATAGCTTGAATATCACGGCTAATATGTACACAAACTTTTTCCTTCACTGTTTTCCCCATTCCTGATAAGCGTACAACCTCTAGATCAGTCGACACGCGTACAAGAAGACGCAAACAATGCCTCAAGAGTTGGGCGCCATCTTTGCCCATTGAGTCCAGTATCCAGGAGTTGAGAACAGTTAGCCCCTCCTTACTTCCAGCAATGGACTTCAAGTTTCCTACGGGAAGATTTAGCAATTGTTTGGCCACATGCAAGCGCCCAGCATTGGTTTTCACATTGAGAAACATTTCCTTTAATAAAGCTTCTCGGGTTATGATTTGAGCACCCTCAAAAGAGTTCTTATATAGTATGCTAGAAAGCTCAACTGCATCAAGTCTCTTTATTATGTCCCTAACTTCATTCCTTTCAGTGTCCAACTGCCCCAGTGCAGCTTCCAATGCCTATATATTATGAACAGAAACACCAATTCCTCCAGCAGATTTACTAATGACGGCACACTCCTTCAATGTATCATAAATCCCCTCAATATTATCATCTTTCATGCATATCAAGAAGCAACTGCTCAACTGAGGCCGAGGAGTCCCAGCATTGAAAAGAGTTGGATAAACATGAGTAAACCACCTCTGAGACATCAAATGATAAGTCTTAACAGCAGATTCAATATCATGCTTGTGAATTCCAACAAAAACCCTCATTATCATATGTTGAGGCCTTTCAACAACAGTCCCATCAACTTTCAACAGATAAGACCTCTCGAGGGTTTTGATCCCAAAGTAATCATAGTCAAAATCTCTGTCATAAATTATCTCACTGTCCAACCGAGCCACATTCTCCATAATTATTTCATAGACATCATCAGCAATCAAAGGAGCTTTCTTCCCAGATCTAGTGTTGAAATGATTGTACATAATCTTCACAGTTTCCGAAAACGACTTCTTAGTGTTCTTATGCAGATTCGAAACGGCAATCTTAGCAGCAAAAGAAGCATAATCAGGGTGGTTAGCAGTCATGCCGGCGGCGGTTTCAGCGGCCAATTCATCGAGTTGAATAGTAGTCACACCTCTGTAAACACCGGCACAAACCTTCTGAGAAACCAAAACCGGGTCACAATGCTCAGTGCTCAAACCGTAACTGAGTTTCTTCAACCTTTCAAGTGCAAGTATAAGCAACTCGTATCATGTTTGTGGAAATGGAATAAGTGATAACTTCCTAGATTCCAACCAGTGGACAACAACTTCTTCAGGAGTAACATACGGGCCAGTTACAGTTCGGATCCCAGCAAGAATAGCATCAACAGTTGGACTAGCGAAGACATCGCCACATATGGCTGCAGTCAGCATTCCTTCCCCCACAAATCCAGCGTGAGCAGGCTCATGGCCACTTCCACCTCCAGATATGACTGCAACTTTATCATATGGTGGACCAGGATAAACATCTGCACGGAACACAACCTTCACACTAGGATATCCATCTAAAAACTGCAATGTAGGATATGTCTCCATAAGACCATCAATGAATTCAGTCTCAACATCATTCGGATCGTTGATGCATCATACCCATTCCATCTATCTCGTTTGCCATCATAGTCAAGCTCAAAAGTTTCTACCTTTTCATCAGCAGCAATGTGCTTGTTTGATATCCCTGTCTTGAAATAATATTGCCAACAAATCACAACTCCACATGTTGCTATCTTCTTTATAGTCAATTTGACTGTACTGTGAGGGAAAATTTTCAACCCTGTCAGTGAGAATCTCAATCGCTCCAGCCTCCATTATTGCAATTCTAGCTTTTTCATCATGGCTTAGCAAGAACAAACAGTAACCATATAGCTATATTGGCATCAGATATAATGGTGGTGCTGTTGGTGGATATACCGTCACTGGCATTTTTTGTATGCCTGCATATGCTGATGACTTCCTTCTTGTCATTGTCCTAATTAACCAAAGTAGCCTGCGAAGAAATAAGTATATCAACGAGCGACTGTACAAGATCAGCACACAAGTTTGATAAATTTAGATCCTCCACCAGCCTCTGGTGATTTTCTCTAGCAGCACAAATAAGAATTGCAGCTCCCCCAATTTTGACCTTCAGATTTGTAGAACTGGAATTGATTATTCTCTTAGCTATTGAAGATATACATCCAGATGCAGTAGCAACAATCTCTCCTAACACAGAAGGCTGATCCTTACATAATCGGGATAATATTTCAATAGTTTTATCCTGCAACACTGGTGTTGAATCAGCAATTGACAAAACTATTGGGCTGATGCTTTTGGGGAATTCTGCCAAAGTCATCCAAGCAGGTTTACTAAGTCCAGCTGTCTCTTGCAACCTGGACAAAGTGGCAAGTGCTTCTAGAGACTCTGTTGTCGCAATAGGTTCATTGACAGAAGAGTCGAAAAAGGAAACTAACGCAAGAACAGTGCCGACACGATTCACACAATCAGCAACAACATTATCAACTTTCTAAGAATGTAAGAGGCGAGTGATATTGGCATTTGAATCTGCAGAAAGCTTGCATAAGGCATCAAAGATCTGGTGCGAATCTCTCAGCTAGAATAGCCACTTCAAATGATAATTCTTCATGCATTGCAAACTCCGCCGTGCTGAGATACTGCAGTAGTTCTCTCTTTTTCATATCAACAATTGTTGAGACCAATGTTGCTCCAGTTGCTTTGGCAACATGTCGCATATCCTCTTTCCGCACACTTTTCGCAGCGATTGCCGTTTCTAGTTACACCCAACAATGTTTGAAAACCATGTAACCAGTTGTATAACTCAACAAGTGAACTTGCTGATTAACATGCGATATTTACAAAGCCAAAATCAGCACCAGCCCTAAAGGATCCCCATGAACTGTTCTGGTAAATCACATCTTGGAGATATGGACATGCATGAGAATTAACGAGCTTAGAATCATCTCTTGTTGAGTTTGATACTTCCAATCTTCCAAATCTTTCACCGTTGAAGCAGACGCATATTCATACCCTCTCCCGGCAATATCATCTTTGGCAGCAGCTGCTAAGTGTTTCAAATGCATGGATGCACTTTCTGCATCAGCAACAGGCTTTTGTTAGTCTTGGCAAGACAGGTATGGCACATTGACCTTCAGTTTGCAACGCATCACGAACTGCTGCAAGTAAACTATCACAAGATGTGCTTGCGTAAACATGGATGGGGCATCCATCCCTGAATTCAATTGCAAACATCTGGGGTTCTTCAGATATGCACACATCTATGATAAAATGAATACAACTACTTTTGGACCAATGAATTACTTGCACCTGAAGCAACAATCATCTAAACCAAATTCTGACTTTACCCTGATAGATTCAAAGACGAACCACTGAATAATTTGCAACTAATCATCGGCCATCAATTTTGATTTTTGACATAATTCTCTGAATATCTGGACCAAACTTCTCATAGAACACTGCTTGATAAATCAATTAATTTCAACACAAGACAATTTGATCTTGAAAAATCACATTTCCTGAGAAAATAGCCCACCACCACGGGTAACTTATAGTTGAAGCAAACTCTTGATAGTTTGACCAAGATGAGGTCAAACGTCCATCTGATTTAAACTTGAATGAATGTCTTTGCCATTAATCTCCTTGCAAAACCCTAAACACACAGAGAAGAAGAAGAAACAAACAAATTGAAAAATATTTTTGGTATTTTGGTTAGATGTTAGTAAACATAAACAACAAAAAGAAAGTAAGAAACCCATAAGGGTGCGAAAGCCAAAAGTATGACCTTGTTTGTGGAATGATATGCAAATGAAATGTGGGATCTTTGGGGTAAAAATTAGGGTATTACAGCTGCCCCTATTTAAGATTCTTCTATCCGGAGATATGAAGATTGACATCTTTGTCTCGACTAGATAGAAGAGACTTAAATATAACAATAAACCTAATTTTTGGCCCTAAGAGACCACAAAATGATATGATTATGCTAATGGTATGCAAACACAAGACCTTTGTGGGGAGAGAAATGCCACAAGAGACAAACAAAAGCTCGGGAGAATAAGCGCGACTTCACAAGGGAAAACAAAAGAGCAAGATCCTATTCCGATAAAGGAAAGGAAACGACTCAACGGGGAAAGAGATACTAACTGCCAGTTACTGGGCGAATATAGTCGATCCAAAGAGAACAGGTAAAATGCTTCTACTGGTTACTGAGTAGAAAATAAGCGTAATAAACCAAAGGGGGTGAGAATATTACCGACTACCAATCAATAGATAGCACAATAAAGGCGATATACTCAAAAGGTGAAGAAGCATTACCGGGTACCCAGTACTAGGTAGAAAAATTTGGGTAATGAACTCACAAGGAAAGATTATCGACTACCGATTACTGGGTAGAAAAATATGTCGATAACTGACCAAAAAGGATGAGCAAAATACTCAAAAGGGTGAAGAAACATTACCGGATACCTAGTACTAGGTAGAAAAGTTTGGGTAATGAACTCACAAGGAAAGATTACCGACTACCGATTACTGGGTAGAAAAATAGGACGGTAACTGACCAAAAAGGATGAGCAAAATACTCAAAAGGGTGAAGAAACATTACCGGATACCCAGTACTAGGTAGAAAATTTTGGGTAATGAACTCACAAGGAAAGATTACCTACTACCGATTACTGCGTAGAAAAATAGGACGGTAACTGACCAAAGGGAGGAGACAAATGCTACCTACTACCTATCACTAGGCAGAAAATAAAGGCAACAAGCTCGGGAGGAAGGATTACCTTTTACCGGTCAAATGGGTAAAGCATAACCAACCAGAAGGGGTGATAAATATTACCAGTCAATAGAGGTAATATACTCGAAAGGTGAAGAAACATTATCGGATACCCAGTACTAGGTAGAAAAATTTAGGTAATGAACTCACAAGAAATACCTGCTACCAGTCAATGGGCAGTTCAAATCACACAACAAACTTCTCAAATAAAGAGACAACCATTTGTTGGGGTGAGGTTTATCTTGTTGGAGACATACAAGTTGCTCAAATAAAGAGACTGTCACATGAAGTCGCACAAGCAATCACCAAGAGAGTGTTATCAAAACACCGTTGGGGAAATCAAATCTTCATCTTCTGATGGGGATCAATAACAGATTCCTGCTGAGGAAAATAAATCCTCAAGACTACCTTCTCGACATCCAGGTTTCACAGCCCAGGGAAAACCAAAGTAACTGCTGCAAGAGACCAAAGTTCAATCCAGGAACAAACTGGAGAGAAACGGTCAAACAAGACTCGACCCAATGAGGAAACAACTCAACTGGGGAACAATTCCATCCAGATAAAAGCTGGGGCGGAAAGCTAAACAAACATCTTCCACGAGGAATAAACTCAGTGGGGAATTAGAAAGGATAGGTATTTTCTGCTTAAGGGTCGACACTCTAGTGGAGAGAGGACACACGCACTCCGCGGAAATAACAACACCGGGAAAAAGGGAAACACCAACAAAAAATGCAGGATGCATAATGCAACAAAAACATGTTATGCTCAACCAAAATGAATGTGCATGCAATGCATATGAGTATGAATATGCTGACAAAACAGACAAAAAAGGGCAAACAGGGGGTGAACAAAACATCACAACACCACTGAAATACTCGGCTAATCTTCGCAAGTTAGAGATATCATCGGGGATCATGCTGGGGATCAGCAACAGAAACCCTGCAAGAGATACACAAGAGCCATCAAAGGAAAATAAATCCTACTACAAGGCTCAAACCTCGCTGAGGAAATGGAGATACCGCTTGGGGAGGAGACCCCAAAGATCAATCTTCAACCATCAATAATTCAACAATATGAACTCCGCTTTGAGAAAAAAAAACTGTTGGAGAAAACAAAGCAACACAAATCTTCCAACTCTGCCTGGGGAATAAGAAGTTAACATCATAGCAAAAAGTCAAACTGTGGGGGATTTTAAATCAACACCCAATCACAAGGTGAGAGAAAACCCGACAGGTGACTGCTATGTCAACACTTCTTAGAAGTAAGCAACATTGTTCTCTACTTGTGGAATAATCCAAAGTAAATATGCATAACCTCTGCTAGGAATCATTAAAGACAAGTCTCCGCATGGGCAATAACATCAAGGAGAGGTGGTCCTCAAACTACTTAACTGTCTGATCATAACCTTGCTGGATGAAGGAAACATACTCATCTGGAGAAGATTTTGAATCAAGACTTAGCTGGGAAAACCGAATAATATCCATCTGGTTATCCATAGGAACAAAACTCTGTTAAGGGAATATCAGCAAACCCTACTAGAGAAACCTTAACACAACTCTACTGGGGAACTGCCAATAAATTCTACCAGAGGAGCAAGAAATAACTCTGCTGAGGAAAACATCAATAAACTCTACTGAGGAGAATAAGAACCTGATGAGGGTCATATCCTATCTTTCACAACCATTTGTAATAAATGTACATCCTCTTCACGAGATCGGCAAGGATAATTCTCTGGGTACTAACAACCTTGAGAGAAAAACTTGGAATTGCGGGGATAATTAAGAAGTTAACATCATAGCAAAAAGTCAACCTGCAGGGGATTTTAAAGCTCAACACAGGGTGAGAGAAAACCCAACAGTTGACTGCTATATCAATACTTCTTAGAAAGGAAATATGGTTCAAATTGGCCATAAGAGCAAAGAATCATAACGGAGGAGGTAGAAACCTGCCAGAGATTCCTCATCAAATTTTACCATAGAACATGATGGGATCCAACAATCACATTCACACTTAAATATGCTTGATCATAAACAGGTCAGGGAAAAAGAACCATGCTCAAACTGAAGAAGTATGAATCAAGACTTTGCAGGGGGAATCCAAGTTTAAAATGCTTGGACTAGTGCCCCAATATCTTCAAACTCTGAGAGATTCGTTGAATCTCGACGTAACTTCCCCAGATTAACTGTAGTCGGCATATTCTTTTACTGATGGAGTATTCAAGCTTTGCCCCTGCGAAAGCATCAACTGGGAAAACAAACTTGCTCAAGCTCAACGAAGTCTTCAAGAAACATGCCCCTGGATATGATCATTCCTTGAAACAATTTGTCGATTACTCATCAGATTTTCAGGCTTCAAAAAAATTATGTTCATCACTGATACGCATATGTAAGCTTCCATGATGTCAACAAATGTATGCAAGCAGAAAATTCTTAATTCTGAGAATGATAATTCCAATGCAATTACATATGTTTGTCTTGACGTTTTTTTTTTTATTTTTACTGAAAACATGTCGCAAAAACTTGTGAACGAGTCACTAGTTAAGATGTGACATTGATTTTTGAATGCACATGCAATACCAACAAAAGTCTTTTAGCATAACTCATGGGAGTCAGGAACGCTATCTCGTTAAAGTATGCTTTCAAAATAAACCCTGCTTCAATTAGGTCTTTCGAGGGTTATAGTGTGGTCTAGTTCACGGTTTTTCAGAAAAAAGGATATTTAGGCTCAAAGTTTATCTACACCCACCCATTCTCCGTGATGTTCTTCAGTCCTACATTCAGCTAATTTAACACAACTGTTCATCCCTCAAAGGATTTTGTGATGGTTGAGGAACTGATGAAAAATGATGGTTTAAGAGCCAATAAGGCTTTTCAGGGAATAACAGTCACCCCCCCTTCCTTTGTAGTCACATAGATTTGTTCAGGATTTTTCATTGTAATCCTTTCTTTTCGCTTTTCGCGTTTTTTTTTTCTTTTCCCTAATTTTTGCCTGGACCAATTCTTTTGAATTTTTGATGTCCAGCGGGATGCCCTAATTTTTTCCTAAGTCACTTGTTTTCAAGTTGTATGACTTAGCGGGCTTTTTATTTTTTCTCTTTTTTTTTTGTTGAACAAATCATGTGACATTGGCTTATCTGACTTGTTAAAAGGGTTATGACCGTCTCTTTCCTTGGGAATGAAGGATAACCATCATGGTTGGTCCTTAAATACACACTCTTTTCGGAAATTTGAACACTTGGTCAATTTAACTGAAGACTACCCTGCCCCAGGTTAAAATGTAAGGGTTTTTTCATTCAGAAAAGAAAACTCCTACTTCGAGGCTCAAAAGGGTTAACAAGGGATTATCTTCCTTATATCTTCGGTGTTTGGGAATTTGAAACAATGCCTTACATCATCAGTAGGGTTTTATTCAAAAGCATATAACCAGAAATTTTGCGTTTTCACCTCATCATCCTCCCTCCAAGAGTTCAAACAAGAAATTGGTATCGCAAATGCAGGAAAACAATTTATGAGCGAATGCGAATGGATTTCTTCAAGACAAACATACTCATTGTATTATGATTAATATTCAAAATCAAACAAGTTTCTACAAGCAAACAAAGCATTAACAAACATGAGAGATTACAAATAAAATTGCAGTAAATGAACTAATGATCTGAGGAGACTATCTCAATCCGAGCTTGAAAGAACATCCTCAACTTTCTTTGGAGAAACAGAAGCAACTGCACGACCGCTACAGGTCACTCCACTAACACCAGCAATATGAATTTCCTCGAGTTTCATAAAGGCGTTCCATTCAAAAATGGGCTTCCTTCTTTGAAAGTCAACACCCCATCGTCAATCATCTCTTGAACCATTTCTTGGAAAACTTTGCACTCCTCAATCGGATGCCACATTACCCCATCATGAAACTCACAACTAATATTTGGATTGTACCAATGAGGATGAGACTTCATGACTCTGGTTTTTCTGGGTGTCACTACCGAGTTTCGGGAAAAATAAGACCATAATTGACTGTAAGTCATTGGGATTGGATCAAACGGGTGAATTTCTCCTTTTGGCTTATTCAGGACTGGATTTTGCAGAATCTGAGAAGAATTCTGAATTGCATGAACCTCAACATTTTCTCCCACTTGAGAATCACTAACAAAGTTTTCTCCACTAGTTTGGCCATTCGAACCATCTTGGATTTTGAAAAATTCTTTCTCAAAAAGTGGCGGACAAACTTGAGTTTCTTTGAAATGATTCGGAATTGCGGCATGCGTCTCAACTACAGTGGCGTTACCCTGTTTAGGCAGCATATTGACTTGGACGTTTGTGCCTTTGAGAAACAAAATTCCTTTTCGCACTAGTCTTTGCACTTCATGTTTCAAAGGAAAACAATCTTCAAGACCATGCCCCGGTGCACCCTGATGGAAAGCACAACGAGCCTTTGGTTTATACCACCATGGAATATCTTTTGGAACAGTAGGGGGAGACCTGGTCTTCACAAGATTCTTCTGTATCAAGACAGGAAATAATTCTGCATACGACATCGGGATCGGATCAAATTGCATTTGCTTTTGAACACAACTTTGCTGATCAATCTTTTGTTGTGTCTGTTGTTGCTTACTTTTGTTATGAGATCTTCTACGCTTTCCTTGCAAAATAACGTTAGCAACATATTCTTTCTCTTTGGAAAAACCATTTTCATACTTCTTAGAATTGCTAGAAGAACCATTTCCTTTGGTCAACCATCCTTTTCGGACACCTTCTTCGAGACACATCTCGGTAACATGATTGGAAGCGCTAAAGGGAGCCATAGAAATGAGTGTTGAAATGATTTCAGAAATCACAGTCTTTTGTAGTGGAGTCTGAGAAATATGAGGAGAATGTTGATTCTGAGCAACAACCAGAGTTTCAACCAAAGTAGAGATCCTTTCCATACCATCCCTCAAAGTAGCCAATTCCTCGCGAAGCTCGCGGTTCTCTCGTTGCAACTGATCCATCTTTAGCTCGAGTATTGTAGTGATACGACAACTTGTCTGAACAAAGACCAAGAACAGGAAGCAAATAAGACACCTGGGAAAGGAAAGGTACAATGCAGAATGATGCTTGATGTGCAAATGCAAATGCAAGTTTTCAAGGAACTATAAAGCAGTTTGCAAACATTACATTAAGATAACACACTGGATATACCAAAAATCTCATTTCATTAATATTGAAAGAATTACAGCTTTGAAGTACAGTTTCATCAATCTTACAACACAAGAGAGAAAGAAATCTAGTTCTAATGAATTTTGTCTGAAAACGACCCAACTCTGAGCTGATACTTCTTGCGAAGCCTCTTGATTTATCTTACATAGTTGATCTTCATGGTGTCTTTCTCTTTCACGAGTCAATCCATGATACTCTTCCAAGAACCGGAGGTAAGAAGATGAACAAATGATGATATGCTAGAGGAAAATAAATCCTCTGGATCCCTTGATCTCTTCATGACACGTCGCTCAAGAAACTCAATGAAGACTTACACACCCATAGGATAGGCATACTCCTCTAAAGTTGGCAATAGTTGATAATCTGGGAAAATAAATCAACGATGCAACAGATCGTAGAACTGGACCAAGGTATTAAGAATCCCTTTTTCAACATCAGTCCTCAGAGTAATCAACAGTTTCCTAAACAGCATTTGAAATCTACAGGACTAGATACCAAAGATCCAAGCTTTCTCAACTCTTGTAAGTCAAAACTCGTGAAAATTTACTTCTTAGTGTTACTTCTTTCAATATCCATGATTCTAAAAAAAAATTGTGATATTTGCAAAAAGAAATCTCTGAGTTCCTTAAAAACCAACTGAAACACAATGCTCATGAATGCATGAGTGCAAGATGCAACACCCACAAATAAGACATACAAAGCACACAGGTTCAAAGGTTCGGCACGAGCATGGAGCCAAAGGTAAGAACCAACCAACCCACAATGGTATGTAATATGGTTATATCATCACCTGTAGAACAAGGTTCTAAAAAGTTCCCAGAGTCATAATTCCATCTTTTGGATATTATCGGCTTAAACGACTACTCGTTGGCCAACAATATTCTCAAGAGAAACTCATCTGAGTGTGGTATCACGTAACGACTAATTCAAGTCTACACCTGAACAGCCACCGCACCACGTCCTAATAAGGCCAAGATGGGTTAAAGGGTTCTAAGGTCCTCAGCTTCTCAGGCTCCTAGTCGGAAAAAGTAATATCAATTACGACTACTCGTAAGACATCAGTAATTTCCAAAGGGGCCTCCACCGAGCGGGGGATCTCAAGTCAGCTTAGTAAGGACTACTCCACGTAAGCCAACAAGACTATACCACCCTCCTATCATAAGTGCACTCAAGTCCGGGTTAGGACTTATCTCACCACACAAATTACCAGGCACCAAAACAGAACAGAACAATAACAAACAAGTCAAACAGAAAGCGATAAATAAATCAAAGTAGGCGAAACCCACTAGGAACCGTTGGAGTCCCCAGCAGAGTCGCCACTTTTCTGTAGCGGTAAAAATCGTGAGCGTAAGCTATTGATTAGCTTAACTCAAAAAGCAAGAGTCGCCACCGCACTTTTATTTTATCCAAATAAAGGAAAGGAAAAAGAGCGAACAAAACCAAAGAGTTCTAAAATAAGAACACGAGACAGAGATCGGGGTAAGGGGGTTGGTTACGCAATGGGAAGGTGTTAGCACCCAAAACGTCTATAGTACTCTATAGGAGCCCTTTGAAATATTTACGCTTTTTGGTTTGAAAATGGTTTGTTTCAAAAGAGATTGGGGAGATGAGAAGAGAATTATTTTTTAGATTTTGGTGTTTGGAAAGACTTATCGCCTCATGCCTACGTACCCACAAAGTGCAATATGGGATCAAAACCCCGTAGTTCGTGGTACAAATGACAAAAATTTGTTGGTTTTGATTGATTTTAGATGTAAAGACAAGTCGTCATTTCAAGGAGAAAACTGCGACTATCCACCCACGAGTATTAAGACAACATCTGCGTCACATAAAGATGGAGGATTTGCTTGGATTATCAACAAGACTATCACTCAACATCAACGTGGAAAATGTTAAAGTCTTAATAATATGGGGAATAGGAGATTTACATCTCAACTATAGAAATGAATCATGTATAAACTTTATGAAAAGTTTTAAAGTGAAAAGGTGCATAAAGGCACAAAAAAGAGTTGATGAGTTTTTGTATTTTTTATGTCTTTTGAAATTGGTCAAAGCATGATTAACATTGATTGACTTTTATTAGGAAAAAAAACAAAGTTTAAAAATCACTTGACGAAAGTCAAGGTTTTATTGCGAAAGCGGTCTTGAAGTTTGAAACCAAGAAGGTTTTGAAAGAGGGAGAAAGTTTTGAAAATTTAAGAAGGGGAGGAGATGAAGTGACTATCCTAGAAAACCAAAATAAGATCTAGAGGTAAGAAAGATCTAACCGACTTGTAGCACACTCTATAGCAAGCAAAAAGAATTCCATCCGATTTAAAGCATAAGATAATGAGCGAGCCAAATAAAGGCTAAGATCCACAATACTCCAAGCATAGGAATAAGAGTCCTAATTCTAAGTCCAAAGGTCCATGAAGTCCAAGGTCTAAGAGTAGTCCAAGAGCATAACCAAAAAGTTAATAGCACCAAGTTTTTTTTAGAGATTTTTATCCTTTATTAGTATTTTGAACAAGGTATGGTCCAAGTGGACAAAAGAGAAATGACATAAACATAAACAAAGATATGATATGAAATGATAAAATGGAAGCATAAAAGTAAAGAAATAAAGAGTAAGAAGAGAATATAAACAAAATTAAACAAGGATATTGTTAGTGAATTAGTAATTAGTGGTTAGAACATATGATCAATGATGATTAATTCTTGCACTTAGACCAAGGTTAATGAAAACTCATTAGAGGATTGATAGAATCAAAGCCTCCTAACAATGATTTTCATAGGTATTGGACTTAAGACAAGCAACTAAACATACTTGGACTTTTAAACGTAAGTTTGAGCCACGAATGATCATTTTCCGATTAAGGGACACTTTAGCGCTATGTTAAGCAATCGTAATCGGGTTTATGTAGAAACCACGACTATCTGAGGCCGGTCAATAAAATGTTAGTGTTAACACATGTTAGAGAAGTGATATGTAAATCACTCTCCTAAAACATGCCACACAAAAAGAAAAGAGGTAGTGATCTCATCCTAATCAAGATTTTTAATCAATTAATCAAAGGTAATCTATCACTATTCCAAAGTACGGAGAATTATCTCAATGATTATTCATCCATAGATTTGAAATAATGAAGATTAAACAACCTTGATAATCAACAATCTATGATCCATAGATTTTATCGATCAAAAATAAAAAGAAGAAGAAAGAAAATAAGAATGAAAAGAAATTTCAATTTGAATCTTAAATCGATTAAATCATCATCAATATTAATCACCTCTTTTAGTGGATAAAATCAACACTCAAAGTCCATTGATATTGATGAGATCTTATCAAAATTCAAGATCCAAAACAAAATTACAATTAATCCAAATTAATATATTTTTTTTTTAATCAATTTTTTAAGAGTTTTCTTTAAAATATAAAACTATTAACAAGAAAAATGTTAACAGGCCCATACGGCCCAAATCTTTAAGAAAAAGAATAAAAAATCTAAAAAAAATAAAAATATAATAAAAACAAGTAAAAGAAAAAAGGAAATAGAAATCAGAAAGAAAATAGAAACACATCATCTTCTTCTAACTCTCACACGCGAAAATGTTCACAGCCATGGATGCTCGCTTAAATCACAACGGCGGGACGCGAAAAATACGAGGTTGCAATCGAAATCAAGAGCTCTTCACAATGGTACCAACAATTCAAAGAAACACAACAAAAAGTAACGGATCGAAACTGACGGTGAAGCTCAATCTACCTTCAAACTCAGGTGAATGATGAAACAGGAACTCTCTTCTTCTTCTTCTTCTTTGAATCTCTGGTTGAATTGCTGTTGTTGAAGACAATTATGGAATCAAGTTATGAATCCTATTGAAGCTTATTTTTGAGGAAACCGTAATGAGGAAAATGGAAGTTTGTGATAAATTTGGCAGAGCTTCAATGGCTCTCTGAGCTTGAAGAAAAGAGTGAACAAGGCTCTCTATTTATAGAATTTGAGGAGTGAAATCTGAGAAATGAAGTTGAGTTGCCGTTTTGCAATTTTCATTGCGTTTTGTGATGCAAGTTGTGCGTGACTCTTTGTAATATTTTTTTCATGTCGTTTTGAATTTTCACTTGTAGCTGACATGTTATTCTTTTTTTTTATTTGCTCTTTTTGTCTTACATGTGACCTGGATTATTTTTCATTACGTGACTTGAAGGTACAATCGACTTGGAAATACAGCCCAGTGCAAGCCCAGTCACTTCACATAACCAACAACAACATTATCAACTGATTTCAATGCCCTGTTATTGACAAAGTTGTCATAGCACCAAGATGCATCCTCATACAATTGTGCTTCTACAGCCAGCTCAATATGTTGCAGATGGTAGTAGAAAAACAGAAAGATCACCATAGCTTCATTGTGTCAGGATGGTCAAGTCCAAAATATCTCAAGCAACAGAAACAAGCCCTTGAATAAATGTTACTGTTGATCAAGCCGGTGTAGACATATTCAGTACAACCGTCTCCGAAGTCCCACTCTTGTTGCAAAGCTACATCTTTGGGAAAATGTTGTTCCTGCTCATGTTGTTGCAGATGATGTTGTTACTGTGACCTGAAATTATGTGCATGAGAAAGCAAGTGGACATACTCTAGATGATTTAAATAAGGTGGGGTGGTGGAATTTCCATTCTGGATTGGTGCAATTCAAATGGTTGTTGAGGGTAAGTAACCGGTGCTGGCTTTTCTAGCTTAACCTCATTCTGTGTAGAATGTCTTGTTGGTCTTCATTGTAGTTGAAAATTGAGTAATAATTTCTTTCCCAATGCCATCATCCACAGGTATAGGCCCAATAGTGAATTCAACTTCATCATGCTCCTTTGACTTATATATCCTTACAATCTGAGATACCCATGGATTGAGCTGTTGATGTACTTTATCCAATATCGGACCACGTAGGACAGTAAAAGATGCCTGCTGATCAGATTTAATGGGAAACGAGCCATTTGGACGGAAGACGTATGCCCCGAAAGCCTGAGAATCTTTATCATCCCCAACATTTCCAGAATAAAAACTGTATGATTGTCCAAGTGATGCTGTAACTAGATTTCTATTGTTAACATAATGAGTTAATTTTCCTTCATTTGCAATATAGAGCAGCTTTAGATTCTCCATTAGAAGCTTTTTCCTTGCGGAAAATTTCAAGCCATACATTGACCGATTGACTAGCTATAGCTTGAATATCACGGCTAATATGTACACAAACTTTTTCCTTCACTGTTTTCCCCATTCCTGATAAGCGTACAGCCTCTAGATCAGTCGACACGCGCACAAGAAGACGCAAACAATGCCTCAAGAGTTGGGCGCCATCTTTGCCCATTGAGTCCAGTATCCAGGAGTTGAGAACAGTTAGCCCCTCCTTACTTCTAGCAATGGACTTCAAGTTTCCTACGGGAAGATTTAGCAATTGTTTGGCCACATGCAAGCGCCCAGCATTGGTTTTCACATTGAGAAACATTTCCTTTAATAAAGCTTCTCGGGTTATGATTTGAGCACCCTCAAAAGAGTTCTTATATAGTATGCTAGAAAGCTCAACTGCATCAAGTCTCTTTATTATGTCCCTAACTTCATTCCTTTCAGTGTCCAACTTCCCCAGTGCAGCTTCCAATGCCTATATATTATGAACAGAAACACCAATTCCTCCAGCAGATTTACTAATGACGGCACACTCCTTCAATGTATCATAAATCCCCTCAATATTATCATCTTTCATGCATATCAAGAAGCAACTGCTCAACTGAGGCCGAGGAGTCCCAGCATTGAAAAGAGTTGGATAAACATGAGTAAACCACCTCTGAGACATCAAATGATAAGTCTTAACAGCAGATTCAATATCATGCTTGTGAATTCCAACAGAAACCCTCATTATCATATGTTGAGGCCTTTCAACAACAGTCCCATCAACTTTCAACAGATAAGACCTCTCGAGGGTTTTGATCCCAAAGTAATCATAGTCAAAATCTCTGTCATAAATTATCTCACTGTCCAACCGAGCCACATTCTCCATAATTATTTCATAGACATCATCAGCAATCAAAGGAGCTTTCTTCCCAGATCTAGTGTTGAAATGATTGTACATAATCTTCACAGTTTCCGAAAACGACTTCTTAGTGTTCTTATGCAGATTCGAAACGACAATCTTAGCAGCAAAAGAAGCATAATCAGGGTGGTTAGCAGTCATGCCGGCGGCGGTTTCAGCGGCCAATTCATCGAGTTGAATAGTAGTCACACCTCTGTAAACACCGGCACAAACCTTCTGAGAAACCAAAACCGGGTCACAATGCTCAGTGCTCAAACCATAACTGAGTTTCTTCAACCTTTCAAGTGCAAGTATAAGCAACTCGTATCATGTTTGTGGAAATGGAATAAGTGATAACTTCCTAGATTCCAACCAGTGGACAGCAACTTCTTCAGGAGTAACATACGGGCCAGTTACAGTTCGGATCCCAGCAAGAATAGCATCAACAGTTGGACTAGCGAAGACATCGCCACATATGGCTGCAGTCAGCATTCCTTCCCCCACAAATCCAGCGTGAGCAGGCTCATGGCCACTTCCACCTCCAGATATGACTGCAACTTTATCATATGGTGGACCAGGATAAACATCTGCACGGAACACAACCTTCACACTAGGATATCCATCTAAAAACTGCAATGTAGGATATGTCTCCATAAGACCATCAATGAATTCAGTCTCAACATCATTCGGATCGTTGATGCATCATACCCATTCCATCTATCTCGTTTGCCATCATAGTCAAGCTCAAAAGTTTCTACCTTTTCATCACCAGGAATGTGCTTGTTTGATATCCCTGTCTTGAAATAATATTGCCAACAAAGCACAACTCCACATGTTGCTATCTTCTTTATAGTCAATTTGACTGTACTGTGAGGGAAAATTTTCAACCCTGTCAGTGAGAATCTCAATCGCTCCAGCCTCCATTATTGCAATTCTAGCTTTTTCATCATGGCTTAGCAAGAACAAACAGTAACCATATAGCTATATTGGCATCAGATATAATGGTGGTGCTGTTGGTGGATATACCGTCACTGGCATTTTTTGTATGCCTGCATATGCTGATGACTTCCTTCTTGTCATTGTCCTAATTAACCAAAGTAGCCTGCGAAGAAATAAGTATATCAACGAGCGACTGTACAAGATCAGCACACAAGTTTGATAAATTTAGATCCTCCACCAGCCTCTGGTGATTTTCTCTAACAGCACAAATAAGAATTGCAGCTCCCCCAATTTTGACCTTCAGATTTGTAGAACTGGAATTGATTATTCTCTTAGCTATTGAAGATATACATCCAGATGCAGTAGCAACAATCTCTCCTAACACAGAAGGCTGATCCTTACATAATCGGGATAGTATTTCAATAGTTTTATCCTGCAACACTGGTGTTGAATCAACAATTGACAGAACTATTGGGCTGATGCTTTTGGGGAATTCTGCCAAAGTCATCCAAGCAGGTTTACTAAGTCCAGCTGTCTCTTGCAACCTGGACAAAGTGGAAAGTGCTTCTAGAGACTCTGTTGTCGCAATAGGTTCATTGACAGAAGAGTCCAAAAAGGAAACTAACGCAAGAACAGTGCCGGCACGATTCATACAATCAGCAACAACATTATCAACTTTCTGAGAATGTAAGAGGCGAGTGATATTGGCATTTGAATCTGCAGAAAGCTTGCATAAGGCATCAAAGATCTGGTGCGAATCTCTCAGCTAGAATAGCCACTTCAAATAATAATTCTTCATGCATTGCAAACTCCGCCGTGCTGAGATACTGCAGTAGTTCTCTCTTTTTCATATCAGCAATTGTTGAGACCAATGTTGCTCCAGTTGCTTTGGCAACATGTCGCATATCCTCTTTCCGCACACTTTTCGCAGCGATTGCCGTTTCTAGTTACACCCAACAATGTTTGAAAACCATGTAACCAGTTGTATAACTCAACAAGTGAACTTGCTGATTAACATGCGATATTTACAAAGCCAAAATCAGCACCAGCCCTAAAGGATCCCCATGAACTGTTCTGGTAAATCACATCTTGGAGATATGGACATGCATGAGAATTAACGAGCTTAGAATCATCTCTTGTTGAGTTTGATACTTCCAATCTTCCAAATCTTTCACCGTTGAAGCAGACGCATATTCATACCCTCTCCCGGCAATATCATCTTTGGCAGCAGCTGCTAAGTGTTTCAAATGCATGGATGCACTTTCTGCATCAGCAACAGGCTTTTGTTAGTCTTGGCAAGACAGGTATGGCACATTGACCTTCAGTTTGCAACGCATCACGAACTGCTGCAAGTAAACTATCACGAGATGTGCTTGCGTAAACATGGATGGGGCATCCATCACTGAATTCAATTGCAAACATCTGGGGTTCTTCAGATATGCACACATCTATGATAAAATGAATACAACTACTTTTGGACCAATGAATTACTTGCACCTGAAGCAACAATCATCTAAACTAAATTCTGACTTTACCCTGATAGATTCAAAGACGAACCACTGAATAATTTGCAACTAATCATCGGCCATCAATTTTGATTTTTGACATAATTCTCTGAATATCTGGACCAAACTTCTCATAGAACACTGCTTGATAAATCAATGAATTTCAACACTAGACAATTTGATCTTGAAAAATCACATTTCCTGAGAAAATAGCCCACCACCACGGGTAACTTATAGTTGAAGCAAACTCTTGATAGTTTGACCAAGATGAGGTCAAACGTCCATCTGATTTAAACTTGAATGAATGTCTTTGCCATTAATCTCCTTGCAAAACCCTAAACACACAGAGAAGAAGAAGAAACAAACAAATTGAAAAATATTTTTGGTATTTTGGTTAGATGTTAGTAAACATAAACAACAAAAAGAAAGTAAGAAACCCATAAGGGTGCGAAAGCCAAAAGTATGACCTTGTTTGTGGAATGATATGCAAATGAAATGTGGGATCTTAGGGGTAAAAATTAGGGTATTACAGCTAGATAGTCGAATTTGGTCCCTTACATGAATTACGCGAGAAGGCTGCTGCCATTCTTCGATCGGGTAGAATTCCACCACGTACCGAGAGCAGAGAACCAGATGGCCGACGCTCTGGCAACCTTGTCTTCCATGTACAAGGTCAATTTATGGAATGAAGCTCCCATAATTGTCATCTCTCGTCTTGACAGACCTGCATTTGTATTTGCAATTGAGGAGGCCGCCGATGGCAAGCCGTGGTTCTATGATATCCAGAACTTCCTCAAGACCAAGGAGTATCCGGTGGGGGCGGCGACCCAGGATCAGAAGACTCTTAGGAGGTTGTATGGCAATTTCTACCTCAATCCGGATGGGGTTCTCTACAAGAGGAATCATGATTTGGTGCTACTCAGATGTTTGGACGAAAAAGAAGCAGGTTTGCTTATGGAGGAAGTCCATGAAGGCACATTTGGTACGCACGCCGGTGGACATGCCATGACTCAGAAGATATTACGAGCAGGGTATTACTGGCTAACGATGGAGTCAGATTGTTTCAAATTTGCGAAGAAATGTCACAAATGCCAGATTTATGCAAACAAAATACATGTGCCGCCGTGCCCGTTGAATGTCATGTCATCCCCTTAGCCGTTTCCCATGTGGGGTATTGATATAATCGGAAAGATCGAACCCACTGCATCTAACGGACACCGCTTCATTTTGGTAGCCATCGACTACTTCACCAAGTGGGTGGAGGCAGCCTCGTACGCTAATGTGACCAAACAAGTGGTAGCTAGATTCATAAAGAAGGACATCATCTGCAGATATGGAATTCCCGAGCGAATCATTACTGACAACGGTTCGAATTTGAACAACAAGATGATGAAGGAGTTATGCCAGAAGTTCAAGATTGAACATCACAACTCATCGCCCTATCGGCCGAAGATGAATGGCACTGTCGAAGCGGCCAACAAAAATATCAAAAAGATAGTGCAAAAGATGGTTGTCACATATAAAGATTGGCATGAGATGCTGCCTTTTGCTCTGCACGGTTATCGTACGACGGTGCGCACATCAACCGGGGCAACTCCTTTCTCACTAGTATACGGTATGGAAGTTGTCTTACCGCTAGAGGTCGAGATTCCTTCTTTAAGAGTTTTGGTCGACGTGAAACTCGATGAGGCAGAATGGATAAAGAATAGACTGAATCAGCTGAGCCTGAGGGATGAGAAGAGGTTAGAATCCATCACATACGGTCGTTTGTACCAAAGCCGAATGAAGAAAGCTTATGATAAGAAGGTGCGTCCTAGAAGCTTTCAGACGGGCGATCTTATGCTGAAAAAGATTCTCCCATCATACTCCGATCACAGGGGCAAATGGACTCCCAACTACAAAGGTCCATATGTCGTCAGGAAGGTCTTCTTGGGAGGAGCCTTACTGTTATCCACGATGGACGGTGAAGATTTTGCATCCCCTGTGAACACAGACGCAGTTAAAAAATACTTTGCTTAAAATGACCCACTGGAAAGAAAAAAGAATATCTAGGAAAAAATGGGGCATCCCGGCGAACCAGAAAAATAAAAGGTTCGGGCAAAAATTAGGGATATAAATGAAAAAATGTACACCCGCAAAGTCGAAAACCAGAAAAGGCGGCTTTGGCCAAAAAGGGTATCCCGGTGAATCGAAAACCCAAAAGGGCGGTTCAGGCAAAAGTTAGGGATTAAAAAAAGCAAATGACTGCGGTCCACGTGTGAACTTTCATTGCTTAGTGGTTTGGGGAGACCTGATGGCCATTTATCCAAATCAATCTCTTCTGAAGACGAAGCGTCAGAGAAGTATCGAAGGCGAGTGGGTCATAGAGGGATCAACTCATGGTGTTCGTCTACACCGCATTGCCGATATTTGTGTATATTGTTGTTATATATTTCTGTATATACTTGCACAGCTTCCTCATTTCAGGAGCTTGCATCTGTCGTAAAATATTTTTCCTATTTACAGGCTCGTTTATCAATAAACATATACTATTCAGTATTCTGTTTGCTTGGTGTTTGTTTTGGCTTTTATCTGTTTTGTTTGCAAAAAACGCCCGATGTTTTTGTTAAAAGGCGCATACATAAACTTACTGGCCTAGGCCAATAATTGTTTAAACACTGAATTACCTGAATATTGTCACGGATGATAACCTTGATAGGTCCCTTTGTGAAGGGTCTCTTGTTTGTTTGTTCATTTTTTGTTGCAAGGCTGTTATCCTCCAGGCAGTGTGCCCAAGATGCATCCTAGGCAGGATCATCATATCCCCAGCTGAGTCATGCACAGGGTGTACCCTCATTCCCATTAGTGGGTCAACATGAAATTTTCTCGTAGAAGACTATCCGTAAGTGTTCAACTCTCGATAGTTTAGACTGAGGTCTTCAGCAGAGTTGAATTCCCCCAGAGTTGTGTTCTCCCCGGCAGGTAGGATTTATTCCAGCATCGGGTTGTCTATCCTCGGCCAAGATTGCGGTTCCCCAAGAGAGCCGAGTCCTGGAAGGTCGTTCAGGCCATTATTTGTCTTCTCTGGAAGGAGAGAGTGTTGAATATCTGTCGCTATACTTCCCCATCAGAGTCCGTATCTCCAGGAAGATTCTATCTGCGAAGGCCGTGCAGTTTATTTCTGCGGTTGATATCTTTTCCTCAGCAGTTTGAGGATCGTATACTCAGTTGAGCAGGTACAGGTTCTCGTAGAACCTTGTTTCCCAGCGAAAATTCGTCTGAGATTGAAATTGGTGATCCTTCTCCTCAGTAGGATGATTCCTTCTCCCCATCCGAATGGTTCCTTTTCTTTGATAGAGGGGTTTTTCCCTTCAGCATTTATTTTGTTGATTTGGTTCCGTAGCATTTTGCATGATTGCATAGCATCTACCCTAAACGCGTAGCATTTCCACTCTGTGTGGAGCATTACGCCATGGCCAAACATATGCATGTGAAACATGAGCTAGGTGGGTACCGTTCTTGTATGCAGGTGTTCCTCGGCTGAGTTATTCAGTTAAGTTTTCCAGAACTCCCATAGCAGAGTTGTGAAGTTAAAAGTTTATTCCCTATCCCTCAGAGTAGTATGGTTGAAGCTTCTCCTTGTAAAGGGTCCGACGACGATGTTAGTGGCTAGCCATTCGGATGATGTGTTTATGGATATTTGACGGTGATATCAAAAGTTTGCTAAAGGTTGTGATTCTCCATTTTATATTACGGTGATGTCATAAGGTTGTCAAAAGATTGCTCGACGGTGATGTCAGAGAGGTATCAGCTTCATGTGGCGGTGATGTCAGTAGTTGGGTTATGATATCCCCGGCAGAGGATTGACGGTGATGTCATATGTTTTCCTCCATTTGATTAGTAAATCTTGACAGTGAGGTTAGGTGTGTATCAAATATGTGATTGTCCGACGACGAAGTCAGATGCTCAATCTTAACGGTGAGGTCAGGTGTTTCTTGTTGGTAAGGTTGTTCGGTGATGACATTGGAATATTAGCAATAGAGTCATGACAATGACGTCAAATGTTTACCTAGATTATGGTTCTCCACTAGTTTGGCGGTGATGTTAGTTGTTGTTGAACAACTTTATAGAGGCCTGACGGTGAGGTCAGAAATGGTGTCCCCAACAGATGATTGACAGTGAGGGCAGTTTTTTCCTTTCGACTTGAGGTCGATACTTGACGGTGATGTCAGATGGGTCCTTTTGACTTGAGGTCGATACTTGACGGAGTTACCTAAGGAAGTTCTCCAGAATCCCCAGCGGAGTCAGAAATTTCCCTTAGACTTGATGACGAAGTCCGGCAACGACGCCACAAATGTTTTACATACTTGATGACAAGTCCGACAACGACGACGATTTTCTCCCAGACTTGATGACGAAGTCAGACTACGATGTCTACAAAAACTTTCTTCCCGACTTGATGACGAAGTTCGACAGAAGATGTTGTCCTTCCAGACTTGATGACGAAGTCAGACTACGATGTCTATAGATATTTTTTTTCCCGACTTGATGACGAAGTTCAACAGAAATTTTCTTTCGACTTGATGATGAAGTCTGGTAGTGATGCCAAACGTTCTTCTAGACTTGATGATGAAGTCCAACAATGACTTGATGACGAAGTTCGACAAAAATTTTCTTCCAGACTTGATGATGAAGTCCGGAAGTAATGTCAAAGTTCATTACCTACTTGATAAGGAAGTCAGGTGGTAATGCTAAGTAATCCTTCCAATTGACGCAGAGTGCCTGACAGCAAAATCAGTTATCTTTATCAGACACTGTTGAATCAGTGGTTGCGTCCCAATTTGATGACGTAGTTGGACGAAGACTTGAAGTAGCAATTCACCATCCAGTTGCCGCACAATTGTCATTTCAGTCTCCAGAGAGTTTTACCAATTAGAGTACCGTTTACTTGTGCGGTTGGCAAATTTTCGGGTTCTTTGGTATTCAACCGTCTTTTAAATTGATTTTTTGAGATTCGTTTGCTTCTCACCCAGTCAGGTCCAAGCCGTTTGAATAGGGGCAGCTGTTGCACCCTAAAATTTGTCTAACCTTTTTGTTTACCTAGCTTATGTTTCGTTGCATTTCATATAGCATTAGCATTTGCATACCATCACTCATGAAGGGGATTGAGAGATTTTTGCTTGCCAAGGAAGGGCTACCACCATGTTCTAAGGTTATTCAAGAGTCTTTATTCAAGTGTTTAAGGGTTGTTATCCTCATCAAAGAAGTCAAAGATCCCCAGAGAAGTGGCTGAAGCCAAATGTGCACATTTCTTAACTTGATGGTTGTGGTAGGTCATCAGATGACTTTGAATCCATGGGTATGGGTGTCAAGAATTGAGAGAGCTCATGAGATGGCTTGAAAGTCATTATGGAGCTTGGGTAAGCCATTGTGCAAGGTATAAGAAGCTTCAACCAAGATTGGTGCAATTAGGGTTTCCACTTGGTCAACCCTAAGTAAACAGGTGAATTGAAAGAGGTTGAGACCTAATTTCAAGGCCATATGATCATGGAAGGATATGTTGAGACCCCTAAGGGATGATTCCAAGACCAACTCATCAATGATCAAGAGTGTGAGAAGTTCCTAGGCTAGGGTTTCTAAACTTGACAGTGTAAAATCCCCTAGTTTAGTGCCTAACTTCAAGACCACATAACTCAAGATGCAAGTTTCATCTCATCCTGACATAAACATGAGACTCTTAGAGCAGGTTCATAGCTTTAATTTGAGTACTAGAAGTCCTTGATAGGATTTATAAAACTCAAGTTATGAAGCAGACAAGTTACACGTCATCAGATGAATGTGATTTTGGCACTTTAAAGTCAACCAACTTCCATGCCACTTTTGACCTAGAAGGAGGTCTCACCTGTCCTTGACCCCTACATGAATATTGTCCCTTATCTTCTTAGATTTCCAAAGAGTACTAGATGTCCTTTATTGGATTTGTAGAACTCAATATGAGGAGCTTGCAAGGCAAGGGCATTTTGGAAAAGTAAGATTATAAGTCACTTTTGGTTATAGGTCCATTTCACCACTTTGCTTACCTCAAATGCAAAATTGTCCAACTTGAAAGTTGCTCAAAATGGGGTTATTTATTCAATCAAACACCAAGGATTCATTGATATGGATTAGATTAAGGATTGATTGAAGAAAATTTCATAAAAAGGAACTTTAAAGGCATTTAAAGTCAAAAATTCAATTTAATTCAAAATAAATCATTTCAAGGCATATGAGTGCATTTTTTGAGTCACCAATGCATTATAAGCACAATTAAATTACCACATTTGAGAATTGAAGTCATTTACATGGTCTTTCCTCATGTTTCTTAAGCTTGAAGAAACAAAATACAAATCAACCATTGATGCATTTCCAAGACTTCAATCTCAGCCATCCACACGCCTTACATCACTAGCAAGCAAAATGGATCAATTTGGGAGTGAATTAGCTCTATTTTCGTGCAGTTCATAAAGCAAAAAGTGAAGAAAAACTGAATTTCCAATTGGGCTGTTTGGACCTCCATTGGGCCTGAAATGTATCCAAACATGTTCTATATAAGTTCTGGATCGTTTTCAGATGAAGGTTGGATGGTTTTGGTGCAAGAAAAGGTAAGAAGCAGTTAGAAAAAGTGAGCTTTAGAGTGAAAATCGAGTTCCAAGATTTAGGCCTTTTCAAGCAAATTCGAGCATCAAGAAAGCTTCATCATCAATCATAGAGTGTTTCTGGTTTGATCTGAGCAAGTTTCATCACAAGATCGTGCCTCTGTTGAAGCTTCTTTATAGGTTTCTTCCTTTCCATTTTTCGCTTAAATTATGAGGAAGTAGAACCTATTATGCATGCTGTTAGGATCCCTGAGACTCCTAGTTGGATTTAGGTTAGAATTGGAGGCTGTTCGTGAGAATTTTTGCTATGACACAAGATTTAGATTGATTCGGTTTGAGCTATTCTTAGGTTAGAATTGAGTTTTAATTATGGATTAAGGATGTAAATAGCATGAGGATTCGATTAGTATAAAGAAATCTGGATTTGGTGATACTTGTTAGCAGAGAACAAGAATGAGTTTGATTCGGTTTGGATGATTCCATGGATGAAAATGAGTTTTGATGGTGGATTATTGATCAGCATAGTGGGACGAAGAGATTGACTATTGACTTGGCTAGATATCATGTGTTAGATCTGATGACTTACTGAATGTACGCACGTGATTAAGACGTACCGTGCTGCAACTTTGACTGAGGCGCACGTGAATCATTTTAAGTTTTGATGGACTTAAGCCAGTATTGATACGCGCACCCCCCTTTAGAGCCCATAGGATATTGCAACTAGTTTTTCTTGCTATTTGCCACGCAGTTTTACCATTTTCCAATTCTTTTCTTTATTTTTATGTTTTATCACATGATCATTTTAATTCACTAAAAATAGGTAAAAATATCAATAAATTATGGAAAAAATCATGAGCTTAGTTTAACATGTCTTTTAATTTTGTGTATTTTTTTAAATTCCATTTTTAATTCATTTTTCATTTAATTGCATATTTTCCTTTTAAATATCCATTTAATAAATGTGAAATTGTATGTCTACTTGTAGATTTTATTTCTTGATAGATATTTGGAATGAGTTCCTGATTTTTTGCATGCTAACTGTTGATACATTGTAGAATGTTGTAGTATTTTTATCTTGATTTTTAGGAGCTGTTTGGATAGGTTTTAGAGTGAATCTTTAGGACCCTCCTGTTGCACCCCAAAATTTGCCTAACCTTTTTCTTACTTGGCTTTAGTTTCATTGCATTAGCATATCATTGATCTGACATTTGCATAGCATAGCATTGTTCATTTAGCAGGGGATCAAGTGTGGTTTATATCAAGAGGAGCCTATCTAGAGGTCTTATTCAAGCTTGAGAGGTCACCAAAGTCATCAGCAAGTGGGTTGTGTTCTTGAGAAGTTTGGTTGCTTGTATGTGGTTCATCTCCTAACCTGAGGACCAATTGAAGACCATCAGTGGGTTGTGAGGCTTCTTTCATGGATAGGGTATGTGGATAGAGCTCATGGAGTGCCTTGAGTGTCATGAGAGAGCTCAGTTAAGTCATTATGCTAAGTATGAAGAGCCATAGTTGAAGGTGTTACAATTAGGGTTTTCATTTGAGTAACCTTGAGTCAACTGTGTAATTGAAGAGGATCAAAACCTATTCCTAAGTCTTTGAAGTCATGGGATGTTGTGTTGAGGCATTTGAGATGTCATTCCAAGATCAACTCAAGAAGAATTCAAAGTGTGAGGAGTTGCTAAACTAGGGTTCTCAGGGTAAAATCCCCTATTTAGTGCCTGGCTTCAAGACCACTTACCTCAAGATACAAGTTTCATCTCAACTTTTGGCCAACATGGAACTTGTATAGCATGTTCCTAGGTTTAATTTGAGTACTTGAATTCCTCCATTGGATTTATAGAACTCAAGTTGTGATCCAGACAAGTCACAGGTCATCAGATGAATGTGAAATTTGTCTGCAAAAGTCAACCAACTTCCAAGGAACTTTTGACCTAGAAGGATGTTTCTCCTTAACTTTTTGCCAACATGAAAGTTGTAGGTCTTGGTCTTAGCTTTCCAAATTGTACTATAAGTCTTTCATCTAATTTGTAGAACTCAAGTTATGAGGTTTACAAGTCAGGGGTATTTTGGGAAAGTGAGATTATAGGTCATTTGGCATTATAGGTAATTTTCACTATCTTGCACACTTCAAATGAAGTTTTGTACAACATAAAACTTGCTCCAAATGGGATTTTAAGGTCAACCATGTATCCATGAGGCTTTGATTTGGCTTAGGGTGAGACTTGGTTTGAAGGAATTTGGTAAAGGGCATTTTTAAAGGCATTTAAGTTGAAAAATCCAAATTAATTCATGTGTGCTCAAGACAATGCAAATGAGTGCTAATTTTGATCAGAAACATCGTTTTGAACACAATGGAAATATTAGAAAATCAATTTAGGGCATATTTCATGACATTTCACTTTGTTACTTCATGAATAAGTAACACACCAAGGGTTGGTCATATGAGGCAAACAAGGACTCAATTTGATCCCTACACTCTCCAAAGTCCACAAGCAATGCATGAGAAACTTCTTGGAGAAGGAACTAGTTCAAAACCGTGTATGCCATAGTTGAGATTTTGAAAAAAATGTAAAATTTGGATATCACATTCTGGGCTTTCTATGGGCCTCTAGAATCTTCCATTCACTTCTATATAAGTTCAGAAGAAGGTTCAGTGCAAGGTTGGTGATCATTTGAAGCTAGAGCCACAGATTGCAGTGAGAGTTTCAAGAGCAAAACTGAAAATCGTGTTTGGAGTTTGAGAGGAATTCAAGCCAAATTGAAGTTTCTAACAGCTTTATCCTTCATCAAGGAACGATTCTGCATCATCTGGAAGCAGGAATCACAGTGGAAATGCTTCAATTTCAAGCTACAAACCAGGTATGCACATTTCAAAATTGCACTGATTCTAGGATAATCTAGCTTGATTTGATCTGTGGTTAAGCTTTAGGAAGATGCCTGGAACGTTTTAGGATAGGAATTATAGAGTTTGATGATGGTTCAAGATGTGACACCATTTCTATTGAGACTTGTAACTGCTTGATCTTGGAGTGTTAGCATGATCTAGATAGCTTAGGTTGATCTATGATGAATGAGGAGAAGATTTGTGGCTTAATTTTGAGGTTTGGTGATGATCCATGAATTGATGTATTTTAGATTCTTGATCGGGTTTTGAAATCTAGTGAGAATTAGGAGAAATGGAGATGAGATTTGGATTCAGCGTGAAGAATGGAGAAGATTGATGTAAGGTTTGACATGTTTCCATAACCTGCAACTAGTGCCTCACCGGAGAAGACGGTGGCGCAGCCACCGGACCACCGTCTGAGAACTTCCCTCCAATTCCAATTCAAACGAGAAAGATAAGACCTCAGCCCTTGGATCTGATGAATTGTTGGACTTAGTATTTCAATCCAAGATGACATGGCAGATGATGTGGCGCGCTTGTGAGCCCTGGATAAGCTTACTTAGTCAATTGATCCAACGCTTCTCATTAATTATGGAATTTTATTTTCTTTAATTGATTTTTGGATTTATTTTAATTGCTTTTCCATTTTTAATCCATAATAAATTCATTATTAGTTAGAAAAATAAAATAAAAATATGTGCATGCTCTGGATTTAATTTCTGATTTTTTGACATGCCTAGGTTTTATTTTCATGCAATTTTCAATTTAATATGATTTTTTGCATTTTGTTTAATTCTTTAATTTTGGCATATTTCCTCATTTTCTTGTTGATTTTTGTTTGAGTGATTGGTATAGAATTTGAGTGAGATTTTTGGCTAGCTGTTAGCATAGATATGCATGATCCCTTAGGAATTATTTAATTATTTTTAAATAATTTTAGGTTCTGTTTTGGATTAGGTTCCCATGACCTTCCATTTTAGGGTTTCCCCTTGACACTTGGTGATTTAGGAATTCTTTAGTGCTTTTAAGAATAGATTTAGTCCCTAGATTTTCTACTATAAATACCTAACACATGTAGGTTCCCTTAGAAAATTTTATAGGATTTTAGAAGTAGTTTTGGTATTTTAAATAGATTTAAACTTAGACTAATTTTAGGATGCTTCTAACATGACTTCTCCTTTAGAATGACATCAATGGTGGCCCATATCATGAGATAAACTTTCCATTCCTTTTGGATAGTGCTTTAGACATATAGGGGCTTCTGTTTGCTTGATTTTGGTGTTTGGTTTTGGTGTTTAGACCTCCTTTTAGTAACTTTCTTGTAGCTTAATCAATTAGGGTTTAGGAAGAGCTTTAGTTTGATTTCTCTTTCTTCAAATAAACATGGATTGCCTTGATTGCTTTCCATCCTCATCCAATGATTCAAGGTCCCTATGTGGAAGCCTCATCCCTCCTTTGGAAGGATGTGTGGCATATCACAAGAGGTAGAACCTTTGAGGATGCCTTTCTCAGATGTATGGTTGAGTGTCATGATGGATTCCCTTGGTTTCCATCATGCTTCCCATCATCATGCAATAATCTTGATGTTAACTCTATTCTCTCTTGTTGAAGCTTGAATATGGAGCTTTCATTTCCTTCTCTTGAAGATGGATTAGACTTGAAGTTGACAACAAATTGTGGATTTGTTTTGCTGTTAGCCTGCTTTGCTGTTGAGCTGCTTGTCTGCTATTTTGTTTGCTGTGTTTTCTGATTGCTTTGCTGTGCTTGGGTGATTGTTTGGTGTGTTGCATTAGACTAGGCCTCATGTAGATGATTCTAGGCCTAAGAGCATCCTAAAGGTTGAGTTGAGCTCCCTTTGCTTGTCTGCATTAGAGGAGGAACTTGTCTCCCTCTGCTTTACTGTTGTTGTTTGGCTTTGCTTGCTGGCTTAAGGTTGAGTCTATCTCCCTTGCCCGTGTGGTGTGTTGCCTCTGACTTGCTTGCTCTAGAAGTTGAGTTTGACTCCTTCTGCTTGTATTGTTGCATTGCATGCATTTTACTTACAGTTATTTCTTTCTGTTTATTTCCTTTGTTGTTGCTTTCCTTTGCCATGTTCCCCTAGGAACTCTGATTTCTCTTGTTCAAGAGAAGTTATGATAGACATTAGGGTTCTAACCATGAATGATAACATTAGGTAGTTCCCTCCTAACCTCAATCATAAGATCAACTTTGCATGACAACTTTAGGATTGGATCAGTTCCCCTTTAGTGCGTCCTTTCTCTTCTCATCTTCAAACAAATCAAAATACAGTAATAAAGGTTAATTGATGTCGTACGCTACGAGCCTTAAGCTACTTGAGAAAGGGTTGTTGGATAGTTTCTTTTGAACAACTTGGATGTTTATTATGGCACCCTTTGGGTGACATGCGACGCATTCACTCTCAGGTCATAGTCTCTAGTGCGATATTAGTTGCAGACATCCATAAAAGACACTTCTTCCGTAAAAAACATAAAACAAAGATCAAACATCTTTTTGTCCTCTTGGACCTTTAATCCCTGGAAACCATTTTCATAAGGAGATTTATGTTAACTCTCGGTTCTACCGCAAACGGTAAAAGCCTAAGTCTCTATCAAGCGAGCTGCATACACCAACTGCTGGAACCGTTTGTTAACCCTACTCGGATAAAAAAGACAAACTTGTGTCTCCCCTTTGCCCGAACTATGTTTGCTCTGATCTTTCACGCCGTGTGAAAGTACGTAGGCACGAGATGCGATATCTCGGCGAGCAACCTTCCCCCGTAACCCGTAGTTAGGAGAACTACGTTGACTCTGATTTCTCGTTCCAGACGGGAATACGTAGGCATAGAACTGCTGTGTTCTACCGAGTCAGTTTCTTTTCTTTTTAGACCAGACTTTTAGAGTAGATAGATAAATCAACCCGTCAGATAAACACAACAAGCATGGATCCCATCGAGTATGATGGACGTGAGGGGTGCTAATACCTTCCCCTTGTGTAACCGACTCCCGAATCCAGACATGGTTGTGATGACCTTGTCTTATACCTTTTCGTCATGTTTTTCCGATCGTTTCCTTTCCCTTTCTGTGGGATAAATAATGAAAGGCGGCGACTCTTCTGTTTTTCCGGCACCTTATTTTGCGGTAGAGACAACTCCCCATTTACACCTTCCATAACACACCTTAGGATGCTGCTCTCTGTTAATGCCCTTAGGATTAGAATTTTGATCCAAGATTTTAGCCCTAGACTCTTGAGACCTTAAGTGATCTTTAGAATTTTTCTACTTTTGATCCAAGATTTTAGCCCTAGACTCTTGATCCAAGATTTCCTACTTTTCTTATATTTTACCTTATGGTTGTTTTTTAGTGTGTCCTACACATGACCTTCTCATAGTCTTTCCTTTAAGTGAACTTTTAGCAAATCTTAAGCATTCAATCATTACATGTACCCTTAGTACCTAGGTTGATACCTTTGTAAGGTGGTTTTCAAGCTTTCAATGAGGCATTAGCTCCCTTAGGATGGACTTCTTTTAGGGTTTAATTGTTGTGGTTTCTTTAGAAGCTTTAGATGTTTGATTTTCTTCCTTCCCCATTCCTTATCCTATGATTCAGGGTTCCTTTGTGGGGGCCTAGTCCTTCCTTTGGAAGGACTAAAGGCATACCGTGAATGGTAAAACCTTTGAGGATACAATCTTTGAGATGATTGGTTTAGTGCCATGGTGGATACCTTTGGTATACATCATGCTTCCTATCATCCTTTCAAGCTCTGTCCATTGATCTGAGGATCTCTCTTCTGAGAGCCTGGACTTCCCTTTGGGAAGTCTAATGTGCATTCCATAAAGAGATTGAGCCTCAGAGGACTCTTGTATTGATACACAATGAACCTAAAACCCTAGTTGTTTATTAGGTCCCACCATTCAATCTCTGTCCATTGATCCGAGGATCTCTCTTGTGAGAGCTTGGACTTCCCTTTGGGAAGCCTAATGTGCATTCCATAAAGAGATTGAGCCTCAGAGGACTCTTGTGTTGATACACAATGAACCTAAAACCCTAGTTGTTTATTAGGTTCCACCTTTCAATCTCTGTCCATTGATCTGAGGATCTCCCTTGTGAGAGCCTGGGCTTCCCTTTGGGAAGTCTAATATGCATTCCATAAAGAGGTTGAGCCTCAGAGGACTCTTGTGTTGATACACAATGACTCAGATACCTTAAACTGACATCTAGGTTCTACCATTATCATCTAAACCTGATGTAGCCTTGGCATGATTTCCTTGCTGCTCTTCTTGGTTGCCTCTCTCCTGATGGAGTGTTTTCTTCTTGCTTGCCTGATGGACTGCTTGATTGATTGCCTGATTGCTGTGATGCATTAGACTGGAGTTGCATGAGTAGAGACTCTTGTTTAGGTGCATGTTTGCATTAAAGGTTGAGCTAGTATGCCTTTGCTTGGTTGTTTATCTGCTTTCATACTTGCCCTTGCTTGTTTGCATTGAAGGTTGAGGTGATCCTCTCTTGCATGTGTGTTTCTTTTTCTTCTATACTTGTCATGTTTGCATTAGAAGTTGAGGCTTCCTCCTTCTGCTTGTGCTGATGCATTGCATATCCATACATGTTCTTATTTCAGTAGCTTGATAGCTTTACTCGTCTACTTAATGATTTTTGTTATTGTTGTTGTTTCCCTTTAACATGTTCCCTTAGGGCTCTCACTTTCTTTGATAAGGATAGTGATGATAGACATTAGGATGAATACATGCATGATAACATATAGGGTAGATTCCCCTTCAAACTTAACACTAGGACCATATTTCACTATGCCAAAAAAGACCTTTAGCAGCGCTTTTTTTTGCCATTAGCGGCGCTTAAAAGCGCTGCCAAAAGTGGCGCTGCTAAAGGTAAAGGCAACGCTTTTTTATGGAAAAAGCACTGCTATAGGCTCCCTTCAGCAGCACTTTTAGCAGCGCTTTTTTAGCCCTTTAGCAGCGCTTTTATAAGCGCTGCATATTCCCCCCAACCATCCCCCCCTTTAGCAGCGCTTTCACAAAGCGCTGTCTTAGAACCCACCTTTAGTAGCGCTTTTACAAAGAGCTGCCATAGCGCCCCCTTTAGCAGCGCTTTTTAGAAGCGCTGTCTTAGACCCCCCTTCCAAACCTATAGCAGCGCTTTTGTAGCGTTATGTTTATAACCTTTAGCAACGCTTTTTTGTAAAAGCGTTGTCTAATGTCCCAGATTTTAAATTTTTTTTTTTAAAATATTCACCTTGTTTTGTATATTTACCAAAAACCTGCTTATATTACACAAACCTGCTTATAATTCAGGCCTTTATTTCAACAATTTGGCCTTATATATACAATTCAAAACTTTGGCCTTATATATACAATTCAAAACTTTGGCCTTTAAGTATACATTGTAACTCATCACTTTGTCCATAATCATTTTAATACACATAAACCTGCTTAAATATGTTACAACAAAATCCGATCCTCAGAATTACGACATCACAAATACATTCAATTTACATATAATTATAATTCTTCCAATTCGATAACTTTATACAATTCTCAACTCAAGAATAAATTGAAACCATTCCTCTTTAATTTCTTCCAATCTTGCTTTAGTGTAAGTAGCGCACTTGAATTCATCAAAATACTACATAATATAACAGAACATGCAAGATTTAATTTTAAAACTAATTACTCAGATGAAGTATCGGATAATTATCAAAATGAATCATATAACTTATATAATGAATTGATCCATACCATGATTGGAATCTCAAGGTGACCAGAAAGAATAATTTCCTTCATAAAGCGCAATACAAAATATCCGCAGTCAATCCCATTGCGCTGACGAGGACACTGTAAATGGAAAAAACAAACGAACATTTATCAGGATATATAGTTTAAATAGTTTTATCAAGTAGAACCACTATAACAGTCAAACATGGGAAAATATACCTCCACTCTGATCCAGTTGATGTTATTAGCCTTACTTTTTGGCATCGTTGCATCTCTTTGTGCTCTGAATATTTGTATAAATCTAACATAATATAAACGCATATTTATAATAATGTCACATAATAAATAAAGATATATAATTAAAGACAACAGTATATCTCATCACTTACGTATCAACCATGTTCCTCAGATTTTCATATTTTGTTGTATCGCCATCCAATGAATCTATATAATACACTATTTCTTTCCTCGGGTTAATCGCGACCAACACCCAATGTCCACTATAAAATAAGACAACAGTTTAGACGGAAATGTTATATAGAAAGGGAAAAATCGAACAATTATAATAAATGAATTTAGAATAAAATCTAACCCATGACCAGTATTATATGGCAACAAGAACAACTTCTCCGTAGTCGCGCCCATAAATCTCTGCACTGTGTACTCTTTGACTGTATCTAGTGTCTGGTCTATTATCCGTGAGTTGACACAGCTAGCAGATAAGAATGCAAATACTGAAGTCAATTCATTCGGGACCGACAACTTGTCATACAAGAACCTAAAAAAACATAATCAACATTAGAATATTCAGTTAAACGAGCAAATTTTAAAATGTTCAATTATTTAATTAAAATGGATCGAAGTACCTGATGTATGAATGCATAACACCGACACCCAATTCAGAATGGTTGAAAACCTGATCAAAATCCTCCTTAGCAATTGTTTCGGGATATTCAAAACCGAAAATACCTCCGTCCATATGTATTTGACGGATGCCACCCTCAGGTGTAACGCCCCACTTCCCAAAATCATCTAAATTAATAAACATTATAAATAAACAAAATCAGAGTTCCAATTCTCCCAAGTGGGATATCACATAAAAACAACGTTTCCTTATAAAAAGGTTTTTCTCTAAATAATAAAATTCAATAAAAGTTTGATACGTTCGCAGGGAAATAAAATATAAGCTCAACATAAAACAAATAAAAACGCCCAAGTCCCGTGCTACGTATCAGAGCATCCTAGACTCGACAATCACACCAATATCCAAGCTAGCTAAGCACCTGGATTATCTGTACTTCCGAAGAAGCACAGACCACAACAACAACAAAGGGGTGAGAAAACATGATCAAAAATATAATGGTAATGTAATACATGTAAATAAGGTAGTACAACACACCAACACACCAAGATTCACCCCTAACAACTCCATATGACGACCCTACTGTTCAAATTACAATATAACATATTATAATGCAAAATGCAACTCAACACCATGCATGCGGTACCGACTCGTTGGTTCATTCAATCGAACCTGGATAGATCACTTACGCTCCTCCTGAGACATGATCTATCCCCCACCATTCTCCACAAAGGAGTACGGATGAATCACTTACGCTCCTCCTGAGACATGATTCATCCCACCAAAACACCATGATATGCACACACCAATGCATAACTAATATATTTAGGCACTCAACGTGCACACGATCCTCCTGATCATATCATCATACATCAATGCATATATATACAGATATAACATACACCAACACCATATAAATCAACCAGATAGTAAACAAGTCCATATTCTATCACCAAGATACAAACACATCCCACTACTCGGGGATACACGATCCTACTAATCACCACATACATATATATATCAACTAATTGTCCACTAGTCATTATTACGGGAAACATGCACTATCACCAAGTACACAAGTTAGTTCCCACACTCATCATTCTTACAGTGCATCAAGGCCAAAGGGATCACACAAGCCCAAGCTCAAGGCCAAAACATCACAAAAATCACATTCTAGTTCTGCTACGTTCGCTGGCATTCGCCAGGCGAACCTGCTGGCGAAGCCCTCATTTCACTATCGTGCACTCGCCAGGCGAACCTTCATTCGCCAGGCGAACCTTCGCTGGCCACACTTGCCAAGCGAAGTTCCTACCCTTTAGGTCTGGGACTTAATTCTGAATTATTCGCTGCCACTCGCCTTAGCTCGCCAGGCGAACTCTCGCCTCCCTTCGCCAACACTCGCCAGGCGAAGCCCAGCGAATGCTGCGATTTACCAATTTTTCTGACAGTTCTGCAGATTGCTATCTAGGCCAAATAACTCTAATCTCCTATCCCAATTCACACCTTAACATCAGTACCAACATTACACGTAATTCAGCCTAAATGATTCCTAATCCCAATCCCAAAATCATCACCTAGACACTTTATTGATACATCAAAATCCCTACAGAATTTCCCTAAAAACCGTAAAATCACCTATATGCCAAATTGGCCAAAAACAACAATTCATCAACGTTTAATATCCAACCATTAACAATCAACAACAATCACCACATATAATACAGAAAATCATATATCGATCAATCTCCTACGGGGTCAAGGACTCCCCACTACCCTATACATGTATATACCATTCCCAATCAAATTTCTCCCCCTTACCTTGTTAATCGGTTGATCGATGAAAGAACCCTCCAAGGTTTGGCCAATTCTGATTTTCCCCCGTTCCTTCGTTCTTCGCTCCCTTTTCCGTTCTTCTCACTTCTCTCCTTTCTATCGTTCTTTTTTCACTTTCTCTAACTTCTCACAATGTATCATAAAAACTACTAACCCCTCACATTCTCTATTTTAATTCTCTAATCCCAATAATAATAATAACTTAATAATAATAATAATAATAATAACTTAATAAAATAATAATAATAATAATAATATTATTATCTCACCAAAATAATAATAATATTAATAACAATAGTAACTATAATAAATATAATAATAATAATAATATTCCCACCAATATTAATATTATACACTATATTATTATATTCACCAAAACACCACCAATAATCCTCCCACATTAGGGACACCCACCAAACATCACCAAATACACCTCCACCAAAGGGCATACCAACACATAATATTTAAAATAATAATAAAATGACTAAATAATTAAAATGGGTGTTACAACTCTCCCCCACTTTAATTATTTTCGTCCTCGAAAATTACCTGATGGAAATAGCTCCGGATACGCTTCTCGCATCCTTCTTTCCAATTCCCAGGTCACACTGCCTCCTGCAGCACCTCCCCAAACTACCTTCACCAAAGGTATCTCTTTCCCTCGGAGTTGTTTCATCTTACGGTCCTCGATCCTCAACGGCATCGTCTCAACAGTAAGATTCTCCCGAATCTGAACATCATCTCTCTGAATCACATGAGATGGATCAGAAACATACTTTCGCAATTGCGACACATGAAACACATCATGTAAGTTTGACAACTCAGGCGGCAACGCCACCCTATAAGCCACATCACCAATTCTCTGCAAAATCTCATAAGGTCCAATGAACTTAGGATCCAGCTTCTTGGACTTCAATGCACGACCCACACCAGTCATCGGATTAACTCTTAGGAATACGTGATCACCTACACAGAATTCCAACTCTTTCCTCCGATTATCATGATAGCTTTTCTGCCTACTCTGAGACACTTTCAATTTCTCACGAATCATTTGAATTGTCTCAGTAGTCTGCTGTACAATTTATGGTCCAAGCACCACACTCTCACCAGTCTCATACCAACACAGAGGAGTCCTACACCTCCTCCCATACAAAGCTTCAAACGGTGCCATTCCAATACTCGAATGGTAACTGTTATTGTACGTGAATTCAATCAATGGTAAATGAGTATCCCACGCACCACCCTTTTCTAACACACAAGCTCTCAACAAATCTTCAAGCGACTGAATAGTCCTCTCCGACTGACCATCAGTTTGCGGATGATAAGCTGAACTCAATTTCAACTTAGTTCCCAAAGCTTCCTGCAAGCTCTTCCAAAATTCCGAAGTAAACCGTGGATCTCTATCCGACACAATACTGGACGAAACATCATGCAACTTCACAATTACCCGAATGTAAATATCCGCCAGCTTCGTTAACGGAAAACTAATATTGAGCGGCACAAAGTGTGCAGACTTCGTCAATCGATCCACAATCACCCATATAGCATCAAAACCTCTCGCCGTATTCGGCAAACCTGTCACAAAATCCATAGTAATGCAATCCCATTTCCAAACCGGAATCTCTAATGGTTGCATAAATCCAGAAGGTCTCTGGTGTTCCACCTTCGACTTCTGACATGTCAAACAGGCATACACAAATTAAGCTATGTCTCTTTTCATACCAGACCACCAAAATAATTTCTTCAAATCGTGATACATTTTCGTAGCTCCCGGATGAATACTCAGGCTACTACGATGTCCTTCGCTCAAAATTGACTTTTTCAATTCTTCATCATCTGGTACACAAATCCTGCCTCTAAACCTCAACACACCTGTACTATCCAATTTAAAGTCACTATCGGAGTCACTCCCTACTCCAGGCATCAAATCTACCAATTTTACATCCAACTTCTGATTCTCTCTAATCATATCCAAGAAGTCATTATTTACCTGCAACATACCCAACATTACACTATCTGCAGTAGTCTCACAAACCATGCTCAAATCTCTAAATTGTTCAATTAACTCAATTTCTTTCACCATCAGAGCTGCCATATGAATTGCTTTCCTACTCAAAGCATCTGCCACTACATTGGCCTTTCCTGGATGATAACTCAAACTGAAGTCATAATCCTTCAAAAATTCCAACCATCTTCTCTGCCTCATATTCAGCTCTTTCTGATCAAACAGGTATCTCAGACTCTTATGATCACTAAACACTTCAAATCTTGAACCATATAAATAGTGTCTCCAAATTTTCAACACAAAAACAACCGCAGCTAATTCAAGATCATGAGTCGGATAATTTCGCTCATGCACTCTCAATTGCCGCGATGCATATGCTACTACTTTACCATTCTGCATCAGAACCCCGCCTAATCCCATCTTAGACGCATCACAGTACACCACAAACGGTTCACTCGGAGTCGGTAACACTAACACCGGTGCCGTAGTCAATCTCTTTTTCAACTCTTCAAAACTTTCTTCACAAGCAGCATCCCATACAAAAACTTGGTTCTTTCTCGTCAACTGAGTTAATGGCAACGCCAAATTAGAGAACCCTTCAATAAACCTGCGGTAATAACCGGCTAACCCCAAAAAGCTTCTAATCTCTGTCGCTGTCTTCGGCGGTTCCCACTGCAATACTGCACTTACTTTTGACAGATCCACCGCTATTCCATCTTCAGATATTACATGCCCCAAGAAACTTACTTTCTTCAACCAAAAGTCACACTTTGACAGTTTAGCAAATAATTTATTTTCCTTCAACACTTGCAAGGCAATTCTCAGATGTCCTGCATGCTCTTCATCAGATTTAGAATAAATTAATATATCATCAATAAACACTACAATGAACTGATCCAAGTAAGAATGGAAAATTCTGTTCATATACTCCATAAATACTCCCGGTGCATTAGTCACTCCAAACGGCATTACAGCATATTCGTAATGTCCATATCGAGTCCTAAAGGAAGTCTTCTGAATATGACCTTCTTTTACTCTCATCTGATGATAACCCGATCTTAAGTCGATCTTACTAAATACACGAGCTCCCACCAGCTGGTCCATCAAATCATCAATCCTAGGTAAAGGATACTTATTCTTAATAGTCACTTTATTCAATTGACGGTAATCGATGCACAGACGCATACTACCATCCTTCTTCTTCACCAACAACACTGGAGCTCCCCACGGCGATACACTTGGTCTAATAAACTTTCTATCCAACAATTCTCCAATCTGAGACTTCAACTCAGCCAATTCCACTGCAGACATCCTGTACGGCGCCATAGAAATAGGTCTCGTACCAGGAACAAGATCAATACCAAATTCTACTTCTCGCGTCGGAGGCAATTCCGTAATGTCGTCAGGAAACACTTCTGGAAATTCATTCACCACTGCTAATTCCTCCATTGGCACTTTGTTATCCATCGATAAAGTTGCAAATAAAGCAAACACTCTAGTTTCATCTTCCAACAAGGCCCTCAATTCTTTATTAGACAAAGAACTTGCCACAACTTCCTCTTCAGGGGTCAGGAACAACAATTCCTTCCGAAAACAATCGATGTAGACTCGGTTGAACTCTAACCAGTTCATACCCAGAATAACATCCAACTTACCAAGTGGTAGACAAATCACATCCACTCCAAATTCTCTACCGAAAATAGTCAGCGGACACTTCAGGCATACCAAAGAAGTAGTCACTGAACATATAGAGGGTGTCTCAATAGTCATCTGTATCTCCAGAGTGGACGACACCAAACCTATCCTCTCCACACAATCTACAGAAATAAACGAGTGCGTTGCACCCGTATCAATAATAGCAATCAAAGGAATATTATTGATAATACAAGTACCTCTGATCACACGCTCATCACTGGCAGCTTGAGTTCCTGCCAAGGCAAACACTTTTCCACCAGCCGGAGACGTTTGAGGCTTCTTCGGCTTCTCACAATGTGTACTGATATGACCCCTCTCACCACAGTTATAACAGGTCGGCATAGTTGCTCTGCAATCAGCTATCACATGACCTGGTTTCCCACACTTAAAAAATTTCTTGGCCTCATTAGGACAATCATTAGCACGGTGTCCCATACCACCGCACCGAAAACATTTCCCTTCAGCAGATGCTCTCCCATCTCTAGGCTTCTTATCAACAACAGCTTTACGTTTTCCCTTATCAGCAGCAATACTATAAGGAGTACCACTAAACCTCTGCTTACCCTTACGGTCATTAACAGCTTTGTAGTGCGCAATCCTTGCTCGGTTATCATTATCGTAGATTCTGCTCCTGCCTACCAGCTCAGGATAGCTCCTGATCTTCTGACAAGCAATCCCCAACTTAATCTCTGGACGCAGTCCATTCTCAAACTTTAAGCACTTAGAGGTCATTGCCCCTTCCACATTATAGTGGGGACAATACTGCACCAGCTCCTCAAACTTGGCAGCATATTCTGCTACAGTCATGCTACCCTGTTTCAACTCTAAGAATTCAATTTCCTTAGCGCTTCGGATATCTTCCGGGAAATACTTCTCCAGAAAACCTTTCCGAACCACCTCCCAAGTAATGGTAGTTCCAGCAGCTTCCAACCTTTGGCGACTATTGTCCCACCAGGCTTTAGCTTCACCCTCCAGCATGTGAGTACCAAACCTCACCTTTTGTTCATCGCTACATTCCATAGTCCTGAAGATCTTTTCAATTGCCTTCAGCCACTTTTGAGCAACTTCAGGGTCCAGAATTCCTCCTTCAAATGTTGGCGGCTTGTTGCTCCGAAACTGCGCCAAACTCCTGAATTGGGCGTCTGCAGTTTGATTCTAATTAGCAACCGCCTGCGCCATTGCTTGCATAGCAGCAGCCAATGCAGCATCGTTCCTTCCTGCCATACTTCTCAAAAGGAACAACACCAGGTTAAAAGATATCCAACTACACCATAAAGGACAGACTCAACTCGACTCAACAACACTGGCCGGACGGACCGACCTACTCTGATACCAATTGTAACACCCCACTTCCCAAAATCATCTAAATTAATAAACATTATAAATAAACAAAATCAGAGTTCCAATTCTCCCAAGTGGGATATCACATAAAAACAACGTTTCCTTATAAAAAGGTTTTTCTCTAAATAATAAAATTCAATAAAAGTTTGATACGTTCGCAGGGAAATAAAATATAAGCTCAACATAAAACAAATAAAAACGCCCAAGTCCCGTGCTACGTATCAGAGCATCCTAGACTCGACAATCACACCAATATCCAAGCTAGCTAAGCACCTGGATTATCTGTACTTCCGAAGAAGCACAGACCACAACAACAACAAAGGGGTGAGAAAACATGATCAAAAATATAATGGTAATGTAATACATGTAAATAAGGTAGTACAACACACCAACACACCAAGATTCACCCCTAACAACACCATATGACGAACCTACTGTTCAAATTACAATATAACATATTATAATGCAAAATGCAACTCAACACCATGCATGCGGTACCGACTCGTTGGTTCATTCAATCGAACCTGGATAGATCACTTACGCTCCTCCTGAGACATGATCTATCCCCCACCATTCTCCACAAAGGAGTACGGATGAATCACTTACGCTCCTCCTGAGACATGATTCATCCCACCAAAACACCATGATATGCACACACCAATGCATAACTAATATATTTAGGCACTCAACGTGCACACGATCCTCCTGATCATATCATCATACATCAATGCATATATATACAGATATAACATACACCAACACCATATAAATCAACCAGATAGTAAACAAGTCCATATTCTATCACCAAGATACAAACACATCCCACTACTCGGGGATACACGATCCTACTGATCACCACATACATATATATATATATCAACTAATTGTCCACTAGTCATTATTACGGGAAACATGCACTATCACCAAGTACACAAGTTAGTTCCCACACTCATCATTCTTACAGTGCATCAAGGCCAAAGGGATCACACAAGCCCAAGCTCAAGGCCAAAACATCACAAAAATCACATTCTAGTTCTGCTATGTTCGCTGGCATTCGCCAGGCGAACCTGCTGGCGAAGCCCTCATTTCACTATCGTGCACTCGCCAGGCGAACCTTCATTCGCCAGGTGAACCTTCGCTGGCCACACTTGCCAGGCGAAGTTCCTACCCTTTAGGTCTGGGACTTAATTCTGAATTATTCGCTGCCACTCGCCTCAGCTCGCCAGGCGAACTCTCGCCTCCCTTCGCCAGGCGAAGCTTCGCCAACACTCGCCAGGCGAAGCCCAACGAATGCTGCGATTTACCAATTTTTCTGACAGTTCTGCAGATTGCTATCTAGGCCAAATAACTCTAATCTCCTATCCCAATTCACACCTTAACATCAGTACCAACATTACACGTAATTCAGCCTAAATGATTCCTAATCCCAATCCCAAAATCATCACCTAGACACTTTATTGATACATCAAAATCCCTACAGAATTTCCCTAAAAACCGTAAAATCACCTATATGCCAAATTGGCCAAAAACAACAATTCATCAACGTTTAATATCCAACCATTAACAATCAACAACAATCACCACATATAATACAGAAAATCATATATCGATCAATCTCCTACGGGGTCAAGGACTCCCCACTACCCTATACATGTATATACCATTCCCAATCAAATTTCTCCCCCCTTACCTTGTTAATCGGTTGAACGATGAAAGAACCCTCCAAGGTTTGGCCAATTCTGATTTTCCCCCGTTCCTTCGTTCTTCGCTCCCTTTTCCGTTCTTCTCACTTCTCTCCTTTTTATCGTTCTTTTTCCACTTTCTCTAACTTCTCACAATGTATCGTAAAAACTACTAACCCCTCACATTCTCTATTTTAATTCTCTAATCCCAATAATAATAATAACTTAATAATAATAATAATAATAACTTAATAAAATAATAATAATAATAATAATAATATTATTATCTCACCAAAATAATAATAATATTAATAACAATAGTAACTATAATAAATATAATAATAATAATAATATTCCCACCAATATTAATATTATACACTATATTATTATATTCACCAAAACACCACCAATAATCCTCCCACATTAGGGACACCCACCAAACATCACCAAATACACCCCCACCAAAGGGCACACCAACACATAATATTTAAAATAATAATAAAATGACTAAATAATTAAAATGGGTGTTACATCAGGCACATCTGATGTTTCCACATATGTTTCAAGGCACATCCTAAATCGAGGAACAAATGCTTTTCTGGGCACCTTGGAAGTTTCAGGCATCTTACCCTTGCTGACTTGTTGCGACTGTTGATCATGAACCTAAAAGTCATATATAAGTTCAGTAATTAATGTATAACAAGATAATCATGTAACTGTAGTAGTACCTGTTTCTTTGATGCAGCTGAATCGGTATTCCGCACAATAATTCTATCATCTTTTGATTTGGATTTTGTAGGAGTCTAGGATCATCATGTAAATAAGAAAATGTAAATGTAAGAATAACTTTCATGTATGGATCATAAAATATTTGAGTATTAAAAGGTTCAACCTACCTCATCATCTATGCAAATGAGATTTGCCGGCCATGCCACATACGCTCCTATTGCGTCTCCCACCACTGTTGCGCCTGAAATATCATCTGGTATAGACAACAACGCACCCCCCTCTAATGCAATATCAATAGATACTTTCAAAAATCCAGAAGGGAGCGGTTTGTGGTGAAGTAAGTCTCCCAGAAAGTTATGCACCTTTCCCTTGCCAACCATTCGATGAGTCGGTGACGATAAATATAGCCGGCAATGTGAAATGCCCTAAACAAATAATAGTCAGTTAATGTGTCAATTAAGTAAACTATGCTAAATTAATTTCAATGTAATATATACAATTACCTCTGGAATCTTTTGCGGACAACCGATACTATCTTTGTCACTAGTAGCTTTACCCTCTGGAGGGCGTCTTTCCGACATGTATCTCTCCTTGTCCTTCTGTAATTCATGGATCTGAGCTTTCACTTCCTCCAAAGTATCCATCACTTCTTTATTGGTTGGATTTTTTTTTCTTTGGCTGCTTATATAGTTTGGATGGAGTGACACCAAATCCCTTACCCCTCACATGCCCAGAATACTCAGGAATATTCAACACCCGGCTCAGTAAGCTCTTGCAATCATCATCCTCAGCGGGAGTTATGGTCTGGGATAGAGTCTCCTGAAATATAGATAAAAACATATATAAATATATTATACACTTTTGATCAGTTACTGACAAAGATAACATTGTACTTACACATTGTTCAAAGACTTGTTGAACTTCTTCCTGAACGACTCCATCTCTTCCCACACGGGCAGCCTTCCATACAACATGGTCCGGAAGAGATGTCGCATCACTCTTCTCCTCTTCCAACTACGCATTAAGACGGATAATAAAGCATTATATCCTATTATATATACTTACTATTTTTTGTAAATATATCATATTAAAGCATTTATATGTACTTACTATTTTTTGTTCTAAGCGTGCATGTCCCAAACGCCCCTTTCTGTATGGATATGCGGGATTTGATGCCTGTTGACGATTTACGCCACTAACAACCTGAAAAAACAAGTTTATCAGAACTCTTGTGGAAGAAGTATATATACTATACATAGTTCATGATAAGTTGTACTTACTTCAAATTCTTTTGTTCTTTGCTTTGCAACAAACGTCTCCCCTTCTTCCTCCGAAATCAAATCCGCGTACTTCATTGGACGCTCCGAGTCAACAAAGTTTCCTTCAGAATTTTTTAGAAACTTGTTTGTTAAAAACGCTCTCAATCCCCTCAAGCGTTTTCCAGCCAATTGAATACAATATTTTCTCCTACGATCTTCAATATTAAAGGATCTCTGCAAACAAACACACATACATATAACATGTTAGTATAATTAATTTAAAGACGTAACTGTCAACATAATTAAAAATAATCAAATATCATACCTGAATCTCGCTCCAAATTTTATCTTTAGCCGGTTGTAATGAAAGAATTCTCCAATTATCGCAGGTAAGCGGAACTTGCGAACGTACAAGTGCTCTGATGTAACTTGTTAGCAACGCACCGTTAGGCTCAACTAACTGATCTCTTTCATTCCAATGGACATCATACTTTACTCCTTTATCTCTCGCACGGATGATTTTTTTCATAATCGTTATGCCTCTTTTAATATCGCCTTCCACGTCTTTTGTTGTTTGTTTTCCATCATGTGATGTTTCCTCGTTGTTGGCCATAATATATATACCTGTAATTCAGAAAAACCAAAGTATCAAATGAATGACATGCAAATATGTAAATAACAAATATATACATAAGAAATGTATAAATAAGAAAAACATGGTATAAATAAGAAATAATATGTTACAAGTACCTTTAACATCTCTTTCTTTTTTTCGTTTTAACGGGGTTTACTTGTCTCTTAACAACACGGACAGATGGATTGATCCAAATTCCCTCGTTATGATCATTTCTAATATATGATTCGTCCGCTCTAATATTCTCATCTGGATCATCTATAATATAAGATTCATTCTCAACATCAACATCCCCCTTTTCTCCAATGTTATTATCGATTACTTTGTTGGAAAAAAAAACTATAAACCATTTTGTACTTGTCGGATCAGTGACATAGAACACTTGTTTAGCTTGTGTGGCTAGAATAAAAGGCTCGTCTTTGTTCCCCACCTTATTAAGATCCACTTTCAAAAAACCTGATTTATCCATTCGTATGCCACTATTATTTTCAACCCACTTGCATCCAAAGATAGGAATCTGAAACTTCTCATAATCAAAAACCCAAATGCGCTCGATAACCCCATAATACGAGGAAATGTGCATTGCTTCGGCAAGCACGGTGACACCACTATTTTGCATTGTACTTTTATCATCTTGTTCCTTGGTATAAAATGTGTATCCATTAATTGCGTATAAAACTTTGAAAAAATATGCTCCTTGAACCATGTTATAAAACTTTGATAGTGCTCACGTACTATCCAATTTTCATTTCTATTCAGATTTAAACCTCGGAGAACGTCCTTGTGCATTTCAACATACGGCTCAACCTCAATGTCATTGTGCAGAACATACAAATACACTTGCTCCCGTTCATCCGTTGAAACTGTCACAACTTTATTTCCAATTAACTGTTTACCTACTATTTTTTCAACAACATGAGATTTTGGGAGGCCAATGGATTGAACGTTGGACAAATATTCAGTACAAAACTCAATAGCTTCTTCAACAATGTATCGTTCAACAATACATCCCTCTGGTCGACTTTGGTTTTTCACATACCCTTTCAATATTTTCATATAACGTTCAACAGGGTACATCCATCTCATATAGGCAGGTCCACACAGTTGTGTCTCTTTCACAAGATGAACAACTAGATGTACCATTATGTCAAAATATGATAGAGGAAAATACATTTCAAGCTTGCACAAAGTAATAACTATTTCTCTTTGCAATGTTGGTAAGATTGCAGGATCTATCACCTTACTACAGATTGACCTAAAGAAAAAACACAATTTAGTTATTGCGCCTCTCACGTTTTTTGGCAAAATAGAATGTATACCTATTGGTAGAAAGTGTTCCATTATAACATGGAAATCATGTGTCTTTAAACTCTTTAACTTGAGGTATTTCATAGAAACAAGTCTTCTAATATCTGAAGAGTATCCTTCTGGAACTTTAACTTCACTCAGAAACTTACACAGTATCTTTTTCTCCTTTCTAGATAAAGTATAAGCAGCAGGTGGTAGAAATGTGCGATTTCCTTTCTTCAAGGGTCCTAATTCATTTCTTATTCCCATTGCTACCAAGTCCTTTCTTTCTTTAAGCCCATCCTTAGACTTTCCTTGTATATTGAGTAACGTACCAATAACACTTTCAAATACATTTTTTTCAATATGCATAACATCAAGAAAATGTCTTACATACAACGACTTCCAATACGGTAACTCAAACAAAATTGACCTCTTCTTCCACCCACGCGTGACAAGCGTATGAGCAAAAGGCTTGCCAAACTTAGTACTCACATCTTTCACCTTTTCAAAAATTTGTCCGCCGGTCAATGTAGGTGGAGCTTTACGTTGTTCTGAATTTCCATTGAATGCTTTTCTCCACCCATGGTAGTGATGACTAGAATTTAAGAATCTACGATGACCAAGAAAGACATTCTTCTGACCAAATTCCGACCGCGTCCAATCTGTGTTTTCTTCACAGATAGGACACGCACATTGACCTTTAATGCTATACCCCGATAGATTTCTGTATGCTGGGAAATCATTAATTGTGCCAAACAACATCGCCCTCAAATTGAAACTTTCTTTCCTATAACCATCATAAACCTCCACACCGTTCTCCCACAAACTCTTTAAGTCTTTGATTAAAGGTGTCAGGTATACGTCTATGTCATTCCCTGGTTGTTTAGGGCCAGAAATTAACATAGATAACATCATGTACTTACGCTTCATACATAGCCATGGAGGTAGGTTATAAATCATAATAATTACAGGCCAGGTGGAATGTGAGATACTCTGCAGACCATGCGGATTCATTACATCAGTCGATAATGCCAAGCGAAGGTTTCTAGCTTCTTCTCCAAAATCAGGATAATCATAATCAATTTTCATCCACTGTGGTGAATCTGCCGGATGTCGATACTTCCCATCTACAATTCTATCATCAGCATGCCAAGTCAGGTGTTTTGCATCTGTTTCACTACGAAACATGCGTCTGAATCTCGGAATTATAGGAAAATACCATAATACTTTTGCTGGTGACAATTTTTTCTTATACCGAGATACACCGCATTTAGGACACTCGTTTAATGATGCATATTCATTTCGAAACAAAATGCAATCATTTGGACAAGCATGTATCTTATCATAGCTCATGCCAATAGAGCATAACATTTTTTTAGCTTCATAGGTTCGATTAGGAAGAACATTATCCTCCGGAAGCATCTCTTAAAGTATGGCTAACAACTCTGTGAAACTTTTATCCGACCATCCATTACTCGCCTTTAAATTGTACAACTTTAATACCGTGGACAATCTTGTGAAAGTAGTGCAACCTTTATACAACGGTTTCTCTGCATCGCTTACCAACCTCTCAAACATCTTGGGACAATCTTGAAGATATTCTTCAAGTGCTTCTGCAATCTCTTTGACTCGATCACAATCATATGTATCCCTGTCATTGTCCTTTGAAGCACATGTCGTATTATTCTGGGGTTCAACATTCTCGTTACTTATCTCACCATGTAATGTCCAACATGTGTAACTTCGATCAATTCCATGTCTCACTAAATGAGATTCCAACTGAACGACGTCAACTCGATGCCCATAACAGCGTCCTAAGCAAGGACATGTGATCCTACTGGGGTCTTTAGTGTGTTCAACAGCAAACTTAACGAACTTCGATACCCCATTCTCGTACTCTTTTGACAATCGATTACCAGACATCCATTTTTTATCCATACTAATTGAGTAATCTACACTAAACTATGAAAGTTAAACAAAACAGAGAATACCTGTAAAGAAATCACTAACTTCTAAGAATGCTACGCAATAGGATGCTTGGAAACGATCACAACTTTGCTCTTCACAGGTAACCCCTATAGCATACAAAATATAAATTTTATTAAAATCATATTAATAATTAACCAAAACAAAAATACTAGATAATCCACCAAAACAAATCATATTAAAAATACTAGATAATCCTTAAACCAAAATGACACCCTTACTAAACATTGAGAAATCCTAACTAAACATATAAAACCATAATAACATATAAAACCATATCATATAAAACCATATTCATGTTGGCTACTCTCTTAAAAAATAGGAATTTCCAAACTATATTGAACATGCAAAATATAAACTCTTGTTTGTCAATCTAAAACATACAAAATATAAACTCTCTTAAAAAATATAAACTCTCTTAAAAACATATTCAACAGAGACACTTAACATATAAACTCTCTGTTAAGACATACAAACTCTCTTATAAACTCTTCTAAAAAAGTCTCTGTTTATAAAAACTCTCTTAAAACATACAAAATATAAACTCTCTTAAAAAATATAAACTCTTTTTTGTCAATCTAAAACATACAAAATATCCGTAACAATGACAGAGAGACTTAACATTTAGATTAAAATACAAAATATATAACATGAAACAGAGAGACTTAACATGTAGATATCCATACAAATAATAAAAACATATTCAGTTTGTCTTAAAGATTACAGAAAATGACTTAACTTGATTGCATTCAAATAATAAAAACATATTCAGTTCTACTTAAAAATTACAGCAACAATGGTGAAAATATAAGTAAAAAAGGAAACCAGAGTAAAACTTCAAATACCGTAACAATGGCGGAAATGCAATGCAGACGAGCAGAGGATATCAAAAACGGACGGTGAACGGCGGCAAAATGCAACAGAGGAGGGCGAAGGTTGGACGACGACGGTGGGTTTATAGGGCAACGTTCTTTGTTTGCCAGAGAAAAAGAAAGAAAGAAATACGATATGACTGTTCTGTTTCTTATAAAAATTCTGGTGGGTATTTTAAATTAATTCTAACTAAACCTATAGCAGCACTTTTTAATGGCTTTAGCAGCGCTTTAAAAAGCGCTCTCAAAGATCTTATTATGTACCATATATAGCAGCGCTTTATGGAAAAAGCGCTCTCGTAGACTAGACCTACAGCAGCGCTTTAGGAAAGCGCTTTCATAGGGCTGTCTGAGACCCCCCCTTTAGCAGCGCTTTTTAGAAGCGCTGTCTTAGGTCCCCCCCTTTAGCAGCGCTTTTTAAAAAGCGCTGTCTTTGGGCTGTCTGAGACCCCCCCCTTTAGCAGCGCTTTTTAGAAGCGCTGTCTTAGGTCCCCCCTGTAGCAGTGCTTTTTAAAAAGCGCTGTCTTTGGGCTCCCCTTTAGCAGCGCTTTTCCAAAAGCGTTGTCTTTGGTAAACAATTTTTTTCTTTTTATTTTAATGCCACTTTAGCAGCGCTTTTTCTAAAAGTGTTGTCTTTGTATGCGCTGCTAAAAGTCAATTTTGGCATAGTGTTTCATGATAACAGTAGGACGCTTGATAGTTTCCCCTGTAGAGTCCTTCTTCCCTTTTCTCATCTCCAAACAACAGTAAAACACGTAATAAAGGCAAGTTTGTACAGTACGTTACGAGCCTTAAGCCACTTAGGAAATGGTTATTGGAGGGTTTCCTTTCAGTAATCAGGATGTTTAGTGTGGTACCCTTTGGGTGACATGCGACGCATTCACTCTTAAGTCATAGTCTCTAGTGCAGTACGAGTTAGAAACATTCATAAAAAAACACTTCTTCTCGTAAAAGACTCAAAAACAAACATCAAACTTCTTTTTGCCCATTGGGACTCTTTTAATTCAGAAAACCTTTTCAGTTGAAAAGAGTGCTGTTAAGCTTCAGTTCTACCGCAAACAGGCGTTGTCCCTAATTGCTGGAACTGTAGTTTAACCTTACTTGGGTAAAAGATGCATGAATCAACCTGTGTTCCGTTTTATCCTGAACTACGTTTGCTCTGATCTTTCATACCAGATGAAAGTACGTAGGCACAAGACGCGATGTCTTGGTGAGAAACCTTTCCCCCTTCACCCGTAGTTAGCCGAACTACGTTGACTCTGACTTTCCCATTGCACGAGGGAGTACGTAGGCCCAGAGCAGTGACGCTCTGTCGAGTCTTTTCTTTTTCTTTTGAACCAGCCTTGATAGGTAGATAGATAAACAACCCGTCAGATAAACAAACAAGCGTGGATCCCGTTGAGTACAACGGACGTGAGGGGTGTTAATACCTTCCCCTTGCGTAACCGACTCCCGAACCCAAAGATTTGGTTGCGATGACCGATCTTATCCCTTTTCACTAGGTTTTTCCTGATCGTTTCCTTTCCCTTCTTTGGGATAAATAATGATAGGTGGTGACTCTTTGGTCTTTGCCGACACCTTTTTTTGCAGTAGCGACAACCCCTCTTCGCAGCGATGCGACAGCTGGCGACTCTGCTGGGGACAGGAATATCCCCTAGGCGAGTCAATCCTAGCGCTTGTTTGTTTATCTGTTGGGTGTGTATATATGTGTTGTACTTTATCTTTATTGCATTTTTACTTTCAGCATTGTATATATCAGTTTTGTTGTGTTGTTGGGGGGAATGTTCCATTGAGAGATAAGCCGGACCCGGGCTTGAGTACAACATAACATTAGAATTGGAAAGTAGTGGTGAACTTGTATGTTTGGCATGCACTAGTTCCCATGAAATTCGTGCTCAGACGAGATTCTCTTTAATAATTTCCTTTCCAGTCCTTTGGACCGTTGAGAGGATTTTAGATTTGAGGATTGTCGACTCTGGGGACCAATCATTTGGAAGTCAGCAAAGTGAGGCCGCTTCATTAGACTATGATTCCAAACCGGAAACGGTGAACGTATCATTGTTTTTCGAAAGTCTGTGACGCTGATGACCGCATAGGATGTCGTACCCTTATCAGTGATAGGTTCATACCTGTGAGTTGGGAGGGTTATACAGGTAACTTGACCTCCAACCTACCTGGTTTTCTTGTCATAATGAATCTATGAACTTGGTACTGTGGGTCCTTATGATGGTGCTATGTTCTTGCTAAAGCGGAGCACTGGTTCTTCTCCATCAGCAACACAACACTCTTGATCCCCTGCTGCATTTGCATTTGCATTTTCATGTTGCATTTTCATTGACATGTATTTATGTTGCAGGTGCATATTCCCTCCTTGATTCTAGTGATCATACCTCTTATCAGACATGGAGCATACCTTGAAGAAGATAGTGGCATACAAGTTTCCTACTTCAAATATTGGATCTTTACTGAGTTTGATTTCTGTGGCTGACAGGAAGGTGATGGAAGATTTCAGAGAATCTTATGGGAAGCTCTTGAGCTGTGTCTGTAAGCCTTCAGCATCTGAGTTGGGTGGTCTCTAGACTCTGCTTCAGTTCTATGATCCTCAGCTGAGGTGTTTCTTATTTCCAGGTTATGTATTGGCACCTACCTTAGAGGAGTTATCTGTGTTGTTGGGGGTACCTATATTGGATCAGATGCCGTTCTATCACACTGACGCTGAGCATGATCTGGCTAAGCTTGCTGCTGCTCTACATTTGGATGTTTATGAGATGAAGGGGAAAGTGGCTAAGAGAAATGGGATGTCTGGTTTTCCTTTATCTTTTCTGGTTAATAAGGCTCAGCAGTTCTCCAAAGATGGTTGTTGGGTTTTGTTTAATGCTATCTTAGCACGGTGTGTCTATGGTATCATGTTGTTTCCTAACATTCCGGACTTTGTAGATTCGGACGCGTTCCATATCTTTGCTTCAGGGAATCCTGAACCTACGCTTCTAGGCGACGTTTATCATTTTGTTCACTATAATAATGAGAACCAGAGAGGAAAGAACGTATCTTGTTGCATACCTTTGTTCTACTAGTGGTTTCTTAGCCATCTTCCCAAGATTGGTCCTTTCATTGTTACTGCAGGTACTTTGGAGTGGTCTGAGAGGTTGATGGGATTGACTGCTAATAATATTATCTGGTTTGACGAAGACATGCTGGGTACTGAGATCATTTATAGTTGCTGTGACTTTCCTAACGTCCCGTTGGTCGGAAGGAAAGGATGCATTAACTATAACCCATCCCTGTTGGTGAGACAGTTTGGATACGCTTTAAGAGATCCTCCTAAGGAAGAGAAGATACAGGAATCTCTGTATCTCACCGGTTTGCTGGAAGGTGATACTTTGGCTAGAGTTGAGCATGCTTGGAGTATTATTCACAGGAAAGTGAAAATATCATTTGGAAAGAGTAACAGTCGAGCCTATGACCCTTATGTCACCTGGATCCAGGAGAGAGCAGAGAGAGTATTGATGCCTTTTTTGTCTCGTGAGCCTCTATATCCTCTGATGATTGAGTATCCTACTACCGTTGATATACAGAGGTATAACCGGTTATGGTTTGAGAAAGAAGAGTTGCGCAAGGCTAATGAAGAATTGGAGAAAGAGATTACTCAGCTCCGGAGTGAGAAAAGTGATGCTACTTATACAGCTAAGAAGCAAATTGAATTGGTAAACAAGTTGGGTACAGATCTGACCAAAGCGATTCGCGCTCGGGAACGTTTGGGTTTAGATTTAAAGGTTGTCAGTGACGTTCTTGCTTCCAAGAATAAGGAGTTGGATAGAGCTTATCTGGAGATTTATAAGTTCAATGCATAGTGGAATGCTACTCTTACCAACAACAAGGAGCGTGAGGATGGACTGAAGCTACAGATTTTTAAGTTCAAGACTCATCTTGCCTTGAAGGATGAGAATATTGCATCAGAAGCCTCACTCCGACGTGACAGTGATTGTAGGTTGAATGAAGCTATTGCAACCTTGGAGGATTACAGGGCTAGAGCTGATACAAAGAGGTGCAAGCTTGAATAGGTATTAGGCGAGGGATCCTGGGAGGATTATACTCAGGGTTTACAGTCTATGATTAGCCAGCAAGACTTACTCATCCATGGGTTGCTTGCTAGACCAGATCATTCGGAAACGAGGGAACTGCTAGAGGATTTCAGAGCTCGTCACCGTACTTGATGCTTTTCATTCTCTTTGTATTCTGTTGTATTATTGTATATTGACCATCACCAGATCTGTTGGCTGAGGTCCCTATGGATTCTATTGTACTCCGTTCTGTACTTGTACATTTCCTTGTAGGCTTTTGTTTATGTATGAGGAGTTTTAACTCTATGCTTGTCTATAGATTCTCCAGTGTCGCGTTGTTATCCCGGAACTAGAATCGAGGGGGAAATCTCCCTAATGCATAGATACATGTCTGTATTTTTGCATCATTCTGCATTTTTACATAGCAGGTGCCTCGGAACCGTTAACCTTATTTCCCGTGGTTTGTTAGTTTGTTTCAGGATAGACAATCAAACAGTTCACCGTTACGGAACCAGAGGGAACCAACGCAAGGTCATGGAACAAGTGCAAGATGAGATGCAGGGATGAGGGACAAGATGGCTCAGTTTATAGAGTTGATGCAGGGTGTGGCAAATGGTCAGGAGCAACTAAGGACCTTGGTGCAACCATTAATTTCCAGAGTTGACAATAATGGTGTGCTTCACAGAGGAACTGCTGCTAATCCTCCTCATGGTGATGGTACGCCACATGCTCATGCTATTCCTACAACAACTATCCCTCCGGGCGGAGGTAATGCAGGTGGAATCCCTGAGGTGGTGTGTGATATGCATGGTAACAATGTTCCTCAGTGGGAGGAAGATCAGCAGGAAATGCATTCTCTCTACGTGATGTTGGTGCTAGGTTGTCGTCTAAGAAAGATAAAAGGTTCAAGCTAATTGAAGAAAAGATGAAGTCTTTTGAAAATCAGAACTCCATGGGACTGGACATGGCCAATTTGGGACTGATCCCAAACTTGAAGGTACCGCTGAAATTCAAAGTTCCCGACTTCGACAAATACAAAGGCACAACTTTTCCTCGGGTTCATCTGCGCTCTTATTATTGTAAGATGTCTGCTTACTCGGATGACGAAAAATTGCTGATGCATTTTTTCCAAGACAGCCTTTTGGGACCTTCTCTTGAGTGGTATATGAGCTTGGAGCCTGTTCATATTCGTAGTTGGAGAGACATAGCTGAAGCCTTTGTGAAACACTATCAGTACAATAGCGACCTTGCGCCAAACAGGGTCCAACTGCAGAATCTTTCCCAGAAGAATAACGAGTGCTTCAAAGAGTACGCCCAGAGGTGGCGTGAGCTAGCAGCTAGGGTGCAACCTCCCATGGTGGAGCGAGAATTGATTGATATGTTCGTTGCTACGCTGTCGGGCGTATATTATGAGAAGTTGATTAGTAGTGTTGCGGTGGAAATAGGATCACAAACTATTAATCAGTTTGAATCATAATTCTTAATTCACAACCGCTCTTTGATTTATCCGAAGGAAAAGGTCAAAAGAGGGAAAACCTATTTTGCATCGTAAACACAATGCGGGGAAAGATCTAGGGTTCGGGGGTTGGTTAAATTTAGGGAAGGTATTAGCACCCTAAACTTCTGTAGTACTCTACAGGAACCTTTTGTTCAGATGTTTACTATTTGCTTTATTTATTTGCTTAAGATATATGCACAAAGGATTAAAAGTGAGAAAGAAGACCTAAGGGGTTAATTCTAAGTTTACTCGGCAAGACATCGCATCTTGTGCCTACGTATCCTTACGGGAGTGGAATCAGAGTAATCGTAGTTCCCCTTAATAGGGAGGTTAGAAACTTCTTGACGGTGGTCAAGGTCTCACGGGGAATAAACATGTCTTAAGGACACGCTTACGTGGAGTGTAGAAACTCCAAATCTCTATGTTGAATTGTTAAGTTGTAATTAGGGTTAAATTAGGGATTCCACGGCGGGAAACCCTAAACTGAGCGCGGCGGCTCTTTGACCTAATGCTAGGGGTAAAATTGTAATCTTGCCTGCGGCGAGGCATTTGTGAAAATTAGGGTTTGTAAGGGTGTAATGGTTTGAAGTTGAGGGTTTGAAGACTATTGGCACGGCGACCAAAAGCTAGACCTAACCTTCGGATGTGTGTAATGTGACAGAATAATAACAATGACAGTGTGAGAAATTTAAATCATACGTCAGCAGAAATTAAAATGCGAAAAGTAAACGCGATTATTATGTTCGCGAGGTTACAATAGAGAAACAGATACAAATATAAATGAAACTTAAATGAAAACTCAACACAATAGTAATAAATACGAACTGCAAAAAAATGAACACCCGTTAGTAGGCAGAGTCAAACGGCTATCAGATGAATTACGAGACAATGAAGAAAACAAGATGCAAATTCGAGATTTTATTATTGTTTTATAAAAAAAATTAATATTATCTTGCGAAAAGACTTAATTTTAAAAAATGTTCTTCTTTTTAAAAAGAGTTTTATTTTGAACATTTCTAAGAAAAGTTTTTTCTTACTTTCATTTAAAAAAGAGTTTTTTTTTAGTTTTATATTTACAAAAGTTTTATGTTTTATATTAAAAAAAGGTTTTAATTCTTATTTTAAAAAAAGGGTTTTTTAATTTTATTATAAAAAAGATTTTTATTTATTTATAGTATTTACAAAAAAGTTTTTAAAACAAATATAAAACGATTTAAAACAAATAAAAAACATAATTTAAAAAAAACAAAATAAATAAAAAAAAATAAAACATAAGGGGTTGGGCCGGTCATCACCCCGGACCCAACCCGGTTGGACTAATTAGAGAACAATTAGGGTTCTGGGAACCCTAATGTCCCTTGCGGCGCCATTCACGTTTTCTTCTTCTCTCATCTCTCTCGCGATCGCCATGCGTCTTCTTCTCCGTTCTCTTTCAATTTTCCTGAAAAAACACATGAAAATAGCAATGAAAAGCATCCCTGGCTCACATTTAAAGTGAAACTGGCCGATGATGGATGCGAGTTGAGGCCTGAGGGTTGATTGTCCGTCGTTCTTCGCGAACGGTGATGGTGATCTCTCCCTTTCGCGATTTCCCGTTAGGGTTTGTTCGCGGCTTCATCGCTTTGATGTTCTATCTCTCACAGCTACCCGTTCGCAGACGATATTCAGGGTTGATGATGAACGATGATGACGATTCCTTTTCGTCTGAGTTCGCGGCTTTTGTTCACGTCGCCTAGGGTTTGCGTTCTTCGTTAGGGTTTCGCTCTCTCTCTCGCGGCTACCAGTTAGGGTTTTTGAGGGTGAGATCGTTCTCTTCTTATACTCTCTTTTTGGGCCTTTGATCCGTGATGGATTTGCGTTATTTTTTAGACATGATTTTGTGTTGATATGATTTGATTTTGTTTTGATTTTTTCAGATGCTGATTGAACCACGTTCCCTCTTTTAGAATTCGATTGCGATTTTGGTGAGATTGGATTTCATTTTTCTGATATGAATCTGATACCGATTGAACTCTGTTTCCTCTTTTAGAACCTGATTGGGGTTTTGACGCGATCCTGGTTTCATCTGACATTGATTAGATTTCATTGGATCCGAAATTAATTTGTTTGACTGATCTGTACTGATTCGTTTGATTTCGAACTGATTCGTTTTTTGACTGATTTGTTTGATTGATTCAGATTGAGTTCCAATGGGGATGTTTCCTGATACAATTTGGATCTGACTCGAAACTTTCCATTTCCAGATTCGATTTTGTTTGATCATTTTCTGATGTGGATTGGATTGCTTTTGAATTCACTTGATCTGTTCGATATCTGAATTAATTCGTTTGTTTGATTTCGTTTGGATTCTCTAATCAGTTTGTTTTGCTGACACGAATTCTTTTCCTGATGCAGTTAGCTTTTCCTCTTCTTCTTTTAGGACTGATACTTCAGCTTCGGTTGCGTCAAACGCCGGGAAAGGTATACGGCGATGATGTTCATCTGAGCCGTGACAACTGATACTCTTTGATGACGCTGCGATTGCCTCTGATAGTCTTCGCTTGTGGTTTATCATTTGTTCCATTTGAATTGTTTTAATCATTAGCCTGTGATGAACTTTTGCTGATGATGTTTGCTTCTTGAGTTGCAGGGCTGATGTTCTGGGCAATTATGTCCAATTCGAATGTTGCTTTCTGTTGCCTTGAGACATTTACCTGATAGCGAGTTTGGGCGATGATGTTCATCTGAGCCGCGACGACTGATATGGACTGCTATGGTTTTGTGCACTTGTTTATTTCATGAACTGAGACGTTTATGCTTGCTTGTCCTTGCTGGTACAAGTCGTGCTATGATTTTGCGCTGTTTGCATTCTGAACTGGTTCGGTTTCACTTGTGAGTATGGTTTGATCCTTCACGTTTCAGTGACTTGTTTGTTGGGGCAATGATGCTCATAACTGAGCCCTTGTCTGCGCTATGCTTTGTGCTGCAACTTGGTGTACATTTTTGTGACTTGCCATCCGTATTGGTTGAAGCTTGCCCCTAACTGACAACCTTTGGTACATTTTTTGATGCAGCTTGATACAGCTTGTTTGGGTACTTCATTCTTCTTATTCTGTTTGAACTTGCTTCCTGATACATTAACTGCTGTTACACCTTTCTTTGGGTCCTGTTGGGCATTTTCTGTTATGACAGATTTATAGGATGTTTTCTTATGGCCCTTTGCGCATGAATTCGCCTTCTGACACATTGTTTTGATGCAGTTTGTATTTGGTGTTATGTTTGGACTTGGTTTTCATGACCTCACCTAATGGTTCAGAATTAATACTGCTCATGAATTGTTTAGGTTTTGGGTTCCAAATTCTGAATCTGATATTGATGCGTTTGTGGCTTTTCAGGTGTTGGAAATTTCGAAACCAAAGTGACTCAGACCTGCCGGCATCCGGGTCTGAGTCAGAACTTGCCTATGTTGCCTTATTCTCGTATCAGTTTGGAAATCCAATCGCGGCAAAACGAATCAGTCCCGCTTCTTTTATTACTTCTATCTCTCGGATGTCCCGTAACGATAAGAACAGGTGTTACCTGATCTGACGCCCACGGCGTGGATCGGTAACGGGGGGTAGGACGCAGCTTCGGTTGTGCCACTCCCGGCACTCGATGATGACACTGTTCTGAGAGTGTCAAAAAAACTTCTAACATTTTTCTATATTGCTTGTTCTGTTTTGATGTGCAGGTGAATTGGAGATTCTTCGGAGAAGCTTAAAGACATCATGAAGACACTTAGGAATTTTTAGGATTTAGGATAGATACTTATTGTAAATGAAACCTCTTGTAAACCAAGTTCAAATTCACTTATCAATTTGTAAACTATAAATATTTATGAAATGAAATTCAACAAATATTCATATTTACTTTCTCAATTGTAAATTCAAAGTATCCATGAATAATAATTCAGAACCATTTAAATTCCCTCTTGAGTTGTAACTTATAAGTACTTATGAACACAAAGTTCAAAAATATTTAAAACTTACTTCTCATTTGCCTTTTATAAATGATATCCCGCCATATGATTATATCCAAACGAATTCAAATTAAAATCTCGTTGATCGCATCACTTCTCAAAATAACCTTAACAGTATCCACTTCCTTTTCAACCCAACTTCATCTTATTAAGAGGAAACAAAACTGTTTTAGAAATGCTTCAAAATCAAACAAAGCACGGCCCCGAGTCCAATCATATTTCTGACAAAACATACCGGCACCTTGACCCAAGTGGCAAATAAATGCCTCAGAACGTAATAACAGCCCGTTTTTTCAAGGAATTAGCAGAATTTGCGTAAAATGACCAAAATACCCCTGGAACCAAATCTGCAAAACAAAACAACTCCATAACTCGTTAGTGGTTAGCAAATGTACATATGAGATGCTATGCGAAATGACTGACTAAATATAAGGGTAAAATTTGGGGTATTACAGTTGCCTCTATTTAAATAGCTACACCGGACGATTTGAGTGACAGAGACTCGAGGAATCGTGGTGGAGAGATTTAAATATAGATAACCGAAAATTTTGCCCTTAAATGTGACGATATGCAATGCTATTGGACAGAGCGAGGACAGCTTAATGCAGATGATGCCATGAATAGGATATGATGCGTATGCTGGGATGAATGCGAAAATGATGACGAATACCACGACACAGGGACAGACGCTACGAGAAGAACACACTGGGGAAAATGACGCGCTGAGACACAGTACAACACTGGGGAATTCTAAAAATGATGGTCAACTGGGGCAAACACGACCAATTGTTATTTCGGGAATGAGATTCTCAAATGGAGATGACACCTGTGAGACGGCCTCCACTGGGTAATCTAAAAGTAAAACTGGATCGTGTACGACTGCAAGATCGATTACAGAATGCTGGAGCATTGAGCAAAGAATAACATCCAAGCTTCTGTAAACTATCTCTCGTGACAGGATCAAACGGACCTTTCGGGAATCTGTAGCAAATATACAGGGTAAAGACCGGCTGTATGCCAAAATAAATGGACTTTAATGGGAAATGCCCTGATAAGCTTCTCGAGGGAGAACTGTCACTTATCGTTGGAAGGGACTTATGTGCAAAAATGGATAAGCACTCAAATAAAGAGGCTGCTGCTTATCTGATGAATAAATCTTCTCGCATTTAAGGTCGGCGCCTGGAATACGATTCTGATTCTTCTCTTACTGAAGGATAAATAAACTTTTTCATGCTTCAAGATCGTGCTCTCCTGAACATGAAAAGGATAAACTGAGCTTCCTCATACTTCAGAATCGTGCTCTCCTGAATATGATTCGGCTTTTTCGGGTAAATGAAATTCTTCATACTTCAGAATCGTGCTCTCCTGAATATGAAAATGGCTAATTGAACTTCCTCATAACTCAGAATCGTGCTCTCCTGAATATGATTCGGCTCTTGAAATTTCTTCATACTTCAGAATCGTGCTCTCCTGAATATGAAAATGGCTAATTGAACTTCCTCATAACTCAGAATCGTACTCTCCTGAATATGATTCGGCTCTTGAAATTTCTTCATACTTCAGAATCGTGCTCTCCTGAATATGAAATTGAACTTCCTCATAACTCAGAATCGTGCTCTCCTGAATATGATTCGGCTCTTGAAATTTCTTCATACTTCAGAATCGTGCTCTCCTGAATATGAAATTGACTAATTGAACTTCCTCATAACTCAGAATCGTGCTCTCCTGAATATGATTCGGCTCAAACCTCCCCGTACTTCAAGATCGTGCTCTCCTGAATACGATTTGGTTTCTTCTTTTACTAAAAGATAAATGAACTTCTTCATAATTCAGAATCGTGCTCTCCTGAATATGATTCCGCTCAAACCTCCCCGTATTTCAAGATCGTGCTCTCTTGAATACGATTTGGTTCAAAACCCCCCATACTTCCAGACGACAGGTAAATGGAAGCCCAACTGCTCCATGGAGATGGCCATTTGCTGCGAGTCATAACGAAGATAGGATCGGCTTCTTAGGTGAGAAATGTTGTATACCGATGTTGTAAGATGTAAAGTGTTGTGAAGTGTTGTAACTGTAGGATTGTAAAGTGTTGTACCGATGTTTTTCCAGGCGTGAACTGGCGTGTATCTGTAAAGGATTGTAGTTGATTTTCTTGAAAGATAGTGCAAAATAAATGCACGTCCGGGTACAGTGATAAACTTCTCAAGCGAGATAGTCGCGTATCTGCCATGGTATGGTGAAAACCTTTAGATGGTGCAAAATAAATGCACGTCCGGTTGGGCTTGACTACCGACATGACTGAGACTCAATCTAGGATCGAGCTAGAAAGAAGACTGGTAATCAAGACTCCATCGAGGGAATGATCTCGGAGGGTAAATATCTTATCCTGGTGAGGAAAGATAACTGAAGTAACCGTCATCCACGAGGATCGAGCTCTGTGGGGAAACTGGAAACAAGTAAGTATTTTATGCTTATGGCTGACAATCTATTTTAGAGAGAATGGACAAACCCTAGTTACTCGGCGGTAACAACCAATGATGGTGAAACACAATGAACCTGTGAATGCTAACGTATGTTAATGCATATGTTAATGTGAATGTATGTTAATGTCTATGTATGTTAATGTTTATGTATAAAAGATGTTATGAAATGAGTATGTAATGAGTATGTAATGAATATGTAATGAATATGTAATGAATATGAATATGTAATGAAATAGGCATGTGATGCTTATGCCCATGCGTAGGCCGACGAAACAGACTAGAGACAGGACGAGAGACGAAATAAACATCTCGACGGAGATACCCTGCGTTCTCTGCAACCAATACGTCAATCATGGGTGGGAAGGATCAATGGTGGAGCCAAATCTGGTTTTAAAGTTCTGAATTCTCTGGGGAGAAAGTAATCTGCTTGAGTGCACAGTATCATGTCTTCACATGGGGAGAAGAAAACTTGAGGGACACTTTTGAGTTACCCAAGAAAAAGTTGTCAGCTTATAGTCTCTCTGGGGACTGTCACTGGGAGCATGTCGGTGAAATCTTTGATGTCTTAGGGACCACCGGCTCCATCCAAAGTATTGTCAGCTTAAAGTCTCGCTGGGGACTATGATGAGGCAATAGTTTAAGAGCCTGTTGCAACACTGAGCTTTACTGGGGGATGAAAGCCGCTGTGAGTAAAATCCATCGGGTGCATGAAGAAAAGTTGTGAAACCACATGGTTTTGATCTTGAAGGACCTTATAGCAGTCGCCATTTGTTTCCTTTAAAACACGGTGCCCCAGGATATTTGTGTTGTGAGGTATGGTCATCTCAAGAGGATTTTATAGAGAACACGGAGTCTGGTTGCCCCACTGTTTTCAAACTCTTTGAGAGATTCGTCAGGTTTGGACGTAACTGGCACAATTTAATCGTGTTACGACGAAATCTTTGAGAAATAGCTCTTTAAGAATGTCAGACTCGCGTTGGTAAGCGAACTGGGAAACTGCCTGCCCCTGTTTAGCAGGATCATCAAGTTCCATGGGTTATGTCCATATGTAAATCTCTAAGATATCCAGCAAAGTCGTCATGCCTGAAATGCCTATCCTGAGCTTGTCAATGTACACATATATTTGTCTTGAATTTTTGTTTTGAAAAAAAAGATATCGCAACAACTTGTGACCGAAATCACTAGTCCGGATATAAGTTTTAATTATAATGCCAACATGAATTTTTGAGCATAGCTCGTAGGAGTCAAGAAACGTGATCTTGTCGAGTATGCTTTCAACCGAAGTCCTACTTCAATTAGGTCTTTTAAAGGTTGTATCGTGGCTCGGTTCACGGTTTAAGAAACAAAAGGATAAAGGCTCAAAGTTATATTTGTACCCACCCCTTCTTCATGATGTTCTCCAATCCTAATTCAGTTAATCGGATACGAACGCTCATATCTCAAGCGGATTTGCTATGGTCGAGAACTTATCAAGGCTTTGGACATGGCAGTTACTCACCTATTTCTAATGGCAATTGGATCACACGACCTTGTTCTTTATAAGGATTCTAAAAACTACTGGTTTGTTGTTCTTATTCCCTAACTTTTGCCTGGACAACGTGTTTTGATCTGACTTTGGAGTCCAGCGGGATGCCCCAGTTTTGCTTAAGTCTCCTTCATAGGTTTTGACTTAGCGGGCTCTTATTTTTTTGAATATTCTTTTATGCACAAGTCGTGTAAATCTTTTGACAGGCTCGTGACTGCCCCACTCCTTAGGTAACCGAGGGATAGTAGTCGTGTTGGACTTCTTAAGATGCTAAGAATAAATTCTCGAAGGTTGGCTCTTCCTTTTTTAGGATCTAAGCGCTCGACCGGTTTAACTGAAACCTACCCTGCCCCAGGTTAAGATGAGGGTTCTTAAAAGAAAGAAAACTCCTACTTCAAGGCTCGAAGGGTTGACTAGGGATTAACATCCTTATATCTCCAGTATTTGGGACTTGAAACAATGCCTTACATCATCAGCGGGTTTCAATCGAAGCATATGGCAAGAGATTCGACGTTTTTGGTTCATCATCCTCCTCCCAATTCTCCATCAGAACAAGAGATCGGGTAAAGTTGGCATTGTAATTTATGAAAAATATTTTTGAATGAGTGAAACGAATGGATTTATTCAAGACAAACACATGCGTTGCATTAATTAATCAAAGATAAACAAGTTCGTGCATGCTAAATATGCTTAATCAAAGAGAAATACATATAAATAAACAAATGAACTGTCGGAAAAAATCCTTCTAAATGTTTACGAAATCTTGCATTCAAGAGTAACAGTTTCCTTTGGCGGAGCCTCAATGGAAAGGATGTCTGGTTTATAATCACTGGGAGTCGTCATGGCTTGCCCCAGTTATGCTGGTCACATCTTCAACAGTTTTCAGTCGTTGCTTCAAAATAACTTTCCCAGATTCTTTGTTGATCCCGGTCATATCATCTTGAGGGTTACTGAAATGAAGCGAGCTAGGCCTTTGAATAATTACTGGATTCGACTGATTTGCTGCAAGAGTAACCTGCTTTGCAAAATTTAAGCTTGACAAGCGGGGAACCCCGAGAGGAGTCTCGATCTTCGGCTGAGCATCGCTAAAAGACAACTTCTTCGTTTCTAGCAAATTTCTGACAAGATTCTTAAGAGCGTAGCAATTCTCTAGATCATGGCCGGGCGCACCCTCATGAAATAAACAATGAGCGGCCGCGTTGTAACCTGCAGGTAACGGATTAGGCGGAGGACCCAAAGCACAGGTGATAATCAGACCCTGTTGTACCAAATGGGGGTATAACTCAGTGAAGGTCATCGGAATTGGAGGACAAGGCTTATACTGACTCTGGCAGAGATAAGGAACCTGATCCTGTGATTGTTGATGAACAGGAGCGTTGGGCACTCGTTGACCGTTGACAGGAACTCGCATGGGCGGATAACCGGAAGGTTGTTGACGGATCGGTGCTTGATATATCGGAGCTGACTGCACAGGCTGGTATGTAGGAAACTGCTGATTGAAAGGAGGTGCAACAGCAGCTACATAGGGTTGTTGGACATATGGATAACCTTGAACATAATTCTGCTGATGTTGCCAAGGTGGAGGAGTAGCTGTTTTGCGGTTCCTCGAACGTGCAGGTCCTTTACCATGGTCGGAGTTAGGAGTTTTGCACTTTGGAGGGGTAGCTTGTCGAACTGGTTGAGCACTGGGAGGCACCGAACCGGATTGAAGACCGTGAGGAGGTACATTCTCGACAGTAACAGCTGGTTGAGATCCCATAACGGTATTAGTAGTCTTAGAAACAACAGTAGACTGAGCATCCACCTTCACACTAAGAGCTCGTAGCATCTCCAAAATCTGCCCTACACTTCCTCGAAGATCTTCGAGTTCATGGCTGACACGGTTGATCTCTTGGTTTTGATCTTCCATCCTTTTGAAGGGTCGTATTGATGCAAAGAACTTAGGGTGACAAAACTGGAGGGTGAGAGAACCGAGTATGAGAAATCGGGAGACACATGCAATGCAAAAGTATGATGCTAAAATGTGAATACAAATGAAGATTTCATGGAATTCAAACATTTACGAATGTCGTGGGATACCAAGGAAATCTTTTTCTTGTTTTTTTTCATTTTATTTTTTTATTTATGGTATCCTGCGATATCCATAAATGATGTTTGAACTCCATGAAATACAATGCAATGAGATGCTTTATGGATGCAATGCATGAAAACACACAAAGTCCTAGGTTAAAGGAACGTGAGCGGAGTCAAGGTCTACCCATCCCAAAAGGAGTGTACTATAGGTTAGTTGTACCTGTCGAACAAGGTTCTACAAAGTGCCCAAAGTCATCAGCCCATCTTTCGGATATTATCAACCTTCCGACTGACTCAGGGGTTAATAATATTCTCAAGAGAACCTCTTTTGAGTGTAGTATCGCGTAGCAGCCATTGTAGGATTACTCCCACATAGCTCCCGCACTACGTCCTAAATAAGGCCAAAGTGGTGTTTAAGGTACTACGGTCCTCAATATCACAGACTCCAATCGACCATGGAAAAAGTTTTCGCGATTACTCGTTCAACCGAACCATTTTCGAAAAGGTCTCAACTGAGCGGTGATTCTCGAATCAACTTGGTCGGGATTCAACTCCCTATAAGCCTCATCGAATATATCCCCATCCTATAATAATGTCACTAGTCCGGGCGTAGGACTTATCTCACAACACAAGGAACAATCCCAAAATCAAAGTACAATATATACATGCAAATGGATAGTAAAACAAATAGTAATAAACAAATTAGGGATAACCCTCAAAAGTTTAAGAGTCCCCAGTGAAGTCGCCATTTTCTGTTGCGGTGGAAATAGGATCACAAACTATTAATCAGTTTGAATCACAATTCTTAATTCACAACCGCTCTTTGATTTATCCGAAGGAAAAGGTCAAAAGAGGGAAAACCTATTTTGCATCGTAAACACAATGCGGGGAAAGATCTAGGGTTCGGGGGTTGGTTAAATTTAGGGAAGGTATTAGCACCCTAAACTTCTGTAGTACTCTACAGGAACCTTTTGTTCAGATGTTTACTATTGGCTTTATTTATTTGCTTAAGATATATGCACAAAGGATTAAAAGTGAGAAAGAAGACCTAAGGGGTTAATTCTAAGTTTACTCGGCAAGACATCGCATCTTGTGCCTACGTATCCTTACGGGAGTGGAATCAGAGTAATCGTAGTTCCCCTCAATAGGGAGGTTAGAAACTTCTTGACGGTGGTCAAGGTCTCACGGGGAATAAACATGTCTTAAGGACACGCTTACGTGGAGTGTAGAAACTCCAAATCTCTATGTTGAATTGTTAAGTTGTAATTAGGGTTAAATTAGGGATTCCACGGCGGGAAACCCTAAACTGAGCGCGGCGGCTCTTTGACCTAATGCTAGGGGTAAAATTGTAATCTTGCCTGCGGCGAGGCATTTGTGAAAATTAGGGTTTGTAAGGGTGTAATGGTTTGAAGTTGAGGGTTTGAAGACTATTGGCACGGCGACCAAAAGCTAGACCTAACCTTCGGATGTGTGTAATGTGATAGAATAATAACAATGACAGTGTGAGAAATTTAAATCATACGTCAGCAGAAATTAAAATGCGAAAAGTAAACGCGATTATTATGTTCGCGAGGTTACAATGGAGAAACAGATACAAATATAAATGAAACTTAAATGAAAACTCAACACAATAGTAATAAATATGAACTGCAAAAAAATGAACACCCGTTAGTAGGCAGAGTCAAACGGCTATCAGATGAATTACGAGACAATGAAGAAAACAAGATGCAAATTCGAGATTTTATTATTGTTTTATAAAAAAAATTAATATTATCTTGCGAAAAGACTTAATTTTAAAAAATGTTCTTCTTTTTAAAAAGAGTTTTATTTTGAACATTTCTAAGAAAAGTTTTTTCTTACTTTCATTTAAAAAAGAGTTTTTTTTTTAGTTTTATATTTACAAAAGTTTTATGTTTTATATTAAAAAAAGGTTTTAATTCTTATTTTAAAAAAAGGGTTTTTTAATTTTATTATAAAAAAGATTTTTATTTATTTATAGTATTTACAAAAAAGTTTTTAAAACAAATATAAAACGATTTAAAACAAATAAAAAACATAATTTAAAAAAAACAAAAAAAATAAAAAAAAAATAAAACATAAGGGGTTGGGCCGGTCATCACCCCGGACCCAACCCGGTTGGACTAATTAGAGAACAATTAGGGTTCTGGGAACCCTAATGTCCCTTGCGGCGCCATTCACGTTTTCTTCTTCTCTCATCTCTCTCGCGATCGCCATGCGTCTTCTTCTCCGTTCTCTTTCGATTTTCCTGAAAAAACACATGAAAATAGCAATGAAAAGCATCCCTGGCTCACATTTAAAGTGAAACTGGCCGATGATGGATGCGAGCTGAGGCCTGAGGGTTGATTGTCCGTCGTTCTTCGCGAACGGTGATGGTGATCTCTCCCTTTCGCGATTTCCCGTTAGGGTTTGTTCGCGGCTTCGTCGCTTTGATGTTCTATCTCTCACAGCTACCCGTTCGCAAATGATATTCAGGGTTGATGATGAACGATGATGACGATTCCTTTTCGTCTGAGTTCGCGGCTTTTGTTCACGTCGCCTAGGGTTTGCGTTCTTCGTTAGGGTTTCGCTCTCTCTCTCGCAGCTACCAGTTAGGGTTTTTGAGGGTGAGATCGTTCTCTTCTTATACTCTCTTTTTGGGCCTTTGATCCGTGATGGATTTGCGTTATTTTTGAGACATGATTTTGTGTTGATATGATTTGATTTTGTTTTGATTTTTTCAGATGCTAATTGAACCACGTTCCCTCTTTTAGAATTCGATTGGGATTTTGGTGAGATTGGATTTCATTTTTCTGATATGAATCTGATACCGATTGAACTCTGTTTCCTCTTTTAGAACCTGATTGGGGTTTTGACGCGATCCTGGTTTCATCTGACATTGATTGGATTTCATTGGATCCGAAATTAATTTGTTTGACTGATCTGTACTGATTCGTTTGATTTCGAACTGATTCGTTTTTTGACTGATTTGTTTGATTGATTCAGATTGAGTTCCAATGGGGATGTTTCCTGATACGATTTGGATCTGACTCGAAACTTTCCATTTCCAGATTCGATTTTGTTTGATCATTTTCTGATGTGGATTGGATTGCCTTTGAATTCACTTGATCTGTTCGATATCTGAATTAATTCGTTTGTTTGATTTCGTTTGGATTCTCTAATCAGTTTGTTTTGCTGACACGAATTCTTTTCCTGATGCAGTTAGCTTTTCCTCTTCTTCTTTTAGGACTGATACTTCAGCTTCGGTTGCGTCAAACGCCGGGAAAGGTATACGGCGATGATGTTCATCTGAGCCGTGACAACTGATACTCTTTGATGACGCTGCGATTGCCTCTGATAGTCTTCGCTTGTGGTTTATCATTTGTTCCATTTGAATTGTTTTAATCATTAGCCTGTGATGAACTTTTGCTGATGATGTTTGCTTCTTGAGTTGCAGGGCTGATGTTCTGGGCAATTATGTCCAATTCGAATGTTGCTTTCTGTTGCCTTGAGACATTTACCTGATAGCGAGTTTGGGCGATGATGTTCATCTGAGCCGCGACGACTGATATGGACTGCTATGGTTTTGTGCACTTGTTTATTTCATGAACTGAGACGTTTATGCTTGCTTGTCCTTGCTGGTACAAGTCGTGCTATGATTTTGCGCTGTTTGCATTCTGAACTGGTTCGGTTTCACTTGTGAGTATGGTTTGATCCTTCACGTTTCGGTGACTTGTTTGTTGGGGCAATGATGCTCATAACTGAGCCCCTGTCTGCGCTATGCTTTGTGCTGCAACTTGGTGTACATTTTTGTGACTTGCCATCCGTATTGGTTGAAGCTTGCCCCTAACTGACAACCTTTGGTACATTTTTTGATGCAGCTTGATACAGCTTGTTTGGGTACTTCATTCTTCTTATTCTGTTTGAACTTGCTTCCTGATACATTAACTGCTGTTACACCTTTCTTTGGGTCCTGTTGGGCATTTTCTGTTATGACAGATTTATAGGATGTTTTCTTATGGCCCTTTGCGCATGAATTCGCCTTCTGACACATTGTTTTGATGCAGTTTGTATTTGGTGTTCTGTTTGGACTTGGTTTTCATGACCTCACCTAATGGTTCAGAATTAATACTGCTCATGAATTGTTTAGGTTTTGGGTTCCAAATTCTGAATCTGATGTTGATGCGTTTGTGGCTTTTCAGGTGTTGGAAATTTCGAAACCAAAGTGACTCAGACCTGCCGGCATCCGGGTCTGAGTCAGAACTTGCCTATGTTGCCTTATTCTCGTATCAGTTTGGAAATCCAATCGCGGCAAAACGAATCAGTCCCGCTTCTTTTATTACTTCTATCTCTCGGATGTCCCGTAACGATAAGAACAGGTGTTACCTGATCTGACGCCCACGGCGCGGATCGGTAACGGGGGGTAGGACGCAGCTTCGGTTGTGCCACTCCCGGCACTCGATGATGACACTGTTCTGAGAGTGTCAAAAAAAACTTCTAACATTTTTCTATATTGCTTGTTCTGTTTTGATGTGCAGGTGAATTGGAGATTCTTCGGAGAAGCTTAAAGACATCATGAAGACACTTAGGAATTTTTAGGATTTAGGATAGATACTTATTGTAAATGAAACCTCTTGTAAACCAAGTTCAAATTCACTTATCAATTTGTAAACTATAAATATTTATGAAATGAAATTCAACAAATATTCATATTTACTTTCTCAATTGTAAATTCAAAGTATCCATGAATAATAATTCAGAACCATTTAAATTCCCTCTTGAGTTGTAACTTATAAGTACTTATGAACACAAAGTTCAAAAATATTTAAAACTTACTTCTCATTTGCCTTTTATAAATGATATCCCGCCATATGATTATATCCAAACGAATTCAAATTAAAATCTCGTTGATCGCATCACTTCTCAAAATAACCTTAACAGTATCCACTTCCTTTTCAACCCAACTTCATCTTATTAAGAGGAAACAAAACTGTTTTAGAAATGTTTCAAAATCAAACAAAGCACGGCCCCGAGTCCAATCATATTTCTGACAAAACATACCGGCACCTTGACCCAAGTGGCAAATAAATGCCTCAGAACGTAATAACAGCCCGTTTTTTCAAGGAATTAGCAGAATTTGCGTAAAATGACCAAAATACCCCTGGAACCAAATCTGCAAAACAAAACAACTCCATAACTCGTTAGTGGTTAGCAAATGTACATATGAGATGCTATGCGAAATGACTGACTAAATATAAGGGTAAAATTTGGGGTATTACAGTTGCCCCTATTTAAATAGCTACACCGGACGATTTGAGTGACAGAGACTCGAGGAATCGTGGTGGAGAGATTTAAATATAGATAACCGAAACTTTTGCCCTTAAATGTGACGATATGCAATGCTATTGGACAGAGCGAGGACAGCTTAATGCAGATGATGCCATGAATAGGATATGATGCGTATGCTGGGATGAATGCGAAAATGATGACGAATACCACGACACAGGGACAGACGCTACGCGAAGAACACACTGGGGAAAACGACGCGCTGAGACACAGTACAACACTGGGGAATTCTAAAAATGATGGTCAACTGGGGCAAACACGACCAATTGTTATTTCGGGAATGAGATTCTCAAATGGAGATGACACCTGTGAGACGGCCTCCACTGGGTAATCTAAAAGTAAAACTGGATCGTGTACGACTGCAAGATCGATTACAGAATGCTGGAGCATTGAGCAAAGAATAACATCCAAGCTTCTGTAAACTATCTCTCGTGACAGGATCAAACGGACCTTTCGGGAATCCGTAGCAAATATACAGGGTAAAGACCGGCTGTATGCCAAAATAAATGGACTTTAATGGGAAATGCCCTGATAAGCTTCTCGAGGGAGAACTGTCACTTATCGTTGGAAGGGACTTATGTGCAAAAATGGATAAGCACTCAAATAAAGAGGCTGCTGCTTATCTGATGAATAAATCTTCTCGCATTTAAGGTCGGCGCCTGGAATACGATTCTGATTCTTCTCTTACTGAAGGATAAATAAACTTTTTCATGCTTCAAGATCGTGCTCTCCTGAACATGAAAAGGGTAAACTGAGCTTCCTCATACTTCAGAATCGTGCTCTCCTGAATATGATTCGGCTTTTTCGGGTAAATGAAATTCTTCATACTTCAGAATCGTGCTCTCCTGAATATGAAAATGGCTAATTGAACTTCCTCATAACTCAGAATCGTGCTCTCCTGAATATGATTCGGCTCTTGAAATTTCTTCATACTTCAGAATCGTGCTCTCCTGAATATGAAAATGGCTAATTGAACTTCCTCATAACTCAGAATCGTGCTCTCCTGAATATGATTCGGCTCTTGAAATTTCTTCATACTTCAGAATCGTGCTCTCCTGAATATGAAATTGAACTTCCTCATAACTCAGAATCGTGCTCTCCTGAATATGATTCGGCTCTTGAAATTTCTTCATACTTCAGAATCGTGCTCTCCTGAATATGAAATTGACTAATTGAACTTCCTCATAACTCAGAATCGTGCTCTCCTGAATATGATTCGGCTCAAACCTCCCCGTACTTCAAGATCGTGCTCTCCTGAATACGATTTGGTTTCTTCTTTTACTAAAGGATAAATGAACTTCTTCATAATTCAGAATCGTGCTCTCCTGAATATGATTCCGCTCAAACCTCCCCGTATTTCAAGATCGTGCTCTCTTGAATACGATTTGGTTCAAAACCCCCCATACTTCCAGACGACAGGTAAATGGAAGCCCAACTTCTCCATGGAGATTGCCATTTGCTGCGAGTCATAACGAAGATAGGATCGGCTTCTTAGGTGAGAAATGTTGTATACCGATGTTGTAAGATGTAAAGTGTTGTGAAGTGTTGTAACTGTAGGATTGTAAAGTGTTGTACCGATGTTTTTCCAGGCGTGAACTGGCGTGTATCTGTAAAGGATTGTAGTTGATTTTCTTGAAAGATAGTGCAAAATAAATGCACGTCCGGGTACAGTGATAAACTTCTCAAGCAAGATAGTCGCGTATCTGCCATGGTATGGTGAAAACCTTTAGATGGTGCAAAATAAATGCACGTCCGGTTGGGCTTGACTACCGACATGACTGAGACTCAATCTAGGATCGAGCTAGAAAGAAGACTGGTAATCAAGACTCCATCGAGGGAATGATCTCGGAGGGTAAATATCTTATCTTGGTGAGGAAAGATAACTGAAGTAACCGTCATCCACGAGGATCGAGCTCTATGGGGAAACTGGAAACAAGTAAGTATTTTATGCTTATGGCTGACAATCTATTTTAGAGAGAATGGACAAACCCTAGTTACTCGGCGGTAACAACCAATGATGGTGAAACACAATGAACCTGTGAATGCTAACGTATGTTAATGCATATGTTAATGTGAATGTATGTTAATGTCTATGTATGTTAATGTTTATGTATGCAAGATGTTATGAAATGAGTATGTAATGAGTATGTAATGAATATGTAATGAATATGAATATGTAATGAAATAGGCATGTGATGCTTATGCCCCTGCGTAGGCCGACGAAACAGACTAGAGACAGGACGAGAGACGAAATAAACATCTCGACGGAGATACCCTACGTTCTCTGCAACCAATACGTCAATCATGGGTGGGAAGGATCAATGGTGGAGCCAAATCTGGTTTTAAAGTTCTGAATTCTCTGGGGAGAAAGTAATCTGCTTGAGTGCACAGTATCATGTCTTCACATGGGGAGAAGAAAACTTGAGGGACACTTTTGAGTTACCCAAGAAAAAGTTGTCAGCTTATAGTCTCTCTAGGGACTGTCACTGGGAGCATGTCGGTGAAATCTTTGATGTCTTAGGGACCACCGGCTCCATCCAAAGTATTGTCAGCTTAAAGTCTCGCTGGGAACTATGATGAGGCAATAGTTTAAGAGCCTGTTGCAACACTGAGCTTTACTGAGGGATGAAAGCCGCTGTGAGTAAAATTCATTGGGTGCATGAAGAAAAGTTGTGAAACCACATGGTTTTGATCTTGAAGGACCTTATAGCAGTCGCCATTGTTTCCTTTAAAACACGGTGCCCCAGGATATTTGTGTTGTGAGGTATGGTCATCTCAAGAGGATTTTATAGAGAACACGGAGTCTGGTTGCCCCACTGTTTTCAAACTCTTTGAGAGATTCGTCAGGTCTGGACGTAACTGGCACAATTTAATCGTGTTACGACGAAATCTTTGAGAAATAGCTCTTTAAGAATGTCAGACTCGCGTTGGTAAGCGAACTGGGAAACTGCCTGCCCCTGTTTAGCAGGATCATCAAGTTCCACGGGTTATGTCCATATGTAAATCTCTAAGATATCCAGCAAAGTCGTCATGCCTGAAATGCCTATCCTGAGCTTGTCAATGTACACATATATTTGTCTTGAATTTTTGTTTTGAAAAAAAGATATCGCAACAACTTGTGACCGAAATCACTAGTCCGGATATAAGTTTTAATTATAATGCCAACATGAATTTTTGAGCATAGCTCGTAGGAGTCAGGAAACGTGATCTTGTCGAGTATGCTTTCAACCGAAGTCCTACTTCAATTAGGTCTTTTAAAGGTTGTATCGTGGCTCGGTTCACGGTTTAAGAAACAAAAGGATAAAGGCTCAAAGTTATATTTGTACCCACCCCTTCTTCATGATGTTCTCCAATCCTAATTCAGTTAATCGGATACGAACGCTCATATCTCAAGCGGATTTGCTATGGTCGAGAACTTATCAAGGCTTTGGACATGGCAGTTACTCACCTATTTCTAATGGCAATTGGATCACACGACCTTGTTCTTTATAAGGATTCTAAAAACTACTGGTTTGTTGTTCTTATTCCCTAACTTTTGCCTGGACAACGTGTTTTGATATGACTTTGGAGTCCAGCGGGATGCCCCAGTTTTGCTTAAGTCTCCTTCATAGGTTTTGACTTAGCGGGCTCTTATTTTTTTGAATATTCTTTTATGCACAAGTCGTGTAAATCTTTTGACAGGCTCGTGACTGCCCCACTCCTTAGGTAACCGAGGGATAGTAGTCGTGTTGGACTTCTTAAGATGCTAAGAATAAATTCTCGAAGGTTTGCTCTTCCTTTTTTAGGATCTAAGCGCTCGACCGGTTTAACTGAAACCTACCCTGCCCCAGGTTAAGATGAGGGTTCTTAAAAGAAAGAAAACTCCTACTTCAAGGCTCGAAGGGTTGACTAGGGATTAACATCCTTATATCTCCAGTATTTGGGACTTGAAACAATGCCTTACATCATCAGCGGGTTTCAATCGAAGCATACGGCAAGAGATTCGACGTTTTTGGTTCATCATCCTCCTCCCAATTCTCCATCAGAACAAGAGATCGGGTAAAGTTGGCATTGTAATTTATGAAAAATATTTTTGAATGAGTGAAACGAATGGATTTATTCAAGACAAACACATGCGTTGCATTAATTAATCAAAGATAAACAAGTTCGTGCATGCTAAATATGCTTAATCAAAGAGAAATACATATAAATAAACAAATGAACTGTCGGAAAAAATCCTTCTAAATGTTTACGAAATCTTGCATTCAAGAGTAACAGTTTCCTTTGGCGGAGCCTCAATGGAAAGGATGTCTGGTTTATGATCACTGGGAGTCGTCATGGCTTGCCCCAGTTATGCTGGTCACATCTTCAACAGTTTTCAGTCGTTGCTTCAAAATAACTTTCCCAGATTCTTTGTTGATCCCGGTCATATCATCTTGAGGGTTACTGAAATGAAGCGAGCTAGGCCTTTGAATAATTACTGGATTCGACTGATTTGCTGTAAGAGTAACCTGCTTTGCAAAATTTAAGCTTGACAAGCGGGGAACCCCGAGAGGAGTCTCGATCTTCGGCTGAGCATCGCTAAAAGACAACTTCTTCGTTTCTAGCAAATTTCTGACAAGATTCTTAAGAGCGTAGCAACTCTCTAGATCATGGTCGGGCGCACCCTCATGAAATAAACAATGAGCGGCCGCGTTGTAACCTGCAGGTAACGGATTAGGCGGAGGACCCAAAGCACAGGTGATAATCAGACCATGTTGTACCAAATGGGGGTATAACTCAGTGAAGGTCATCGGAATTGGAGGACAAGGCTTATACTGACTCTGGCAGAGATAAGGAACCTGATCCTGTGATTGTTGATGAACAGGAGCGTTGGGCACTCGTTGACCGTTGACAGGAACTCGCATGGGCGGATAACCGGAAGGTTGTTGACGGATCGGTGCTTGATATATCGGAGCTGACTGCACAGGCTGGTATGTAGGAAACTGCTGATTGAAAGGAGGTGCAACAGCAGCTACATAGGGTTGTTGGACATATGGATAACCTTGAACATAATTCTGCTGATGTTGCCAAGGTGGAGGAGTAGCTGTTTTGCGGTTCCTCGAACGTGCAGGTCCTTTACCATGGTCGGAGTTAGGAGTTTTGCACTTTGGAGGGGTAGCTTGTCGAACTGGTTGAGCACTGGGAGGCACCGAACCGGATTGAAGACC